>CM038358.1:17929898-18541648 GCA_021464625.1 Proterorhinus semilunaris | reverse complement strand
TTCAATCATCATCAATAATTATTAATTAATTAATATCTGGGGTACACACAGGCGCTGAAACACACTGTGCTGAGAGAAGTGGTTATAATATCAACAGAGCAGTAATCAAATCAAAACTAACCAATAGCAACATACGTTTTTAAGTTTTGAGGAAAAAATCATGTAAATATTTATAAAATGTAGCTGTTTGCACTTGTGGCTGGAGAGATTTTTTTTTTTTTAAGTGATAGTCTGCAAGTTTGCAAAGTGAGGAGAGACAGAGTGACAATCAAATTCCTCCCCTCTTTAACCAGGAAGCCTTCTTTGTTTGCAAAATGAGGAGAGAAGAAACAGAATTTTCAAAAGTAAACCATCAAGCTCCTCCCCCTCCCTCCTGATTGGGCCTAACAGGCTGGTTCACAGGAAAAGCTCGTCTTATTGGTCAACGCAGGAGGATACTAGACGCTGATAAGTTGCTGAGAGCTGGGAAGGAGGGACTTTACAAAAAAAATATCTATACTATATATATATTATTATTTTACATCAAAATGCACGACCAGGTGGTTGATTTTGCAAATGTTCTCAAATTTGACATACATTTAGATATTTCCGGTGAAGAATTCCTCAGGTGATAGTTTTGAAAGAACCTTATCAATCTTATTATAAGACTAGCATCTGTCTATGATGTGAGGGTGCATGTACAGTATGTGAAGGCATGGGGGACTGAGCAGACCAACGGTCAGTGGGGAACCCGGTGACTGATGGGGGATGGTGTGGGTGCAGTCTCGAGGAGGAGGGCTGGGGGGATGGGACCGATGATGGAGGGATCACAGAGCATAAATTATATTGGATTTCCATAGGCACCGACAGTGTTTAAAGGTGTGTTCGAGGTCAACTGTACGCCGTCAGGTCCCAAACAAGGTGAGACTCTTATAACTAATACAGGACTGCCGGTTTGTACCTGTCAGCATATTTCAAAATCATGCTCTGTTGCACACTCACTGCAGCTGGTGGCTTATCGGTGTAACAGAATAGAATTTCAATTTTAAGTGAAACAGGACAAACATTACAAAACAACGAGTAGCGTAAACAACCAAGTCCTGACCACACTCTACAGCGCAATACAGAGATCCTACTACATAGGTAGGCTACACATGTTGGATCGACAACTTGTTCATTGTGTCAATTCCTCCGACAAGTACTTGCGCGATATTTGTCCATGAAATCAAGATTGGGTTCACACTGCACATTTTAAAACACATCCAGGACACTTAAGAGAAGTCCTGCACTGCTAAACTAATGCTAGAATCAGTATACAATAAAAAGTCAGCAGAGACAGGATATTATGTTGCTTAAGAGGGAAATTGTTCCGGCTAATTTAATGAAATTACGATTTGCTTGCAATCAATTGTCCAGCCTGTTGTTACTACTATTCCCTTACTGATGAATCTGAAGCTACTGTGCTCTAAATGCAAATTATGGACCAAATCATAGTGTTTTTAGATTGTTATTTGTCCATTGCTTGCATATTAAACGGCTTTTCACAGCTTTTTTAATATTCAAACCGTCTGAAAACCTTTTATAATAAAAAAGATAAAAACAATATCAAGAACTTGTGAATGGTGGAAAATCAGTAATTACCTGCCCACGCTCAGACAGGATGGAAAAAATCAAAGACATAAGGCCATTTTCTATCATAATGGTAGGTTTATTGTAAACAGTGAGTGACAGTAGCACCGGTTTCAAGGGATTTATAGTTGTATATCCAGTTAAGGTCTCTGGTTGACCTGCACAAGACATTTCAAAGTCATACAAATTGGAATATTCAAACATCAGACTCGATGAAGTCCCGATGGTAGCCCTGGTTTGCTCTCAGTCAGCAACACAAGAAATTCAACAGTCATTTTGCCAATTTTTATTGACAATATTATCATCTTTAACAATTAACAGTTAAAGGGAAATTAAACATTAAAATTAAGGTTTCCACATGCCTGCATCTATTGTAGTGTCACATTAATGTAGAGAACAGAGGACATTCCAGGGTTTTGGGAATGTTCTGTTTAGTCAAGGGTCCTCAGTCCCAGCTATAGTTTAAGAACCTCTGCTAGAAGATGGTGATCTCTGAAAGCCAGCAATACAAACATCTTTTCAAATACAGTTGAAAATAAAAGGTTCCATTGTCAAAACCTATATTGACGGCCTGTTTTATTTCCATATTCATCATCCGTGTCTCGTATCGCCTGCCCATGCCACTAATGTCATCCATTACTCCATTCTATTCATTCTATTAGTGAGAATACTCCAAATAATGACCTGCTTTTCCTGAACGCGCCTGAGGGAACACGCTGCACAGTGCAACAATTGAAAGACCCACAGTAGTCTTACCAAAGATATTCACGCCAAGGACATTTATACAAGACTGAAACGAACAAGAACAGAAAGCCGACACAGCGTATGGGCATTTACAGTAAGCATGTGTGAGGGAGGTGCAGGAATTTCTCCGGAGCCACAATTAAAGCAGACACAAAGGAAACGGGCTATGTTTTGGCACAACTTCACTGGATACAGCGCAAGCATCTCCAAATATATAGGCCACTGGCTCACAGTCAAAAAAAGGGGAAGCTGATTCTATTATTTACACTCACAAACAAAAAGACCTCAAGACCTGCCGAAGACTTGAGCACAATCAACTTTGCATTTTAAAAGTATGTTGAATTGCATAAGCCAAAAAATCTTCATGTAAATCAAGACTGGTCAAAATCTTCCAAAACACAAAACAGAATGGAAGTCAACAGGACAGTGTGCAAACATATATCTGCATGTGAGAACGGTTGCAGTTTTTTTAGCACAAGCCCAACATGGTCCTGCTGGGTATTTGCATTTGGAATCGCCTCATCATGACAGGCGTAATATCACACAGACATTTATTTTAATTTATTTTTTAATAACTTGCACAAATGCTCTCATATCATGGGCCTTGATTGGAAAACATTAAATATTTTGTGTGGCTGTGGATAAACCATCATCACAGCTAGTTAACAAGCAGTTGGTGGTTCTTTAATTAAAAATGATAGGAAGCAATGGCTCATAAACCTCTTGGATTCAAACTATATATGGGCCATTAGCTTCCACAGAAAGATAATTGTAGCTCTGTGATTATCAGTTCAGAGACTAATTAAAATTGACTAATTGATTGAAAGAAAAATATTAAGATAAAAACAACAAACTTCACAAGAACATGCTTTGAACCGCTTCTGTGAAAAAATGCAGTTTCAGGGGGAAAAAAGCCCAATATGGTGATAATGACCTCCCTTTTGACATTATCAGCATGATTGTAATTGTTGCGTGCGCGTGATGGCGTGACACTTACGGCAGTTTTCTTCATCACTGTTGTCTGAGCAGTCGTCATCATCGTCACACCTCCAGAGGGTCGGTATACACCTCTGGTTATTGCATTGAAACTGTCCATCTTCACACTCATCCGTTGCTATATTTCAGAAAGAGAAAAATACATTAACAGACTAAACTAAAAAATAAGCACGCAAAAGTGCAGACTTCGGGCACTTGGAATTGTGTTGGAACAGTAGTTGTTCCAAGTGAAATTTGCAAATGAATACCTAATTGATATTCAGCATTCATTCGGGTCAATTGGATTTGGACCGTAGAGCGTCAGGGCCCTGTTTCTTTCACTTATAATCTTTTCACAGGCCATCATTAAACTTACAGGAGAAGACTACATTGTCTCGCAAAGGGGAGCATGTTAGGCTCCTACAAAAAATATGCTACTAACCACTGGTGCGGTAGGCTAGGGATGCTCACTACCACAAAACACTTGCCCTCTCGGGTTGCCAGTATATAAAGCAAACCACGTGATTTTACGCATACGGACTTGACTTAAAAATACATTGCGCATTGGAACTAGTTATGGTGACTGAAAGCAAGTGTGTTTTTCTCATGTTTAAAAGGAGGAAAGCGCGAGGACTGAGCAACAGAAGCGCTTCCAATTGTACCCACCGCTCATTTACCCGCTGGACGGAGATATTTTGTGTTTCACTCCCGTCGCCAATGGAGATCGATCTGGAAATAATTACGCACTAACCTCCGGAGGAATGAAGCCTCAGAAATAGCGAGTGCAACAAAAACAGTGTCCGTATATCCGTCCACATCTCTGGAGCAGGTGATGGAGCTCATTCACATCCACTAAACAAAAGCCCGACAGCCGACCCCTCGCGTCTTCTTGTTGTAGCGCTGCGACGCTTGCCTCCGCGCGGCGCAGCACCTCCGCCTCCGTCCGGCCGCCCGCACTCCGATTGGCTGAAACTCGCGTGACGAGGGTGAGCAGGCGGGACAGGGAGTGAATGTTTTTTTTTTTTTTTTTGCTCATTTTGTCATGTTACTGTAGAATCGATTAGTCATCTTTTATGGGAATTTTATTACACACAAATATTTTGGAAAGATATTAATCTGTTTGTGAATAGAAAACTTACCATAGATTTACAACTAAACCTTAAAGTTATATGTTGATTGGTATTTATTTAAAGAATCTCCCTCCAAACAAACTTTTTATTTTGAATTTAATATTAATAATGGCCAAGTATCATATCCATAGCTGTAAGTACCTCATCCAAAAACCCAAACTTGTTGTATTTGAATCACTAATGTCCTCTTATCTGACCTCATTGAATTATTGCACCAATGCCAAAGCCTTGAAGACCAAAGATGTATGTAACGAATTTGCACTGTAAAGCTTTATTTAATTTTTTTTATGTATTTTTATTTACACTGAAAGCTGAAGCCTTGCATACCTGAGCCCCGAGCCTTGTTTGTCATGTTTGTATATTTTTCACACACACAAAAAATAGGTCAGACCCTCTCAGATTTGGATGAAACCTTTTTTTTTTTAGTTCCACATGTGTAATGAACACATTGAAAGTTATTTGCTCATTACGCCCTTTTTTTTTTTTAAACCTGGCACAATAACAAAACTTGAAGTTCAATATATTGTGTTAGGAAAATAGGCCTATTGGGATAAACAATATCGAGGACTGCTTGATGCTACTGAAGCAAACTTTAAAAAATGGTAATCTCAGGAATCGCTTGTTCTAAAAATACATATTAACCTCTTACCACCTTAACAAAGTGCATTTTCTCCAGTTAAGCTTTAACCAAATCTAAAAGCTTCTCAACTGGAGAGCAACAGTATAATGCTTCATTTGAAAGCTAAGACCCACAAAAGCAATCTGAACTTTGTTATCACGTTTTAACCTCGTTTTTGTTGCGTTTTTGTCACATTTTGTTTCTTTTTACATTGCGTTTTCATCCTAATTTTCATTGCTTTTAGATTTGGGTAAAGCAAAACTGGAGAAGATGTGCTCGGTTCAGGTAGGGGTTAAGAGGTAAACATATTTATCACATACGAGCTGCAATTAATATGAAACACAATTCATTTAGGTCAAATAGTTAAAGTATTAAATAGGATAAAAAA
The DNA here is from genome assembly GCA_021464625.1 of Proterorhinus semilunaris. Classification (NCBI taxonomy): domain Eukaryota; kingdom Metazoa; phylum Chordata; class Actinopteri; order Gobiiformes; family Gobiidae; genus Proterorhinus; species Proterorhinus semilunaris. The sequence goes on along the minus strand of CM038358.1, from coordinate 18,536,184 downwards.
ATAAGGAAAAATGTAAATGTAATGGCGATAAATATTGAGCCAAAAAAGATAGTTTTTCTGTAATTTATTGGACGATAAGTGGATACTAACTATTGGCTTATAGGAGAAGAGTGAAAGTGGGCAGAGAAGTGAGAGAGCTCAGCTTTATGACAGCCTGGTGGACTAAGCTATCTTTCAGTTGGCTGGACACAGCCAAGGGCAGTTTCAGAATGAGCAAACTAAAGAGAGCCTGATAGGTGTGTGGGATCTACTGTGATGCTCATGTGGTGATGAGGTGAAGTATTGTGAATGAAGGGAGAGGGGGAGATCTTCTCAGCTGCTCTCACTATGCACTGAGAAGAAAAGTATTAGATTATTGTTACACAAAACCCATTAGACACACTTTACTCATTTGAATGCATAACACATAAAAGTGGGTACTTGAGAGAAGAAATACAAAACATGCAGCATTCGTTAAGCCAGATTTGAACCCAAACACTTTGGAACATTAAAACAGAAATACTGGAAAAGATCAAATAATAAAACTAATATCGTCATCCTTTTTCCAACAAATAGTCTTGCAATAGGCTCACAAATGGCCCCTGAATTTCAAACTTTGATTTTATATTGACCTGATGAAGGAAACGCAAGCCGCTCCACCTGTTCCACATCTGCAGGTCCCTTGTCCCTAATCTTGTTAAACAACCTCTTTTTTAAAATAGCCTCCGGACATAATACATGATACCCATCTAAATGCAAATGATGTTGAGGTTATTCACTTTCTGTACGATTGGAGCAACAGACAGGGACCTCTTGTATGTCTTTCATTAGCTAATCTGTAACATTATTGCTTCAACTACACCTCTGAATGGGACAGTATGCCATGACAGATAAAAGTGCATCGGTGTGGTGTTTAAAACGCCAGTGGCTTAGAGGCTGAGCAAACCAGGCTGCTGTTCAAATATATAGGCCATGACCAGCGCTGACGGAATAATCAGTCATTTTAATGGAGATAAGCTGAAGAATAACTTAATCCTTCCTCCTGTTCACTCCCAGCCTGTGCAATGCTGAACTGTGCAGGGACACAGTTGCATTGATGAAAGAGATGCCAGCTCAGGCCAGTTGTCATGATACAGGACACTAATATAATATTGCATTCACGTTCTAGAATGTGATGATTTCAGGTGGAGGGCAGGCGCCATTATATTGGAGAAAGGCATTTTTTGAAAGAAATCTCCAAACAGAAAATATACAAATGGTCGACTTGAGTATATTTTGTGAGAAATTAGGTCTCCAGTCCTGCCATATCTGTCAGAATCCGCTCCGTGCTCCGTGTTTTGTCTCTCCCCCTCCCTTGTGTGTGTTTGTCACTCCACCATGGCTCCAATCCACCACTCAACCTTCAGAATAAGAAGCCTGGTGATCATCCATTCCTTCCCAGTTCAGTTTTTGGTAATAGTTGGGGCAAAGTTTGAGGCTCCAAGTTAACTTTTGGATATATTTTTTTGCTCATATTTACCTCCTGTGTCCAGGTCCTGCCAGTCAGTTCCGTGTCCACCCCTTCATGTCTGCCTCTGCCTCCCTGTCAACCTACCCTCCCCGTGATCTGCCCCTGCCTACTACGCACTTACCTCTTAAGAAATAAACCTTTAAACCTTCGTCCTGTGTTCTGGTCTTGGGTCCTGTGAAACCGTGACATATTCATCTTTTGAGAGTCATTTTGAGGGACCAATATCACGCCAATGTTTTGATACCACTTTTGGACACCTTTATGAGAAAATAATACAACCGTAGTCATCTGTGCAGACGGGGAAGGCGTTGAACTTTGTGCCCGTTTTTGTTTCATGTGGATTAGCCCAGAAATGTCAGAGATATTCACCGTAATCCAAGCCAAAAACATCGCCATTTTCACGGTTACCATATAGGGTTCGTAGTCACCCACCTCCACATCATGAACGCAACCTACATAACATCAGAGTGTTTTATATGAATAATAATCACTTAAACTGTTGGGTGTACGATGCTGCATTGGGAACCAAGTGGCTGGCATAGTGTACAGGAACATCTGTGCAGAGTAAGGGCAAGAAACCCCAAAGTCAAAGTGGGAAACGCCTCCAAAGATGGTAAAGAATGACCAGGAAAATATCCTGTGGGACTTCCAGATACAGACGGACAGAATGGTAATGGTGAACCAACCGGACATTGTGGTGGTGGACAAAGAGCAGAGGAAAGCCGTTGTGGTCGACATAGCAATACCAAGCGACTTCAACCTCAGGAAAAAGGAACACGAGAAACTAGAGACATACCAGGAGCTCAGAGAAGAGCTGGAGAAGGTCTGGAGGGTGAAGGCATCAGTGGTGCCCGTGGTCGTTGGGACACTCGGGGCAGTGACCCCCAAACTGGAGGAGTGGCTACAGCAGATCTCAGGAACTACATCAGACATCTCGGTCCAGAAAAGTGCAGTTGTAGGAACAGCAAAGATCGTGCACTGTGCTGATCGGAGCAGAAAGCCCCTCCTCATTTCCTGCGCACGGGATTGACGGGCAAGTTCACAGGAAAGCTCGCCTCATACTGTAAAGACACATCATGACACTGGGAATTCTAATTAGTTACTGAGATCAGCAAATGGAGTAACTCTAGAAAAAAATGTGTTTGTATAACATGTAAAGCCACATTGCGTTGAATTTTACCCAATAAATAAAATTGAAATAAGGGCATTTATTTTATGATTTTTTCATAATTGAAAATTACCTCATAAACACACAAACAAACATGTGCTTTTGCTGTGAGCGACTCAGCTCTTCTAAGACATGAACTTTAACGGGAGTGGGTACGTCTCCAGCTCGTCTCCATGGAGAAGTGGACTAAAGTCAGTAGAATTTGAGATTTAAATAGGTTGGGGTCTCATTCAAATCCATTCTTTGATTACCCACGGCAGAAATAGCATTTTCTGTGTTGAGCTGGTCATTGGGAGCATGTTTTGTTTTAACAGTATAGTCCAAAATGTTACGCAGTGTGCCTTTAAACTTAATACCACTTTATGACATTTCATAGTTATCTGACAACACATGCAGCACAATTGTTAGTTCACACTCAAAATACATGATCTTCATATTAATAGAACAAAGTCACTGGGAGCACAATAATTGATAGTTGATTTTGTATCAACCTTGTTTTAATTGTGTCTGCCCATTTAAGGTCAACCCTACAATTAACATTTAGATGCTGGCAACGTACCCGTACTCCATTCTTTTGTGGCTCTTAATAATTACAGTTTGTTGAAGAAAATGTGTTTCAGCTCTTGCAATGAGAAACCAACTTGCAGTTACTTGTCTTGTGTATCCACATCAGTCTAGATTTTGTTTAAGTTACTACATTGGGTCTTCCATAGGTGGAAGACTATGATTCTTCCTTACCACTGGTATTAACCCACCAAACTAAGTAGCATTGCATAAACTCAACCACTTATCATATACAATTTAACCAGTTAAATTGGGCATGCACAACATTCACACTAGTTCTGTGGACAGTACAGAGAAACTAGTTCTGTGCGATTCAATCAGTTGGAGTTTAGTGAACAATATCCTTTTGGCGTTGCACTGCATGTGTTTGAAAGCTTAAATCAATGTGCATGAGTTGTTAGCCTCATGGAGTGCCATAGTATTTGGTATTGTCAGCAATCCCTCAATCTCCAAGAGACCGTTTGACGTTGTGCCGTCTCTCTTCACTGTTAATTTACCTATAGGAGGCATGTGTTGACGCAGCTGTCCCCCCTTTTAACGCTTAGATTGCCTTCAATGGCATTTCTTTCTATCTCAAGACAGTGGTAGTAAAATTATCTGACTGATGGCTGAGGCAGGCGCACCTGAGCTGGACACAGAAATCCAGTTTGGACCTTGGTCTGTGGCTGCGTGGAATCATTTATCCATCTTTTTCAGTTATTAATAATAAAATTACTTTTTTTTGTTTTTGTTATCTTGTGTGCTTGTTTGTTTACATAGTCGAGTTCTAGTGGAAATGTGATGTGCAAAATTGTCTATGTCATATTCAAAGTTAAAATGTAAAAAAAATAAATCAAAATTTCCCAAACTTAAAGGTACACTGTGTAACAATTTGAATTATACTGTTGACAGTAATGCAAAACCTGCTCCTAACGACCAGCTTGACACGGATAATGCAATCTTTTGCAGTGGGAAATCAAAGAATGGATCTGGATGAGGACCTAACCCAGTACCAGTGTGGCTAATCGGGAGAGTCAGAGATTACCCGAAGGGCAAACGGGGTAAAAGGACTTTAAATGTAGAAAACAGGAGGCTTATCGTTGGACGGACTGACAGATTTCACCAAAACCGAAGCACAAGGACCATGTGCATCGTGTTTTGGAAGTTTGCCTCGGATTTTCACATGCAGAAACAGGACCGTCTTCATCGTTACAAAGCGCGGGGCCTGACCAGCGTCTCCAAGTTAAGGAACAACAGTTTGTGTTTGTAAAGCGGCTGATGTGATGAAGCCATTCATATTATAATAGGTCCATGGATGAAGCTGATGGCGCGTGAGTTTGGGGAAAACTGCACCGGCAGCACGAGTGGTGTTAACCGGTCAACACGCGCGTTAAACCTCGCTATCAGTATTCTATACCGAGCCAAATAATATCCAAATCATTCATTTGACAGGTGCATTTTGTAGCTTCCTTTCTCCGCCGACTTTATTCGGTCCGCGTTTGTGGGGAAGATACAAGGGCAACAGAGATGCTCTTTGCGATGATAGGAGTTATGAGAAAAAGTTGCCTGAAGCTGAATTAATGACAATGCAAACATGAGCGCGCCATCTCACAGGAGCTTAACTTACTCAGTGTTATTATAAAACGCGAGGTCTGGACATAAGAACAGGCTCCACAGGTGTCTGCTCAGCTGTGAAGACAGAGTCTCATGTTTGAGAAGCTCCTTACATGAAACTGTTCTGCCTGGCTGGTTCAGATGTGGGTTAGTCCTGTCATGGTTTAGTTCCGGGTAGTCCTGGTTTATTATTATTATAAAAAATCTGTCCCAGGATGTAATGTAATTGAATAGCCCTTTGTTTAGTCTTGATAAGAGGATGGTAGTTGAATGTACACATTCTATTTATGATTACATTTTGTTTATTTTTCTCTTATTAATAATTTGAAATTGGAAAAAAGAATGTTGCCAAATCTTTGAAAATTAATAAATAAATGCTTTTCATTGTAACATGGCTAAAGCAGAGCTTTGAAAAATAGTTTATAAAGTGCAACCTTTTTGCAGCCCCTTTGTCAGAGCAGGTGCGCTTCGCGCAGATTGCAGGCCGGTCTGAGCCATATATCCCGGGCCTAAAATGAGTCCCACTCCGGCCCAGACCTAACCTATAGAAATGTCATATTTAGCTGACTTGTGTCAACATCTCCATGGAGATGAGCTGGAAACGTCCCGCTCCCAGTAAAGTTACAGCCAGGTCTTAGGAGAGGCGAGCCACTCACAGCAAACACACATGTTTGTTGAATCATTGTGTAGGCCCGAGGTAATTTACAACGATTAAAATATATGTAATTAGTTAAAATTACACGTGTGGCTTTACCTCGCTAAAATATCTCTGTAGCGCTTGTGGCCTAATCTTTTAGTGTAATATCGCGACCATGTGGTAGAACAATGTAATCGCAAACAAAATCGTGACCAAAGTGGTCCTAAAAATATATAGACCTTTTTTTTAATGATTTTTGGGGCACTCAGTGTCCTAGAAGAACAATTGGCGTCATTAGGGTACAACATTGACTGTTTAAACAAATGATGCAAGTTTCAACCTTTGAGTCAATCAAGTTGCATCAAGTTAATAAAAGAATAATAAGGAGTATAACAATGAAATAAGAACGGAGTTGTCACTTTTTGAAAATGATAACATTTTATTGATTAACCTTATGTGATTGTAACGCTTTTAGCCTGTAGCATGCACCTTAGGATTTAGCCACTAGAGAGCGTAAGCACACCATCTTTATTCGCCTTTTCTTAACTTTTTAGTGAATGAGGTGCTTCTCCGATGATACTTTTCAGTAGCAAATGTCATGTAGGGTAATTGAAAACAAACCAAGGTCTTAACAGTACAAAAAACACCTAAAAGGATCAGTGAAGTTACACAGGTGCTGTTAGGGTAATACAAAATTGCAGAAGAAAAGATTAGTGCCAGTTTAAAGTCTCTGAGGATTAGAAAAATGGTAAAACAATACAACAACAATACATGAGTTGATGAGGGATTCATAAGATATTGCATTTTGAAAGTTATGGTTATTTTTACCCAAATAACACGATTTTGAGGTTTTCGCAAAAGTACAATATTGCAAATTTTGGAATCAAAGGGCATTTTTGAAGACATGAAAATTATGAATTTAAATGTAAAATGGAATTTCCCTATTGGATGTAATGAGGCTGTGATCAACTGTTCCAAAAGCATTTGGTATGTCCATTAAGAAATCATTATCAACACTTTCAAAAATAATTGTAGTTTTTTTGTGAAGGTGAGATAAATAGTGACTGATTACCACTTTAGCTGACCTCAACATGCGTCTAGCAAAAACTCCTGAAGTCCATCGATCTTTTGTTTGGCTTGTCTGCTTTAAGAAAGGCTCATCCATGACTGCTATCATTGGCATCGAGAGAGAGAGTACTAACGTATCTCATTGAAGATTTTGATCCAAGTGATCAAAAGTTGCCAAATGTACCCGCTGCAGAAACATCCTCCTGGATGTAGACAGGGGAAAGCCTGCTAATCTGGATGATCCAGTTGATTTTTCAACTTTGAACTTTCTAGCCCTGACAAGAGCATTTGGAGGAGTCACTGAATTTAAAGATTTGCAGAGTTTCCCGTGCAGTATTTGTATGAATGCTAGGGCAACCCTGGTCAAGAAGGTCATGAATTTGGTGGCAAAATCAAGCAAAGGCCTTTTTCTGTTGGAAGGCCACTTTTGCCATGTCCTGAAAGGAAAGAATCTTTAGGAGCATTATCTATTTTTTGCCTTATGAGAGCCGAAGCAGCCATTTCTGCACCTCTTGGATCTTGAAGCATCTCATCTTGCAGATGCTCCTATCAAAAATACCACAAAGTTGTGGATATTGGATCCCTTTGCCAATCACCTGCCTACAGCGCTTGCAGATTTGGACTGGTTTAGGCGTGGCTAGCCTTTCAGGACATGGCAAAGGTGGCCTTCCAACAGAAAAAGGCCTTTGCTTAATTTGCCACCAATTTCATGACCTTCTTGACCAGGGTTGGCTCTAGCAATCATACAAATACTGCACGGGCAACTCTGCAAATCTTTAAGTTCAGTGACTCCTCCAAATGCTCTTGTCAGGGCTGGAAAGTTCAAAGTTGAAAAATCAACTGGATCATCCAGATTAGCAGGCTTTCCCCTGTCTACATCCAGGAGGATGTTTCTGCAGCGGGTACATTTGGCAACTTTTGATCACTTGGATCAAAATCTTCAATGAGATACGTTAGTACTCTCTCTCGATGCCAATGATAGCAGTCATGGATGAGCCTTTCTTAAAGCAGACAAGCCAAACAAAAGATCGATGGACTTCAGGAGTTTTGCTAGACGCATGTTGAGGTCAGCTAAAGTGGTAATCAGTCACTATTTATCTCACCTTCATTAAAAACAACAATTATTTTTGAAAGAGTTGATAATGATTTCTTAATGGACATACCAAATGCTTTTGGAACAGTTGATCACAGCCTCATTACATCCAATAGGGAAATTCCATTTTACATTTAAATTCATAATTTTCATGTCTTCAAAATTCCAATTTGATTCCAAAATTTGCAATATTGAACTTTTGCAAAAACCTCAAAATCGTGTTATTTGGGTGAAAATAACATTTTCAAAATGCAATATCTAATGAATACCTCATCAAAACATTTATTTTACATGTTTCTAATCCTCAGAGACTCTACTTTAAGATGGGACTAATCTTTTCTTCTGCACTTCTTTATTACCCTAACAGCACTTCGCAACACCTGTGGTTAGTAAGGAGAATTAAGGCTATGGTTATGCTTTAAACAGCCATGTATTCTGTGAGTCAAGAGCGTCATATGTCTCTATAGCAGACACACACCACCAGTCCCATTGCCCAGTGGAGACCCAGTGTGTCGAATCTAAAAGCCGCACGCCATTGTGAATGACGCTATCCCCGGATCACAGAAACACCATTATTAGCTCCTAGTGACATCACTCGGGCCTTCACAACAGCAAACGCACCAGCACATCTCAGCCCGGGACCGCCTTCCCCACAACACCACCCTGTCTATTGTCTGTCCTGGGGCAGGGCTATGACAGGACAATCACTTTGCATGGTCCATTATTATCCTGACAAGTTGATTTTCCAGATGAGATGCTACAAAAGAGGAGAGCAATAAAAGGTGAGGGCTGAACTGCTTTTCCTACCACAACTTGTCAGGGTCTGTCATGGATGTGCGAGGAAATTATTGCAAGATTGAAAGTAGCCAAAGGATCTGAAGGACAGTGTAAGAGAATAAGTCCCCGTGTGTGGCTGAGTATCAGGGATTTATTTATTTTTTTAATACAAGAGAGACATCTGGAGTCCTGAAATGGTGTGCTTTTACCGGCTGGATGTAGTTAGAGAGACATAACCTGAAAAACATGAATCAAGGTTGCATGGTTGGAGTAACTGAAGTGCTTTTGCTGCATCTGAAGTGGCCTGGTGAGATGTATGTGGCAGAACAATATTATCTTCCACCGACCTGATGTAAGTATTGATTTCTGAACATTGGAACCACTGTTAATAGATCAGCATAGATTTCTACATAGCACATATGATTGTGTAGTTAGAGCATAATGTGCTCCTGAATATGGTTCACTTGTACCAGAGTTTTATTATTTATATATTTTGAAAGATGTAGCATAGTTGATTACTGTTTATTATCGATTGATTCATAATTTATTGTTTGTATGTGTCTAGTTATTCTCATCTATAGATGTGTCTTATGTGTCTAAGTTTCCACAGGTTGATGACATGGCAGATCTGCAGATTTTTCATCAGCGTTCCCTGCAGTTGGAGCCAGCCCTGTTCCAGAGGCGTGTCCTGGATGAGCAGGTGGAGCTGTGGTGGTTCAGACAGCCGCGCCAGTCTCTGCTCTGTTACTGCGCCTCAGTGGCTCTGATCCTGGGCCTGGGCTTAGGAGGAGTGGGGCTCTTGTCCACCACCAGCAGCCTGTCAGGAGAGTGGCGGCTGGCTGTGGGCACCGTGCTGTGCCTTCTGTCTCTGGTGGTGCTTCTCAAACAGCTACTCAGCTCTGCCATCCAAGACATGAACTGTGTGCGCAGCCGGCGGCGCATAGAGCAGCTGAGGAGCGGAGGGCGCGTGGACCCCGCACTCCTCTTGGCTGTGGGTACAGCATTGTCTCTGTGTGGGACAGTCCTGCTCTCTGTGGGCTCAGTGAAGAGCGAGCGGGACAGGTGGGACATGCTACTGTGCGGTGCGTGGCTTTTGTCTGCAGGGGCAGCCCTGGCTCTAGCTGTACTCCTCTACTGTGTGCTGCTGTTCTTCAAGAGGAGCCAGATAAGGAGCAGAACACACAGGAACCACGGAGTCAGAAGACTGAGTGGACAAACTGTCCAAGTGTTCAGTGTCTCCGGTCAAGGCATGTCCTCCAGCAGGACCAGCCTCATCTGAGGCAAGAACTAGACCTATTTCTTCTATTTGAAAAAACTGTGAATATAGCATTAACAATGTGCAACAGTCCCTTTATTAATGTGGAAAGAGTCAATTTGTATAATATAAAATCAAATAAATAGATTTTCAGATTCAACATATTCATAAATGCCCATGAGAATAAATGTTATTGTTATACAATGCCATTCTTTCTGTGAAATGCCTATATATTACAGATGTATTTTGGAAGTACTATTTATTACACAGTACACTTTACTATAGTCTCAGCCGATGGTGAACTGCAGGTCCAGGTCATCATCGCTGTCCTCCTCGTCTTCCTCTTGTGCCTCTCTCTCTGCCCGCTCCTTCTCACTCGTCTGGATGTAATTGTCTTCAATGAATCCATCATCATCGTCATCCTCCTGATACTCTGTTCTAGGACCCATCCCCACTCGGGACGATATGTTGTTGGGGAAGGCCACCTCCTCTTGTCCATACTGGCTAATCCCATCGCTCTCCTGCAGCAAGGAGTGTCTGTAGCTGGCCAGGAAACGGTGGAAGACACGAAACTTTACAGCCATAACTATAATGAGCGAGAGAGTGAGGAGAGTGCCCAGTCCTGCCGCCATATACGACCACTGCAATGGCTTTGTGCCCTCGTCTGGATCAACGTTCCCTGAAACAAAAACAGACTCTGGGGTCAAAGAGAGGGTAAAGTCCCTGGCACACACCTGGTTGTAAATAGCTGCTAAAGAATACAGTGCAATCTTTTATTTTTTTATATCCTTGTTTATGAAGCAGTCTGTTACAAAAATCCTTAACATTTCTTTATTTTACTGGTCAAAATTCTACTCGGATTACACCACAAAATAGGCTACATTCAGCATAGATAAGTTTTGACAACAACAACAAAAGTGAGGAAAGTAAAACAAATGTGTCATAAAAGTTTAGGTCTGTGGTAAGTTCCATTTGTTGGTTTGAAAAGTACAACATCCATTAAAGCATGAGAGTAGATTTTGAGCAGAATAAATACAATTATTTTAAAAGGTTTCTCTTTTTGTCCTTACATCTTTTCTTTTTCAATTAATAAAAAGTCATTGCACATTATCAACATCAGAACTTAATATAAACACCCTAAGTATAAACACCTCCTGATCCCACTCGGGCTATTACAACATGCCACAGGTGTCTCACTTACTTTCAAGTGTGAGGTTTTTAGGTGGACTGTCAAGCTCCTCTTCCACCAAGAGGTGCCTTTTGGGACCTCGGAAGTTTTCAGTAATGGAAGCACACATCACTTCCCTCGCAAAAATATCCAAAATACACAGAAATACCCCTGTGAGGTAGCAGCTCCCCTGTTTCATCTTTGTCCTTTCTGAAAACCAAAATCAAAGCATCATGGGACATGGGAATTTTCTGTGATTTGTCGAAATGAGAACTTGTTTATTTTTAACATAATTGTTTAAACATTAAACCACAACTATACGGAAATAAGTAATAAACGTAGAGCACTAAAACACCTGACAAGTGGTGGTGTCTTGGTTCTCTTTGAAAGCAACTTTCACAAACATAAAAAAAAGATCAATGACATAAAAGGCAAGAGTCTTTTTTTTTTCTGGTATAATAACACTACCATTTTCTTAACTTCATTTCATTTTTACTTGACGATGAATGTCTTATCATTACTGCTATTCAGTTTGTTCCTTCTATTATTGCTCCACTGGCGTAAGCACCGTCTGTGGTCACATGCATTGACACTATAAGTAGCCACGTATGCAGTCAATGGTCACATGACAGAGCTTTCTGTGACCCACTTAACTGATCTTGACTCTTGAGAGTAAGAGGTTTTTGACTTACCAATCAGATGGCTTTAATCTAAAAATGTCTGTCTTGTCTGTTGAATGCGTGCTGTTCTTTTCAAGTTCCTTCTGAAATGACTGTGGGCAAAGGTTTCACGGCTCAGTTTAAGAGACAAACCTCCTTAAGACAAATGTTAATTAGTAACTTTAGTAAGGAATTGACTGGGCCATGTGACAATCTGGTTTCACACCACTCATCCACAACATTATATGACCACTGACGGATAACGCCCCATCCTTGAACATTAGTCATCATTTACACTTTATTTTAACGCTGGACGTGAATGTCCACTGTGAGATCCATCTTATATTGATCACTGGGATCACCACCGTGAACCAGTCACATAATGTTTTTTTTCCCCCTTTATTTATATATATTTTTAGCTGGATGCCCTTACTGTCACAACTGGCCACATTACTGTGACTGAAACAGAAACTAGAGTTGAGATGAGACGACACAACGACACAACCTCAGCATTTCATCAAGCTGGAGTTGAAAACAACCAATGTAAGAGATGGTGTGGCTTCAGTTTTATAATATAACGTAGTGTTTTATCTTTGCACTTGAGATTGCTCTTTCGGTTCCTGAAATGCCATATATGGATTAGTGTATTAAGTCTGAGAGTACAGTATAGTGAGTATGATATATTCTTCAGATGGTGATTTAGTGAGCACAGGATCTGTCTTGAGGCTGCTTTTATGAATATAAAATGAGCCTTCTTCAGCCCTTCTGGACTGATTATAGGTTCCTTAACATGCTCCGCTTCAACACACCTCCCCTCACATCTCAAGTGACCACCAATTATTTTACTGAAGAAAAACCTGTTGAAAGGTTAATGAGCATAGCTGAGATGAACTCAAATGAGAGTTAAATCAACTCATCTGAGATAACTATATGACCAGCTGCTCTGTACATGCAACTTCTCACTCCATTTCGTGAAAGTATTTTTCTCACTGCATGCATGCCTGTAGACATACATTTGCACAGGGGCAGCTGAAATGCCATGAAAACCTGGAAGTTGCTGATTCAACTTTTCCCTTTTCATCAGCAACTCCACATAAGCAGCCTTCATTATCAATAGAGCCATTTTGCCCCCTCTTCCACCAAAGAAAATACGGTAGTTTGGAGCCGCGAAATATAACACAGCTTATACACTTTTAAAAGTTTTAATCTTTTGTAGAAAAAAAAAGAAGAAAAAATTACCTGTAACAATCACGGAATCCAACAAACAGAAGTGCAGTCTGTATGTGCAGGCCGACTTTGAAATAGCCTAAATTAAACTAAACTGAACTATATATACTTATTATATGTGTAAAATAAAAACTAGCCCTCTTTAATATAAATAAAACATTGACTTCAGCTTAGCAGCTTCTAAAAAGTAAACATAACATTATGAAGATTTGTGACAAGTCCATTTCAGTCGCTCTCGTTCTCTGGGGTTTCTTTCTCAGCCCGCAATCAATGGAAGCACCTTAACAACCAACAAAAACCTACATCAGCTCCGTGTCTAAAATAAGTATATATAAAAACTCAAATGTTCTGGATATTAACCACATTACAATGGACAGCAAACACAGCATAGCGGACTCTGCTACAGGGTGACATCGATGATCAATGCAACAGTGGTTTAAAGGATCTCATCAGATGTTCATTAGAGCACCGGAACATCACATTCACTCACTGACGGAGCTTTTGAGTTCACTCAAAAATAATACCAGTGTGTAGAAGATGCTCTTATAAGGACAGAACAGTTCGTATTTTGGTTCTCATGCTTTTATCCAACCACTGTGTCAGCCATAATGCTCTATTAAAACCCGTTAAGAGCTTCCTGCTAAATGCGATTTATTGGGGCACTGTGGCCAGTTTGTTGTTTTGTTGGAGCGAGAGCAGTACAGTTGAAGACAGGAATAAGAATAAGTTACATACATGACACTTGAAATACAAGTACATCAAACCTATCGTGTATACTATACGATTGGATCATAATTTGAGAGAGATCTTAATAATTGTGCCAGTACAGTGTCACCATTTTCAGCATGCTCGTGGTGTACTTCATTAAACACTGGAGGCTTGTGGGAATGAGTGTGACAGCAGCATATAGGGATAGTCATTTAAAACAGCTTTGGCCAGTACAGCACTTCAGGCGACAGCAGCGTTCAGCATGGGAAGGAAGTCTATTCGGCTTTATTCTTCGAACCAGTAGAAGTCATGTCCCTATTTTTTATGCCATTGTGTGACTGTTTCAAATACAAGTTGCATGAGCTCCATCCATTATGGACAATTAGTCTGACCACTTGTTAAAGCTTACAGGTTTTAAAAGAATGTATTAAATTAAGCCAGTAGATCGGCAGTCAGTCTGTGACTTTAATAATAATAATAATAATAATAATAATAATAATATATTTGATCGTTTAGACATGTGTAAACAGTTTTGAGTTTGATTTGAAATGTGGGAGAGAGTCAGTGCTGTAGAGGTCAGAAAGGAGAGTGCTGGGGAGCAGAGCGGTGGACGGCCCTTCTCACCATGGGGACTGCATTATACAGTAGATTGCTGTAAAAATCCCTGAAATGCTAAAAAGGAGAGCATTCAATTGTTGTCTGTATTATTAGATTAAATCATGGTGAAAATTCCTAATTATGTATGCTACAACCCAATTATCAAATACCAATAATTTCAAGTGAAAAGAGTAACAGACCAAATGGACTTAACAGTATAACCAAATTTGCCATGACTCTCCCTGTTCATATACAGTGGCGTAATATTGGAAAAGAATGTTGTGGAAATTATACTGAAAGTTATTTACAAACATATTTTACTCATTACACACATACACACACAATTTGGCACCCTTTGCAGTAGTCAGCACCTTGTGTTGCCTCATTTAGCCAAGACAATAGCTCTGAATCGTCTCCTGTATCTACTGGTGAGGCTGCAGAAAACATGAGCATGAATTTGTTTTATTTATTTATTTATGTTGAGAGGATACAATATTGAGTATTGCCGAGAGGATACAATACATATTGAGAGGATATAATGCATAAGCTTTGTACAATGTATTTGTACTAATACAAATACATTGTACAAAACGTGCTCCCAGCTCTAAACAGAAACAAAAGAGACAGGCAGAAAAGAGGCCCTCTAAATGGACATTTACAATATCATACTGTAGATTCCAGACACGTTCTTGGTAAATTGAAGCTTCCATTATAAAACGTTCAGATTTGTGAACAGGCACAAATAATAAATTAATACTTTTTAACTTATTAAGTTAAAATTTAACTTAATAAGTCTCTAAGTAACATACTATTTATTGGCCGTATCCCTAAAGAAAAAACGTGTTTTTCTCTGATTCCAACGCTGTAATTGTTGTAACTGTAATTTGCTTCTTTCACATCGTTCTTTTGTATCAATGCACTTTAAGGATGTGCCAAATCATATGTAACTTCTTCATTGTTTGTACTAATACAAATACTACAAATACATTAGCTTTGTATTGCATCTTTGTAACTAATTATCTTAGTTGTAATTAATCAAGATCATTTGTTCCCCCTTTGTTCATGTCAAACACACTTCAGGAGTTTTTCCTCATCTAAACTCCTGGGGTAATAATAATTGTGATACTTTTAATCAACGTCATCTTTGTTTGCAAGTGTGTGTTTTGTCCATTGTTAGTTAAATATTGTGGTAAGATTTGAAACAAAACATAAATCATAACACCACAATATTTTTTACAGCATTCTTTTTCATATTTACCAGTTTGCAAATATTACTTGATGGCACTGTTATGTAGATGCTGTGTTGTAAGTGAGGGGGTTCTGTGAACGAAACTCAGAAACGGTGTTCCTGCATGATGTTATGAACAATACTATGTAGTCAATGCATGCATGTTCATGGTTTCAGATGACACTCACTTTACTGCAATTATGGTCATGATCATGTGTGACAACAGATAAGTGCCTATTTCAATTCCTCCGGGGGTGCAGTAGTAGACAATGTGTGCTGTGGTTTATATGAAGGAGCGTGTTTCATTACTTGAGGTTATCCTTTGTCTACACTTGGCTCAAAAGAACAATAAATATGGTATCAAAATGTCAGAACAGGAGGGTATAGAAAAAAAGTCTTTATTCAAATCCTTCATACATATGCATTTGAGAATTGCGTAAACCTGCAGTGCATTCACAGAATGCAAAATGAAAACATCACTGAATAAACTGAGCATAATGAATAATTAGCTTTTTCATTGTGACATTTTTAACATGGACATATGGCTCAGATATGTTTAAACAAATAATCTGGCATATATTTCACAAACCACACATACTGGTCTATACTTTTCTGCAGTTGTAACTGGACCTTAAAGCTAGACACTCAGTAGACGGGTTATAAAATATATTTATAAGATTGGTGCCCTGGTGATAGATTAAATGTTACGGCCCCAGGCCTCCAGTCTCCCTCTTTGTTGTATTAGTTTGTGTGTGTGGCTAATTTCCCTTTGTTGTCCATGGAAACCGGGCTGTGTGAGCCCTGGCCTGGGATTGGAGGACTTGTTTCATGCTGGGTTCTGATTGGCTCTTTGTCTCTGGTCCTGATTGGTCTGGCGTTTGAATGCCTGGCCCCAATCACCCACCTGGTGCCAGCCACACCTATATAAGCCCACACCATGGACCACTAGGGGCTGCTGGCCGTGGTGGCCAGTACGGTTTATGTCTCCTTTTGGAATGTTCACACAATGTTTAGTGAGTCATGGATTTGCCAAACTCTTTATTGAAACAACAGAGCAGGACACTGGATTTCACCACAGGTGAACCAGTTTGCTGGGCAGAAGGCACGCAAAGTTGACTTATTTGGTTTATAGACTATAAGTCTCAAGTGACATTTCTTGCACATATTTAAGTTGTCAATATCTTGAAAGCGAGGGAACCGTCAGGGCGGCAGCTCCGCAGGAGCGGACCATAGCGGACAGGGGAACGACAGGACCTGGGATCAGCCCGACACAGACCCTCACTTTTCAAATCATTTGTCGTCTTGTAATCACAGGGGAAAGTTCCAAAACGGTGTTGATGTAGTGGGTAAATTTCCGTCTGTCAAATTAGCAACTGATTAGCTATGTTGTACACTATCAGATCACTCAGAAAAAAATAAAGTAGATTTAGATGCCATAGCCTATGTGTGCATGTGGATCTCTCTGGTCACAATTGAGGAAAATATTTTGTTTACTGTCCACCTCCTTATTGACAAAAAAAAAAGAGGGATTCTATGTTTTTATTTCTCATTTCAGTTTAAATGTTGTGAATATCGGCGACATGAGGCCACAGTTTCAGACCCTGGACTTTGTCCAACAGTCGCCTTCAAGGGTCAGAAATGTTTTTCTGACATCGTAATTCCAACTATGTGAACAAGGACTGGTCGTCACTTTTGACAGCATCTCCACATATGAAAGGTAATTTTGTTTCTGTCTATCTCCGTACATCCCTGGTTGTAAAAATAGACTTTAAGCTAATATTGTAACAGGTCCATGGCGACGACAAACGCTTTAAATCATCCACTTTCCAGCGGTTAAAGCGGTCCAGAGCTTTCTTCGTTGCTTTACGCTAACTATCATTATTGTTTGGTAGGCAAAAGACATTCCATTACCCATAATGCAACGGGCGAGCCCTCAACTGATAGGCTTGTCAAGTTGTGGTGGCCGCTGTGCCATCATGTATGTGTCCGTTTGCTTTTTGATGAGGCCATTGTTGTGCTGTAAGCTAACGTGGTGTGTTCAGTTGATTGGATTTGTTTGGGTTCTGTGTTTGGTTACTCATGCTGTATATCTGTGTAAGTTCTCACAGATACTGTATATCCTGCTGTACTGTATATCCTGTTGTCTATGGCAGTAATGAGCGCGTGTGCGTTCCTCTTTCCCCCTGTGGTCACATGTGTGTGTTGAGAGATGTAGGAATGCTAGTTGTCACTGTGCATGTGTCACTTGTTTTGGGCCCTTGGGCTGTAGGGGTAGGCCCTATGGGAAGTGGATGTATGCTTGTCGCACAGGGATGGGTCGAGATGGCCTGGGTTGGAGGGAGTGGGGGGGGGGCCAGCGCCAGACGGGGCCTTGCACAACTACGCTTCGCCACTGATTGAATGGTTCAAGGCTTAACCCGCCGGGCACTTGGGTGTGTACTCCTTTGTGCTGCAGACTTCCTTTGGTTTGGTTTGTTAACACATAATTCAAATCAACTTAACAAAAAGGCAAAATGATTTACAACAATACACAACAAAATTAAAAATTCACAGTAAAATATTCAGTAAACAATTTCTGCTTGTGCCTTCTAGGACCTAAATAACAACCATTCACTGGTGACAAACAAAGTTACCAGTTCACTAAACAAAGAGCCCACCGTTCTCTATGCCCAACTGTAAACTTGTAAAAAATGACCTCAATATTTGAACTGCAACTGTGCAAACCAGTGTGTTTGAGGGAGGGACGCCCCACTCCAGCCTAGTGTCCGGAGCGAAAAGCTTTTTTTTGTAAAGCTCACAACCTAAACAAACATGCCAGCGATAACAAAATGATCTGTTCAATACAGACATTGCTACTTTAACAGTGGGTTATCACAACAAAGCATTTGAGGTCCTATGTACTGAAATGTGCTGTGGTTTTCCCCCTTCAGACAGACATATTTTTTTCACCAATAAAACTCCCATAATGAAATAATGCTTGTATTTTATTGAATTTGAAGTTTACAGTATGGCTTTAACCTAGTGCTCACCGGTGAAGCGTAGACAAACACAGTAAGGGATCACAAATGGCCACGAACCTGAACATAGACATCCCGATTACTTTGAAACGGGAACATTCAGAAACTCTGACAGAAATTCATCATTGGTCAGACGTCACTTATAATAAATGGTCAAGATGCTCTTCGCCTAAACCCAATCACTGAGAGGTTTCGCAAAAAAAAAAGATAAACACTTGCAGGGATGCGATTTTATGGTCTTAAAAATATCAAAGTTTGCATCGTGTGTATTATCCCGGCACAATTATCAACCAACCACGCAGAGATCATTGTTTTTCTAAAGGGAAAATTCGTTCTATGTAGTGGGCTTTTGATCCCTGCAGCACAGCCTCCCACACGCTTGAACTCGACTGCATGGGTTTTCATCAATGTTCCGGCAAAATAACGATTTAGAGGTGACCCGCAAGAAACGCATACAATGAAACAATACAAGCTGCTATACCAAGATCAATACTGTCTGTCTTTCAGGAAGGAAGGTAAACAATTAGGACCTGAAATATATATATATATTTAAACGCATTCTGATGGTGAGAGAAAGTGGGTGAACAGGCCGAAGGCATCAGGTGTCTCTATCTTTGCGTCCCAAGCAGATACAAGTGGTTTCTTATCGTGGACCATGTGTTCGTCAAGCACCACTCGACCGCACGGGGTTGCTAATACGAGGGACTTTCCACTTTGACCGCAGTCAGATTAGCTGGGAAACACCTCTGAAAAAGGTGGTCCGGATTGGCCTGCTGGTTATCGTCGCACCCCAGTTTCCTGCTCACAAAAAACTTGCGGATCCCGTGTGGGGCGGAGACATGTGCCCCACTGCTATGGCTCGGTCCTTCTCCCATGTCTTCTGTGAATAAAAGGAAACCCAACAGAGAGTGACCACAAAGGCTTCACATTTTGTGACGGTCCGGTTCAAAAGGTATGAACAATCTCGAAGGCCTACCTGCTGGTTGGGGTCTCAATGCTAGTCCGTTGTCAAGGCGACTGGGTTTTGTGGCGATAAAGAGGTAGCACAGCACACAAACAATGATAAGAAATGCCAAAAGGACCACGGCGGCGACAGAGAGACCCACCATAGCACCAAAGCTAGAAGATGGAACGAGAGAAAGGAAACACAGGTTTGAAAAGACTGCAAGGTTAGATTAAAAAAACGAAAATACAAAAAAAAACTGTTTGAACACAGGTCAAGATTTGTCTCAATCAATCGCCTAATAATGTGTAGGCTCCTATAGCCTTTAAGAGAATCATTCTGCATTACTCTGATATCTAAGTACCTGTTGCAGCATTTTTATAGGCTTAACTACTGACAAATATGCAATAGGAAAAAAAAGTAATGTATTGGATCAAACCTGCGGCTGTACGATCATACAAGTTATTTATTTTATTTGTATTTTATTTTTTTGGGTGGGGGGGGGGGGGGGTAAACGTTTAGAGAACCACTTAACAGCTCAAATGAATAAATAGAGATTAACTGATTGAATCGCATTGGTATAATCAGTTACAGAGGCTACCAGAGCCATCACCCATGCAGGATGTAAATCTGCATGGGTGACACAAAGTCAGTGTCACCGGTGAAACGACATAAGGCAAACAAAACACACACACACACACACACACACACACACACACACACACACAAAGAGCGCGTCTTTACCTCAGCCACCACATGTATCCATACTCGTACGGGTAGAAGCTGTGCGGGTCATCGCAGCAGTACTTCATATCGTTAAATCCACAGCAATAAACGGCCGAAGGGTTTTCAAGTTTGGGGCACGAGAAGGCGCCCACGAGCGTGCCGTTCTCGTTGATGTAGCTGCTGCATTCAGCCTCCATGGTGCAGCGCGAGGAGAGCGCAGCCACGAGAACACGGCGCACAACTAAAAGACGGCGATTATCTTTTCAAAAAACAAATAAGAAAGTTGTGCATGACCCGGTGAATATAATCCTGTCCCATTGTCGTAGTTTTTCACCGAGGTGCTGCTTTACGCATCGCTCCTTCTCAATGAACTAAACGGCGGCGCAATGACAAGAGGAAAGAAAAAACTTTGAACTCAAGAAAAGCCTCTTTCTCTCTCTCTCTCTCTCTCTCTCTCTCCCTCTCCTCTTTCTCTCTTTTCCTCTCCTCTTTATCTCTCTCCTTCTCCTCTTCTCTCCCGCTCCTCTCTCTCTCACTGCCTCTCCTCTTTCTCTCTCTCTCCCTCTCGTCTCTTTCTCTCTCCTTCTCCTCCCTCTCTTTCTCTCTCTCTCCCTCCTTCTCTCTCTCTCCCTCTCTCTCTCTCTTCTCTTTCTCTCTCCTTCTCCTCCCTCTCTCTTTCTCTCTCTCTCCCTCCTTCTCTCTCTCCCTCTCTCTCCCCCTTCTCTCTCTCCCTCCTTCTCTCTCTCCCTCCTTCTCTCTCTCTCTCTCCCTCTCTCTCTTTATCTCTCTCTCCCCCTTCTCTCTCTCCCTCTCCTATTTCTCTCTCTCTCCCTCTCTCTTTATCTCTCTCTCCCTCCTTCTCTCTCTCTTTCTCTCCATCTCCTCTCTTTCTCTCTCTCCCCCTTCTCTCGCTCTCTCCCTCTCCTATTTCTCTCTCTCTCTCTCCTCTTTTGCTCTCTCTCCTCTCTCTTCATTTCTCTCTCCTCTTCTCTATCTCTCCCTCTCTCTTTCTCTCTCTCCCTCTCTCTTTCGTATTGGTGTGAAGGTGTGAATGTGAATATGGAAGCAATTTGTTCCAGATGGACTAAATAAAGGTCTGATTAAAAATCAAAAATCTCCTCTTTCTCTCCCTCTCTCCCTGCTTCTCCTCTCTCCCTCTTTCTCTCTTTCTCTCTCCCCCTCTCTTGTGAAACCTTACATTGATTGCAGAAATTGTTGTGTTGTGAGGGAACTCTCCAATAACCATCCCGCCTACAATACATTTTTCTACAATAGCTCATTACACGCTCTCTAATGTTGATCGTCTAGTATGAAAAAGAATGAACACAAGTAAATTGAATACACTGATGAATAAATCATTTAAAGTAGCCTACACTGAGCGCAGGAAGGAAAATAGATTACAACAATTTTCTAAAGAACAAGCAAAAAAAAAAAAAAGGCTCAGAACAAATAAGGCTTTTCTCACAATAAGGTCTTGTCGGAATATTGGGTTTGACATCACGCACACAACAAAACAAGTTTTGTAAAATAAGTACATAAGCCACAAATTGCAGTTTATTATGCACTGTAATATTGGTTGGCATGGTTGGCTTTATATACAGTATGAAACGTTTTTCATACTGTATATACTGTATTTTCATACAATATCAACAGCTGCTGCAGGTGCTTACATATTTTATAGAAATACATGTACTGTATGTATAAACCTTTGCATGAGCTCGAATATTGCAGGATATATTGATTCCATCACCTGCTTATATATTTAACTTGCATTTCCATGAACAGCTGTGCGCTTTTTGTCCATCCAAGGTATTGTCACCGATAAAGTAACTGTTCAAAGACATTTTTTGTGTTCGGTTTTGCCAAGGAAAGCTTTCTGGATGTAAATTATTCTACTTTCCTTTTCAGCATTTGACTTTGTGTAGGTTATTGATCGCTTCTTGTAAGTCGATGTTGCTCCTATACGGCATGGAGAACATCTGACAACGAATTAACCTTTGCTGTGGATATTATTGAAGGACAGGTTATGCACAAAAATGCAGAATGATTCTACCAGTGACAGCTAATATGTGCAACTCTAAAACATCAAAATATTGTAAAAGAAATGTCACAGCTTCAAAAATAAGTAATAACTCCAAACCTGCACAGTGTGTTGACGGGTGAGACAGTCGATAAAAAGCAAGCGGAGTATGTGCCGCTGTATCACTTGAAATTGCCTGTGGGATGCAACTATTGGAAAGACAGACACTGGATGATACGGTATTGGAATGCTTCAGAAGGTTTTAATGAAGCCCATGATTTGAGAGCAGCGTGATCAAAGTAACATGGCGCATGGGGGAACGTACGGCTGCGAAATGTTTTAGAGTTTAATACTGGATAGATCACTGTGACTGATGGAATAAAAATATTGTTTTTTGCACGTAGCTTGTGTCATGTGCAAAGCATAAATTCAGCGGGGGGTCCAGACCCTGTGGATATGTGTTTAGAGTTGATTTTTTCTTCATAATCATCTTTTTTATTAAAAATTTAAATTTTGCGCATGGTTGTTGTCGTTTTTCTTATTAACAAAAAGTGCGTTTACTGAATGATTAATCTAACGGTACTGAAAATGTCAACTCAAAGAGCTACTTCACAATGAAATCCATACTCACTCCATCTGAGTGTATTAAATAAAAAAGAAGAAAAGATTGCCATGTAGGACACCCAACAAACACTAACCAAGGTCCAGCAGCAAGCAGGTCCCATGTTTGATTAAAACCTCCAGCTATAGGTAATCCTGCAGACCACAGCTCCTGCAGGTTTCCCTGAGGCACTTGGGATGATTCAAATTATCATCAATTCAAATTATAAATTATTAACAATTATCTGTCATTGGTTAAATTATGCCTTGTGCAGTCATTTAAAATTGCACCGACAGCGATAAAATTACTTACTAAAAATATACTCAGCCCCTGAACCCTAATTGGTTTTTATCGCCCTCGCTCTTCGGGCTCACTTCACAGTCATTACAGGCCATTTTCCCTCTGAATGTCCCTGCATCGGAGATAAGATGGGCAGGGTCATGCTGCACATGCACTCAGCCAATGGATGACAAGTGTTTGTTCAAATGAATGAGGAGCACTGGGCCTGACAGCACACTGTAATCCCAGATTATCTCTGACAGTCCAATCCAGAAACAGGGAGGAAAAATTGGCAAAAGAAAAGGGATTATTTGAGGGCAGTGGGGGATTTTGCTATGGGTGCTGCTCTGAAAATGGACACCTAATTGTGAGTAAACCTTAGGGGGATCCGCACATTTTTTAACAAAAACAATGCATGTCTGTCGAGGCTTCACTTTTACATTGGCTCTGTTTTTTTAATGAATGAATCGATCGCAGGATCAGAGCAGCGCTATGACCTTTGGCACCAACACCCTGCCCCCACCGCACCTCTGCTTCTCTCCCATCCCTCCTCTCTCAGTACACAAGGTCCACAGCCTGATGACAGGCAGTGCCAGCCCACCACGCATCACACAGCATCATAATTACTGCGTCAGAGTACTGGAACTATTTTGGAACAAACCTTTTCCTGCACATCGATATGATACCAACATTACAAAATGAATGCTATAATGTCAAATAATACTACCTTTTACGTGGCATTTTAGCCGTCATGTGGTAAAGAAATGAATACTCTCGGAAATGAGCTTTGTAAAGTCGAATTTTTATTAATTAAACAATGAACACAACAAACACATCCTTTTAAAAAAAAAATCTGAATGTCAACCAACAGTTGATTGACATAATTATTGTGACATCATGATGTAAAAAAAAAAAATTAAAAAAGGGAATTTAATTATGTAATTATTAATAAAAAGTTCACAACGTGAAGACTTTAAATGTATATAAATGCATGAAGTCATAACTAAAAAAAACGTTAATTCTTTTAATAAGCAGTTCATTCAATTTAATCAAAATTGGACATTATGGACAGTATTAAGTAGTGAATTTGTACCAGAAATAGCCACGTTATATGGTCATGTAATAATTATATAATTACCCAAGAAATATTGCTATAAAGCATATGCAAGCAATTGTAAGCTCCAGCTGCCAAGCCACATCTTTGATTGTATGGATCAAATTTAGAAGATCCATACAATATAAATCTGAACTTTCATAGTTTTCCTGCCTGTCTGGTTTACAGCGGTTTCAAAAGGAGAGCCAGAGTACCCCCACAATCAAATCAATCAATCAATGGTTTTGTATAGTTACAGTAGTCCAGCCTTGAGGAAACAAATGCATGAATAAGTTTTTTCTGCATCACTCTTATGTTTCGTATTTTAGGGAAGGGAAGGGAATCTTATTTGTATAGCGCTTTTCATATGACACAAGTCACACCCAAAGCGCTTCACACATGAAAGGGAGGGGGGTTCATTCACTTCATGCTGTGGCTACATTTGTACAGTTTCCCCTGGGGCAGACTGACCACCACCAACCACTCACACATAGGCATTGGGTGAAGTGGACACAACGACAGTCTGGGTTTGAACCCCTGACCTTCCGATCATGAGACGAACCGCTCTACCATCTGCGCCACCGTCGCAGTAACATTTTATCAATGTTGCGCAGGTGAAAGAACGCAATTTTACAAGCCTGGTTTATATGAGTTTCAAAAGAGAGGTCTTGGTCAAACCGAACTCCAAGGTTTTTCACTGTAGAGCTCGTTGATACGCTAACATTATCCAGGGAGATGATCTGCTGAGATAAAGACTCTCTCCGTTTTTGAGGACCTAATATAATAACCTCGGTTTTATCAGGGTTAAGGAGGAGGTAATTTACAGTCAATTTGGTTTAGTAGCACATTTTTTCAATTTCATCTTTACCAAACCAGAAGGAAAATTGTTGCCTCCAACCAATGTCACAAGAGAAAAAGAGCTTTGCTATGATACTGTACTGTACAATTATTTTGTATAATTAAATCGGACAAATGGCACCAGTTGATGTGGATAACTGGCTAAGATGACAGCTGCTGGTGGACTTGTCAAAGGTACAGTGCATGCATGAACACTTACTATGAAGAAAAACTGTGTTCCCCTAACCAAGTCAAGGTAGTTAGAGGCATTGCCTAATTTAAACAAATATTGTTTAATGTAAAAGTTGTTTATTGTGGATAAATCACCAAGACAATTCGATTTTGTTGTACTTATCAGTGAACACAGAAATCCTCATTAACTTCAAAATATAGTTAGTGTTAAGACGTACTTTATTTGCCCCATAGGGAAAATTGTCATCTGCATTTGACCTATCCTTCGATGCTGCTGGGACAAGATGTAAAGGCCACATGTGGTGCAGCGCCCAGGGACCCATCCCCCCCGTGGGACAGGGAGGAAACCCAGCCAGACGCAGGGAGAACATATAAACTCTATACAGAAAGCACATAGTCAATTATGTTCCTATCCAGTGGCAGGTTGACACTTACTGCAGAGACTGAAGACAGCTGTGTGCAAAAGCTTATAGGAAAACAACACATTTAGGAGGATGAATTGTGTTTCTTTACTTGATGCCAGGTTTGTTCTAAAAAAAATTAAAATAGAAGTAGCTATGAATTAACTGATATTTTTCCCCATGAAGGCAGTGTGAAGTGCAGAGAAAAGAGTCAAATTATACAAATTACTGTAATTACAGCATGAACTTGCTCTCACTCTGGTTATGTCACGGACATTTCTACATAACAGTATTGACAAATTTCACACTTTGCTCATGCATTTAGGTTTCTGATTCTGATATGATTTACATACAGTTTAAAAGAGGATGCATTCACCAATGGACAAGAGAGGGATGCTAAAATTGCTTCCCCCTAAGTGTAACTTTGCATAAATGAAGAGGGTTGCTTCATCTGCCTTCCAAGGGCAAAAGCACATCATACTGAAGATGGGCTGTGGAGACAAAAGAAAAGAAAATCTTACCAGAGAGAGAGAGAGAGTACAAAATTAAACATCCATTTTCTTCCTCTTTGTCCGGGGCCGGGTTGCAGAGGCGGCAGTCTGAGCAGAGATGCCCAGACTTCCCTATCCATACTTCCTCTAGTTGTTCAGGGGGATGCCGGGCGTAAACATAAATTATAAAAAAACAACAAAGAAAAGGTAAGCAATGGCAAAAATATTCATAAACTTTATTGTGATTTACAAGCATTTCAATCCAACCGCCAGAAACCTGGACAGCATTGTATTTGATCAAAAGCTTAGGGTTCTTGTTTACCTATAATGATTGCTCCATGAACATTTTCACTAATTATCCAAGGCTTCATAAACTGCACTTGCTTTAATGTGCCTTGTCTGTTTGAACAACAACTGCCGACAAGGAAGGAATAACACCAACGGCTCGAGGGCTTCTCTGAAATCTAAACACTGGATGAAATAGGCCTTTAATAAATGATCCAGCTGCTCTCCTGGAATCATTAAAAAGCCAACCATGTTCACACAATTTAAGCCCTTTTATAATAATAGCATTTCTATACACATTTAGACAAAAGAATTTCAATACATGGGTCATACATTTCAACGATATTGCTTAATAAAACCAAACATTTAGAGCCATATAAAATGAATACACAGGAGGGAAGGAAGGGGTGAGTTCAGCTTCATGACACCCTCAAGGATGAATGTAGCTGTCCTTCAGTCAGTTGGACCTGGCACCCTTTGTTAAGTGCTCCAAACATATATAACTCATTAAATTAATAATTTCAAAACAAACAAAAGTTGACCGAAACGTTATCGGAAGCACATATTATCAGTGCACAGCAAATGTATGAGGATATACCAGGTTCGTTATAAAAACGTAAAAGAAAGAAGTGGTTATGTATAAAGTCAATACTCAATGATTACAATGATGTTTTTCCCCATGGAGGCAGTGTAAAGTGCAGAGATTTATGAAAAACAGATTACCAATAATTACTGTAATTACTGCATAAACAACTCTTCTGGCCAACCGCTGTTTCCCAGGGCGACCATGTAGTGGTTCTGTGGAGCACTTTGCTGTTTGGGGATGTAAAAAATAGTTTTTAATGGAATTTCTGTCAAGACATTGCAAATTTTCCTGCATAGGTTTCCTCACGGTGCTCTGGTTTCACCTTGTTGAGTCATGAAAATCCCGCCATGTACTACGCAAAATAAAGTTCAACCGTTTTTTTTAAATATAAAACTGACAAAACACAGTTTCCCACAACATTATGAAGCAACCATCAGGAGAATTTACTTTATACATAACACACAATGACTTCATGAATAATAGAGCCTGTGCAGCTAATACCACACATTAAACACATTCTCATAAATCATAACTCTTTCAACTCACTGGCTGCACAACATGTCACACAGAGTTGCAGACTAATTTACAATACTGTATGTCTTCAGCTAAGCCTCGGGATTTTCAGAATTCATATTCGGTTCTTTGCCTTGAAGCAAACCTCGCTGTGAAGCTGACATAAGCAAAGTGTACTTAAAATAATTACCACATTCAGTATACTATCCCCAAAAAGCCAACATCATATTTAACAAGCAAATGTTCAGCAAACCCCATTGGATATTTTTTAAGCAACATTACTGAATTAACACTTTTTTTTCTCCCTACAGTGAAAATCTTGTTATTCCAAGATAACAGGATTAATTGTGCTCAAACTGTGAAAATTGACTGAAGGAGAAGGAAGATACGGAGGAACAACTATGACCATCAATACAAGATCTTTGAGAAAAATGTATGCAGGTCTGGATGGAGACACATTGCAGTAACTCTGTGTAACCATGCCACATCCAATGTGTGCTGAAATGAAAGCTAAGGAGGTCTAACCCATGTGACCAATCCTTTTGGGAAAATGATGTCTCATTTTGTCAAGTAAAATGTGTTTTGCTCTGCAACCAGCGCAAGGAGTGAGCAATACGGCCAAAAATACCAGAGGCAGAGTAGCCAAAATATTTACTCGAGTAAGAGTAATGTTACTTTAAAACAGTAATTCTTAAAGTGTGGCCTAGTGGTCCGCGAACCCTTTTTCCCCCGACCCGTCCACAGCACACGTCGTACAGGGAGTTGGGCCGTTTTGGTCAACTCTTATCGTTTGATCAAACTTTAAGAATAACCAGCATAGAGTGACCAGTGCGTCTTTCCTTTTTGAGAGACAGACATGGAAGTGTTATGAATGCACATGGATGAGCTGGCTGGCACTTCTCAGAACCGTGCGTAGTTTCCTCATCCTCTTTGTCAATATGTAGCTATTGTAAAACACGCTGGATTTCACACATGGCTGGGGGATGCGCGGGTTGCGGGTTCCCCCGCGGTCTCCGCGGATCGGGTCATAACATTCTCCTTTGATGGCGGGTCGGGATGTGGCGGGTCAAACTATCCCGGCCTGCTGCCGCCGTACACTGTATGCAGCCAGACTCATTCTACCATCTTTACAGCAGGTGTTTGACTTCAATATGCGGCGGATTTTCATAGAATAAGCAGCATTTTGTTGCTTGTGATCCAGAGAATGTTTTTGTGGAGCCAAATGTCTCCCATTTTCCACGGCATGTGCGTCTGTGTACGAGTTTGCGTTACTTAACATCCAAAGCTTGTGGAGCCTGCCCTCAAAGTGCTCATGCCCTTCCCAATTACTGTAGAACTGTGAAGGTGAAATTCTCCTCTTTAGAAACATTCATTCAGAAACTGATGTGTGATAAGCAGCACCGCTCGTCTCAACATTCACATTTAGTTTTTGATGGAAATCTCAAAATGTAAAATCCACAGAACTATTAGTTTTGTAATGTATAGTTTTTGTTTCATGTGTAAAATCCCATTAATTTCAGTGATATTGGACATTAAGGGGAACATTTCCCCCCCCCCCCCCTGCATTTTTTATGCATTTTATTGTTACCATAGTTACAACCATAGACTTTCTACCACAGCCTCAGTTTTAAACTATTTCTGGGTTGCAAGTCCTAGAATGTGATGATGTCACCGGACCCAGTACGCGTACCGTGCGCGTAGCCGCGTACCTCTCACACACAGTGCTGAATGCACTGCTCAGATGCTCCTATCCCAGCCTTAAATAAATAATTTCTGTCGGGTTTGTTTCGAGCTCAGGCCGACAATTCAAGTTAATTGCTCGGGCTCGGGCTTGATTTTTTGGGCCTGATCTAACCACTAGCTGTCAAAACGGGCTTTGGCTCACGCGCTTTCTCCGCACAAAGCGCACTCTTGGGAGGAAAGTTTATGTGGAAGCTGTCGTGAGTGGTTTGATAGTGTCTCTCCACATTGTGCCGCTTTGAAATCGCCATCGCAGCTTCGCAAATGAGACACACACACACACACTTATCTCGTATTGATGTAAAAAAGAACTCTTCTTCCCAGTCTTTGTTAAAAACATACGTTTTCTTTCTCTTCGCAGCCATATTTTTTTTTATGATCACTGATTTCGCTATCAGCAAAAGCGGGGTTGTCATGCGCAGGTGACAGGTGAACTATGACCTTGAAATAAACACGCATATTGTTTTTTTCAATATATTATTTAGCACCTTAAAATATCGCATATATGTGTAACTTTCAATTGAATTCGCATAGGTCGCAGAATTACACATATATACATATATATATATATATATATATATACATATATATATACATATATATATATATATATATATACATATATATATATATATATATATACATATATATATATACATATATACATATATACATATATATATATATATATATATATACATATATATATATACATATATACATATATACATATATATATATACATATATATTGCGAACCACAAGGCAACTTGCTATTTTTGGATAGTCTCGCGGGCAACTGAGAAGGAGCCAACGGGCGACCGGGCGCCTGCGGGCATAGGGTTGGTGACCCCTGCATAGCCATAGATTTGATGCCAACTTGAGGTTGGCCTGTTATGAGCCCCTCCCTCACACCCTTCACGACCGAAAACAAATTCTAGTTGTGAACCTGCTCATAACCATGGCAATAAAACCGATTCTGATTCTGATTATTTCACTACTTTTATTCCTTCTATCATTTAGGTCGGGGGATGAAAGTTTAAAAGTGTAACTCTGTGCTTGTGAGTGAGTTGCAATGAGAACTTGACTTGTGACTTGGACTTCACTGTAACTCACAAAATGATTGACTGTCTTTCAAACCTTGCACTTGAAGCAGAATTGTTTAAAACAAAACATCTAACAGAGCCGCGCATAAGAACAGGAGGCCTTAGCTTTTACGCTGCTAAACAAACTAAAGAGCGTTCACATATTATTGTGGGCAATCATTTGGTAGGACAGGCTTGCAGCAGCGTCCTACCAAATGCAGGTCACAAGACCAATGCAGGTCACACTAAATTGTTCGCCTGCTTTGTTTTGTTTGTGCCAAGCCAATTTTTTCCTTGCTTCTTTACTTTTGTTTCATTGGGCAGCAACAATCCGGCGTCCAATTGTTCAGAGAGCTCTGTAATCCTGCCTAGAGTCGTGCAGCGCTGCCCTAATAGGATCGCAGTATTAACCCTGACGCCAGCTGTCGGTACAGCCCCCTTTTGGCCACTGGAGGAACTGCATGAGGGGAGGAGGGGAATGGGGCATTGGATTAGAGGTTGGTGGCTGATGGTCAGTGAGGCAGACTGACATAGATTGGATGACAAGAGCAGGTGGAATAACCAAAGACGCAACACCGGCGAGGACACGTAAAAATCTGCTCTACTTTGGGACTACGTCTGCTACTCAGTTTCTCTTTTCTTTCTCCCCATTTCAAAATCCATCCTTTGTATCACAATCTTGTCCCATCCCAGTGCCTAACCTTTCCGTTCAAAACCCACCCAATCCCATAGCGCTTTGGCCTATGCGCTTTATCTCTATGGCTGAATAATCGCCATCGGACAGGGGCTTAGTTCTGGTTAGGCCTGGTGTGGTCAAGTCGTAGTCTGGACCAGAACAAGCCACAGGGAGGACAGGCGGAGAGGATGGCGGTGGCTCTGGATGAAGTTTGGGGAAGGGTGAAGAATGTGTGCAAGCAGAACGGGCTGCTCATCCTGTCCGTGCTGGCCGTGGTCATCGGCTGCCTGCTGGGATTCTTTCTAAGGGGCAAACAGCTATCAGAGCAGGTCAGTGGTGGAAAAAAGTACTCCAACAGCCCACTGTGTAGGGTACAGTATAACCTTTTGAAAGAATGGACATCTACATAATTACATTTTGCCATAAATGTTGGAGGAATATTTGAGTGCTCTTATTTATTTTTTATTTTGTAAAGAAAAATAAATAAACAAAAAGAATGACGAGATATTGGAACTAGAAGATGTTTGTTTTTATGTATTTTACACAATGTATTATCAAATATTTGATAGTATTGAGTTTGTGGTGTTGGTGGTCGTGTTTTTTATCTGGGATTGGCACAAAAGTATAATTTTTATATTTGGCAATGGTTTTGCTTAGTGCGGCTTGAAAAGCCAGGGTTGAGGAATCATCAGGGGTATAATTCGAAAGCCATTTTACCTACCATCAATAATTCACAGCATATAATCAGTTTTCTTCATTTGTAGTCAATGCACAAATTGTATTTTTACCCCGATGTAGCATGTACAGTAATATCTAGTAAATGCTCAACTGCAATGCAGGCCTAAATTATTCAAAATCTGCTTTTTGTTCAGCAGAACTATTATTTCTGATCTGATCAAAAAACAAATGATCTGCCAGACAGAACATCCTTATTCTTCCCAGCTGTGTTTTCCTATTGCCAAATGTAAAATTGCTTCTCTTCACATGGCGGAATTGCATATAGTCTGAAGGATGAATTTTGGGAGTCCATTGAAAGAGATTGCAGTCAGGGAGATTATCACCCACGGAG
Source organism: Proterorhinus semilunaris (assembly GCA_021464625.1). Taxonomy (NCBI): domain Eukaryota; kingdom Metazoa; phylum Chordata; class Actinopteri; order Gobiiformes; family Gobiidae; genus Proterorhinus; species Proterorhinus semilunaris. The sequence continues at coordinate 18,504,400 of CM038358.1, read as the reverse complement.
ACATTAAGTCAACAACATACCGTTCGTGTTACATACTTATATAATTCACTGAATAGAAAGAATTAGTCCCAAGTCATGGCAGCAATATATTTGAACATTAAGATGAGTGCAGTATACTGTTTGCAATACAAACATCTAATTACAGTTTGCCCTCTTATTAGCCTTCTCATTCTATGCTGCGTAGAAAGACAAATACATTGGGTCAAAAGGGCTGAAGAGGCGAAAGCACCATTTACTATTGCACTCTATTGATACGTTTGTGTTTACTAGAGTTGTACATTTCTCATGCCTGTTTGGCAAAACAAAGAGAAAGGCACAGTAGTGGTTTTCAAACTGTGGATGCCACAGAGGCTACGCAGACATTTTGGTGGGAATAAATGTGTTAATTACAATCTGATATAAATTGGCCCGTTAAAACCACCAGAGGAGAAACACGTTTATACAGTCAGTCAGCGGTGCCTTAATTCAGACATGCATGTGCTTGTTCTGGACCTAAATGCTGTCCACTCCAGAACCAAACCGAAAATGTTTGCTTTATCATATGTTTACTGTATGTATTAAAGGGCATGTGACTGGTCACCTAAAGCCACAGGGGTACACGACTCCAAAACGTTTGGGAACCACTGGCACAAAGGAAACAATGGAAGACTACCAGAGGACATTCTGTGAAATTTTGTAGTCTCACCTTGAGCGCTCTCCTTCAAAAGGAAACGAGGCGCATAAAGAGCAACTCTTGATGCTTACAGTTGGCAGTGGGAGGCAGGGGATGAGAAAGCAACTGACAGCATTTCTTTTCTGCCTGAAACTAACAGTACAGTAACATTACCAACTGGGTTTTGTGTTTCAGTAAAAACAAAGTAAACAACTTTGTACAACTCGTACACCTGTATACACATGTGAAAAGTAAAATGTCAATAAATATGCCAAAAGCATTAACCCAAACCCAATGAATGGATAAGCACTGTGCAGAGTTTAGCATAATTAAATAGGTGGTTTTGATCATTGCTTTCATAACTGCATGATCATTACTGATTTGTTTATGAGGTGCATGAGAATATTGTTTGAAAGCTGAAAAAACAAAAGCTTTTAATGCTGCTCGAGTAAAATTAAAATTAGTAATAGGCTGTGCACACAAATGTTTAATTTAGCAGCTTGTTCCGATTGCTATTTTAACATTTATTATGAGTCACATGATTGCTGAAACACATTAATACAAACGTCTCTTCTGGTGGAGTATTTACATCAATCGTAAAGTGTTAACATGCTGTGAGTGAGTATGTCATCAGTATGTTTTCTGCCTTGTACAGTTTAAGTATATAATATAATGAGACATGACCCCATAGGAATAAAATATAGGAAGTTCACATTGCTAGGCTGAGCCCATGCCTTCCTTTCATTCTAAAATGAGTGTTTGTATGCCGTTGCCATGATGTAATGCTATCTGTATACCCTCTATGAACCAAACTTTTCATGCAGCAGAGAAAACCAATAGTTGCTATGAACATGACTTCCTTAGCAACAGTGATCATGAAAGGGACCATAATATTGTTAGAATTAAAAAAGGAGGATGTATTGGTATAGCAAACGGCTGCCAGTAGGGCAGGGCGATATGGCCTAAAATCTTTATCACGATATAAACAAATATCACGATAACAATATATTTTATGATATAATTGACAACGGACAAATTACTTCAAAATCCCAGCCATATGCCTATTGGGAAGTCTAATTCAGTTGTATTTTATTCATTATTTTATTTCGCGCCATACTAATTTTCTCGCAAATATGATCTACTCAAGCAGTTTACATCCTTCATTTCATTTGACTTTTGAAGCACCTGTCCCCGTGTTCTACAGTCAGGGTTTATGCTGCTCTAACGGAGCTGAGCGTAACATAAATTATATCGTGTCCACAACGATATATAAAAAATTACAACGATATCCACAAATTATATCGCAATATCGATATACGGCCTACCCCTAGCTGCCAGTCCAAAAAAAAAAATTGACTAAATAAACAAAAGCGTAATTATTGTTTCTTTTTCATTTGCAGGAAGTGAAGTACTTCCAGTTTCCTGGAGAGCTACTGATGCGCATGTTAAAAATGTTGATTCTGCCACTTGTTGTCTCTAGGTAAGTGAAATTCTCATCCATGCCGCCACTGCCTATTGTCATTGTATCCTTGGGACACTGCGTTGTAATATGTTGAGTGTGTGGTTGGAAATGCCATTGTCAGCCACAACTCTGTCAGCCAGCCTCAGGGGCAGCTGTGTTCACAGGTGCGGCTACCACCACTGAGTGCCAATGACCTGGAAAAGAGCTTTGAGAAGCTTGTAAAGTACAAAAGAAAATGTATATACTCTTTAAAAAATGAAGGGTTGAGAACATGTTATTGTGACGATTAGGTATATTTTTTGTTTCCAGGTGAAAGCTTATATGTTCAGAGACCAATTTGGCCCAAAACCTGAACATTAAAAAAACTGAGTTTTGTCTGTAGCGTCTCCCCTTAAATAGGTGGTTTTGATCATTGCATTCATAACTGCATGATCATTACAGATAGGCCATGTTGTGATTGTTTTTTACATTAATAGTGATTATGAGGTGCTTGAGAACATGTTTGGAAGCTGAAAAATAAAAGCTTAATGCTGCTAGAGTAAATTGAAGATAAGTAATAAGTACACAAAATGTTGGGGCTAATTTGCTGTAACAACTGTTTTCTGTTCCTGTTAAAAAGAACATTAAAAACAAAATACAATTTAAGGTAAAACTATTATTATTATTGTGTTACAGTGACAATGCAGCTTCCCTTATGGATTAATGAAGTTACCGTAGTCTTTAGTCTTTTTTTAGTCCAAATGTTATTTCAAATCCCAGTGTGTGTTAGTTAAACTAATCGGTGCTTTTCTTATGCGGTGCGACCAGTCGGTGCACAAAACAAAAACAGTGGAGTTAGGAACTTAGCTTCTGAGTAACTTGAGAAACATTTCAGAGAAGAAAACAAAAAATGTAGATATCGGTTAATAGTGCATTGCCTATTAAACAGAGCAAAATAAGAGTTTACATCTAATCATCTGCTGATGTAAGGTGCTAGCCTGGCTATGCACACCTTTTTCCCTTTATATTTGAAATATCTTCATAACAAAAGTTTAGAATAAACACAGTTTAGAGTAAACAGAGAATAGTGAGGCTGGCCCAAGTAAGGTACTACTAGTACTAACTATCTTTTTAGTCCCTAAAATAGGCATGAAAATATAAAAAATTATTAGAAACTATTTCTAATGATCCCCCAGGATCAATTGCTTTTTAGGGTATGCCGGTAGGTCTTCTCTGCTGATGGAACCAAACCACCCATACTGCCGCTGGGTCACTAAAAGGGCAAATACATATTTGTTGCACCTTTAAGTTTTTTAAAAAACTATTTAGTCATGTGGTGAAAATGTGCATTTGATGTAGAGTTGCATGTCCCCATTAATTTAAAATGTGGTTTAGAACCCAGAATATCTAATGAAGTATTGTAAAGTATTGATCTATTGATACATACTGTGAATATTACAAGAAGAATTTTTCACACAAACATTTTGGCAGTATTTTATGGCAGCCTGTATACCTCACACAGAGGAAATATTTTTTCTGAATTGATCGAAGTAGGGCTGGGCGATAATCAATTTTATTGGAAATCAACTTAAAAGGTCTCTTGATCTTTCATTATGAAGAAAACTGCTCAGGGTCCTGCTCATTTATATTTAGTTTAATAATATAGCCCACAATTAGGCCCATTCCACTGCAAGGCAGTAGATCAGACCGGGGCAAACTTTGTTTTAGTGGAAGAAAATTCAGAAAGTCACTGGGTTCTCCGCTGGCGTCATTTCCGAAAACAGTCGCTACAGAGCGGTCTGACACGCTGCTAAACTGACAGCATTGCGCACGTGAGGGGGACATGGAGCGGGCGCAATTTTACGATTTAGCCATTTTCCACAGTCTGTTTTTAAAAGCATGAAACACATAAAAATAAGCCCTAGATCAAAATGAAGCTATAAATCATCACTTGGACTTAGGTGAGGATGTTTCACTTCAATCTCAGAAGTTCTTCACTCTTGTGGTCCGAAAGTGTAAGAAGTATGCACAAGTTAAAGGTTTAGAATAATATAGGTTAAGGTTACTCTGGCTCCTCCTAAGGAAGGGTCACGACTGCCATCCTCCCACCTGTGCTTGTTTACTGTAATTGGCAAAAATCTTTGTTTTGGGTTATAGGACATAAACCGAAAAGGTCTGCATTAACCAAAACCTGGTGTTCCCTTGATCTGAGAATCCAACTGTACAAATGTCTCAGCCCCCCACTCCTTTTACATTTCATAAGATCACTTGCCACCAGACCTCACTGAGTCAACGGTTTGGAACAAGAAACAAACAAGCAAAACAGTCTTTGTGAATACTACTATGGGTTTGTGCTTTAAATAATGCAGGATATTCTACCTAAGCTGCTCTGATGTGGTGCCATGTTCACGTGCAAACAACCTCACTGCAAAGACCTGCATGAATAAAACATATAACTGTGTTGGATATGTTAATAGACCTATCACTGAGAATAACGCATCTTTTGTCATGACTAGTTGTCAAGAGATTCCCCGTGAGTGTTTAAGTATTTTACCTTACCTGATTGTGGCGCACTCCTACGCACTTTATGACTAAAAACGGACATTTAGAGTGACTGCAGATGTTGTGAGGGAGGGAATTTAGGGAAAACGTGCAAGCTGTCACCGCATTTCCCTACTTTGGTCTATTTTGAGTACAAAGCTCTTAGTTGCCAGTTTGAGGTCAGAGAAGTACAACAAAACCAAAAAACTCTCCAAACAAATCATGCAAAAGCGCCCGGTTACATGCTGACTGCTTTGTGCAATAAGCTACTTACAATCTATGCCACGGCAAAGTCTGGATGAGAAGTTAATCCTTGGTTCCCTCTGTCTGCCTCTCTTTCCGTTACTGCCCAGCCCATGTATGCTCATATCTTTTCATAGTTTTATATTTGGTAGGCTATAGCAGCTTCTAGGGTCAATTTTAGTAAAGCGGGAGATTTTGTCTCAAGAGTTTCAGCCAAAGGTCGTGGCTCATGATGCAAAGAGATGTTAATTACGCAATCTCTAATGAAGCAGGTGGGTACTGGGCAATAAGCTGCTGAGTTCAGTAACGTGGAATCAGCAAATGGCAAAGAAATTAGTATGGTGTGAATATGAGTAAAATTAGAAACTCGCTCACAGATTGCCTGGGGCATTTAGTGTACTTATACTCACAACAGAGCAAAAGTCTCAAATCTTTTAGTTGAGCTGTAAAATATCTTTATAATGAGCAACCATTATACTGCAGATTCAAAGCCAAGAACTAATCTATCTTTTAGTTTGTGGGGAAACAGTTGTGCTTAGCTGATCCCAAACTAATGGGTTAGTAGTTTGATTCCCTCACTGATCCAATGCTCCTAACTACTGAGTCAAACCTTCCTAATCCTCCACTATACTGTATGCTCCAGTCAGTGTGGGACAGCAGGCACAGGGGGAACAGGCACACACACACCCACCACAAAAACTCAGTTCAATGGTGAAAAAAATATGTTCTCCTGGTGAGCTGGGAAAGTGACAATCTCTATTGCAAGCGCACTAGTCTTTTCACACCACACTTGAACTTGTGGTCACTACTGTAGGTTGCACAATCAATTAATCTCAATCAATCTGAATATTTGTGTGGGGAAGCTGGCCACAGAGTGGTCGAAATGGGCAGGCAGACTTGACAAACATCACTCTTACCAGGCAAGCTTAATTCTTCACACAAAATAAACTTCTCCATGTCACTTGCATGAACAAAAATAGCTTCCTGCTTTTATACCACTCCTCATGGGAAAGGACCTCCCACAGCTAAGTACCATTAGCTCAATGGGTAAGTTCAAACAATAAGTTTAGCTGGCAAGTTTTAACATTTTACATAAAACAAGTTGGTGTTTAAATCTAATGAATAAAGACTAAATAGAAACCAAAATAATACACAAAGGAAACTCAAAGCAAAGTTTAAACCAGTTTTCCCCCTGCACTTTTAAAATGGCCGACAAGGACCACGCCTTCCCTTTGTTCCAGCCATGTACAGGTAAGGTTGTATACAAATGAACAAAGTTTTAAAACGGACAATCTGAAGTGTAATCATTAACTTAAACAAATGAATGAATCAGGTGTGTTATTGTTAGCTGATGGATATGGCAAATGAAACAAAGTGTCCAAAATAAATACTGAGACAAATCCACTGTGTCACAAATTGCAATTAGCAAATACAAAAAAACGCAATTATTAATCCAGAACAAACAAAAATATAAGTGAAAAAAGTTAATAACACTACTAACTTTGAAATACGATTACCATGTGGCCATGCAAACTCAGAGCTAACCTGTTCTGAAATATTTGGTTCTAGCAGTTTGTCTTTTAGTCTTTTTAAAATGTGCACTGTGAACTGAAATTCAATTTTAAAGATAATCTCATCATAATTGCCAGAATAAAAAGACAATAATATATTTTTACCATACTGCAAAGCTGAACTCTGTATTGTTGTGAGAATCCGTGTCAGCTTGATGTTGTTGACATTTTCCATTTATATTTCCTATTTATTTATTCAAGTGCGTGTAGCCGGCTGTTTGGACCTGATGCTGCTATGTGGTACAGAAGGGCTTATCAAGGGGATGTGGTATATCTCCCTATAGCCCGCTGGGCTGTTGATATCCTCCATTCGTAGCCATCTGTGCCACCGTCCAGAGCGGAAACCAGATTATCTAGCGTCGCCATCATGCACAATCAATGACCCACTCTTCTTCTCTCTGCCCCTTGTTTATTTTATGTTTTTACTTTTGTTTTAGTGATTCAGTTTGCAGACATATTGCATCACGTTTTTTAATTAAACTCAAAGCCACAGGATCTTGTTCATTGCGAAGAGATCTGAAGATCAAAGGTGACGCTGGTAAATGACATGTGCTACAAACGCAAACATATGGTCGATCTAACAGTGGTCAGAGCTGATCAACGCATCTGTATCTGAAATATGGCAGAGGTGTTAGTGCAACAACATACCATGCAAATGTTTTGTAAAAACGATTAAATTAATAAAAAAATCCCCGTGGACATTTTTCTGCAAGGCTTTAAAAAAAAACACAAAGTACAGAATTGGAACCAAATGATTATTTTCAATATTTCACTTTAGTCATTAATGCTCTGGTTTATTTATATCATAGTGCAGTTTCTCTTCAATGAGAACAGAGTGGACCGTTCATTTGGCCGCGGTGTATTTTTATCTGGTATGCTGCACTCAAGCACTTAAGTACAAATTGATGTCCTTGGACTTTTTCATAAGGTTCGGATGTAGGTGACGTGCCTGTCGGTTTCAAATGGACTATAGGTTCACTCATGACAGATAACCGGTGGAAAAAAAGTACTTTGATAAATAGTATTATCATAAGCAGATTTGACATAATTTCACTGTATCAATTTCTTTTTCCAAGAGTATAAAATAATTTGTAAAGATTACCTTTTTTAATATATTAATTTCTAAGACAGTCCTCCAACAGTGGCCGTTTGTTTTATTCCTGAATTACGACCATATAAAATATAAAACATTATAATATAAAACATTAAAATAATATTATAATATAATATAACCCGCGAGCTAAACTATACTGTTTTATATTTTTTATCCTTAAATGAGATACTGCGGGAAAATTAACTACATCAATTTCATCACGCACATTTGGCACCACGTTCTCAAGAGGAACTCTGAAAGAAACGCCTTTGTGGAGAACAGCGGCGGAGCCGAGGCCCGGACTTTGACTTGTGTGAAGTTAGCCACCCCATAGTGTCCGATTTGCTTCAAAATGGTGTAAATCGTTTGTGCACTTTTTTTTTTTAGTTATTGATAATTGATTGGTAATTGATCAGCCCCCCCATAGTTTCCGATTCACTCATAGTGTAATTTTTCCGTTTGTGCACTCACAATTTGTATTTTTTGCTATTCTCAAAGAATATGTTTCCCCTAAGTAAACAATTTAGTTTATTGTAGCAGATGTTTTACAAATTAACCATCATCTGGACAGGGCTGTTTCTCTCTCTCCCTTTTTAAAATATTTTTTTTACACTAAAATATTAGCCTGGCTAACGCCAGACTAATATCACAAATGATATTTAGTCTGGGGACCACCAATTCATTTTCTCGTAGGAGAGGTGTGGTTTACGATTGTCCATAGCCGTTTATTGGGCTGAATGTCTATCATATGTGTCTGCACGTAGCCGTAGCCAATCGTATCATCGTATCAGATGACGTACCAGCTGTACATTTTTGAGCTAAACTTTTTAGAACACGGTCTAAAGCTTGATCGAAAGATGGCATCGCACCTTGCCTGGTCCGATCCACTCGGACCGTTTTTAATCCCTGATCAATGACCAATCAATGATCAATAACTCAAAAACGAAGTGTGCACAAATGATAATTTTGTGTACACAAACAAAGCACAAACGAATGACACCATTTTGAAGCAAATCCCACACCGTGGGGGGGCTAACTTCTCACAGGTCGGACTTTGCCGGCACGACAGCATCATACGTTCTGGAACCGGCGCAGGATCCGAGGCTCGCAGCCGTCACCGGACAACGAGACACACGGAGTCTGACAACACGAGGACGTTTGAGGACAGTGATGGAAGTGGACAGATGAGCTATGGAGTTGGAAGTGACGCACACGGAGAAGAAAGACTCACGAAGACATCAATGTAATGCTTTGGTGTCGTTGTTGTTGTGAGTAAAATGGTGATAACCTAGCCTACCCATATAATATAATATGAGAGTGGTGAATTTTCATATTATATTATGTGAATTCATAATATAATCGCTGCTGCGGTTGGGGAGGTGTGATGCGTAATGGTGCAGAGCGCACGCTTGGAGAGCCTTATTTGGCAAGATCTAGGACTGCTTTTTGTCTTCACATATTGTATGGGGAGCTAATTTTGCAAGTTTGTGATTCATATCTTTTTGTTTGAGTTTGGAAATCGTCGTTGTCGTTGGTCAGACACTACGTACAATAAAGTCGTTTCTGAATTGGGTTAAATGTAATGTACACTCAACAAAAATATAAACGCAGCACCTTTATTTCTGCTCCCATTTTTCATGAGATGGACTTAAAGATCTAAAATTCAAACATTGTTCACAAATCAGTCCAAATGTGTGATTGTGAGCACTTCTGCTTTGCTGAGATAATCCGTCCCACCTGCACTGGCCTGTTCCAGCCATTTGCACTCTCTATTGCTCCATGTAGTGTGTCCACACACTTAATGCCCGTGCATTTGTAAATCCATTCATGCTGTTGTAATGGATTGCCTTTAATAGTTTTATAGTTGTAAAGTTAGATTATGAACCTGTTTACTGACAAGGCAATACATCTATTCTGATAACAATCTGACTGAGCCAGCAAGTGTTCCCAAATTGCCACATGTATGCTGTCTGTCTATACGAATGTGTTCCATTTGTATAACAGAGATCCTTTCTTTGAGCCAATGTTTAAACGTTGGAGGATTAGTAGATTTTCAAGTCCAACCACACAGCAGTCATGTATCCTAGGCCCGGCATATGTCAGAACAGAAGGGCATCCAAATTTTGCCACGTTGAGGTCTGGTTTTATAACAGTGTAAATGAGCTGACTTAATAAAAAACAAATCGGAATGGAGGTTTTGGGATAAGATAACGCAATAAGCAGAACATCTATTGCCTGGAAACCAGACTAACCGTTGTATATTCCTCTGTATCAAAAATACAGGGGTATCATAGTCTCGCCGGGCTAGAATGTCTACATACAATGTCACACAGGTTTCTATATCAAATACATTGTTATTCTCTTGATATATGTTCACAAAGGTCTACAGCTACTCTAATGGTTCTTTCCAACTCATTGTGAAAGTCCAGGGTGCAGGATCTGAAATTGCCTTTTAGAATAATGGCGTGTTGAAAAATTCTGCTTTCAATGGAAGTCTATGCGGCGTATACTTTTTATTGTGAGCAACACACACATGCAGTACAATGTCCTGTTATAGCTGTGTTACTGTTGTGTGATATGCGCACAGGCTATTGTAGAGACCAGACATGTCAAACTGGCGGCCTGTGGGCCAAATCCGGCCGGCGAAATGATTTACCCCGGCCCCTGACTTGTAGAGCACAGATTCCTGAGTATGTAAAAAAAATTCAAATAAAAAAAGTCTTTAGCCCACTACTGTGCTGAGCTATGATTTTTCAAGGAAATAACCAGAATGCTCATTCCAATCACTAGGGGACAACTTAAATTAAAAAAATAGGACAGAATTCCATACGTGTCCAGCAGAGGGCACTGAGATAGGATATAAACAACACATTATAGCCACGTGGTAAATGGTCAGTCTACCTCAGGGCAGCTGTGGCTACAAAGCAGCTTACCACCACAGTGTGTGGAGTGAATGAATAATGACTACTACAATATAATGACTACAGTTTGTACTTTGAGAAACTTGTGACACAGGCTTGTAAAGCACAATACAAGTGTAAGCCGTTATTATTATTCATTAAAGTCCTGTCGGGCTTTTGAGCAAATCAGCACTATATTAAAATCACAGCTCATTATTATTAATTTATTGGAACAATGTTTTCTAAATAGTATTTTCCTGTTTACATTTATATTTATATGTGGCCCGCGACCCGCCGAGGAAGCTGGATTTTGTCCCACAACCCAAATGAGTTTCGACACCCCTGGTATAGACGGACAACTCTGCTTTTTATGTAGTCATTTATTTGTGGCCGTTGATTGGCACTGGCTTACAGAGAATTAACAAAGTTCTATGAGCAAAGGCATGTTCCCTGTTGAGTCTGACTAACACTACTCTCCAGTGTGTGTTATCATAATGCATATTGCACAAGTTTGCATACCGTTTTATAGCCTTTTTCGGTAGCACTTTACATTACGGCACGGTAATAATATGGTTGGTTACCATGCTATTCCATAGAGGTAACTTCAAATACTTTAACATGCTTCCTGGGTTTGTTTCCATGAAATAGAGGTGAAACAGTCAAAAGTGAATTTTGCAGCCCTGATTCCAATTAATTACATAGAAATAACAAACAAGGGTATTTCTAGGCCTGCCACGATAAGTGTTTTTTTGAGGACGATATATCGTCTCAGAAAATATCGCGATAAACGATAATATTGAGTATAATGCAAATACTGTAGTCAATAAAAAGAAAACTGTAAGCAACTATTTAATTGAAATGTATTGAACTTCTGAGATTCAATATTAACACCTTATACCAAACAAAGTGCAAACTAGAAGGGTCGACATATTCTAGGACGCCGTTTCCATCTGTGCTTCTCAAGCTTTAACATAACTTACACTCTCACCAGGTTCTGTGTTTGAACTAGGCCCGTCACAACATTTACAATAGTCAATATACAGTATCATCTTTAAAAATATCCTAATAACAATATTGATATTTCATCTGCATTATTCTGGTTAAATATTTCCTCACAAAAACAATATATTAAATGTATGGATTCAGATCATACTGTATTACTGCTAAAGTAGAGTAGCCATATGTTGTGTTCTCTTTTCCTTTCCTTCCTATAACCTCCTGTACACACGGCTGTTGGAGTGAAGCAGCTTTTTTGGGAAACTTGTTGACTGTTTGTCAGACCGCTGCAGCATTTCTCAGTAACATAGTCCTAAGCCCTGAGTAATGTTCTCAGGACTCTCGCGCTTGTATTTGGACAGTGGCTAAAGCGCTCGGGTTCCTCTCGCTAACAGTAGCGCTGATTAGCTTTGATTCACAGACTGGGCGGTGGTTTTGTTTCGTTCTCATGTTGGACAAACCTGCAGTCGCATTAATGTTGTTATTCTCTCCGTGATGAGTTCTTTTGGCTAGAATTCCAAATGTTTACTCACGAGTCCCTCTTGTTCCGCGATAAAGTTCACAGAAAGTGTCGGAATCAGCAGCTCCGTAGTAGCGGCACTTTGTTTACACCCCGCCTCTCTCCAAAAGCAGCGCTGATGATCTGGATACATGCGGGACACGGCTGATGTGCTCAATGCCGTCTTTATGAACAGGGAGACGGGTTGGATGGAGCTCCGCTCACTCAGCGCTGTGATAGCGTTCATGTTTCTGTAGTTATTTTAAGCACACGCAGCACGTGCATTTATCGAGACTAAAAATGTTATCGTCCTTCATTTTACTTATCGAGCGATAACTCGATATAGCAATTATCGCGGCAGGCCTAGGTATTTCCATAGAAACTTCAAATACTAGCTTACATTGTAAGGTGGTTGTTACCCTATTGTCACAATACAAGTGTAATGTCATGAAAATTACAAAGAAATTACACAGCCACTTGTAATATGACTATTTTGTAGCTAGAATTATGGCAAATACTCTAATTATAGAGGCAAGGCAAGTTTATTTGTAGAGCACAATTCATACACAAGGCAATTCAAAGTGCTTCACAGTTGCAGAAAATTACAAGAAAACAACATAAAGTTAATCAATTACAGTAAAAGGCAAGAGTGCAGATAAAATACTTTCAGTTTACATATGCTCGGGTAAAAAGAGCTGTTTTCAGCCTGGATTTGAACATTGTCAGAGTTGAGGCCTGTCTCACATCCTCATGAAGACTGTTCCAGATTTTAGCTGCACAAAACTGAAACGCAGCTTCACCGTGTTTATTATTGACTCTGAGAACCACCAGGAGACCCCTCCCTGAAGTTCTCAGGGCCCGAGATGGTTCATACGGCTCTAACATGTCAGAGATGTACTTTGGTGCTAAACCATGAAACGACTTGTACACAAGCAGAGCTGTTTTAAATTCTATTCTCTGAGTGACAGGAAGCCAGCGCAGAGACCGGAGCACTGGACTAATATGGTCGTATTTCCTGGTTCTTGTCCGGACTCGAGCAGCAGCGTTCTGGATGTACTGCAGCTGTCTAACAGCTCGTTTAGAAAGGCCAGTGAGCAGCCGTTACAGTCGTCTAACCTGCTGCAGACAAATGCATGGAGGAGTCTCTCTAAGTCTGGTTTGACACTATTCCTCTGATCTTAATGTTTTTCAGATGGTAAAAAGCTGATGATGTTATTGCTTTGATGTGGCTGTTTAAGTTCAGGTCTGAGTCCATGATTACTCCTAGATTTCTAACCTGATTTTTTGGTTTTAGAGAGAGAGACTCAAGGTGACTGATAACACTTTGTCTTTGTGTCTGTGGGCCAAAAACAATGATCTCAGTTTTGTCTGAGTTTAGTTGGAAAAAGTTGTTTTGCATCCACAAACTGATCTGTTCGATGCAGTGACAGAGAGTATCTACAGGCCCATGTTCACCTGCCGTCAGTGACACGTAGATCTGAGTGTCATCTGCGTAGTTGTGGTACGGCACATTGTTGCGGTCCATTAGCTGACCCAATGGAAGCATGTACAAGTTGAATAAGAGGGGTCCCAAGATTGACCCCTGGGGGACTCCACAGGTCATGGAAATTTTCTCTGAGACACAGTTGCCAATTTCGAGAAAGTACGTCCTATCCTCGAGAAAGTACGTCCTATCCTCGAGATAGGACTTGAACCAGTTTAGCGCAGTACCAGAGATTTCAACCCAGTTTTCTAACCTGGTAAGTAAGATCCCGTGGTCCACTGTGTCAAAGGCAGCGCTCAGGTCCAGCAGAACTAAAACTGAGACCTTACCTGGGTTAGTGTTCATACGGATATCATTTGTCACCTTGATCAGAGCTGTCTCAGTGCTGTGGAGGGGGCCTAAATCCTGACTGGAAAGTATCAAACACAGTGTTAGGAGATAGGAGAAAGTAAGTGAGCTGTTGATATATTACTTTCTCCAGGACTTTTCCTAAGAATGGAAGGTTTGATATGGGCCGGTAGTTGTTCAGTATCTTGGGATCAAGGGTGCTCTTCTTTAGAAGAGGCTTCATGACTGCGGTTTTCAAGGCCTTTGGAAATGCTCCCGTCTCAAATGAGATGTTACCTAACTGAACAAGTTGTGGTAACAAGCTGGTCAGCACAGACTTCAGAAATCTAGTGGGCAATTCATCAAGGCAGCATGTGCATGAACTCAGACCGGAGATAACCTTTCCGCAGGGTTGCTATTTGTGTTGTTGAAATTATGGCATTTTTAATGTCTTGGACTTTGTCATAAAAAAATATTGCAAACTCATTGCACTTAGATGTAGAGATTATTTCTAAGGGCAGTGAAACTGGAGGGTTAGTTAATCTGTTCACTGTGGAAAACAGAACACGAGAATTGTTTCTGCAGTTTGCGATGATTTTAGAGAAGTACTTCTCCCTTGCTAGACGCAAAATCTAGTTGAACTCACAAAGCACTTCTTTGTATATCTCAAAATGAACCTAGAGCTTTGACTTGCGCCATTTCTGTTCGGCTTTTCGGTACTCCCTTTTCTGTGCCCTGACCGAATCTTCACTTCTCCAAGGTGCCTTTTGTCTAATGTTAACCATTTTAACCTTGACAGGAGCAATAGTATCCAAGACATTTAAGACGCTTAATGTGTAAGAGTCCAACAGAAATTAAATAGTAACTATATATATATATATATATATATATATATATATACACATACATTAGCAGTCCCTTTGGTTACCATTGTTAATAGTAAAACAAATAGTAATTACATAAATACTTTGCTTCTTGTAGTTATGTAATTCAATAGTAATTGCATGGAAATGTGGTATACACAAAATGCTATGATGTAATTTCATGGAAATAAGATATTAAATACATATTAGTGATTAGTGGGGCCCGCGGATTCGGTCGGTTCGGGAACCTCAAAAATACGGCAAACTTCGGGTGCGGGTGAGTCGGGTTACTACAAAGCACACTTTCTTTTTGTTCTTTTTTTTTTCGTCCTTACATTGTTGGCTTACAACATACAGTGTATTGCAGAGCCGGTTGTTCCTATCCGCAAACTACGCAAGTTGCGTAGGGCCCCCGCAGCCGCAAGGGCCCCGCATCTCAGAAAAACGTTTTTTTTTTACTGATTAATCAACGCGTTGTTACAGGGATAGGCGCTCACTCATTCCCCGCTGCAGTCTGCTGAAGTGGATGAGCAGGAGAGACCGACCGCCTTCCCCCCGTCACTCCCAAGGCGCGCTGGGACACGAAGGGGAGAAGCAACAAGGAAGCAACAATGGTCTAAATTGTACTATTTTGACTCTTAGTAAACATAAATAAACATACGCTTGAAATTAATTATAATTATCAGTATGTTGCAGAAAAGTGCAAAGCAGAAAGACCAATGTTATACTCTCCTCCATGCCCCTGCCTACTCCTCCCCTCTCCTCTGTCTGTCCTGTTTAACTCCTGCCTGTAGCTCCTGCCCCTGCTCTCTCTGTCTCTCAATACAGGGACAAACATTATGTGAATGGGCTAAATGACTAAATACCTCCTTTTCAAGTTGCAAGAAAATATTGTTAAACATTTTGAACCACCGCGTGTGATGCCGTGGAATTGATCGCTTATTTATTGTGTGCGTATTGTAACAGCCTATTTCAGATTGAAGACTTTAACAGGATGTTTCTCAGCCGTCCACAGGCCGATTTGAGCCAAATAAAAACTCAGAGAAAGGTTAGACTCTCATCTGTCTCAGTTTTGTCATGGGAACTCGCTCTGCCTTGTCAAACTTTATAACAAAGTAAACCTTTGCATTTATTATATTTCATGGTGAAACCATCTTAAAGTAGTATCTTACTGGGTTGCATGTGAATTCGAACAGTAAAGTTGAATGTTTTTTGATAAGTTAGCCCTATTTGGATTGGTCTTATAAATCATCAAGGAAGATAAAGTTACGGCAGCGTAAGGTTTAAAATCAGCCCAAGAAAAACGCAACCCATAGCACAAGATTGCCGCAACGGCACATTTAAAGTAGCCCAATTGTGCGGGAAAACCGCAGATCTGGCAACTGTAAAGTAGTTGAGATTAGTAGAATCCTCACGGTTCTTACAGTAAGTCTGGTTCTCTGAATGTGCACTGTCTAAAACGAATTGGGCTACTCACGGGCTAATTCTCAGTGGTGAGACAGAAATAACCGTCAGGTGCAGGTTTCAGTTAGTTTTAAATCAGCGATTCTCAAACTGTGGATCAGGGACCAGAGATGAGAGAATGTGACCATTTGCCATTTACCATTTTAAAAAGTGGGGGAAATAGACTAGTAGTCGTCCTAAACCCCAGTCTGACAGTGGCTTAGTGGTTCTCACACAGAGAGGCAGGGTCATTATGTTCCACTTTTGCCCTGCTCTACTGCACAGTAGAACTGTTTTTGACCGTAAATGGGTTCACTCTTCGTCGAATAGCCATGGGATGCGTAGGTACTGTAGGGCCCCTATAGGTAGATTTTTGCTTAGGGCCCCAGAAAGGCCAGCAAGTCCGTTTAGTTTGACAGAAAGAGTGGTCCATGACGTGGTGGAAGTAAAGCCTCATGATAGTTTCTGCTCCTCGTTTCCTGATGAGTCCATAAGCGATTTCAAAGGTTCCTCAGCGGTGCAGTAGCGAAACAAAACATCAAGTGCTAATTGTAAACTCGCGGTCACGTGATGCGCTCCCGTTTGAGTGACGGCCAGCTGCAGCCGGACTAATGCCGCTGTTTTTTAATGTGTGCCGGTTCAGGTCCGCAAACTGAGACACTTTTCTGGGGATCGGCAGTTCGGGTTTGATTTACAGCGGGTCGGGTTGGTGCGGGTCAGAAAAAAGCCGACCCGCGCATCTCTAATATGTTTATTATCATCAAAATTATTTGGTAATTTCATAGAAATTACATTTGTAATTACATGTTATTATTGGTTACCATGCTATACCATGCTACACTCCCTGAAGCTGTGGAGGAGCTGCGCTCATGTATGGAGACAACAGACTGGGAGGCATTTGGGGCTGCTTCCATCAACCTGGATGAATACACAACGTGACCTCATATTTCCAGTTCAATGAGGAGCGCAAAGTACCAATGCGCACCAGGATTTGTTATGAGAATGATAAGCCCTGGTTCACACCCAAACTCCGGCAGCTTCGCAAGGATAAAGAGGTGGCATACAGAAACAGGTACAATACAGAAATACCACTTAAGAAGGGAAGTGGGAAATGCCAAATCTGTATAGTCAGCCCGTCTCCAACAGCAATTCTCCTCAAACGACCCGGGAGCAGTGTGGAGGGGGCTTAAGGCCATCACGAACTATAAGCCCAAGGCCCCCCGGACTCTGAACGACCTGTCCCTCGCCCAGGTTCTGAATACACACTGCTGCCGCCAAGAGCACCCATCAGCTCCTCACACTCCAGAGAACCCAGCCACCTCTGCCCCCCCTGAGAA
The DNA here is from genome assembly GCA_021464625.1 of Proterorhinus semilunaris. NCBI lineage: Eukaryota > Metazoa > Chordata > Actinopteri > Gobiiformes > Gobiidae > Proterorhinus > Proterorhinus semilunaris. Next base: position 18,487,011 of record CM038358.1, on the reverse strand, counting down.
CATATCTCAGTATGTAAAAACGGTGGCCTGTTCCTTTAACACTGACTTCAGTGCGGAGGATGTCTTAAACGTGTTCCGGACCTGCATATGACTGACTGCCCTCAATTATGCACAATGCTTTGTTTCATTCTACCTTTTGGCAGGGCCATAACAATAAAGCTAACTGGGCATTTGCTGAGAAGCCCCAATTTCAAGGGGGGCCCAGCTGAAAGTATTATTTATGATCTAAAATGCACCAGAATGCAGGAAATCATATCCGAATTATACACATTTTCTTGGGAGAGGACGTCCAAACCTATATGAAAACCTTTAAGACATTCATCAAGAACTAAGTGGGGGAAAAAATTAATTCAGAGGACCTCAATTTGGTCATGTTACAGCACAGAACGCATTACGCACAATGCAACTGAGCAAGTTTCTCTCAACTCCTTTCAAAGTACTGAGTTCTGCAACTCATTGCCTTTGTGCACAAACTAATAGAACAATGTGCAATCCGTTAAATACATGAGGAGGGAACTAAATGTAATCAATAAATATAAATGTGGCTCTGTCTCAGTAATAGCTGAGTGCCTCATTCAAAGCTTACACTTGTGTACATTGTTGTGCATAGCCCTCTGTGGGCCTTTTTCTGCGGTTGGTTGCAGTGCATTACACCACCATTAATGATATATAAATTGCTTCATTTGTTGTTCGGTTTCACCTGGTCTGTTGGGTTTGGGAGACTCTGTTGCAACAATATGTAACAACTACGACGTACATGGGACTGGTTTATTGCTTCTGAGTAAAGTGTGTGTAAAGTCATACACAGGAGATTTGTGACTGTAGCACAATGTACAACAATACAGAAACATGTTGAGCACTGTATACAAGTAGGACTTATTTAAAAAGCAGTTTGACCCACTGGTTCATTATTCACACAACTTTTCCTGTTTTTCTGCAGTTTGATGTCAGGCCTTGCTGCTCTGGACGCCAAGTGCTCTAGCCGCTTGGGAATTATGACCATCTCCTACTACCTCTGGACCACTTTTGTTGCTGTGGTGGTGGGCATTGTCATGGTGTACATCATTCATCCGGGAGGAGCGGCCCAGAAGGAAGACTCTGAAGACGGAAATAAACCCATGACCAGCTCTGCCGATGCCCTGCTAGATCTTATCCGGTAAGTATAGAGTGGCAAACTGATGTTAATTAAGATTTAATGATTTACAGTATGTAGAGTCAATTTATACGGTATATGAGCAGTTCAGTCAGACATTTGGAGACATGCCAAGAAGATACTGAATATTTATCATGAAACACCCAGCAACATAACAACCCAATACTCAACCTCACAGCATATGTTAAAGCTGACTTTTTCATGTTGTAGAGTACATTTATTTTTGCCACCTCAGATTATGTTTGAAACACAGCAAAAAACAGATCTTGTTTCATTGTCTTAACCAAATTTTTTGTTGAGTGATTGAAGATAAAAGTGCTTCATTTTCACCACTCAAAAATAGTGTACACGGACGTGAAACGTGCATATAATTAATTTGCTTGAACAATTTGGATGTCCAACAGGGATTGTGAGAGCTAGAAACTAGATTGGGCCAAAACCAAAAGTGTCACGGTTTGAACAGAAAAGAAATCAGGTTTAAGTTATTATATTGGACTATATATGGGTCAATGCATTTCCAACTCCCTCCAGGTACATACATTCGACAGGTTTTTACATGTTCCTATTTACTTCACTTTTTCATCTTTCGGTGCCAAAAAACATTCTATATAAACCAATGTATTATTAATCCATTGAAACTAAAAACATGCACTATAGGCAAAATCTTTTTTCAAGGTAATCCTCACCGAAGGTTGGAGATGAGTTCTAAGATGCTGACAGGTGGCCCCACTGGTAGTGAAGAATGGAGCAAATGCAGAAGATAGATTTCTATGGGGACAGTAAAGTTTGTACCTTATATTGTATTGGTAAAATTAGGTGAAACCAAGTAAAAATTTTAAACTTTCTTTGAATGAAAAAGGAATTCCGCACCAAAGGAGGGAAGACTTAAAACAGTTAATGAAAGAGAAAAAAGAAAGAAAGTGGATCGCCACAACTTGAGTTGATACTGCTGCTGTGGTACCCAGATGTACAATATTAGCAAAATGAAGGCCAGGCACCGAGCAGTAATTAAATGATGTGAGGAGTGTTCTTTGAAGATTAACGGCACCAAGGCCACTGCAATGAGAGCTGAACTATTGTTAACATTGTTCCAATATCTTTTTGGAGTACTGTGTGTGGCTGTCTCAATGGCTGTGTCAGAGTGTCACCAGCCTAAGCCGTGTGTGCCAGTAGGTCACTGTACTAAGCTAATTAGCGATGCTAAAGGTTAGTGGTGTGTTGAGTCTGAGTCAGTTCAAGTGAGACTCATGAAGACAGTCAGTAGGTCAGTGGGATAAGGCTTCAGTAGTATATACGGAGAAATGCTGAGGCAGGCACGTTTCAATCTTTAAAAAAAAACACAATTTAAAAGAAAAAAAAGAAACATCACTGGCAAACACAATTTGAAAGCACACACAAAAATGGTCTAATTACTTAAGTAATTAAAAACATACTGCAGGCTCAAAGGGGCCTACGCTTGACTTTTTGATAGAAATAAACATACATTTCTGCCAACAAGTTGCACACATTCATTTTTATTTACATATCTGAAACGTGAAATCGACCAGAGATCATGTGCAGCTCTAGATCACCGGCCTGTGTCTTCTTGAGCACAGCTGTGCTTTGGATTTATCTCGCAAAGCTCCCTTAAAGCCCTCCTCCTTCATGCAGCAGACTGACTGACTAGTGTGTGCACTCTGTATAAATATGCTTCTGTTTCTGTTTCTATTTCATTTCATACAATATCAAAAGGACTGCAGTGATGAGATTTGGAGTTGATGTGATATGAAGCTGCTGTGTTGTAATATACACAGAGGTGGGTAGAGTAGCCAAAATATTTACTCATGTAAGAGTAGCGTTACTTAAAGGATCTGTATTATGCTATTTTAGTAATTCCAAAGTAAACGATAGGCATTTATATGATATATTGTACCTCTACCACTATGGAGTACTCATTTTTGTGAGAAATATAAGTATTTTCTGGAGGTATTTTTCAAACCCAGAAGACAAGACGCTTCGATTCAGTTAACTCCGCCCCCTCTCTCCGAGTAGATGCAGCCCATACAACTTTAGTAGTAAAATAAATATATATATTACAGTAAAAATGGAAGTTACTTCACAATGCAGTTATAAGGAGCTGAACTGTACAACACAGCTTCATGAATGGTTAACACACACACACCAACACGCGTTTTGATTTACCCACCGCTCTGCCTCTGGCCTCGACGATCGGGTGTTTACATTATGGGACTCGCGTTGGTCATAAAAGTTAATCCACTTTGGTTCTGGCCAAGGTTCACCAAACATCCATCAGTGACAGTCACAGACAAACACTATTTTGGCTGATAGTCGCTGAATCCCTGAAAGAAATTCCAACTTCTGGCGAGTGCACTCTTCTTTAGGAAGGTTGAATAAAGTCCTGTCCTCTTGTAGCGCAGTTTCTCCGTGACATTATCATTAGGCAAGAAAAAAAAACAGGCGGTGTCCAGAGTAGGTTAGAAAGAGCTCCTTCTTTACAACTTTCGGTGCAAACATGACATCTGTTCAGACGCTTGTTTACTTCGCAGCGCGGACGCGTCAGGCACTTTTTTCTTTTCTTTCTTACAACAGAAATGAAAAAGCTGTTTTATAAACTAAAATCAGGCCGTAAGGCATTACAGACGTCGGGCACTTCCTGTTTGTCACAACTCAATCGTTTTCCAGGAGAGGGTGGAGCAGCTGCTCAGAGAGCAGGATTCAGGAGGGTTACTTAGACTGATTCTGAAACCCTTAAATTATAGCCTCTATGTCCTAACACTAGCTCCTGATCCTTAACCTTTCATGGGGTCAACTGTTAGATCCATATGCAGTTCGTGAACTCTGGCTTCAGCAGCATTTGCCCAATTCGACCGTTCTTACCCAAGGGAAGGGGAAGTGACATCACCAACAGCTGTTCTTCGGCTTCTTTAAGGTTATTGGCAGGCAAACAAAAGCGCATGCCGCCACCTACTGTATTCCATTATGCAACAACATAGTGTCCAAATAAAGAAGATGTAAGGTGGAAAAAAAGAAGAAAAAACAAAATGAGCCATTACATTTTCCTTTAGTAATATTTTATCTCAACAGCTGTTTCATAAAGCTACAGTATGCAAATTAGCGGCTTATGTTTCTACTAAATGAAAGCAAAAGCACAAACTGCCTTCATTTAAGCCATTTATTGAGGCAGCTCTTTAAAACCTGATGTGACTGTGATGTGATGACTCTATCGTGTATTTCGTCACTTTTATAAAGTTTGTGCAGAATCGTATATATATATATATATATATATATATATTTTTAATTAATTGTACACCTGTCACTCAACAGTGGACAGGTGTATGAAGAATCACTCCAGGGTGGGGGTGGGGGGATTGGCGGCGGGTGGCTTATGGGATGGCACATGTCTCCTAATTGCCAGTGAGTTCAGCATCAGAGATCCCTGTGCTAAAGTGGCTATGATAGTTAGCATTGAGGCTCCTTTCCCTAACTCCTTCCTAACAGACAGCCCAATTCGGTCGCTTCTTATCATGGCAGACGCTGACGCACATCCGGTTTGGCGTTAGACCTCTTACCAATTTAAAGGTTTCGGAATCAGCCTTAGAACGGCGTGAATTAAGCCAAAAACCACTCTGAGGGTGTTTTTGATAAGGAAATAGCATAACAACATGGTTAAAAGCTCAAAAAAGTCAATTTTGCATGATATAGGACCTTTAAAATAATTGTACTCAAGTAGAAGTACAAATTAGTGTTACGAATATTTACTGTCGAGAAATAATATGGAAATTGTAAAATTTTCAAAAGTAAATACCATAAAATAAATAAAAATAAATTATTATGAAGAATAAAGTAAACAAAACACAAAATACATCTATTTTATGTGTCAAAATTATAATTTGTCACTTACTGATTTACATACAGTGGCACGAGTTACTATATTTATTTATCCAAGTACAGACTCAAGTCGAAGTACTTTATTAAAAATAAAAGACTTGCAAAAGTACAATTACTTCAAAAAGTGACTTATGTACATGTACTTGAGTAACTGAGTACTACCCACCTCTGAATGCCTATAATTATACATGATGATACATGATTTGTGATGAGATTGATGTATTACATTCATAGAGTTGATTATGCGCGTTTTTTTCAAAGCCTCAAACTGACAGTGAATTAGTAGCCAACTTTATTTCATGCTGTTCTACATTCAATTAATCTTGAGAATGTATTGATAAAGTACCTGTATACTGAGTAATATACCCTATATTAATTTCTAGCCTTATAAAAAAAGATTGTTTTGCAGGCAGCATTCTGGTGTTGACAAAACTACAAGAAACATAAGAGCTTCCGTGAATGACCCAAAACATTATAAATGCCTAAAACATCACTGTCAGTCTTTATCCCATTTCTGACATACAGCTACATCTTCTGAAAAACACTCCAGATGTTGTTGTTTTTTGCGCATCAGGCTCTTACTGACAGATTTAGACTATAGTTCAGATAAAATACAATTCAAAACATATTTTTTTGCGAAAATGTTTCTGGAAAACATAGCTTCATATGGAATTTACAGGACAGGGTTTCAATATCTGCTAATCATAATTTTGCTCTTGCTCTTTTTGGTATTTCTTGCAAGTCACGTTATAAACAAACAAACAATCAAAAAACATGTTTAACGTTTTTTTGTCTGTGTGTTTCCCTTTAGCAACATGTTTCCAGCCAATTTGGTCCAAGCTACTTTTCAACAGGTATGTTTCAATCACATTCCTTTATTGATATACAAATGTGTTTACTTTTGTGGAGAAGCAGAAGCGAAAAAAATGAACAGATCATATGCTGCACAGTATGTGAGGCTAAGAGGAACACTGCGTAACATTTTGTATTATACTGTTACAGTTAATGATAATTATGTATTACGCTTTACAAGCCTGTTTTAACAAGTTTCTCAAAGCGCTACACTGTGGTCATTATTCATTCATGCCATACTCGGTGCGAGGCAACCAGTCTGCGTCATCGGCCCCTCCGACCACCACAACTCACTCACTCACTACATTCACCCAGGCTTCCTGGTGTTCCCAAACGGTCTCCCCCCCAAGTACCAGCCAGGCCCTTCTCTGCTTAGCTTCAGAGATCTGACGGGATTGGGCATAGCAAAAGCGATGTGGCCCTTATATTGTTATCATGTATTGCTAATGTTATGTTGCACTCAGTAGCTGTGGGGTCTCAGACTTCAATAGCAACCTATGGGTTCACGCACTCAAACGCATATAAACTTATCGACAATAGGTCGAAACCTTCAGGAACACTCGTACTAACATACGGAAACACACAACACATTATAATGTAGAGAGATGTTTTGTTGACAGAGCGAGACATTAGAGATCAACTCAAACGCAAAATCCAACATAATAAAACGATACTAAACTTACAGTTTGGTGCTTTGTGGGATGCTTTTTAAGTGCTCGTAGTCTCATACCTGTTCCCTGCTCGATTCCCGGTGCAGCTAACGCGAGGAAACTCTTGTCCTGTCCGGGGAGCCAAGCGTCCACGTCCCGCTGTTGTTTGCTATCGAAGCTCTTCACGAGGAATGAGCGCCAAATTAGCCTGGTGAGACCAGAATGATTCCCCTCTGTATTTTTTTATCCAGCGGGGGATCAGTCTGGTCACCCCGTCCTCGTTCGCGGCTTCCGCAAAATCAATCCGTCCACGTGCAATCAGATTTGTTTATTTGCCGTGACGTGTTGTTAGCGAGCAACGTCACTCACGGGACGCGGAAGTCCGCTCAATAACAATCTACGAACGATGCACGAAAGAGAGAAAGCGTGTCTCCAGTCGGCGGTAAATGACCAAAAAACACATCGACAGTAGGTGAGTTTCGTTGTTCATAATCCTGCGCAAATATGAACGCAAAACCGCTAATAACACCACATCAACGGCAGACGCCCGCCCTTCGCTGATTGGTTTACTCCGCTTCCTGTTTGCTTGCGTATCTACCGCTGTGAGAAATGGATTCGACCCAGGGGTGACCAGACTGGTACAGCGGTGAGTCTGGATTTTTCCAGGCTACCAAATATCCGCGATTAATAAATCCACTTCATTTGGCCTCATTCGGACATTTCACAAGAGGAATATCTGTTTATCCGGTTTAGTGGAGCCTGCACTTCTGATTGGGTGATCTTGCCCATGCGCATTAGGGGAAACTACTGAGACACCGCAGGCCCGGGGACGCACTGTCATTGTGCATCTAATTATTTGCTGATAATTCTGTCAGTCACACTGAGAGGGCCATCCGCCTTTATTCAGCAACAGCAAAAACTCATGTTAGTTTGGTAATTTTTTAAAAGTATTTTCCAAAATAATATTTGTAATAACTTAATTGTTTGTATTTGATTCTATTTATTGGGTGAGATGTGATGCCGTGTGGCTTTAATTTCTGTCAAATGTGTTCCTCATAGTATCGGACCCAGAGAGTACCAGAGCTCATTCCTAAACCGACCTTGGCCCAGCTCTTGGATGAGACGACCACGCGGCGGATTTATATTTACGGCATACAGGACGACAATGGCACCGATATCCAAAACTTCTCCCTGGACCTCACGCCTCCTCCGGACGTCATCATGAAGACGTCCCCTGGCACCAGCGAAGGCATGAACGTACTCGGCATAGTCATTTTCTCTGCTACGATGGGTAAGTGGCCTTCTTAGTCGCACTGGGTACTTGTTGCAGAGAGACACCATTTTGCAATAATTTATGCTCACAGTTCCTTGTGTCTTTCTTACAGGCATCATGCTGGGCAGAATGGGGCCTAATGGGAGTGCTCTTGTCAACTTCTGCCAGAGTTTAAATGAGGCTGTTTTGAAGATTGTTGCCATTGTCATCTGGTAAGAGCCGCCGCTGCTGCTGCTATATAAGTTGAGACCATTTACCAAGTAACGCCGTCTGTTTGAACCGCACTAATTTTTATTCAGTCTTCAGTATAAGGGTTCTGCATGATGGGTACAGGAAGATTTGCCTTGGTTTAAATTGGATCAAATTCGGTTTCTCTCCTTCGGGAGAAACGAAAGAGCATGGCCAGTCCAAGGAGACGGCACCTCAGCCAACAAAAGAACAATAGGCAGGTAATTAGCAGTGATCAGCCATGAATAGGACAGATAATGGGTAGTGATCATCTATGAATAGGACAAGATTGACCGATACTGAGGTGAGCAGATCGTTAGAGACGCTCTACTTCAAAGGGGTTTACCCACGGGTGAGAGTAGGTGTGGTTAGAGAGGAGGAGACGGGCCTACCCTAACTCCTCCCCGTTGGTCTATATATTCAGCTGCGTCCAGAATCGGACCTTTGTCGCTGACGAAGCCTTTTGGATGAGAGGCGAAACGTTCGAAGACTTCAACTACTGAGTGCAGAAGATGAATCAAGTACCTTCATTATAAAATTATGAAATTGTTGTTAACTAAATTAATGTACAAGTAGCGTATGCATGACAAGGGAAAATGATATCAGTAGCAATTTATAGGAACCCACTGTAGACGTGAAGCACTCAAGCAGTCTTGTTGTCTGAACTAAATTCATTTGCTGGAGCTTCAGGAAAGTGCAATGTATCTGTCTTCACTGCCATTCGCCAATTAAGATGTTTACATATACTGTCCCTGAAAGGTCTATAGCGACAAATATTTCCATTTTCAGTAACAATCTGCTTTAGTTCACTCTACTTGACTCAAGCAGTGCAAGTATAAGTCTTCTTGAAACAAAATTCATATACACTGTCAGAATCCATTTTATATTCACCAGTTGAGAACTGTGTTGAAATTAGTGTCACATCTTTAGTCTCTCTTGGTTTATTTGACATCAATTTCCACAGCTGATGTAGAAAGTGGAACGCTAGGACACGCTCCATGAAATCAGATTTTTGACACAATTTACAAATGTTTTCTAAAGTTAGTGCCGTACAAGCTAATTTTCCCTCTTTGGTTAGGTATTTTCCTTTTGGGATCGTCTTCCTGGTGGCTGGTAAAATCCTGGAGATGGATGACCCCTCTGCAATGGGGAAGAAGCTGGGGTTCTACGCCATCACGGTGGTCATGGGTTTGATACTCCACGGCATGTTCATCCTACCCGCCATGTATTTCTTCATCACCAAGAAGAGCCCCATAGTTTATATAAGAGGCATCCTACAAGCTCTGCTTATATCACTGGCCACATCTTCCAGGTAAGAGGCAAACGACTAAAACACCACTCTTCTAAAAACACTGTATAGTTACTGATGACATGTAGTCACTTGTACTTGTGTCACTTAAATGTTTTGGTCCTGTTTAAGTTGCGATGGTCATGACGCATTTATTCACATTTAGCCTACATGTTAACAGTGAGGTGAGACAAATAAAGTCAGAAAACTATTCAGATGCACTGAAATAAATTTCACATTTTATAGCTTTGACAACACGCTCAGTTTCCAGTAAAACTCATCATCATCAAAAGTACAAATTGAAGACAAATTTAAACTGAGTATTCTGTAGCCTTGTATGTCTCATCATCATTATTTTTGCAGTTGAACACATCCAATCAAAAATGTTCTGACACAAAAACTACTGTGAGACGGACGAACATTGTAAAAGTGGGGATGAGCTCATTTCTCAATTCATAGAAAACCAAAGAATTCTTTGGATCTAATCCTTGAACAAACTCTCCAGGTTTGATGGTCTTGTGAGAAAGAGTAGTAGTGTGTAATGTTTAACTAAAGCATTGCAGTAATGGCAATTTTTATTAAAACAAACGGTATTTCTATTTGCTCATTCATTCAAGTGTTTTTAAGTCATATTACCGGGTATATGCGCTTTTGTTCATTATATCAATTATTTATTTATTTTTCATTATCATGTGCAACTTTTTTTTAAAACAAAACATAACCGAAGAGGAACATAAACAAGCAACAAAACAAGTTTATATACAAACATTGTCTGTGCTGGGGAAATAGAATACACAATTTATGACTGGCTTCCTTGTTCTTTCATTTATTCCTTAAACTCGATGGGACAATCCCTACAGTATTTCTCAATTGATTCACTCCAATAAGGTGGAAAATGTCATTCCCTATTAAGCTGCATTTTGTAAATAAACTCTCTCAACTCATTTTGTAATAAATTTGCACACTCTCAAGCAGTTAGTAATGCATTGTTAAACACGATGTTCATCAATTATAAGACATTTACACAGTTTACTAACCACTGTTAATGCGTATAAGCATCTAAACCAGGGGTGTCCAAAGTGCGGCCCGGGGGCCAAATGCAGCCCTCAGACCAATTGTTGGTAACCCTAGGCCTTCTTGCTGAATTGGTACACATCATCAGAGATGATTTGAAATGTAAGAATTTTACACAATTCTAACCTAACAACTAACATCGTTTATCGTGAGACAGAGCCGGCAGGAAGGTTTTAAGCATAAATAAAGATATGGGGCATAATTTAAACCTCGGTTAGTCAAAGGTTTCGCGGCACTGACCACCAATCTATGGCCCTTCACCCCATGCACGCTTCGCGCCCCCCATGAAAAAGGTTTGGACACCCCTGATCTAAACAGATAGTATAGCGACAATGTGCATGATCTGTGTGTAGGTTTACACGTAACGACCACAAGTCACGAATACCACAAATAATTGTGACCGAGGATCACGAATGTGGATGGAATTTGATGATTCACAAACTGTTGCTGTTACCACGTGTTACGATTAATGGCACAAATTATTACGTTGTCTCGCACTGTTAGACCAAACTAAATCTGAATAATAGCGCCCCCATTATCGTTTGTAGTATATTGTCGGAGTACATACAAATTAGCCATGTAGACTTGCAGTTTAGTTTATAAGCGAAAACAAAACTACACAAAGCAGCTTTCATTTAGGCCATATTGTTACAATAACTCTGCACCGTGTCTTTGCTTTTGATTTGTCGAGTTTAACCTGTGCCTCAGTTACACACCGTGCTGTGCCCTCCCTCCATCGCCTGTTGCTGCTTGCTGACCTCTCTTACGTGGGTCTCTATACGTTTTGAGTGCAAGCATGAGAGACAACTGTGATTCCTACACTACGAATGTTGTGAGAATACTATCATGCTTAATTACAAATCACCACTGATCATCACGAAAGGACACGCTCTGTTCCGACCTCCACAAATTGAGTGTGGAGGATGGTGAATCGTGACATTTATGAAAGATTTTTTGTCTGGCATAAACATTCACCACGAACGTCACGAACCGATGCGCTCTGTTAAGAAACCTATTAAGATGCATGAAGTAATATTACAGATGTCACAAATGACAAAAAAATGCCATTCGTAACGCATCATGCCTATCTTCAATGAAGGTTCTAAGAGCCTACACAGACACTGTGTAAACTGAGCATTAAGGTTAGGGACAAGTCAGAAATGGTTACGTTTAGGATAAAGGTTTGGGCATGTTGCATAATTGACTCTAGACTCATTCATTGACTGGTCAATATAGGTAATTACTATTTAGCTGCTATTAAAAGAGTAACAAATGATGAAGAAAGTTTTGTAAATGTTTTAGAAATTATAAAATTATTTATAAGTATTTACAAATGCTTTAATAATTTATTGCATTTTATAATTGGTTATTGCAAAATTAGAAAGTGGAAAGTTAGAAAATGCCAGTGGTTTGGAGTTTGGAGGCGTCCAATGGATATGACTTTGTTAAATGGTACTGGAGTGGGCAGCATTATTAAGAGGTTAATTAAAAAGGTCATGCTTTTTTTATGAACAATACTAGTAAAAGCTGTATTTAAAAACACAAAATGTGTTCCTTTATTACAATATGACAATACAAAGCACAATAAAACATGAAGCACTCAAGTGCTATTTACAACCGTTTTAGTCAATTTTCAGCCAAGACTTAAACCTTGAATATAATATTTTAAACTCAGGTTTTAATCACTGTTAAAATGACAATTAAGATTAATAATCACCATTATTTTAGTTGGCATGTGGTCTGTATGTGAACATTGTGTTTAAAATTACTTGAAGGACTGCTTCAGTAATCTCACAGCTACTTTGGCAACAGGGTAAACAAGAACAAGTAATACATTTGCAAAGTATTTCAAGGACATGAGTGCAGACATGTGTTATAACTTCTATTCATGAAAGTGGCGGTAATTGCTTTGTTATTGTTTTCCTGTCTTGTGCAGCTCTGCCACTCTGCCTATCACCTTCAAGTGCCTCCTGGAGAACAACCACATCGATAGACGCATCATCCGCTTCGTGCTTCCCGTCGGGGCCACCATCAACATGGATGGCACTGCGCTGTACGAAGCAGTGGCGGCCATTTTTATTGCCCAGGTCAACAACTACGAGCTTGACTTTGGACAGATCATCACCATCAGGTAAGACACAGACAAGGTTACATCCATTAGTGATGCAAGCAAGCCCCAGTCTCAAGCCTTAATAAATAAGAGCAAGATTCAAAGATATTATTTGTCAATTCATTTGACATGAATCGAAATTGTTCATTCTCTCGTCCTTGGTGTGGAGCAGGGGGTGGGGAGTCAGGTGTTGGAGCACAGGCAGGGCAGGGAAGGGAGGGAGTTCCGCTTCCTGATAGCCTGGTGTACGAAACTGTTCTTCAGTCGACTGGAACTGGCCCGTGGATTTCGCAGTCTCCTCGATGAAGGCATTACCTTGAAGAGACTGTGTGATGGGTGCGTAGGGTCCCTGGTGATTCTGAAGGCTTTGCGGGTGAGATGGGTGGAGTACATGTCCTGGAGCGCTGGAGGCTTCTGTGTCAGGAGCTGGTGCCATGCCACACAGTGATGCAGCTGGTCAGGATGCTCTCTATAGTCCCTCTGTAGAAGCTACACATAACGGAGGCTGGGACTCTGGCTCTTCTCAACTTGCGGAGAAAGTAGAGACGCTGATTACTTTTTCTTGACCAGTGATGTAGTGTGCATGGTCCAGGAGAGGCTCTGTGATGTGCACACCCAGGAACTTAGTGCTGGTCACCCTTTCCACAGCAGCACCGTTGATTGTTAGAGGAGCATGCTGGACTGGCGCTCTTCGAAAGTCCACAACAATCTCTTTTGTCCTGTAGTTTGACTCGTCTCTGTTGCTGATGAGACCCACCACTGTTGTGTCGTCCGTTTTTACATACTGAGATATATTCTTACCTTAGCTTAGACGAGTTAATGCTCTTCTAAGCCAAGGTAAGAACATATCTCAGTATGTAAAAACGGTGGCCTATCCCCATTTAGGCCTGACATGCCTGGAAAAAAGGCCTGTGAAAACCTATGGGCGATTTCAGAACGGACCCCGAAAACCAGAAGTTCCAGAAAGTTCCAGAAAACCTGAAGTTCCTGAAGTATTCAGCAATTGTGTCAACGCCTAAAATATAGGCCTATATTTTTTATGTTAAACCTTTGTAATTTGTCTTTTGAGGTCACTTCAAAAATGTCTGGTAGCTTCTCTCTAAACCCAAAACAATATCCACTCTTTAAAATACAATTTAATTAATAGTTTTATATAGAAATATGGGAAATAAATATAATAATTATAATAATTAACTGCTAAAAAGAAATAAAAAGCTGTTGATATGTAAATATTACACCAAATTACAAGAAACAAGAATTGTTGGGATGCTGATGCTCCCGAGCCTCTATTCTGTTGCATTTCATTGGCTCAAAGGCCGACAATTAGTGCAAAAACACCCGGCTTTAATGATAGAAATGCGGCAATGCTTTCCCAGCCTAAATGGGTTTTAATGAAGAGGTTTGAGTCGTACTTTGGAGCGCAGTCATGGGTCAGCAGAGTGAACAGGAGGGGGCTCAGCACACAGCCTTGGGGAGCCCCCCGTGTTCAGTGTGACTGTTCTGGTGGACTTGCCGCCGACACGTACAGCCTGTGGTCTCCCCGCCAGAAAGTCCAACAGCCATTTTCACAGTGATGTGTTGATCCCCAGGTGGAGCCGTTTGTGTATTAGCTGCTGTGGGATTATAGTGTTGAATGCTGAGCTAAAGTCTAAAAACAGCATTCTTTGTTTCAAGGTGAGTTAGGGCTGAATGAAGCGCAGTGGAGATGGCATCTTCGGTTGAGCGATTGGACCGATAAGCAAACTGGTATGGGTCCAGGGTGGGAGGGAGAACAGACTTGATATGTTCCATGACGAGCCGCTCGAAGCACTTCATAAGAATGGGTAGTGAGTGCTACTGGGCTGTAGTCATTAAAGCAGGGTACAAAATCTAGTAAACAAATAAATAATAAGTACAATTCATGTTCTAAAAAGACACAAAACCTAAATAGAAGGGAAATAAACACTTAAAAATTGAAAACTTCTGCATATAATTATTAATATGCTAGTCTGTACTTTCAGATATTTTCAGAGCAATATGTGAATTAATCTGGTACCACACTTTTTATTTAATTCTGATTTAATAACAAATTTGATGGGATTTATAAATGTAAATGTCACACAGATTATGCCTCACATGAGCTTCTTAGCCTGATCTGGTTTTCGCTAAATCAGTCTGCATGCTGCAGAAATAAAGATACTGACCGCCTTTATACAGAGACAACTTCTCCTCTCCCATTTCCTCCCACAGGTAAATTACTGAGACATGTCCCTCTCAGGCCACCGTCCCCTTGATTTGATGACTCCTGTGGCTGTAATAACATTAAAAGACCCCGTTTATGGCAGCAGTTTGTGGCCATCGCCTCATAATCCTTTGGCAGTAAAACCCATATGACCTGTATTACTCTCGCCGCAGTCACACCAGGACCATAATCATTCGGTTTCTTCCCCTCTCACATTCTCTCTCACACTGATTTTCCCCCTGCTGTCCAGTCCTGTCTCTCTGCCTCACAGGCCTGTTCTCCTGGGAAAACATTTTACAAACTGATTACCTTTGGCACTGTAATATCTTCAATGTCTCCCATTTAAATCGTTCCAGAAGAGGACCAACTTTAAGTGGGGCATTTGCTGCTGACTGGATCGAGCGCACCTTGTTTTATCCAATCACAGCCAAAACAAACTAACCTTGTGATGCAAGTTGTTTACCTCACCTGCGAGCTGAATTCTCGCGGTATTTGTGAGTTCACAGACACACTGTAATGCACATTTCTGGAAATTAGGGGCCACACGTCCACAAAAAGCAAACTTCTATTTTCCAGCTTGCACTCGCTATCATGCACCTGTCCTTTGTTGTTTAGCTACATTTTGAGATTGGCTAAAGGCTGAGCTTGATCCAAATAGCAGCAAATATCCTTTCAAAAGTCCATCCTCTTCTCAAACTATTTATACCAGAGCCTTTCCAGACGCAAATGAAATTTACACTGTAATATCAATCTGGCTTTTGTCAGGTTAAAAAAGGAACAATAGCAAATCACATTAATAATAAAAGAGAAAAGTGCTTGTTGTCTACAAAAAAATAAAAATAAATTCACGCCAAAATAACTGTCATGGGGACAGTTCTCGGGTCACTTTTATAAACCACCACACACAAAGAGGCAGTGGAGAGACTGCTCGATGGTGCTGTAACAGTTAATGCAATAATGCAAACAGCACTGTAGAAGAGGAGTGTCCTTTTCGTAGGTTGATAGTGTTTCACTGGTTTGGGGGGAGTGGGAGACTGACACAGTTGTTTGGTGTTAATGCAAAAAAAAAGGAAAATAATTTGGACAGACAAAATAAAAGGTTAAAAATGAAGAAGAGATATATAAATTTCTCTCCCTGTGGCATTTGGCCGCTAACCACTCTATCTACATCTGTAATCTATAATAAAGTATCTGCAATGATAACACCCGGTCTTAACTGCCAATCAAAGTGGCCGCTTATGGAAAGGTCAGTTCTCTAGTCTATTCAATATGGTGAATGTAGTTTGTTTTTTCAAGTGGGAATGCTTCTTGGATCTTTTTAATCTATATGACTGAATCAGCACAAAATTGAGGTTCAAAAATTTGCAAACAATAAGCATGTGGCTAATGGTTCTCAACCTTTTTTTTTGTTGCTCTCTTTTTTGACCCTTGATCATTTCATGTATTCTCCGTGTACTTTGAGGTGCTGATTATTTAGAAAAGCATTCGGAAATTTAAACCTTTTACTGTAAAAGATAATCAATTTTCTTTGAAAATAATATTCAGATACTGTTCATTTTCACCTTTTATTATCCTGAAATAATTCTGAATACCCCCTGCTAAATGCGTATAATAATAATAAGGGGAAGACCAATATCTGCCTTTTATTGGCCGATATCTCTGGAACTGAAAGTGATAGACTTCCCGTTTTGGGCTTTAAAATGAGCCCTCCCACAACTTCCAAGGCCTCAGGGGAGCGGAGAAATATTGCTGTGAAAATTAGTCACCAGTTTGATCACCTATTTTACGTATTCTATGTTGTAGACTTTTGTGTATAATTTCTGAACCAAAAGAAATTTACAGTTTTTTTCTTTTAGAATCTACTGATTTTTGTCTTTCAAACAAACGCCCTCTGAAGAACCTACTAAACATTCTACTAAACCTACTAAACATGAATATACAGCACCCCCTGCTGTCACAGTTAAACACTGACACGTTTAGAAGCTTCATACACAGGATTATAGACCAGACATTTTTCAAAATATTAGCCAAAAATATCAGTGGTGCATACATAATCAAAATTCCCCAAAAATCTGCATTATATCGGCCTATATATTGGCTATCGGCCAGGCCAACCCCCTTCATATCGGTATCGGACCCCAAACATCCATACTGGTCTGGCCCTAATAATAATATTCAGATACCATTCATTTTCACCTTTTATTAACCTGAAATAATTCTGAATACCCCTTGCTAAATGCTAATGCCCCCTATGTAGGAAGTTTAGCTGCAGATATCAACTACACTCCCAGAAAGACAACATAGTGCTCCTCAAATCCCATTTTAACTGCACTTCCCATATCTGACGTCTCTTTGAAACTGGTCAATGGAACCTATGCAAAAAACAAAAAAACAAAAAAAAGAGATTAAAAGCCCTTAACTCATTGGATAACAGAGGGGTCTTTTAACTTTGAAATTACTAAGCAGCCTTGATGTGTGTTTTTATTTTTCATGCGTGTTCCCACAAGATAAGCAATGTCAGTAATTTACTAATTTGTTATTTATTTCCAGAAATGGCAGACTGAATCACATTGAATTATGACAGGACTCTTGTGTGCCTATGTAGTTTGGTCGGGTTTGATGAATGACAATTTCATATGCAATGATCCAAAATATTGCCCTTCTCACAAAATAACAGCAGCATTTTTCTTGTAATCCATTGACTCCGAAACAGCCCCTTTAAACAAACATTGCATCAAAAGCATTGAAACTTGCACAAAGAGTTGTGTTGGATTGTGTTGGAGTGAGGCTTTCAGAGGCATCATTTTATTCATTTAGATTAAATATAGACACAAATTTACAGACTAACCATCAGAGCCTCAAGTCAATGTTTGCAGGCTGCGTGGAAATGCACCTTTGATCACACTGAGCCCTAATTGTCCCCCACAGCATCACAGCCACAGCAGCCAGCATAGGTGCGGCTGGGATCCCACAGGCCGGACTGGTTACCATGGTGATTGTCCTGACCTCTGTGGGCCTACCTACGGATGACATCACTCTCATAATCGCTGTTGACTGGGCTTTGTAAGTCAAAACTATCTCATCTCCTTTTAGAACGTTAAAATCCTGCATTTTGTGTCGTGTAATGACGTTTGAAATTCAACAATCATCATGACACTAGGTTTTACACGTTACTAAGTTTCTTGGGGTTTTGTTTTGACCTTGGTTTGGCCAGAGATCGATTTCGGACCATGGTGAATGTGATGGGTGACGCTTTGGCCACAGGCATCATGGCTCACATCTGCCGGAAAGATTTTGTCAAGGAAGGCGAGCAGGTGAGGCCAAGTCAATGTGCGATGTTGAGATGTTTTGTATAGTCCAATGTCACAACAGGAGTGGCCTCACGGGGCTGCACAAACATTAGATTGATATGGAACTAATCAATCAAGTGTGTGCCCGTAGTCCCACTCACAATTAGTTTTATATTTTACATTGAAGACTCAGGACCACCATAGACCATTCTCAGTAGGGGGATTTATTACTAAGAAATGTATGAATCCATTGATAATTGTTTTCATTCCAAAATTGTAATAATCTCATCTTTGTTAATAGAAAAAAATATGTGAATACGAAAAATGACTAAGGTTAAGATGAAGTTATACTTGTTGATCCCCGTAGGGAAATTTGTATCTGACCAGATACAAGGTTTTTCGGTCAAAAAAGTCTATAACCTGGCTACCAATCAATTTCCCCAAGAGAAAGTAAATAATAACTCAACCTATTCATCTCGCTCTTGCTGGAAAAAAAAAAGAGGAACATACTTCAAAACCAGCGCATCTACGGCTCAGCTGCACAACCAACTCCAAAAAAAAAAAAAGAGGAAAAAAAAGATGAAAGCTCAAAAACATAATGTGTTCTGTACTGACCAGCTGGTACCCACAAGCAAAGCTGTTTAAAGTTGCATAATAAACAATTAGTGAAAACTTTTTTTCCACCTGTAAGTGTATCGATTTATCCTAACTTTATTTTTGGGACAGGGGACACCCCAAATGTAGGCTACTCCTAATTTATGTGCCATTGCAAAGAATCCAGGTGTTTAAAACCTTGTGTAAACCAAATTTAAGTGTTAAAAACGAAAAACATGTGCAGTAGGTTACTCCTCCACCTTGGTGATTCTGAACATGGCCCCAGGCTATAGGAAGTGGGTCCCCGGGCGCCTGCCCTCTTGTTCTAGTGGCAATGAAGGATGGGTCAGAACAATAGTCGTATTTCTCGTGGATGAGCCGTGAGTCATAAGCTACAGCCAATTCACGGTCAAAAGAGCCATAATTATGTTCAGCGGTTTCGACCATTACTCGTTCACTCTTCACAGGCGTTGATGGAAGCTACAGTACATTAAGTAATCACGGCTACACTGAGGTCCGACTCGTGGCTCTTCTTTCCTTTGATGTGCAATCTCTCCACAATGTTTCCACTTTCCCAGGTGCCTCTGATTTGCGAGACCAAGCCCATGATCAGCATTCAGCAGATGATGAACTACCAAAACCAGAAAAATGGCTGCTACCAACCTGCGCCTCCAGGCAGCAAGCACGACCACATGTCCCCGGACGTGGCCCGCCTCATCCAGCTCGAAGAAGGCGTCCGGCCCGCGGAGAAGAAGAAACACGCTCACCACCACAAGAGGGAGCACAGGGACAAGGACCACTGCTCGATCGACATGAACGGACTGGAGACAAATGTATAGAAATTTATAATAATCACAAATATTTATCAAACAAATATATCACAGATGCCCTACCGGAGCTTTTGGAACATCCACAGGGTCAAGAGAGGAGCAAAAGGAACACTGTGTGTCTTCAGCTGAAGGCTTATTGTGGATTATGTCCTATAAAGAGACATTTTAATGAGCTATAATGATCTACTTGCATGTTACTGTTTGTGTGTGTATATATAATTTATTGTTATAACGTTATATATGGTACTGTGGTGGCAGTGTACAGACCAGGCTATTGAATAAGAACAACTCTCACCTCAGGCCGATTATAGCTGGGGAACACTGGACCAAAATAGCCTTGTTCTACTTATAATGCAAGGAATCTGTCGCCACGGACTTTGAAACATATTTCTTTAAATTCACTTTTCTTTTAAGCAACTTGTTTCTGGTATTTTGTATGCCTATTTTGCTCACTCCCTGTAATAAAATGACTTTGGTTTAACCTTTGAATTTTTTTTCTTTCTCACTCAACAAACCGTCTGAAGCGCAGATTAAACTCATTAATCAAAAGCGCAATTAAAGTGTTTCCGCACTTGTTATGCTCTGGAGAAATTCAGACAAAAGCAGTTTGGTATTGAAAATGTTGGCCAAAAGTTAAAGTTCACTCACTAATCGAGTGTCCTGTTCTTCAGAATTATGGGCCGGGGGGGTCTTCAAGATCGGAGACTTGAAAGCATTGTGGGGGGGATCACAAAAATATTATTTTATTTGATATATTTGAGTAATCATTATTGAATTTGCCCTTGAAGGTCTGAATGTCTAAGACCCCTGACATCAGTTGAATTAGTCACTTAATATTTATCCTCAAGGGACAATTATTTCTAGCATTCCATGTACAAAGTCCTTTCATCACCATATACATTACCAGTGTAATTATAGGAATAGCTTTGTGGTAAAATGTATTTTGCCCATTTGATTTCTTAATACTGATCATCTGAAATAAACCTGGATTTGAGTGGAGGTCGGTTTGTTTTCTGTCCACCTGTCTGCTCACTGCTCAGTGCAGATCCTAATGCAGGCTTCCTCCGGCAACTGTCCTCTATGTCTGATTATGAGCATTTGGCAAGTGGGACGTCCTGGCGGGGAGACAGGGGGAGGGGGGGGGGGGTAGTGGCGGGGAGCTAAAGAGAGGGGGCTGGGAGCTTTTAGAGCACAGCACGGAGCTGGCAGAAGGCGGACAGGGGAGGGCGGAGGGGAGCAGGCCAGCAGGGAGATGCTGGGATTGGCCTAAAATTAAGTGGACATGTGGAGACAGAACGGAAAACAAGGGAAGTGGGACACAAATGTTTAGGCCATACACTGCAAACTTTGAGGTTTTGGGCCAGTTGGTTCTCTCAACATAAACTTCTTTCAAATCCCCATTTATGTGAACTGTAAAGACACATTACATTGGAACATTATTAACGATAGCGTTTTCACCTCCTGATAAAATAGTTTACTCAAGATTACAAATCCAACAACAATATCAAAAAGAACGACACTATTTTGGACATGAGCATTTGTGTGGATTATGCATGGAATACACACTGGAAATAACTTATAGGCCTACTGGTATTAGTTCTTTCTTGGAGACCAAACAGTCAAAGAGAACGTGGATAATATGATCTGGGAATCTATATTATTGTATAGTGCAAAAACGGACATTTGTGAACAGCCAGGCTGTTGTTACAGTTCAGTGACAGCATTGCTCTCCTAAAGTAGGCTATTCTGTTTGTAAATTGGATGTCACATTAGGAATGTTAGGGATGGGTTTGCGCCACAAATATCAATTTAATCCCCGTTCTATTGTCAAATCAGATATAGGGCCTCCAAACCTCCTGTTGCTTCAAACAGGCATTGGACCTAAAATAACACCCAAATTAAATGGACTCAGCATAAAACAAAGTAGATCTTGAGCTACAGTTGTCCATGTATTACTCTTGTACAACACACTAATAGTGAGGGACATATAACTTAAATAAAACATTATCATTTGTTCATTAAAACAGGTTTTATTTTATTTTTTGTACAAAATCATCAAAAAACTTTGTACCAGTGTAGCCATTTTCCATATAGATCTAAATTAGAGGCACATCACAATTGGCATAATTATAAAATATGTTATAATTAATTGATCTGACATTCAAAGTCACTTTATGTAGATAAAGTCGTTAAAACAGTTTAAAGACATACACAGTCTACTTGATGCAGAATCTTTTGAGAAAGAAAAGAAACATCTCATCTTGCATCTCCGCTGTTACATGCGAGTAATCCTAATTGGATGAAAATGGCCTCTTCAAGTACCATTTCTATCAAGTGCCTTTTCAAAAGGAAGTAAAGCTCTAATGCTCTGTTAAGATCTGCACAGTGCACAACTGGGGTTGAAATTAATCTATTGATTGTTTGCCGTTGCATAGGGACAATGGACCCCCGCAAGAGGAAGGCAACTCCTCGTTTGTTTCTATCCACCTAATCTGGCATGTATTGTGTTCATAGCAACTGCTAATCAGATAGAATAGTGATTTGTGTAAGCTCTCGTCCAGAGGTTTTGAAAGGAGTCACCCGGGGTCCCATTGCAGTTTTCTCCACAGTCTTAGGGTTAGAATTGGGGTCGAGGCTGTCAGTGGAGGAGCATGCAGGGAATAGCGACTGGGTTCAAGTCACTGAGTATGTGGTGTGGAAAAACAGCACTAATATGAGTCTGGAAGGATCACCATTTCCAAAAGACCCGCCGTTCCTCCGTCCACTGAGAGCAGCGAGACTGGGGAACCTAAGTACGAACCAATGCAGCAAAGGTTTTGAAAAAGCAGATTCTTGAAAAGTCAACAATCCATTCCAGATGACCACTTTTTGAATACATAATCAAATAAACTAGCGTCAACAGTAAATTGGCAGAGATTTTGTAAATGTTTTACCGTCAAAAACAACTTTGAATTAGCCAAATGTATTGCGTAACATGAAATAACTTGATTAGTGAAAAACTACGGAAATTAGGCGGTGAATTTCATGTTGAATTGAGTGTGCCCGGGTCATCACAGCTTTGCTTTTTCTGGAGCGATCTGGAGGGTTTGCAGCTTCATGGCCATGCCCATGTTCCCGGTGATCTTCAGTTTTCCTTTGAAAAACGCCTGTCACAAAAATAAACAGGTTATGAAGGGCTAAAGCAACAAACAGATGGGTCAACTTGAACGTTTATATCTTTTAATAACATGTATAGGCGACAGCTGCAAAGCCTACCGTCTGCGCATTCAATTTTCCAGTCATCAACTCCAAAAGATCTTCATCGCTCGCAGCTAAAGTACAGTCTGCTTTTGTGGCTTAAGGGGCAAAAAAAAAATCTACGGTAAACAACGAGTCCACTCAAAATCAACTTTGAACCTTTGCCAAAGATTTCCTGTCCTAATGAAGCTTTAGCATGAATGACCTTGTACATGTTTTACTACAACGCAAACCCTCTTTCAGTGGTGAGAGATTTGTGAATGCTTCTTGCGACAGATTTCAAACTGGATTTAATGGAGGTGTAATGTATTTGTGTTGTTAGCAAAATTGGCACAAACTGGGACAATCAATGCTTTGTTTATAACACAAAATCACCCGCTGAAGGTAAACCAAGATGCGCTGATTAGAAGAAGAAAATGTATGTATCAAGTGTGGAGTCTTTTATTGTGTGTGTAGTTGAGAGATCAAAGTGGCAATCATAAAGCATTCCTCCTGTACACTGAAATCAGAAAAAGAAAGTCTTTGAAAAAGTTTCATACTGTCTGCTTTGATTAAACTACTACTGATTGTAAAGAAGAACTTTCCAAATAAAGGAAAGTGCACGTCTAAAGGACGCAGACAGAGGGTCCACTATACTGTATCCGCAGTATTTCCATGGGGAAATGTGTCCTACGTATTTGAACTATCCTTCAGCTCGTGCCTCGAGGAAGGGAGGGGGGTAATGATTACTCTCCGGATCTTGGTCAGGATTACCTAAACTGGTGGGTTTTAGTCAGTGTTGGGAACGTTACTTTAAAAAAGTAATTAGTTATAGTTACTCACTACTTGTTCCAAAAAGTAACTGAGTTAGTAACTGAATTACTCTATAATGAAAGTAACTCATTACCAGGGAAAGTAACTATTTGTGTTACTGTTTAAAAAAAAAAAGGCTTTATATCAAACTATTTAGATTTTTTTTTACAGTTTTCAATAGTCAGTTGAACTGAGTAGAACAGACAGGTGTTTGTATTTATGTACTATCATGTAAAAGATGTTCATAGTAACTGAATGGGGGGTAGAAAGCCTCTGTGACAGAACGGTATTGACCAGTATTTGTGCTGCTGTTTTATTAATGTCGGAATACGGCCGTATTCAAAGAGAATGGGGAGGAACAGGAGTAAAAGAAACATGTGCCAACGTAGCGATCAGGGCAGACTTTACGCTCAGGCATTGTGCATAAAGTCTCTCTGTTCATTCATCAGGGAAAACGTTAAAACAATTATCAGGAAATATAAGGTTAAGGTCCTAACAGAAAGTTATCGGCCTGCTGTCTCTCTGGAGTGGAGAGAGCTGAGAGAGAGAGAGGGAGCGGGGAAAGACGCGTCTCCACCGATTCTGCATCTTTTCGTTAAAAACTAGTTCAACACAACAGATCAATGATCATCAACTCGATTCTCCCCCGCGGCCGCCCCGCGCTGTGGGGATGACGAGCCGCGGGTCGGGGACACACGTAGTTTTTGGAGCAGAGAGCACGAGCTCTGCGCACACAGGCAGCGTGAGTCTCCGTGAGACTCCGCCCACCCTCTCCCTGTTCCTGCTGCGTGAGCGGACACCGCGGAGCTCATTCAGTCGAATTGTAACGAGCCACTTTGTTGACCCAGTAACGATAACGGCGTTGTAACGACGGGGAGAGTAATGAATTAGATTACTCCGTTACTGAAAAAATAACGCAGTTACGTAACGCCGTTATTTTAAACGGCGTTATTCCAAACACTGGTTTTAGTCTAATGTGCATGTTTTTAGTTGAAACGGAAGTGCCCAAAGGAAAGACGCAGGGAGAGCATGCATCGTCCACACAGAAAGGCCCAGCCGACCACGCCGAAACCAAAAAATACATCCAAATGTTTTCCTTTACCCCCTCCCGATTAGAAAATGACTGATGGTGTGAAATACTGTCATCGTTGTTGTATACAGCCAATATTGGCTTCATTGTGATATACTTATTGTAATCACCATTATATATGCAGAATTTTAATTCAGAATTGTGTTGTCGTGCAAACGCTAATCCACGTAGAATACTGAAGCTTAAACAAAATGTAAACTACTAAATTTAGCATTCACACCCAGGGATTCTGCAGATGTGTGTTCCACAGCTTTAATGAAAAACTTAGTTTATATATTGTATGAAGGTTTTTCTCTTTTCAATCTATTGGGCATCCGGACAGTAACAAGGGCACTGTGAACCCGAGTACAGCTCCTTATTCTTCTCTCTAAAATAAAAATTCATAATTATACGCATTTCCACTTCATACCTGGATCGTTGCTCACAGAGCCATTGCCATTCTTTACGTCCACAATCCACGTAGCCTCTTTCCCCTCTGGTCCATCCTTTACTTTAAAGGCAAATACTCCTCCAACCTTTTTCACAAGCTGTGCTCCGTCCTGGAAAAGTATTTTCAAGTTGGTTTAATGGATGCTGTTAGCATTCTACACCATGATCAAAACAACAACAGGAAACATTAGTGTAGTGTGGAAACCTATTGACAAACCGAAGACCAACTATTACTTTAATCTTTATAAGTAGAACTGATCATGAACAAAGCCCTGAAGACCTGACAGTTCTGATTGTTTTGACGTGGCCATACCGCCTTTGCGATGCCCGATCCCGTCAGACCTTGGAAGCTAAGCAGGGAAGGGCCTGGTCGGTACTTGGATAGGAGACCGTTTGGGAACACCAGGAAGCCTAGCGAATGTAGTGATGGTGTGAGTGGAGACTAGTTGCCTCGCTTCCGTCAGTCTACCCCAGGGCAGCTGTGGCTACAATAGTAGCTTACCACCACCAAGTATGGAGTGAATGAATACTGCAATGTAAAGCGTCTTTAGGTGTCCAGAAAAGCGCTATATAAAATAATAATAATAAAAATAATAATTAAGGATAATAACAACAATTATTATTATTATTATTATTAGACAAACACCGTTCCTGCATTCGATGTACATTATATTATGTTCTTTAATAAATGTATTATCAGTCATTACCTTTTTAAGATGATTTTCAATCTCTTTGAAGACAGGGTAGGATTTAAACCTTTCCAGATTGTTGCCTGCACTTGTGGGAACAGCAGAAACCTGAAATCTGCCAAAGAATTAACTGTGTAAACAAGCCGCACTCGTCAAACAAAATATGACAGAACAGAAGCACAATACCATTTATCATTTGTGCATGGGTTATAATACAGTTATTCAATTCATGTATTTATTAACATCTTTCTTTTACCTGTTGCACTATACCAGTCCGCTTTTACTAAATGGATGGTTTATTGTGTTGTTGTCTGTTCCTGTCTTGAGTGTTGGCAGCTGTGTCAGCTCTATACACCCAGAATGAATTTTCCTTAGTAGGAAAGTTTAATTCAGTCACTCATTCTATAAAATATGAATGAAGAGTGGAATTTAGTATGTCCGTTTTCATATACTATACATGAGCTTTTTGCCACAACGAGCTCATGCATATGAAAACGAATGCTCCATCTAAAAACAATGGTATTTGGGCCACTGTTCTTTCAAATTTGATGGACATGACTGTAAAATGTACCCTTTTGTTTGTGTACCAAGTTATTCAAAGCTCAGTTTAAAGTCTTGCAAGTCCAGAATGAAAACACAGTATTGTTTCATACAGAGGCTCGTCGCTGATGCAGCGGAGAGTCTGGATGAATAAGCAAGTACTTACAGTAAGTAACTGGCTTATTCATCCAGGAAGGGTTCTTAAAATGAGCCTTTCTAAAGAGTGACAGTGGCTCAGATGAGAGAGCGGGTCGTCCAATAACCGCAGAGGCAGATTTTTGTTGTGTGCACCGCCTGTATGAATGTAGTGAAGCTGAAGGAGCAGATTGATCACTTTAGTCAGTCTATCCCAGGGCAGCTGTGGCTACAATAGTAGCTTATCACCACCGACTTTAGACTGAATAATGACAGTGTAGCACTTTGAAAACCTTGTGTCTCAAGCATATTACAAGTGTAAGCCACCACCACCATCATCATGTTTAAAAAAAACTGCAGAAAATGCCTGGCACCACACCTCTGCTGAGGAAAGCCAGGACATGGTGAGGTCCATGGTGTCTGCACCCTCCAGCATTCATGTCATACCATGCAAGATATTTAGTGAGCACTGGCTTTAGTCTGAACCCCTGGAAATGAACACGTCCCGACTTTGCTCCTCAGAATTAAGGTTAAGGTGTACTTTATTTCCCCGTAAGGAAACATGTCATCTGCATTTGACCCATACTAGCCGTAAGGAGTCGTGGGCGACAGCAGAGCAGCGCCAGATGTGGAGCCAGGCTGATGGTCAGAATCACCTGGCTGTAGGAGTTACCTATTGTACATGTTTTAGTGGTAGGGGAAACCGGAGTACCCGAAGGAAACCTACGCAGACATGGGGAGAACATGGAAACTCCATACAATAAGGTCGCATCCAGGTGGGAAACGAACCCGGGACCTTCTTGCGGTGAAGCACACGCGCTACCCCAGAGGTATGGTGTCAGATCTTTTCTGCAGCTTTCGAACACATTTCCTATAGATTTTCTAGTCCAATCACTTTAGAGTGCATAGCAGCACTAAGACGAGTGACAAAGTTATGTTGTAGCAGAAAACAATAATACCTGGCTTCATCTGGAAATCCCAACCTGTAGAGAGTGACCACTACTGCACCTCCTAAACCAATGTTGTGCTGTAAGCCCACTTTTGCTCTTTTGACCTGCCGCTTGCCTGCCTCCCCTCGGAGCTGCCAGCACAGCTCAGCACACTGGGCCAGCCCTGAGTGAGAAGAAGGGAGAAAAACACAGTCGATCTGAGAAACTTCACAGCATGGGGCTCTCCTTCACATCACTCTCCACTGGCACCAGGTAGGGCAAAGTTCATCGATGTGCGTTTCATATTGATGTCTTCAAGCCTAAGCCCTGACGGTAGAGAACTCAATACACCAATTTTAATCACATTCTGTAAATCTCCATCGCAGCACGAAGAATGATGCCTAATCTGACATGTCTCATCCTAATCACAGGACAAGCTACTAGTGTCACAGCCATCACATCCCATCTACTTAATGAGCTTTTGCATTTCGCCATTATCCCACAAGGAGGAGGTCTTAGGAGTAAAAAAAATAAAATAATAATAATAATAATAAAAAACTTAATACATCTGTGTGTCAATCTTCTAAAATATTAATTATCAATTACAAAGAGAAGAATATACTACTACTACTACTACTACTACTACTAAAATATTGGCAAGGCAACTTTATTCATACTGCACATTTCGTACACAGGCAACTCAATGCACCTGGATTTACATTCAAATCTAAAATGATGGCCTCAGGGTCACTATAGTTATGTTGCCAAATCACTCAATCTCTCCAAGGCCACTGGTTTCAATAGGATTGTTGCCAGGGTCATTCCATTACCGAATACAATACAAAGAATCTTCACAAACTGCAACTGAGCGGGCGGCGGGAGCTCATAAGGGATATTAGGAAACAGAGAGAGGGTAGGATGTCTGCGTTGCCATGAGAGAACATCCCAGAGAATGTCAAGGGCCTTCATGATGACACATGGAGAAAAAAAACATGTTTGTTGTATAAATGCTGGAGCGCTCCATAATCTGATGGTGAGGTTTATTATGGTAAAAATAAAAATGATTCAATGTGTGTGTGTATTGAGAAACGCCATAACCAATGCTAATAATATGAGAATAACGCCATCTAGAGGTCACTTCAAGAGGTTACCTTTGAATGAAAAGAACCAAAGCAGGGAAAGTTTTAAGTTCTATATCAATGTCAAAGCTAATGGGTGTAAAATTCTGAATCGTTAACAAACTAGTAGTGGAATAAATCCCCACGTACCTGTGGCGCCTAAAGGATGCCCTTTTGAGATGAGGCCACCACTTGGATTGACCACAAACTTGCCTCCGTACGTATTGTCACCCCTGTCAATAAACTCTCCAGCTTTGCCTACAAAACAAATAATGAACAATCATTTGCAGCAGTAGTAGTAGAGTTGGTTCATATAGATTATACACTTAGTCACTGCTCACCCTCTGGACACAGGCCTAGAGCTTCGTAAGTAATGAGCTCATTGGCTGAGAAGCAGTCGTGTAGCTCAACCACATGCACATCACTGGGATTGAGCCCAGCAGAATCATAACACTTTTTGGCCGCTGTATGTGACATGTCATAGCCAACCTGTCAATAGGCAAAAGGGCAAATTAGCACAGGGAAGGCAAGTCATACAGGCTTACTTACCATTTTGATGCAGCTGTTTTCGTCAAACGTTGAGGACAGATCCGTCACCATCTCCTGGGCCAAGATCTCAACTGCCTGCTTTTCCAGATGGTGCTTTCTGACAAAAGCCTCACTTGCCAAAACAGCAGCAGCCGCACCATCTGACGTGGGACTGGAAGAAAACGGCACAGGTTGTTAAAAGGTCATCTCCACTTTCTAAATCTCTGTAGTTCGGTGCCTTACCAACACTGCAGCAGCGTGAGAAATTCAAAGACCTTTCTGGAGCTTTTGACTTGATCCAAACTGTACTCCGTCTGGAACTGGGAATAACTGCAACCATAAATGTATAGATCTTAAATGCAGTTAAGTTGAGTTACTTGACAATGTGGTTAATCACACAAGCTAGACTAGCGGCTCTGGCTACTCAATACAAGACTGCCACAGTTCAAAATCTGACCCTTAGCATATGTTCTTAACTAGTTTTACATTTTGACTACAAGAGCAAGAGGAAGCTTCTGAAGATGGAACCGAAACATCCTCAACTCAAACAATCTAGCCCAGTCGATAATGGATAATTCCTGACAAATGAGAGCCTGAACACCAGCACTTATCAATGACTCAATACTTTTACGATTGTTTTTAGTTGGTTTCTTATATTTTTAGGATGTCCCAGTGTTTCCTCTGAAGGAGCTAGCCCTCTGCCTCTGGAGCGATGGTTGGCTGTGGCTGTGTGGAGGTGTGGCGGGTGGGGCATGTAAATGTGCATGTATGTATGACACAATCGAGATATCTGGATGGATTCGGGGCGATGGGAGGGTGTGCTTTGTGATACTCTTCTGTATGAAAAGCGATTTATAAATAAAGTTTGATTGATTGACTGAAATGTGGGGCTCTGTGTCTTACGGGTTGTTTGTAGAATGCTTGTGATTCTTCCAGGCTATTTTGGCAAAGTGCTCAGGTTTTGTTCCTGGAAAAGTATAAAATGTGTATATAATTATCATTGAACTAATACCAGAGCGGAAACACCCGTTTAACAGGCGGCTTTTACCATATTTCTCCATGTGCTCTCTGCCAGCATTGCCGAACATCTGAGGAGCTGCAGGGGCGGCTGCCATGCCATAGCGATTGATCATTACTTCCATGTGTTTGTCCATTGGATTGGTCCTGTCCATAAACTAGAAGAGATCAGGGTGGTGGGTTTACTCCCCTATTAAACTCAACCCTCCTTCTTAATGTCTACTCAGATGTTTATACAAAAAATTATGACAAAACACAGACATAGGATACAAATAAAATCTGCTCATAATAATATTTATTTATGGTTGAATGAATACCTTTGAGGAAAGTGAACCCCTCTCCATTTTTTCAAATCCGAGTGCAAGGACACAGTCAGCTAGCGCTGCACAATGACATCAGTGATATTCATGAAAACTACTTCTTCACCAAACACAAATGTCAAAATCCCACTAACCTCCCTGAACGAGCTGCCGTGCCATGAACAGAGCAGTGGAGCCTGTGGAGCAGTTGTTGTTCACATTGATGATAGGGATTCCAGTTAAACCCAGGCTGTGGTAAAGTGCTCTCTGTCCGCACGTGGAGTCACCTGCAAAATAGACAAAGAAACAATACAAAGAATGAAATGAAGAGCTCTGGCTCTAGTGTTGTTATTGAAAATAACTTGACCGTTGACAGGATGCTTAACAGTGTATGGATCCTGGAGGATTACTTTCACTCACGTACCAACTCAAATGTTCATGCTGCACAATATCTTCCAAGGAGCAACAGGGAATGTCTTTAGAAAAGATTACTAGAATGACAGGAGGTGATTTGAACTAATAATCACTTTTAGATTTAGGCCTCATTACTCTGTTTTACTCCAGAAAAGAGCCAGAGCTAATATCTTTCTGATAAATGTAGTGATTTTACAGACTGACATGTCCTTATGTTGTTGGAGTCAAAACAGTTTTGACAATGTCTCTTGTCTCATACAAGTACATAATGTGCAGGACTTTACCATAAACATATCCAACACATGCTTGTTCAATGGCAGAATATGGGACCTTGGCGTCTGCTAGTGCCCTTTGACCTGGTAAAAAATAAATAAAAATAAATCAATCAATCAACAATTAACACAATCCCAAATCTGCTTTGTCTTCATTTTACACTTACCTGCTTCTTTGGCCATGTCTGGATAGTCGTAGTCACCTCTGGCTCCAGGCTTGTCAAACTGCAAGATAATAAATTACTACTAAATCAATGTATTATGATAGAGAGAAAGGGCATGACAAGTGGCTGGTAGTAGCTTTTGTAGACCTTTAGCCAGATAAACACATGAATACTTTCACATGCAGTAACAGGTAGGGAGGAGGTTGCTTAATGCTGACTCTTAGCACACTCAACATGAACTATGGACTGACAAGAACAGGGAAAGGAAAGTTAAAGACAATGTCCTTTCCAATAGCAAACAACACACAATAACACAAACAAACTGAATAACCTGTTAGCAAATCGAAAAGGGCAATCCTTTACCGTGATAAATGTAATTTTCGTCAGAATATACATTAAACCGGCCGTGTAAGGCGCTGAAACTGTATTATCTCTATGGAGAAAGTATCTCAACTAAAACAGATATAGTAGGAGTAATGCTTAATGTAGTAAAGTAGTTGACAGCATCTGCGTTAGCCAGTTATGCTAACTTAAAACTGTGAAATGAGGTTGTAACACAAAAATGAATGTACCTTTGTCATTCCGACCCCGATTACATACACTTTGTTGGTGTTTGCGGGTGCCATGATGTTTTGTTCGTGGCAGTGGACGGTCCAGAGGTGACGGTCCTGTTCCAGGCTGACAGTGGGTGATCCGCCCCAGGACAACACATTCACAAAGATCGTTCACGGATTGAGATGTATCACTCAGTCAATGTTAAGAAGGGACAAGCATTCGCTTTATGTCCAAAGTAATAATAATTGATGGAAACATTTTATCCTATACATAGCATTGGAATAAGTAAACCGGAATACCCAAAATGATTCAACATATTTGTGGCCTTCATTGTTGGTCATCTTCACTCAAAACTCAAAACAAACTTTGTCTTCTAACCTTTGGTCAGCTAGCTCTAATCTTTTTCATCTTTGCCTTTTTAGTTTGAGTACTGAAGTCTTGCCATTTATACATCTACCCAACCACGCACCTATGTATTTAATCAATTTATATTATTTTAAGGTGCATTATTATTTGCAAATTTGTATTCAGAAAAAAAAGTTTATATTTGTTTTCAGTGGCCGTATGGCGCCCTAGCTTCCCATTCCGGCCCGTGCCCTCAAGGGCCTGAATCAATGTTATTTAAGGTATTTTCGGGTTTTTGGTAGGTTTTCTCTGGATGGGACGTATACGTAACCATGGACAGTTCCATCAAAGAAAACCTACCAGGAACCCCCAAAACTGAGAGGACAAATACACAATATCAACTTTTTCTGCTTAAAAAGTTGCATAATGCACCTTTAAACACCAATCATTTATGTCTTTTAATTCCATTGATATCCAATGTTCTCTGGGTTATTTAATGCTACTTTATGTTTTTAACTTGTGGGTTCTGAACACTATTGTGTGAATGTGAGCAAGAGTGCTGCACAATTTCAATAAAGTATTTGTCTATTTATCTTTACCTTCATTCTGGCTTAAAACATTTTGCACAAGTGGCTAGAGCAGGGCTAGGCAACGTAATGCCCGGGAGCCAAATCCGCAACCCCTCAATGAATGCACATGTGAAGGACACCTGTTATAATATTAAATATTGTGATATACTTTCCACAGGGAGGACCACCAGAACCCCCCCAAAAATATGTCCATAATAATGTTAGTACAACAATAACCTTTGTAGAAAAGGTTTTTGAGTGTGGATCACTGTGAGCACTAGCTCTAAATCCTTTGACCAAGACCAAAATGGGCCCACCAAAAAACAAACTCTCATTACAAACTTAAACTGTAAACACCGTAGTCCATCATCCCATCATCATAAGAAATAAAAGGGCCAGACTGACCTTTGAAAGTGTACCCTTAGTGCACCTTACAAGTCTTTAAAAAAAGGGTTAAAACATTATAAAAATCCTTAAATGCACTAGCAAGGGAATGTCAAAATGTGACACTGTCAGTTTTATTGACACAAAAATATAGGAAATCATGAACGATGAAGACAGCCTTATTTTAATTGTGTGTGGCAATGTACAATATACTGTATTATAAAAGTAGTGTTATTGCAATATCAGGTGATGCGATATGAACCTAAATACTGCAATAACACTGAGGTCCTTCATCTGAAAGACTCATATACTTGTTTCCTCACACAGTTTTGTACAAATGTATTTATTAATTTGTGTAAAAAGTGATGTTTTGGTCCTGATGAGGCCTTTGTTAAGTTGTGGCAACGTTTACGTTAGTTAATTGGTTTAAATGTATTGTTTTATAAATAGTACAATATTCAAAACATCTCTCAAATATATTTTCCCCTCATTATCAGCAAAACCTAATTTGTTGATGGCGTTCCCTGTCAATTCTTGGGATCCTTCTGACAGCACCTTAGTATGGTCTCCTGAAATGGTTTCAACACTTTATGAACTTGTGGGTCACTTCGTATATTCCGACTGATTCGTTGACCTTCTCGTCATATTCAGTCCAGTCCTGAAAAAGTTTTTTGTGATGTGGTTACGCTGCATGGACAGACATTTCATGTAATAATCCTGACACTGATACAGCAGACCTACTTTCTCTAATAGTGTAATTTCAAGAAAAGGAGTGCCAGACTCTGCTCCCTCTGCAGCGAAGCCAGCCTGCAACATTAAAGAAAAAAAAAAAACACCTACCATGAAAGGTGAAAATATTAAAATCTACATTTTGGTAAATAGTGTGTGTTCATTCTCACTTGTGGCTGAAAGTCAACAGGCTCCAAGCCCCGACACTCGAACTGCACCATTGTCTTGAAACGTTCATTATCCTCAGCCTAAAACAGAGAAAGATTTTCACATAAACAGTGTATGTTTGACAATATTACAGACAATACAACAAGGAACACACAGTAGACAGAGTACACTCAGTGAGGCCTGCTGTCAAGAAATGTGATGGCTGAGGGGATCAGTCCCTCCCGTATTTGAGCATCCTGTACCTCCATCCTGAGGGCAGAGGCCTGGGTGAGGTGTACATGCAAGGGGTGTGTGAGTACTGTTCTATGGAGAGAGCAAGGCGTCCAATGATTTTTGCTGCATTGTTTGTTACCTTGGCGAGTTTAGTTTTTTGACAATTAAAAGATTAGAAAAACAAGTAGAACAGAACAATATGACAGCTTGAATAATACACACAAGAGATTTCACAACACACATGGTTTCCATTTAAGAAGTCAAACAAACGTGCTTACATTATAAGGTGTAATTGTGTCCCCAAGGATATCTGTAAAATATATCTGTAGTTATTTAGAGACACCAACATGGCAGTATTGAAGAGAAGTAAAATACCAATAGAATTTTCCCTGGAGCATAGTTTGCATTTTTGCACCATGCTAGCACTTCCTCGTCCACCTTTTAGTGGGGTACTCTCCTGCAGAAAATTACATTTGTAATATGTAGTTTATTTCAGACAAAGACATTACTGTTTTGTTTTATATACTGTTTAAGAACTTACCATTAGAGTGATATATTGCCATTTGTCTGAGATCTCTCCACAGTTGCCACACTTGAGCTTTTATTAGAAGATCACAGTACCCACAGGACGACAGAGAACAATTTAGTTGTCTTGTCAAATATTTAACATTACAAACATTTAATAAAAAATAAAATAAAAATAAAAACATTGGAAATGCATCCAAAGTAAATGTTCAATTCTACACACATTTTAAAACTGGAACAATAGCTCTAACTACAACTTCATGTCAATGGCATTCATATATCAAAAATAGTGATAAATAAGTAAATGAAAATCATGAGCTTTAATTGTGATCAACTTACCTTCAGAAACCACCGAAAGTCTTCGCCCAGTGGTCTCACTTTGGTGACATTTTCCAGCGTAGCTTTGAACTGGAGCCCGTATTTCTGCAATAGTAATAACAAACCCACTTTGCTTGAATTTTGAGAGGAAAATAACAAAATAAAAACCCACTGTTTACAGTAGAACATGCCACATACCACCATTTTGACGCCTTCACTGACAACTTCCTCTGCTGCCTTCAGGTACTAGCTGAAGTTGTAGACAATTGTAGTATTAAGAGCAATTTCAAGTTTATAAATCCAAGCACTGCTGATAATCTGCGCACGAATGCGTGAACACAGTCAAACATATATTAAAACGTGTTATGCCACTAAAACGTTTAATTTATGGCATTGTATGTAGCATTGTATGTAGCAGCATGATGGGAAATAACTAAAGCGCGCCCTCTAGTGGAGAAACAGGGCTTTTGTTACGACGTTGACAGGACAGCAATCATGGGAAGCATGTAACATGCAAATCTTATATGCTGCAGGATAGGGTCAAAGAATGTTGTATTAAGACACAAAGGATACACTTTGGGACGATTTACTTCATAGTCTTTAATGACCAGTAATTGGTTTCATTCAAGTAGAAAACAAGCCCAAGCCTGTCAGTCATACAGTACAAATTGCTGGTACAAATCATTCAAACACATTTCTTACAGAACACAGAACTGGAAATACAAAATAAGTCCCAACGGTTCAATATTAACCAAATAACGGGAGGAGCTATTTCTCAAGGTTCATGTTTACCTGAGGCAACTTTGCAGAGGTGCCACGCTGGATTTTATGGAAAAGCCACACACTTGGGATTTTATTTTAAATTGTGGCACTCTTTTCAAGCTTTATTATGGTGTTGCCAACCTGAGTGTACACATTTCCTTTCAAGACTTCATCCTTCAAGCAATTATCTAACATTACGTATTACAGTTCCTCATTACAGTTCCATTTGCCAAGTAACATGTTTAATAATCAGCCACGTATATAGCCAGCATTTAGCTTAAAATTACTTTTTTTTTTAGATTATCTTGCATGTAATTAGTCCACACTTTACATACAACATGTAATATACACATCATAGATCTGCTTAACACTGGACAATAAAACCAATGAAACTTAAATATTAAATTTTTTAAAAGAGATTTGTAATACAGATCACCTTTCAAAAGCCCCTTTTGATACACTTCTAAATATACTTTCAACTCCCCAAGTCAACGGGATTCAAGTTTGGTTCTTTCTCCATAAAATAAAAAAGTAGCAAGGTTTCCCTCTTTTATTCATTATTGGCATGGATTTTCATGAAGCAGCAGAGGGTAAAACAACAATACAACCTGGAACGATAAAACAAGTTTGATGGACCTCCCACAAAGACATAAAGTCTTGCCCTCTTTCTCCGCATTAACAAATACTAAACCCAAAATCCAACATTTGCAATGAATTAAACCAATATCAAATGCAGTAATAAAAGGCCTTGCAATTCTTTGATTCTTAAATATTGAGACTGCACATTGGCATTATTTACATTCTTCACACCCCTCTCCGCACTGAAGAGAGGTGTAACAGGGTCAATGGGGACGGCTACTTGACTCCGACGTTCTTCGTTGTCGCGGAGTACTGTGGCCATTCATGCACCCATTGTGTCGCTTGTTTGGGCCGCCATTCAGAATGTCCTGAATGTGCTGTACTATCAAGTTGATTGCCACTGCAAATAAGAATATGTTGAGACAAAATACTGACAATGTTTAAATCTCACATGTTGTACTTTTGCCCATACCAAGGTTGTCTGCGCCCCGTGGAATGATAACGTCTGCATATTTTTTTGTCTGGAATGTACAATATAACTTTACTCCAGTTACTGTACATAAGTTAAAGTACTTCAGAGCCAAAACTTACAGGCAAGCAAAATTCTTCAAAGGCAGGCTTTACAAAAGTGATGTACTGTGCCAACACTTGCTCCAATTCTCGGCCCCGTTGGCTAATGTCTCTGAGAACTGATAGGGCGAAAAAGTTCAAGCAGAACGGTGAGTGATTTGGACAACAGAGAACTTGTGTGTGCAAAAATGTTTGGCACAAACCTCTGCGTGAGAGGCGTGTATCTGGATCCGTGTCGACAAACAGCTTCATCTGGAACAACTCTCTGATATCCTGAGAATAAAACATCAGGATCCCCTCAAACAGGACCACATCCGCGGGGTACACGGTCAGAAACTCATCTTTCCTGTAACAAATGACATAAATTAATAAATGTGCCTAGTAAAGATCAATATAATAAATAAATAAATAGGTTTCTTACCTGGAATGAGTCACAAAGTCATAGACTGGGATCTGAACGGTCTTCCCTTGCAGGATTTGCCTCAGTGTTTGCATTATCAGGTCACTGTCAAAGGCATCTAAAAAGATTAAACCAAATTTCAAATTAGAACACACACACATACTTCACAAGACCCGAGAGTGGACTTGACACGTGGGTCTTCTTTCCTGCACGTTTGGTAATTGCAGAATCTCTTCCACAGAACAGGTGCTTGCTTCAGTCACACACTAAAAGCAGCTGCCTCTACAAAAGGCCTGCTGACCATATTTAAATCAGCCACGAAAGGAAGTCCTTATATGAGTGTCTCTCATGCAAGGACTTCAATGTCTATGTCTGGGTCCAAAAAAGGGGCTGCTCTTCCACAAGTATTCAACAGTAATTAACTATGAGCTGTCATTAGATATTGGGGAGATGCCATATTTAACATCTGACTGTGGCTTTCCAATATGCAAGCAATGCATGCTACTGACATCCCAGACACAAACTGAGGAGTACCTGGATGATCAAAGTTGTACTGGCCCTTTTGTGCCTTTGCCTTTTGGTCAGGGGTCAACACTTTGTAGAAGCTGTCCTGGCTTAGTATAGCCACCTGTCTCTGGTGATGGTCAATCTTGTTCTGTCCCAGCATCTCCATGATCTTCTCACACACGGATGACTAAAGAGAAATAAAAGTTACACAATGTTAAGATGTCCCCATCGGCTCCCGTCATCAATGCTGAAAAGGCTTTCTACAAAAGCCAGTGCATTTAAATATGCTACTTCTGTGCCCAGTAGAAGTGTAGAACACGTTCAACATAGAATACCGTTATCTTTTTTGCAAAGCTCATTAGTACAGCTATGAGTAGGAAATTATTGAGCTATGTAAATACATACAAAATGCTTGCCAATTGTTTACAACATTTCGACAAAGTTTTGTTATTTAAACAGTGCAAACATGTGAAATATTCCCGCCATTATAACTTAAAACCACAAAAGTAATGAGGCGCATGGCAATACACACCCTTTCCCGTTCATGCAAGTGTGCAGGAAGCAAAACACTGGGTACGTGTCAGTTCACTAAGCTCTGACATAGTTAGGAGAGGCTGAAGAAAATAAGAATTAAGCGTCCAGCCGCTATAATCGTAAAACAAGAAGACCATAATCCAAATCCAAGTAACGTTTAACTATTCAACTCAGTTGAATACTGTGCAGCCCTACTTGTACAAAATAAACACTGCAAAATGAGGATTCGGTGGAGTATGGAGTCTCACACATTAGCAGGAAATTTTAACCTATTAAAAGAGGGGGAAGTATTTATGTCTAGATTAATGGCATATGATTTATCATTAGTATAAAAGTAGTTGGGTTTTTTGTGTTATAGTTTGCTTTGAATAGATAACAATGAAACGACACGTGGGACTCTAAAATCTCGGATGCTGTAAACCTCCCACGGGTGAGTGTCATTCCTTAATAAGTTATTCATCAGCGTGTGAAAAAAATGTGGGTCAATAAACTGTAATAAGAATAATATAAGTCAAAAGGGAGCCCATGCGTTTGTTTACAAACACAATAATTTCCTGGGGCGTGCTTCCCCCGAGTTTATAAATAGAAGCGCTGGATGGCGTTGGTTAGCTTTAGCTGTGTGAACCATTGTCTGGCGGCTAACATCTGAAGGAATTCATCAGTGATATTAGGAAATGCCATACCACAACGTGGCAGACAGGAAAGAGTGGCAACTTGTACTTATTGGTGTAAAAAATTGTTAATTAATCAGTCACTTGTCAATCGCTAACCTTCACCGCGACGCCACAAAGGCCACGCGGTCCACTCCCGGCAGGCTGCTGACTGGTACTTTACTGTAATCTGGCTAGAATAAAGGATGCCAATCGAGTTAGACGTCATAAATAAAGGTTTTATGTCTAACCTTGCCACTGGCGGTGCCGCCCGACACACCGATTAAAAAAGGTTGACGAATAATCTCGGCATTGTCGGCACGGTCCCTTAGTTGTGTTTCACTGTCCCCGGCCATACTTGCAATGTGCCGGTGGAGGGTCGGCCAGAGATTATAGCGCTGAAGCCCCGCCCACGTACACGCTTTGTTTAATAATGGACAACTTTTTGTTTAGAGTCATTGATTTCACAAAGAATTAGTTACATGTGTATATAATGAACTATTGGTTATCAATAAATCTTACGTTGAAATTTAAAATGTGTTAATAAATTGTATGTTCTTTTTATTGACGGAGCAGCTAACCAATAAGGCTGCACGCTCCTTTGACGTACACTGACGTCAGAACCGCTGTAGCTCCGATGGCCCGCCCACACACAGGGAAAAAGAGATAACAACATCAAGTGGGAGAAAAGTTGAAAAACTTCTACACCTGGTCGTAAACGAAAGTATTTATCTCACGTGCACGGTTTGAATAGTGTAAAGTTTGATTGTTGAGTGCTGTCAACGCGTTCATTATGCTCCCGAGGCTGTTCTTGACTATGAGCCCCCGTCCCGCTGCTTCTACGGGGCTGGTTAGATGGCTCTCTTCGGGTTCCGTAAACATCGCTGAGCCGCTGAACTTCTGGGCAGGAGAAAGAAAATGGAGCAACCAAAAACGCAACGGAGGAAACGTATACGAACCAGCAACAGGCAAGACGATGTTTTAGCAAAAGGCGTGTGAGCATCGACTTTATGACCTCATTCTGAACTTTGAACATGACAAA
Organism: Proterorhinus semilunaris; assembly: GCA_021464625.1. Classification (NCBI taxonomy): domain Eukaryota; kingdom Metazoa; phylum Chordata; class Actinopteri; order Gobiiformes; family Gobiidae; genus Proterorhinus; species Proterorhinus semilunaris. The sequence goes on along the minus strand of CM038358.1, from coordinate 18,447,057 downwards.
AACAAAAAAACAAACTCGTGATCCCTTCTCCGCCTCGAGGACACAATTTGAAAATAACAACATTCTATTGTTTTGCAGGACGTGTTTTGTGTCATCTAGATGAGTGTGGTGCTGAGGACATAAATGAAGCTGTGGAACAAGCCAAGTCGGCCTTCAACACCTGGAAAAAAATGTCTGGGATGGAGAGGGCAAGAAACATGATAGAAGCTGCCCACATTATTGAGGTACAAATGGTCTGATTACTTTAAAATTGACCTAAGTTCTAGCACAGATGTATTTGTTTTATTGTTTGTACTTGTTGTGCAGAGCAGGAGAGAGGAGATTGCTCAGATAGAAGTCGTCAATAATGGAAAATCCATCACAGAGGCCCGTTTGGATGTGGACTCTGCCAGACTTTGTATAGAATACTTTGCAGGACTGGCCAGCACCCTGTCAGGTCTAGATTTAAATTAAATTCATTATGAACATACACTCAGGCACATTATTCTGTGCTGGGACGTTATTATAATAGGTCCATGGCTGGGACGGAGACCAGGCTCCTGTTAGGCTTGTGACACTCAGCCAGCCTTTAAAGGAATAGGCCACGGATTTTACATACTGAGATATGTTCTTACCTTAGCTTAGACGAGTTGTGCGTACCTGTCTTTGTGCGTGCGCTCAGTCATGCAAAAGACAAAAGATGTTGTGAATGAAGCCATAGACAACAGCTTTGGTCTTTTTGTATGTCAAATCGGTGGCGTATTCCTATAATGCACAGTATCAATCAAAAGTGCTCAAAAGAAACAGCAGTCAACCAGAAAATGTGTCAGCGCATAGTTGCATATTGGACTGGTGAAAACATAACATAATGATACAATAATCAATTATGACTAGGTGTTAGTAAGTAACTCCAATCACTTGTTGTTTTAGGTCAGCATGTCCAGTTGCCTGGCGGGTCCTTTGCCTATACCCGCAGAGAGCCTTTAGGGGTGTGTGCTGGCATCGGTGCATGGAACTATCCTTTTCAAATCGCTGCTTGGAAATCCGCTCCTGCTTTGGCATGTGGTATAAAACTATGTGTAAAATTATTATATTTCAATGTAGAATATAGACATTTTATGAGGTATATTTTAAATACTACTCCCTACAGGAAATGCAATGATCTTCAAGCCATCACCAGTAACCCCAATGACAGCAGTGCTATTAGCAGAAATATATGCTCAAGCCGGAGTTCCACAAGGGCTTTTCAACATCGTCCAGGGCGGCCCGGAGACGGGAAGAATACTGTGCCAACACCCTGACATTGCTAAGGTGTCTTTCACTGGAAGTGTGCCCACAGGCAAAAAGGTTAGCCTTTATGTTTACTTTAACATAGGTAAGAAGTGTAGCCAAAATTAAATAAAGTTCTATCTTAAAAACTCAAAAGTATCACTTCAAAGATTTGCCCAAATACAAGTAGTACAAACTAAGCAAACACCTGATGTCCATTAAAAATAAAATTCAGCTTTTGAAATCAAAACTTAATATAGCTATGCTTCGTCTTGTTACCTTCACAGATAATGGAAATGGCATCACAGGGGATCAAACCAGTGACCCTTGAACTTGGAGGGAAGTCACCTGTGCTTATTTTCAGTGACTGTGATCTTGAGAATGCAGTGAGAGGAGCACTTATGGCCAATTTTCTGTCTCAGGGTCAGGTAATGATCTATTCTTTGAATGTTTGACTTCAAGTATTTTTTAGCACAAACTAGTTGATTTATGTAACAGGTGTGTAGCAACGGAACAAGAGTTTTTGTCCAGAAAGATATTCTACCTGAGTTTGTGAAAGAAGTAGTGAAGAGGACTAAATCAATAGAAATAGGAGATCCACTGTTGGAGACTACTCGAATGGGAGCACTGGTCAGCCGGCCACACCTGGAAAACGTTTTATCCTATGTCAATCAGGCAAAAAAAGAGGTATTTTACTCTAAATTATACCATACCATGGTTTAGTTCAATATCTACTGTTAAACACTGATCATATCTCATTTTGAAGGGAGCAGATGTTTTGTGTGGAGGTGAGGTTTTCCTCCCATCAGATCCTAAACTTAAGGATGGATACTATATGAGTCCATGTGTACTTGGTAGGTTTGAAACATATTGAGTCAGTAATAAGAGAATACAATAACGTGTATTTTATTTTATCTTTAAAGGAAACTGCACAGATGAAATGACTTGTGTAAAGGAGGAAATCTTTGGTCCCGTCATGTCTGTGTTGTCTTTTGAAACGGAAGAAGAGGCGCTGCACAGAGCAAATGACACCACTTTTGGTCTGGCTGCTGGGGTTTTTACCAGGCAAGTCTTCATGAAAAGAAATTCAAACAATTGCTTAGTTTAGAAGAATAATATACAATGGAAAATATATGTTAGCTGATATCACTGATCGTGTGTCATAGTGATGTGAGAAGAGCTCATCGGGTAGTTGAACATCTCAAGGCTGGTTCCTGTTTCATCAACAATTACAACATCACACCTGTGGAGGTGCCTTTTGGGGGTTTCAAAATGTCAGGTACAAATTATTGTAGATCTTCCCAATATTATAATATAATGTACATCTAAAACCCCCACAAAAAAAATGTAAATTTATATTTTTCTTACTCTACAGGTATTGGGCGAGAGAATGGACAAGTGACAGTAGAGTACTACTCGCAGTTAAAGACCGTGTTTGTTGAAATGGGAGATGTGGACAGCCTTTTCTAAAAATCCTTATGTGCAACTGGCCAAACCCAACAAGATATTTCGGGGCTGTGAATATACTTGAAGAAATCACACTTTGCCTCACAGCCAATGTAGCCCGAGTATTTCCAGTTGATTTCTATCAAATGATGTGCCTCCAGTTGTCGACATGTAAATCATGTTGTTAATTATCACTAGTTAGTCAAATACTTGAGGGGGAAAATACAAACTTTATTCAAAATAAATATAGTGACCTGTAAATATAAATATTTACAAATATTAGAATTCTTGACTTTATGTTTACAACTTAAAAAATAGTTTTTACATTTTCATAAGAACTTGTCACAAGAAAAATCAAGATACTTAAAAAATATAGAGACAACTGAGAAGCTATTTTCATACAAAGCAGTTGACAATCATTTCAGATGATTCTTTTATCTTTTCCTTTTCTGTTTATTGGCAGCAGCCCCCCTCTGGAAAAAAAAAAAGTGTGTGTCACTGTCATATAAGGAATTAACTGTTAAGTTTCTTCTTTGGTTTTACCTTTGCCAGAGGCCGCGTGGGCTTCTTGAACTGTGCAGACTCTAGTTTCAAGAAATAAGGAATGTAAAGAAGCTGGAACATAAAAAACGTGTATAGTAGTATTTTTTCATACCATCTTCTGAAGGGACATCGTCGTCGTCGTAGTCTTTATTTTGACAATCCTGTTAATTCGTATAGCAAATAATTATTATGAACAAATATCTCATGACTAAATTATAAAATATTTGTGGACTGACCGCTTTGCCATTTTTCTCAGCCTCCAATTTGGTTTCCTTCAGGTGCTTTCCTTCTTGAAGCTTGGCCAGTTGACCTTGTTCTGCAGACACACGCACCCTCAAAGTATGGAAAGGAGTCTGCACATCGCCAACCTTCAAAAGAGTACGCAGAATTGTTGTCCAAATGTACTGTAGATTAACCAGAACATAGTGGTGAAAAGCGGAAACAAAGAGTAGAAGAAATAGGGGTAGTTATGTCAAGGCAGTAAAATACTGCATAGTGGTAGCATTACCACTATGCCTATTACCTAAGCCAAGGCCTTAAATTAAGGTTAAGGAAAATAAATGATTTTTTTTTTTTTGGTATTCATTTGCTACTTAAACCCTTGCTGACCTTAAAGTGAACTGCGGTTCCTTCAAACCACAAACTGTCACACTCTCCCTCTTTAAAGCCAGGTGGTTCATAGTCCTCAGGGGTCACTGCAAAGAGAATTAAACATTGTACAGTCTTTCTGCCATTTAACAACTGCAGCATTATTGATAATGGGCCTCTTACTGTCGTCAAAGTAGTAAAGCTTCATGGTAAGGTAGACACTGCTGGGAAGGGAGCCTAAATTCTGCATTAGTAGAAACAGTTTCCGAATCAGCAGCACAGAGGCTCTCTTGGTGTCCTCTAGTGTCACCTGCATCTGCACAGCATCGTTCCTGTAAAAATAAGATAGACTTTCTCACATAGTATATAAATATAAGCTCTGCTCATCTTTATGGTTTATTCATAAGAATGTAAAACCTGAGGATGTTAATCTCCGGGCCCTTCGCTGTGTATTTGAATTTGAACTGGTACGACTCAATAATGCACTAGGAATGATGAATAAAAAAGTAGTTATTGAAATCATACGTGTTCTATTATAGTGACAACAAAGTAGCACTTACATTGGGGTCACCGGGGTTTGTGTAGACCTAAATTATCGTCATAAAATCATTATGCAGTGTTGTACAGTATGCATGCTTTAACACCGCTGACCTTTCTACTTACCCCAATGAAAACAATCTGGAGCTGAAAACGAGAAATTTGGTGTAAACTTAAGTTTCAGATGACACTTTATATGTATCGACAGGATTGCTTACATATTGTTTTTCCAAAGCGTCAAAGCAGCCCATCATCCTGTAATAAGAATGTGATCAGCAAATAATTGTATTTGGTTTATTGATCACAAAACAAGACAAAATAGAATGAATATATTACCATTTCACCACTTTGTTTGCTCCAGGGGCGCTGCAATCTTCACGCAAAACTTTAATGCACAAATCTATTGATATGCAAAAAAACAAAACTTTTTTTTATTTTTTTTTATTAAAACTAAAATCAATCTAAACCCCAAGTAGCCCCAAAATCCCCATTGTCTCAGTGTTACAGTATTTTTATTGTATTGTAAGTTCACCTTCCAAGTATCTGGACCTGTAGGCGTCCTCTGGGAAAATGCCCCGGAGGTAAGTGATAGAGGACACGGCCACAGCCATCATCCTTTTTACAAACACAAGCGACGCCTGCTCGGTCTTCATGTCGCCCTGAAATAGGCCCGTCCACTGTGAAAGAAACGCAGACATTTATTTGATTTATTTTACATTATATGCTTAGTCGGTACTACCGTCTAAAGCCCACAAGATGGCGCGAGTAGCTAAAACGTAACAAGTCCGACATAAATATTTCTTACACGCTAATAAACATTTCAAACTACACGATTTACACAAAGCGATTTACTTATTTAATGGGAACACTCGCCTCTGCTGTTTCCTCCTTGCTTTTCTTGATGCATATCTTGCTAGCCGACATGTTGTATCTTGTCACACTTGCCAAAGCTGTTAATGTGTTACCCTGATTGCGACGAGTTTGGCGGTAGTGATCCTATCGATAAGCTTTATGACATATCACTAAATCAAGATAACAAGTCACAAGCACTTGCGTCGCAGAGCACAGTTATATATTTTTTTAAGCGGGTTTTGTAAATCCTCTAAAATTCCCGCCTTCGCATGGTGCATTCAAATTCAACAATGTACCTACGGCGCCTAGTGATTTGTGGGGGGGGGGAAAACCCACCAAAAAATCTGTGTTTTTTTTTTTGCAATTTGATTAAAAGGGTTTATTTTAGGCCTACTGTAGTTTCAAGTAATGGTAAAAAAAAAAAAAAAAGCCACAAGCAAAGGGTACGTGAGTCAAGTCACACGATCAGCATCGACAATCCAATGTTAAATGCCTAGCTAGCTATCTTTATTATTATTATATTATTTTAAAATAAACCATAGAAACTATAAACATTTTCCTTTTTTTATTCACTTCAAACTGTTCTGCAGAAAAAAACAAAAATACAATATTTTGTTCTAATGGCACCGTACCAGGAAAAAAATGACACAAAAGACACTCATAGCATTACATCAAAGCGTCGTTCATAAAACTCCAAACAAACAGACACAATTCACACCACAAAATCATAGGCACTCGAGTGACTGACAGAGTTGTGTTTGTAAAGGCTAAAGTAGGCGGCAAATCTTGGCCTTGGGCTTATGACTGCTTAGAGAAGAAGTCTTGACTTTTTTGGACGTCAGGTTTGATGGTGTCATTTCCTGGTTTCCAGCCGGCGGGGCAGACTGAAAAGATAAGCTGGTAATGAGTTCTGGCCCAGAAGACAAAACAGCAAACATGTGCCAATATCATTTAACTGATCTCAACAGACAGTGCTGGGTGGAAAATTGAAGAATATTTGGTTTATATTTTGAATTAATGATTTGACATATCTTGCATTGCAACAACCCATAGGCTTATTGGGCTACTTGTACCTTCTCCATGCTTGTCCGTGAACTGAAATGCTTGAACCAAGCGCAGGGTTTCATCAACAGAGCGACCCACTGGGATGTCATTGATGGTGATCTGCCTTAAGATGCCATTGGTGTCAATAATAAAAAGTCCTCTGAAAAGATACAGGTGACTTAATACAAATGTCCTGTGCATTCTGCCTCACAAAATAACAGGCATAAATAGTGTGTGTATGTACAAAGAGCAAACGAATGGAACTACACCTGTAAGCAATGCCCTCATTTTCCTTGAGGACACCGTAATCTGTGGAAATTGTGCGCCGTGTGTCAGAAACAAGGGGGATCTTCATTGCACCCAGGCCACCCTTCTTCCGTGGCATGTTGCACCTGTAAATACACAGACAAAATAAACAAAGATCCGCTGTGTCAGACATTATAAAGTTTATGACAGACTGAGCAATTATTTGTTTTGACAATTACCATGCAAAGTGTGAGAAGTGCGAGTCTGTGGAGGCAGCGATGACCTCGCAGCCGATCTTCTTAAAGTCGTCTGCAGCATCACTAAAGGCGATTATCTCAGTTGGACACACAAATGTGAAATCCAGTGGATAAAAGAAGAACACCACATATTTCCCTGGTGAAAGAAAAAGACAAATCTAGATGATGCCCATTGCCCATTTAATGAATCCAAATATGATGATCAAACCCAGTCTTTGTGGTGCAAAAATTTTGCCAATTAACCGGCCCACAATGGACTGCTGCATCAAACACTGCTCAGTAATAGGCTATAGTGTTGTACCTCTGTAGTCCGACAGCTTGATGTCCTTAAAGTCCATGTCAGGCATCAGTGCTTTAGCCGTGAAATCCGGTGCCATGTTGCCAATTTGTGCCTTTCCTGCAGACATATTTGACCTACAGCAAGACAATAAAATACTTAAGTTGCAGGATTGACAAAAAACCAAAGAACATATTACCTATTAAATATAGCCTTAAAATAATGGGTTCGAAATCATGCTGCCCAAATAATATGGGTGTGGCTGTAGGGGGTAACTCTCATCTCTAACTGAGTAGGAGGTTATAGGCAACCTTTTCTGACAGCACAATGTGATTTTTTTATAGCTTAATTTTATCTAAATTCTGTGTTATATGTTTTATGTTGCACGTCCGCATCAAGAAATTCCTAGCTTGTGAACTTGTTCTCAAACAATGGCAAATGAAATCTATTCTGATTCTGATATTCTGATTCTGATCAATTTTACGCTTACGTCAATATTTCCCTAATCTGTGATCTTCAACACAACATGATTTAGGCTATTTGCATCTAGTTGCGTCGCTACATCCTAAAACAATCTCAATAACAGCGCACTGGTGGCAGTTTTTCCATTAAGACCTGTTGAACATTATCCAAAGTAAATCAACTTAAAGTATAATAAAGGTAACAGTAACTTAAAATTATGAACTAAACAAACATCATTTACTTTTGTGGTAGTAAATGGAAAACATTTTACGCCAAATTACGCACCTTAAATGAGAATCAAAGGTCCCACGCAGCTGGAGAAGTGTAAAGTGCGCACAATGCAGGGAAGATGGGTATTTATCACAACAGGTTCTCGCGAGACGATGAACAATGCGATCCTAGACCATAGTCTGCATCACATCAGACATGAGACCTCCTCCAACGCGCAGACAGCATGACATGCTTTACCAAATCACTACACACATGCCATCCCATAATCATGTTTGTAGGCCACTGTATTTGAGCAACTTTCTGAAGTAACTCTTGGAGTAGGTTTAAAACGCAATACTTTTTACTTCTTGAGTCATGTTTTTAAGTCGCAGCGCGTATACTTAATTAAAGCATTGTTACTGTTCCCATTGTGATTCTGTAAGTGACTGCTTCATGTTGACATATGGAAGTCAAATTAAAGAAATGTAACTAATAAACTACCTTTTTATTTAAATTCATATAGTGCCTTGCGAAAGTATTCGGCCCCCTTGAATTTGTCGACCTGTCGCCACATTTCAGACTTCAAACATAAAGATATAAAACGGTATTTTTTTGTGAAGAACCAACAACAAGTGGGACACAATCATGAAGTGAAACGATATTTATTGGATATTTCAAACATTTTTAACAAATAAACAACTGAAAAATTGGGCTTGCAAAATTATTTAGCCCCTTTACTTTCAGTGCAGCAAACTCTCTCCAGAAGTTCATTGAGGATCTCTGAATGATCCAATGTTGACCTAAATGACTAATGATGATAAATAGAATCCACCTGTGTGTAAACAAGTGTCCGTATAAATGCACCTGCTCTGTGATAGTCTCAGAGGTCAGTTTAAAGCGCAGAGAGCATCATGAAGAACAAGGAACACACCAGGCAGGTCCGAGATACTGTTGTGGAGAAGTTTAAAGCCGGATTTGGATACAAAGAGATTTCCCAAGCTTTAAACATCCCAAGGAGCACTGTGCAAGCGATAATATTGAAATGGAAGGAGTATCAGACCACTGCAAATCTACAAAGACCCGGCCGTCCCTCTAAACTTTCAGCTCATACAAGGAGAAAACTGATCAGAGATGCTGCCAAGAGGCCCATGATCACTCTGGATGAACTGCAGTGATATATATATATACTTTTTTTTTATCCAAGCCCATTTACCTTTACTTGAGTCATTATTTGGATGACTACTTTTAAAGCTGCTTGGCTATTACTGTTAATACAATTACTTACTGTTACTCTTACTTGAGTATATGCTACTTTATTCACCTATGCCAAGGTAAAGCACCCCAGGCTGTGTACGTCCCCCCTGGCTCTTCTCCCTGTACACAAACTGCTGCACCTCCAGTCACCAGTCCGTTAAACGGATCAAGTTTGCAGACGACATCACCCTCATCGGGCTCATCTCGGACGGTGATGAGTCCGCCTACAGGAGAGAGGTGGAACGGCTGGCGTCCTGGTGCAGCCACAACAACCTGGAGCTGAACGCCCAGAAGACAGTGGAGATGATCGTGGACAAAAACAAGTCTCTGTTGCTCAGTCACAGACTCATGGATGTATCTGCACTTGCACTGTGTGGTGTGTCCACACTCAGAACTGCTATCACTTTACAAATCAAACATTTGGTTGTTTGCTCAAAGGATTTTACTCTTTGTTTTTTGTTTTGTTTGGTATAATGTATAGTATTTGTCTGACAACTCCCAACAGCAATTGGCCCAGGCTCCTGGGCAAGGATAGAAGTCAATGTGGCCCATACCAGTGTCAAGTAGATTGGGATTTGCGCAAAATCGAACATCATTGTTTGAAAAAAGGTATGGGAGCCACCAAGATAAAATAATAATGGAAGAAATATGTTTTGTGTCCGTCACTATCAAAACCTGGATTAACATAAATTTAAAAACAGAATAGAAAGGAGAAGTGAGGCTGTTTATTACTGAAACTGACTTTCCAAACGTTGTGTGGTTTACCATGAATATCAAAATAACACAAATACTAGTGTACACTGTAATTCAATAAAGATCTAAAAAATGAAAATGTGGGTACACCAGTCTCTAACCTGAACAATATTTGTGTTATCTGCTTCTGCCTCTTCAAGCAGTCGCTATAGCAATGTGCCTGTGTTTCCCTTGGCAACCCTTCAAGGGCCCGATAAGAGGAGACACTAATGTCCTTTAGCAGTGGGTTGGTGATCAAATGGTCCCCGCTGTATCACTCCTGTCTCATAATGTGCTCACAATTAGAGGATCTGCCACAATAAAGCAACCACATGCTTGAAAGGCTCTAATCTGCCTGTGTTTCATGTGGATTCATCACCTAATAAAGTCTTATTGATCCAGGACTAGACCTGACACTGTGGGTTCGGGTATAGACAATGTCAGGCCTGGGAGCCAAATCCAGTCCTCCAGCATATCCTCTGGCAACGAGATCATTTTGAGAAATATAACTGCTCACTTCAGAGTTCAAAACACAGCACAAAATTAACCAAATATAGTCAATTCCTTAATAATCAATCAAGGTTAAAAGAAGCCAGATCTCTTTGTTTGGTCTGATGGGTAACATTATAAAGTCCTATTTATTGATTGCGGCGCTTCAATAGGCCTCTAGGTAAACAAGAACCAAGCAATTTTGAGGTTCATCTAGTTTGTTTTAATCTGCTCGGTTTATTATATTAAGTGTGTTTTGTCTCATAGGTGATTGATTGGTTTCTAAGACCAGACTTTTTATGAAGAATTATCTTAGAAGGAGCTCAAGAAGAAGCAGGACATTCACAGCAGGAGAAAAAACTATAGGACAGTAGTCAGGCAGCATGGGGTCGCAGACTTGCAGTGCCAATTAGTTGTAGCCTAATTGATGGTGAACAGATCAAGCTGGCCATTTAAAAACAGAATTTATTGCTGGATGAATGTGATTGGATAATACATAACTTTAAATACTAAGTTTGATAATTCTTATGTGTTAGCACGTATAATTAGGGATGTATAATTAAGTGATATGTTGTATGAATAAAAATACCTTTAACATTTACGTACTACGATGGAGCTTCTGTTTGCCCCTAATTGATCCATGGTTTGCCCCCGAAAGGGGGCGTTAACCTTTTGTAACCTGATGTGACGTAGACGTCGGTGCTAAAGGAAGACCATGGCCAATCCAGATATTTTTTTATTTTATTTTTTGAAAAACGGAAAAATATATACTATAGAGATATACTATCTTGTAATTACAAGATAATTACGAGATAATCCACTAAGGAAAAATAAATAATTCGGAAAACGTGGATGGATGGATGGATGCTCCATCGTACAATGCTCCTTCGTAACAAACTGGCGGCACATAACAGTTCATAGCATGGCAAGGCACATTCGGTTGAGTAGAAAAAATACACAGAACAGTGTAAATTGAATGCAAGTGTAAATGAAAAAAGCTAAATAAAAATAATAATAAATACATAAAATAAATAAACAAATATTCATCGAACTTCATGTTTAAAGGTCAGTTAATTGATATTGTTGCATTTGACTTAGAAGCTCTATTGCATTTTTAATTTCATACATTTTAAAGGTTTTTTGCAGTTTTGTTTTATATTACAATGAACAAATGCAAACCAACAAGGTACATTATGTTTACATTGTTAAGTCAGAAGTCAAAATATAATAATAATTTAAAAAATAAATTAAAGTTAGGGGCTAAATTTGAAAGATTTGCAATACAGATAAGCTGTCCCTTTAACGAATCTCCCGCGCTCGTTTACGACACCGGAAGTGTCGTCGAAAACGTATGAATATTAAGCGCCAAACTCCTGTATCAAAGCATTTCTCCCGTGCAGCCGAGGAGGTCACTGGCAGCAGCACCACTTTTAACTTTCTAGTTCATCTCAAGTAAGTGGTTTGTTTGTAATAAATTGACTTATAAGATAATTGAACTTTTTTTAATAACGCATTTTTATCCTAAAAACATATTGTTACTTTCAGCTTGGTTAACATGGAAGAAGCAAACAAGTTAATTGGCCAGGGCAGGAAGCACCTAGTAATGGGGAAGGCCGTGGAGGCGGTGAACACGCTTCAGGAGGCCTGCGGCCTGCTGTGAGTCAATTATAATCCGTACAATTTTTCAAACTCGTTTAACCTCACGACCCCTCGGGGCACGTGTACGAAAAGCTTCTCCAAATTACTGCAGCAAATGCTAAGCAACGCGGATGAGTGACGGTGTTATTTTGCAATAACCTGTTGAGCAGAGCATTTAGCAATTCGTATTTGTTTTGTATTTCAGAGCAAAAAAGTATGGTGACACGGCAGATGAATGTGGTGAGGCTTTTTACTGGTGTGGCAAAGCGCTCCTCGATTTGGCAAGGTGAGAGTGGTAAAACTACACGTGTTTTTATTTGGAACCATATTGATATAACTTTTTTTTTTATATAGGATGGAGAATTCAGTCCTGGGTAACGCGTTGCAAGGAGTTCCAGAGGAAGAGGAGGAAGAAAACCCCAAAGACTCAAATGTGGAAATGGAAAGTGCAGATAATCTTGATGGTGAGCGATGTAATTGCAATTCCAGTTTTGTGCGGATTAAAAGCACTGAAAATCATTGCATAATTTATGCCTGAATCAAGGCTTAAATCAGAATTACACTAAATGTTTACTAATATTTGCTCAAGTTGAACAGTTTTAGATGTATTTTTATAAATGACCGTCACTTTTATTTGATGCCATTTATGACTTTAGAAAAGACCAGGGATGAGTTGCGTGTTCAAGTCTATGATGCCATGGCAGAAAAGAAGGAAGAAGCTGCAGATGAAAAAAAGGATGAGTCTACCACAGAAAAAATGGATGCTAAAGTGCAAAACGACAGCACTTCAGAAATGAAAAAAGATGGCTCTACAGAAAAGCAAGGCGAGAAACCAGGCGAACAAGAGGAGACCAAAGAAGAAACTGATTCAGCAAGCGCTACCACTCAGAAAGCTGAAGAGCGAAATCCAGTTTTAGAAAAGGAAGACCCGAGCAAAGAAACCAAAGGTGAAGGCAAGCCTAATGTCGAACCACCTGGTGAGGGTGAAGAGGACAAAGAAAGTGTAGCGGCAAAGCTGGAGACTGACCAGGAGGCAACCAAGACGGACACAGAGGAAGCTGAGGGTAAGGCTAATGTGCACTATTAAAGCAGAATTTCAGCGAGGCATTAAGTCTTAAAATTCACTGTGCCCAGATAAAGGGCTTAAATGTTGTCATAAAAAGCTTTAAATCTTTTGTGCATAATGCATTCTGTTCTGTCTTGCATCATGAGTATTGTGAAATAAGATTTAACTTGTTGCTACCTGAATCTTTGAAGCTGTATTTGAACCTGTATTTAGATGGTGATGAAGATGAGGAAATGGAGGGGGAGGAAGAGGCTGAGGAAACAGACGGTGATGAGAATGAAAAGGCTGAAGGCGAAGACACTGCTGAGAAGGTACTTGAGACAATGCTTTGTGACTCAAATGTTCAACTAAAAGTTTGCCCACCTGGGATTCTGGACATTTCATTCAAAATAACCGTGGACTGATTGGATATTTAACGGTAAATTGTCGAGCAATATTCTCCAACCTTATTGAAGCTAGGTTTACCTTAACTGATGGCACAGAGCTACTTTTAAATATTTCAACATGCTGGATCAAGGACCCTACCGTTCTGAAACTCCAAATAACTAGTGCATTGAACACCACCTATGCTAACAATGTTGTCTGTATTTGACTTGTTAGGGAAGTGATGATGACGAGGTTGGGAATCTGCAGCTGGCTTGGGAAATGTTGGAAGTGGCCAAAGTAATCTACAAAAGGTTTGTCACAAATAAAACCACTCCAAGCAATGCAAGTTAATGGAATATAAATGCTATGTTTTTAGGAAGGAGAACAAGGAGGACCAGCTCATGGCTGCTCAGGCTCACCTAAAACTAGGGGAGGTTTCTGCTGAATCGGGTAATTTTTCATGGCATAGATGTTTACTCGTTTAAAAGCATGGACAATGTCTAGCTTCGTTTTTCTAAAGGGAATTACACACAAGCAATTGAAGATTTCCAAGAATGCTTGAAGCTTCAGCTAAAGCACTTGGAGCCAGATAGCCGTCTTCTTGCTGAAACGCACTACCAGCTGGGTCTGACCTACAGCCTGAACTGCCAGTACAAACAGGCCATTGATGAACTTGACCGCTCCATCGCAGTCATCAAGAGCAGGCTGGGTGAGCAATTGATGTGGTGACGCATGGTTGTATCTAGAGCTTTTTATTAACGTAGTTTTGGTAACAGAGAAACTACAAGAGTTGATAGATAAAGCAGTGGGTCCTGATGCTCTGCCAGAGGAGAGGCAAGAACTTGAGGAGCTAAAGGCACTGTTGCCTGAAATTCAGGAGAAGGTAGAAGATGCCACAGAGGGTCTAAAAACTGGCAGTACTGACGCAGAAGTGATCAAGGATGTTTTGGTGAGTTGCATCAAATTATGATCACATTGCGTTTTCTAAACCCTTTTTATTTTGCCAGGATGGTAACGCTGCAGCAGAAAGCGGGGACAAACTAGCATCCGCAAAGGTTTTTAATACTGCAGGACAATGTCTGTTCTTGGTATAGGTTATTCTAATTAGTTTTTGTCCATCAGGTTGACTTGCCAAGTGAAAAAGCCGCCTCAGATATATCTCATTTAGTAAGAAAAAAGGTAAAGGATTTCAACAAGGTCAGACAAATCTGTTTAGCCATGATATTGATTATAGCTGCGGCCTTTTTAGAGGAAACCAGAGGAGAGCCCAATGAAGGAGGTCAAAAAGGTGAAGCAGGATAAAGCTGAATCAAGTGAAGTCAAGGGGCTTCAGGAAAATGTAACACAAACAAATGGTCAAACTGACAAAGAGGTAAGTCTGGGGCAGTTGATGAAGCTGCACCATGACCTAATGGTGCTTTACTAACTTTATTGTTTTCACAGTAATTGACTGTCCTGAAGCTGCTACAGACTGGGCTGGACTTCTGCCTCTTGATGACTTTTGTAAATAACTTGATAGGATTGTTTTGTGCAATTATGAATAAATGAACTTTATACAAATCTTTTGCTGGTGGCTTTTAATTAATCCATACTAGGGGTGCAGCTAGAAGGTCCCAGGTTCTAAACCTAGATGGGCCTTTTGGTTTGCATGCTCTCCCTGTGTAGGTTTCCTCTGGGCACTGTAGTTTCCCCTACCACTAAATGAGTGCAATCATGGTGTGGGGTTTTGTTGCCTCAGGGCCTGGACAACCTGACAATAGAATTCACAAGTTTATGAAGATATTTTGCAGAAAGACCTGAGACATTCACAACATGCATGGAATGAGTGAACCCTTGTATTAAATCGCTGGCTGACCCTTTAGTAGCAACTTCTTTCCTGTAGTTGCAGATTAGACGCTCAAACGATCAGGATGAATCTTGGACCATTTCGATTTACAAAACTGCAGTTCAGCGAGATTCCTGAATTCACTTTTTCCTCCTGTGAAGGTTTACATGTTACGGCCAATAAAAATATAACATGAAACTGTTTGGGTGGTATTAGTTTAAGACTCTTATGATTTTGAAGATCATTTTGACCAATTTAGGCAAAAACATAACATTTTCTGCCCACTGCTCTTGCAGGTTTCCCTGGCGATGAGGATGGGTCAAATGTAGAGTACCCAAGTGTGCCAAAATTATACAGACTAGATTGGACATGTAACTTAAATGGTGGAAGGGGAAACAGCTGAGTAAATGAGATGGTCAATATTGGAAATGTATTTTGACCACATTCCAGAGTGGACTTTATGCATTGAAAGGGAATAATGCTCTACCCATATTTTGCAACTTGCCTCACTTTCCCCCAAAGCATTTCTACCGTGCCAATCTGCATCATTAGCCCCTCATTCACGCAACATGGCGATATACACCTGATTCAAACCACTGACCTTACACTCGTGTCAACCTGCACCGTCGTTTTACTCCCCAAACTTTAAACATACCAAGGTGTATCCTGCCATAAGTAATGTGACTTTACAGCAGTTACCGCTTAGTGCCTTCTCCATGGCCACGGTTTAACATGCGTAAACATACACCACAGGAGGCAGATTCATACTGAAACAGCTTTTCAGGAACCAATTTTTATTAATATCATTAATGTGTCATCAGCATCATCAATGAAATGAGTTAGTCTGTTTAAAGCAGAACCACGTGTGCATTCATTGCCCTTTTCTTGACAAATACTTCAGTTCAAAAGCAGGAAGTAAAGAAGGGGAGGGGCAGTGAAGGAGGTGACGCAGGGAAAATGACGTCTGGCAGAGCAGGAATCTCCCCCTTCACTGGGATATGATTGGTTTTCCCTTGTGCAAGAACAAAAAAAATCAAGAAATTCAAATGGTGCTCTAAAAACAAAGATGATGAGGGAGGATGTGGGCTTTGCATGTCGGGATACTGTTGGCTGCTGTGTTTTGTTCCATAAAGCCGTGTTAGGATTTGATGCAGTCGTCATCATCAGAGGTTTGGCTGCTGCTACTGGTGTCGGACTCAGAACCTTCTTCAACATGTGCCTCCGCAACACTCCTCCAGGGGGTGAAGTGGAGGGTCACTCCTCGTGCCCGTGGAAGAACCCCATTCCTCTGAATGCCATTCTTCTTCAACTAAGCAAACAAAACAGATATTATCGAAGAGTTTAATATGACATACTGTACAGTAGATAATATTCATGACATCATAGGGTGGTAGAGGTAAGCAAGAGGGTGAAAAGGCTTTGATTTTTTGAAATACATCAAGTACTTCCAAAGTTATGAGCATTTCAGTTTTCATTTTTGGTGAAATCAATGTCCATTAAAACAATAGGATATAAATTCGTCTGGACCGCTTTATCACAAAAAGTGATAAAATGTTCAGCTTCTTTGTTCTCCAACGTTCCCATTTCACCAAATAATATTCTCAAAATTCACTTCCAAGAAAAAATAAATCAAGG
The DNA here is from genome assembly GCA_021464625.1 of Proterorhinus semilunaris. NCBI lineage: Eukaryota > Metazoa > Chordata > Actinopteri > Gobiiformes > Gobiidae > Proterorhinus > Proterorhinus semilunaris. The sequence goes on along the minus strand of CM038358.1, from coordinate 18,430,342 downwards.
ATTTCAAACATGATTTTAATTGTGGGCTAGGACAATGCACCTAATTTGCATATTTTAACAAATAATTAAGGCGAGACACTGCAGGTAAATAGGGAAAACATTTAAAGATATTTGAAACTTTTGCTGCATATTATTTACAAAAATCTGAACAAAGATATTGTATTTCTGAAATATGGCAAACCAAGGCATTTTATGCCAAAATGTAAAATATTTTTTGCAGACAAAATCTAAATAATGCATGAATCCATGTTTAAATTCATGGTTTAGCTTTGTTACAAAAGGTTTTTTAAGATCAAAGATCAGATCAATCAAAATCGATTCAATTTGTATGAGATCTGTGTGTGGGTGCCAAGTTCAGCCCAGTTTAGTTTTGCAGTATGATATTTGCTAATCATATTTATTTGTAGAAACATAGTGGAAGAAGATTGTACACCGCCACAGAACTGGACTACAGTCGGGCCGTTCGCTCGGCAAGCTACGCCGTGGACTCGCCCGAGTTTAGAGCGGCCAAGGCGAGGTTTTCTCATTTAATTCTCAAAGCGCAAATAAGAAAGAATGCTGCTTCTCACTTTCAGCCACAATTAACAATTATAAAGTACGACAGCAGCTATGAAGATGCCACTTGCACCATTGGTCTCTGCTACACGCATTCTGATTTAAATCTCATGGTGCAGTAACATGATTTAGTGCCATGGTGAGGTCCAGGCTACTGGTGGAAGATTTTGACGTGTGGATTCCTTGATTCAATGCATTTAATGGTTCTAGATTAAGAAATGTCCACCAAATATTGTAACCGCTAGATGGCGCTAAAGCAGAGGAATGCTCATTCAGGTCATTTTTCACCACTCAGTGCTACTCACCTGTTCAGTTTTTCTCTGGAACTCCTTCAGCTCATCTTCAGTCAGAGGCAAGAAGTTGTCATCGTTCTCTGGATACTCCTGCCAGCCCATAGCTTTCAGCAGCCTACAAATAGAAGTTATTTCATTTAGTGGTTCTGCACTGGATGGTCCGGGCCCAAAAGTTGGTTGCAGAACCTTTTTCAGCGGGTCGTGAGCATTTGTCAACATTACAGAGGTAAGCAATGTCAGCCCTGCAGCATAGATCTTCTGGCCCTCAAAATGCACATCTAAGATCTTAACGTCTGTAAAAATTGAGCATTTAAAAATGCTAAACTATACTCAATCCATACTTGACTTGATACTAGGCAAAAAATGGCTCAAGACCAAGTAAACCTAGCTCCTGGCCCCTGCTGTATTTTGATATTTAGCACTGCAAAAGGGTCACACAACTAAAAGCAAATTGGACAATTGTCTTACTAGATTGAAGGTGGGTTCAAAAGCTGCACCACAGGCTTAATTATCGTGACTGATTAGACATGACAACAGGGGCATCTGTACCTGTGCTCTGCTTCGAGGGAACTCGACAGGTGTTCAGTGTCAGAGTCACTGAGAGAGCAGGACAGACCATTCTCGTGGACCTCCTCGCTGTAGGTTTTCGGCTCAGGTGTGCTGCTTTCTCCCTGACAAATACACAACACAGAAATTATTTTTGTGCAGACGTCCATTTGTTCTGTTACTGAAATACTGTCCTATTATTTAACTATTTGAGCAACACACAACTCTAAAAATAAAAGTATCCAACCTCTCCCGATGTTCCCGGGCTGCTGCTTGTGGTCAGCTCTCCAGGACCCTCGTCTTTCAGAGCACGCAGGAACTCACTTTTCCGATCTGGTCCACGGCGCATAAGCTTAAGCCTCGACGGAGCAATGTCTATGGGCGGTGTGGTGCTGGAAGGGTGCTGCGGCAGACAACAGGAGTTTGTGTGAATAACAACAATGTACTGTAAAGTGATGGATCATTCCATCACTTAATTAAATATTAAGTCATTAAATATTTGTAAATAATGTTTTTAATTTGAGCTTTCAAATTATTCGTTCCATTCCGCTTTGCATCGTTAAAAATTAGTGTATTTTTTGTTAACTTTTTTAAAAATGATGCGTATTTCATAACAGGATGTACTGTATGTTTATGCACGTAACTTTGCAGGACTGAGCTCACCTCTTTTGGGGCGTTTTGCTGCGGGGCACAGTTGGGGGTGCCGAGTTTGGCTGCAGACACGGGGCTGGTGAACACGGAGTCTCGACCTGGGACATGAAGGCCAGACTTGGTGATCTCTCTTCCACTGGCTTTCCACTGGGTGCTCTGTAAGGACATGTCAAAGACTTACACCTCTGTGGAAACTTGGGCAACTGAAGTCACACATTGTCCAAAAGAGTAAAAAGCTGCAAATGAACTGGGGTCATACTTTGGTGGGGGCCACAGCAGGCTTGGGGACCAGGTTCTTGTAAACGCTGGAGCCTGCAATGGGAGCTTTGCTGCCGTTGCTGGGCAGGGCCCCAGCTGTGGCAAACCCTGCAGAGAAAGCAGTGCTGGAGTCCTCCTTGGAAATCTTTTTGATAACCAGCATCTTGGAAACCATCTGCTTTCCACTTGGGGGGTTTTCTGGAAATCATATCACAGCTTTCAGCAAACAATTTCCATTTCTGTAGGTTCAGTCCACAAGCAAGTAATTTACAGAATATCGCACTTACCCCACACTCCAGCATGAGGAGCTACTGCTCGCGTTTGAGTTCCAGGCTTTCCAGTTGTTTCAGGGTTGAGGGAAGGCTAAAAAAATATCAAAGTATTTATGAATAGTGTGCAATTCTGATTGAACCCAAAGTAAAACATGCAAGCCTTTGCAGTAGTGGTTGAAGACAAATTAATTGACAAAACATTTAGTAGCATTACAAAACAAATGGATAATATTTATTTATTTTCTAAAAACTAAAACTTACAAAATCTTCTTCCACAAACTTGAGCTTGTCGTCCTTGTTGTCTTTGCGTTCCTCGTTGGGAAACTTGTCCGGATACAAGGGGACCTTGCGTGGGTGGAAGTGCCCGTTGCGCTGCCTGTGCCCCGCCTGCCTGTCCCTTTCTCCCACTCCTCGTTTGGGGTGACGTCCCTGATGGTGGTGACCATCCGGGGCTCCACGAGGACCTCCATGCCAGCTGGGTGTCTCCTTCCAACAGGAGCCCCCCGCAAGACCACCGTGTCCCCCTTTGGCCACACCCGAGTCCACAGAGTCATGCCTCAGAAGCAAAGATGGCTGCTGCCACCCATCACCTGTACAAAGAGCAAACAATAAATCAAACCTGGCAAAATAAACCAATACGTTTCGTAATCAAAACTTTAGTGTACCGTAAATTGGCGCAAGAAAAAAGAAGTTACAGGATATGACTCTCATTGACTCTCAAAGTGAGTTTTTCTTAGACGCATTACCTGCGTTTCCCGCTGGAGCGCGTAGGGAGCCGTTGTTGAAAAAGCCATCAGAGGAATTGTGGCGGCGGCGGCTCACAGACGCTCTACCATCTCTGTGGTGAGGCTCGCTTTGTTTCTCGAGGTTGGCAGCAGGGGACTGGGGACAGATACAGACCAACAATAAATCAGTACAAAAAAGAACAAGTGCTACATACAACACTAAATGCTACAATGAACAAGAAAACTCTAGAATTGCTGTTTACACATTGAATCCAAATGCCTGCACTGATGAAATTCTATACAAATATTTTCATCAGAATTTCACAACGCTGTGCATTTATACAAAAGGCTCAGTAACACCAGCAATGGCCGCTGTGACAAGGATTGCTGCAAACCTCCATCTAGCGGGGGCAGAACAAGCTAGTTTTCCCACTGGAAAGCATTGCTCTTTACACAAGTTTTTAACAACTGTAAAACCTGGTTTCAATGTTTGTTAAACTTTCTACAGCTAGATATTCTTCCTGTGATAATGCTGGGTTAGGCACAATTAAATAAACCAGGCGGGTTTTCGTAAGGCACATTTTAGAAATAAGCCCCTTATGAGAAACCAACAGGCCCGGTTAGAACCATGAGGCGGTCCTATTGTGGACCCACCACCTGCAGGAGGAGCCTTAGGGGGCTGGTGCAATGTGATTTGGACGTCCCGGCAAAGAAAAAGTGGAAGAAAATGGATGGCTGGATGGATGGACATTTTATAAATCTCGTATATTGATGAGGGCTAGGGCTGGATGTTTTCAAGTTTTTTTATGAACCGCTAACCGAGGCCCTTCGCGGTTAATCAGTTAACCATTAGTGTGTAGCTTCAATGAAGGTACTCGAGTCCTTGTGCTTGAGTACTTGAGTCATCTTCGGTCGGTTGTTTTACATTCATGTCGACTATACTGGATGTGCGATAGTTTGTTGTTGGTTCGGTTTGACACTTTTGGTGACGACGATAGTGACGCTTGATTAAGGCAGGTCTGAATCAACTCGACTGGAAATAAATGACTCATTCCTATTTTTAAGTCGTTTACGGTCAATATTGCTTCATGTAATGATTAAGGTGTTAAATAATGTATGGTGTAATAGATGATCACAAAATGCCAGAACAACAATATGTCTGTCTCCTTTAAAATACTAGTAAATACACAAATAAAGAAGACCTTTGGTTGATTATTTGTCCCATCTGTCAAAGAAGCCAATTACTCTGATCTGCACAAACCTTGGCGGGCTGGGGTGTGGAGAAATTAAGCCAGGCAGGGACAAAGTCATGCTGCGCCATTTAGGTCCAGTGTTTCCGGTCAGTGGAACGAGGCATCAAACCTCATGGCCAGGATCTGGTCAAAGAGTGAAGAGTAGGATTAAATCTAGACTTTTACATAGACTTTCTCAATGTACTCTCATGCACTAAATCATAAAAATGCTATGTAGTCATTAGACAAGACATGATTAAAAATGTTGTTCCTGAAATAAGGAAAGCATGCCTTAACATTATCTGTGCTTGTAATTTTAGCAGAGCGTGAATTCCCAAATAATAAAGTAGTTGTGTCTGTGTCGGTCTGGTTGACATCAGTTGAAGCGCCATTCACAAGCCAGTCTAGGATGTGGAGGCACAAGTATAGCTGTTTTGAAGTGACTCAGTTCTAAACTAATTTATTTTTGGTTTATTAAGTTTTCTTACATCTGCACATTTGAACCTTGAGTCTAGAAAAAATGTAACTTGATTGAGTGTAAATGGCTACAAAGAAACTAACCAAATAGATCAAACAATATTAATAGGCTATATTTTTTTTTAACTATATTGGATTTTCTTCTAAGAATAACTGCCCTAAGGTCTTTACATTTTCCGGCTGCTCTGAGAAAAGAACCTCTTCATGGGCTAACGCCAAGGTACATCTCAGAAAGTCAAACTATGTGAAGCTAAGTGTAGTTTTATTAACTTCACATCCATTTTGTTCTATGAAGCACTTGTGCTGATATATATTTGCCATAATACATCTATGATAAATACATAACAGCGCTGTCAGGTGATACTTCTGTTCTGACATAGGTCGCAGTCGATTGCTGAACATGTTATGGCATAAAGTACACCATCTGCCTATCTGGCCGTTTTAAACAATAGATAGGGCCGGGCAATTTTGGGAAAACAAATGATCACGATTATTCCGTATGTGGATGAATCTCGATTAGATTTTTTTCCATAATTGCCGATTCATAAAATTAGTTTTTAGACACTTTTATTCAAACCTCAGCTCAAACAAAACAAATGCTTTCCTACAGTCTCATTTAACGCACAAAAGTCTTCCATTGTCTCGCCCAACTCCCAAACTAGGTACTGTAATGGCTGTAACCCTGTCGATTATTATCATTATTAGTTTATTTGATATGGACATAACAACTGCATCGGACAAACCAGATACATTGTTTTTAGTGTTATAGCAAAACTGCTAATTTGCAACACTTGTCCATAAAGACCCATGACGATTATTGAGATTGACCAAAGTATAGATTGCGATTTCCCTTTACAATTTAGCACCAAAGTACATCTCTGACATGTAAGAGCCCTATGAACCATCTTGGACCGTGAGAACTTCATGGACTTCCTGGTTGTTCCCAGAGTCAATACTAAACACGGTGAGGCTGCATTTCAGTTTTACGCAGCTAAAATCTGGATGTGTCTTTAGGTTAATGTTTTATGGATCTGCTTTCTTGTAATTCCATGCAACTGTGAAGCACTTTGAATAGCCTTGTGTATGAATTGTGCTCTACAAGTAAACTTGCCTTGCCTTTGTAGAAAAGCTTAAATCATCAACTGGACTGGGTTTTGGTAAAGATGAGGACGTTTCGCTTCTAGCCACAGAAGCTTCTTGCCTTGCCTTCATCATTAAGTTGTCATGCAAACTAAAACAATTGCAATTTGCACTTTCAAGTTGGGCAACTGTGTGTGTTGACCACATTTTTATCCAAGCATAAAGGAATCTTGAGTTACCCCAGAGTGCGAAGCTCTGAAGTCCTCTGCCTCCTGCGTCTGCTGTGCGTTGCTCCTCAGGCCTGTTGGCACTGAATGTGTAGTAAGAGTTTGGTAGCAGCACAACCCAAAAACTTCCTCTCCAGCTTAGTCCAAAGTGATTCTCCAATGTTCCAAAAGGCTTATTATCGTTCACCAAATTCAAACCAGTTCACCTGCTGTTGATCAATGAGCGCTTAGAAGGTAGCCATCTTCATTGGTCCATTTGTTCTCATGTATCTCAATATAGATCAAAGGGAACTGCAGAGATTGGCAAAATGATTGACTTAAAAGTGGATTTGTTCTGATAGCGTGGAAAAGCCAAGCAGTTACTTAACAGTCTGTGAAAAAGCAACGTCCTGCAGCATGGACAACAGTTCTTAACAATTCCACCGGATGCAGTGATTGACACAGGTGTTGTCCAGCCACACTGTGTGCCAGTATTTCTTTACGGTGATATACCTATTACCGAATCATTGTAAGATTTTATGAACCAAAGTCAAAGAAAAATGATTTCAGACAGTCTTGGATTGGCAATGGAGAGCTCCAAAACCGATGCTCACCTCATTTAAACTGGTGAAGACTGTCTTTATGTGACAAAAATAGTGCATCAATATTTAATGTCACATGACAAAGAAGGAAGTAACACCTTATGTTACATCTCTGTCATTTTCTGTTTTTGTTAATGAAACCTGAACACTGATGAATAACTCATTCTGTCAAATTTAACCTAATATTTTTAATTTCAGATTTGTTGAATGTCCATTTAATTTTCTGCAGATTTCTGTTGGAAGTTGATTAAGATGTACATCCGAAACTCTTGATATGGCAAAGCGCCCCAAGCGCAGAGTCTTCCTTCAGTTTCACTTATTTCAAATCTCGTGAACTAGTTTGGACTTCTTTATCTTCAAGAAAATGGTATTGTGTAAATGCTATGCATCCGTCCAGCAAGCAATGTTGTCGTCTTTGATGAAATAGACTTTGAATTTAGAGTCCAGTTGGGTTCTCCACAGGAACAGCCTGGATCTGCAAAAAACAAAAACGAGGTTTATCAATATTATATAAAAAGGCATAAAAACAACACCATCAGTAGGTTTATATTCCTGAACATTATATTAGTCGGCTGACTCTGTGCCCATTTACTTGAGTTCACGTGACTAAATGAAGGTCCCAACAACTTTTAGGTGTTTAGACAGCAGGTACAGCGTCCAGCCAACAGCATGCGAATAAAAGTATAACTAGCATAACCACCAAAGAAATATAACAGGGTAAGTTACAGACAACGGTAAGGCCCTAAAACGGGTTAATTCACACAGCGTCCCTCTGGGATGAACTATTACGTAACGACTCAGTATCAATGAGTCTGACACCTTTACTTATTAAAACACGATGACAGATTTATAACAAGTATCAATATAATGTGATCTTAAATAACTTAAAAGAAGTGTGTAAAGGACATGATACGTTAACAAGATTATAGCATTCATGCACAAAAAAACACGTTCCTCATGTAGTCACTAGCCAACAAGGAATTACGTTAACTAACGTTAAAGTGCTGACATAACACGGGGACATAAAACGTACATGTATGCATTTGATGAAGCAATATATCCAATTATCCGCCGGTCTAAGTATTAGTTAAAGGGTAGTAATATAGCTAACTAACTTTAAATGTGTGTCTATCACTAGTGTTAGCGTTTCGTTGATAGCAAAATGCTAGCGTCACTTAGCTAGTTTGATGCCACACGACAACATGTTTGTAGGTACATGAGAAACGGAACGTTTGACTCACAAATTATAAATGAATATACTTTGCACACCATAAAAAATTTAAATGACCAATGCAAGCAATTGTCGAAGTCACACTGTAGAGGTAAACAGACCTTGCTTCGTTGAAACAACACAGTTTCAAAATGGCTACCCTAGCAGCGGCAGCACACATTCATCACCTTGCTAAGTGCTAATGCTAACTTTCCAAGCATTCATTACGGTACCTGCTCTGAAGTCAGACACCTAACAGCAGAACGCTTGTGTGTTTCTTCCGGGTACCATAAACGTGGTGATACGTCCACACCGCCACGAATCGCATGTATATTTCAACGAGAAGTGTTTGTTTGGGTTTTCAAAGCGCTTACCACTAGCGCTGGATAGATTCCAGAACCACAATTGAGCTGCATTCAACGCCGAGCATACTTATGCAACGTGGTACTGCTCAGTAGTGTTATAGGAAACATTTTAGATGCAAATATTAATTTAACACATCAGTAAGAAACGCATCCTTATCGCTGCACATCAAATATTTGTATTGACTTCCTTTATATTATTTTTGACTAGTGGTTACTGTGTTCTTTTGGCGGCACAGCCACTTTTTAATTTTGTGTCTTGAACATAACTCAGCGCCTCCCCGCCAAACTAATCGATAGCAGAATCACAACTCCTTCAAGTAAACTAGTAAAACAAACAGGCATTTAATAGAGCATCGATAAGTAACAGCAATCAAAACGACCTCGAGTGGGATTGTTTTGACAGATCGAGCCTTATCACTCAAGTAAGTGAAATACTCAAGTTTTGATCAACACAGTGCCCCGGGTGTATGGACGTGGTGGTTACATTATGCGCATTCGATGTTGTAACTGCACCACATAAAACAGACGTCTTTAACGCGGGTAGCTTTTATGGCTGTTAGAATCGGGTAGTCTTGGTCATTGTTGAGATTTTGACCATGCATGCACCTATAATAAAAAGATTAAAACACAACTTATTATGTTTGTTTCAGATTGAAATGTTTGCATCAAAAGGCAGAGCTACACAGGTAAGGAGAATGTTTCGTTTAGTTAAACAAAATTGCAAGACTGTAATCTTTATGTTTCTATCTATATTACTAGGTTGCAGCGTGGGGATGGTTTCAACAACATATTTTTAGATCATATAAATCTTCCACAAGCACTCGTGTGTTCTTTCAACCCACACTATTTCACAGATCAGCGCCTAGAAGCAGTTTTCTTAATACACCAAGACCCATCACCTGGAGGGTGACCTGTCTCTGCCATGGAAAGGCTGCAAATGCTCAAGATGATGAAAAAAGTGGCCTCAGTTTAAAAGCTATTTTTCAGAGTCCTAAACCTGCCCTGTACCTTGGCTTCTCTGGGCTCATCCCCTTTCTGTCAGTTCCAGTTCTGATGGCAACAACAAAAACCTTCTACCCTGAAATTGCTTATGCTCAGATGGTTTACGGAGCCTCCATTGTTTCATTCCTTGGAGGAGCACGTTGGGGATTTTCCCTTCCCGATGGTAGTCCTGCCCGGCCTGATTGGAAAAACCTGGGAAATAGTGTGGTACCATCACTTCTGGCCTGGATTGCATTACTCTGTAGGGACAACATTGCAGAGGGTGCTCTGATTGTTATTATGGGATTAGGGCTATCTCTGCACTATGACCTTACTCTCCTGCCTGGTTACCCTGCCTGGTTCAAAGCACTAAGGACTATCCTCACGTTGGTAGCTACATTCTCACTGGTAGCCACACTTGCACTTAAAAATATTTGTGCTGAGAGAGTTAAAGTTAAACAATAAAACCATTTAAAAACACTCTGGATTTTGAAGTACATGTTCAAATAAATAAAATGTATAATAATTCGATAAGACATGAAGTTGTATGGGTTGTTTTATTTTATGAGTCGATGAGACACAAGACATCCAATATAAATTTAAGTTTATAGAGAGTGCTATTAAGCCCCATTCACATTCATAAGTTATATTTCAAAATATAAATAATAACTTGTAACAACACGGATCTATCCATTGTTTCAAGCAATAAACATATAAACAGAGTAAAATGTTTATTCTTGTTTTCTGATTATTATTGATAAATAAGAAAGAACACATCTAAAGTATTAGTGAAGAAATTCTACATTATGTCCTGACGTAGATCTCCCATTGTGCAGTAATATTTTGTCATTTCAATAGTTAATTGAAAATGATGCCTGTCATAAAACAGCAAGGCCACCATCACAGCGGCTTGTGATCATGTTGCCCACTTCAGTCCAGCTGTCCAGGTGAGGGTCATAAATCTCCACAGAGTCCACAGTCACTGGTGCAGAGAAGTCTCTGCTCGCTGCCCGGCCTCCAACAGCATAAAGGAACCCATTAACTGCAGATACTGACGCTCCTGCACGTGCTGTTGACATTGGTGCCACCTCTACCCACTTTTCCTGTAGAAATAAGCAAATGGCAAGAAACATGAAGAGAGAGTATGAGGAATTTGCACTTCTGAATGTGCGGTTTACCTCTTCAGGACAGTACTTCTCTACAGTCTCAAGGGCACCCAGAGCCTCATTCCATCCTCCCACTGCGTATATACAGTTGTTGAGGCAGGCAACACCCACATAGGCTCGACGGGTGACCATGACCGGCAAAGGACTCCATCGGCGGGAGATCGGGTCATACATCTCGGCCGAACGCAACTCTGTGCCTTCATCATTGATTCCTCCAACCACATAAATAAACCCTGAAAAACCACAATGCTTTCACCATTGCAATGACGAGGTTAAGTAATCTTATCATTTCTCATGATGTCAGTAAAAATGTACTTCAAGAATTTTGAGCCTTGTGAGGAAAAAAAAAAAGAAGAAATACCTTGTAGCTCACAGCAGCCAAAGTAGTATCTTGGAACCGCCATACTGCCAATAACCTCCCACTTGTTCTCCTCTGGGTCATAACGTTCCATAGTTTTCCCGATTTCCGAACCAATCGAGCCACCTTAAAAAAAAAAAGTGTAGTGTCAAATGTAAAATGTTTCTGATACTGCTACAATCATAATAATATAGTTGGCCTTACCAAGTGCGTAGAGAGCTCCATGACATGGGCAAACTCCAACTCCACATCGAGGAAAGTTTAAAGAAGCCACTGCAGCCCACTGTTTGGTGACTGGGTCATATCTTTCGGTGCAGTCAAAGATCATTGAGTCTTTCTCCCCTATCAAAGACAGATGGATAATAATAATAGTGTGTCACAACAAGGGATTGGTACAGTGTTCATTGTCTTACCCCCCACCACATAAATCATTCCTTCCAAAACCGCAACTCCCAGTCCACTGCGAGCCTGGTGAATGGAGGATACAGTGGTCCAATACTGGTTAAAAGTGTCAAAGCGCTCCACACAGCTTAAGGCCCTACTGTCACTCCAGCGCCCACCTTGCAGTCTAGTGTATCCCCCTAAACAAAAGCATGCCACACATCTTCGTTAGTGGTAAAGTATTTTTGAGAATAAGTATGTTATAAATAAGTATAGTAAACCTATTGCATAGAGATATTTCCGAGCCTTTCTCCTGGGTCTCATCTTGGCTGACTGTAGAGGGCTGTAGATCTTATTTTCTTTTGGAGATTTTGTTACTTCAGTGTATTCCTTTAACAGAGTCTGCAGTGCCACCCGTAGACTGAAGTCAGCAATACCTTAAAGATGACATTTTTATTCACATGGTTATTTGAGGGTGTATTATTTTTAGCACCCACTACAATGTTATTACAATGTACCTTCAATGTATTTAAAAAGCCTTTGTGGAGAGAGCAAAGGGAAGCGGACTGGTTCCAATACCTCAACAATGTATTTCTTCCTCTTTGCCACATCATGAAGAACCCAGTCCATTGCTGCTGTGAAAACCTGATACTCATCCTCTATTCTCAACTCTTCACTTCTGAGTAGTCTCACCAACTGATCTTTTAACAGCCCTTTAAAATCTTCAGTTGTGCACACCTAAAAGGAAACATGTAAATCAATTAATAAGTGCAAGGTTATGTAGAGATGAAAATCTATGTGTGTCAACATGCCTTCTGATTAGGATTCAGAGGCTTACGATTGAATAATAAAAACAATTTAAACAGACAAACCACTTAGGTCTAATAAATTCAATCATCAGTTTTCTGAATGGATTTATCATCTTATGAAAAAACAATCAATGCATCTAAAAACAATTACTTTTTCCCATCCCTAATGTTAAGTTATAGTTAAAATTATCAAAAAAGTATCACCTCTAAAAAGTGAACATGAATGTAATTTTCGGTGAATTCAAGCATGTCCATGCAGGCAATCTGCTCCAAAAACTGAAAAATCCCCACACAGTTAGATGAGTCCATGTGACCCTTTAGAAACTCTCCACAGATAGAAACGACTTCAGTCAGCTGAAGCATGTCGGCTGCCACCATCAATTCCTGGACATTTTCCACAGTAACACTGATCACTCCTGTAAAGGTAAAACGTTATTAGGCTTAATTAAGCGTAACAACTATTATTAGCTACAATACATTTTACACAGACAATACGGTACCTGTGTAAATGAAGTCCAATAAAATCTCAAATATCTCTCTATCTAGTCCAAGGATCTGGACCTCTTCTTTTTCCGACTCTCTCATCCCTCCAGAAAAAAGCGCTGAAAAGTATGGACTGCACGCAGCAAGTACCAGTTTGTGTACTCTGAATACATGACCTCCCACATTCAGTCCCACATCACAGAAGTCCGAGCGGAGTCGCATCCTGTTCATCTGCTCCAGGATGAGTCCGGCGTATCGGTATGATGCCAGGACAGCCTGCTCAGACGCACGCGCTGCGTCCCCACCACCGCTGCCGTAACTCACGGATGCTGAGGTGGAAGACATGGCACCAGGGCAAAGGGTCTGCTAACATGGGGACCAGACCTGCAGCTCTGGGTATAGTAACGCACACAATGCTTGGATTACCGCATCAACAAAAAAGACCAATATATTACTGCGAATAAAACATCTATATGGAAGCTCAAAATGAATAACAAACCGAGAAAAACAACAAGGTACAGTCAGAAGAGAAGTAGAAAGCAGCAAAAGAACTTTAGCACAGCAAGCTATGATAAGAACGTGCCAGTTTGACTAAATATGTAACTTGTGAGTGAAATACTGTTCATACATTATACACAACAAACTCTTTCAAAAGTCAGTCATAATAATACATCCATTCTATTTACCCATAAGTTCACTGATGGATGCAGCCAGGGAACTTCCTGCTGGTTGTCAATCGATATCTCTGCATCGACTACACTGGTCTGGTGCATTCAATTAGTCGTAGCCAATCGAGCAATGGTTTAAAACAAAAAAAATATATTAAAAAATAATAACAATCGGATAATTGTGGACTAAACTACCTTGAGCATTAATAATTATATAGATATTTAAATAAGATGACAACGTTTGAGCATCCAATGGGTAAAAAACAAAACAGTCCACAACTGCCCACAAAAACACTAGGTGGCGTCGCAGTCCTTTCACATTCAAAAGCGGTCGGTCGACTAAACTTTACCTTGACAAGATGCAACCATTCAGAACAATTTTCATAATATTCAGACCACGTGGACCTGGTAAGATGTCTTCATTTCAGAATAAAATGGGACCACAATAAACTGCTCGATCTGTCTTTTAGTTGGAGTTCATTTAATGTAGTAAAACTAGCTAAACACGTAACCTGCATAAGCTATGACGTTAGTATGAACCAATATATTCATTTATCCTTTATTGCATGATTGATCACAAAAACAAAGTTCACAAAATCAATAATGTGATACAATTGATGTCTTATGGTACATTTTACACAGTATAACACAGGCTAGACTGAACCCACCTGTTTCTTGGTGAATTGTTAAATAAGTAGGATTACATTTCACACACTTGAAATACTAGTTCTTCAACATCTGTCACAAGGCTTGTATTTCGAGCATTTTTAATGTGTCACCCATTACACCCAGTGATGTAGGTCACTAAGAATATCAGGTAGCACAGGCACCAGCCAAGCTCTGGGGCAGAGCCTTGCCATTCTGCTGCTTCCATAGAGGTGTCCTGTATTGTTCACTTTCCAGTGTGTCCTGTTTCTCTACAGGGCGTCCAATGTGGTTGTTATAATGACTGAACAAGTAGCTTTTTGGGTATGACCTATAAGCGATTGAGGCCTCACTTCACCCTGTGAATTTGCTGTGGTTAGAAAATTAAACACACACTTTAGCTTTTTCCCCTGAATGACAAACATTTGTTTATATAAGCATTATGAAGATATTATTGCATACAATGTGATATAATTGTATATCATATAGTATATAATAAAAGTGCCAAGCAACACTATAGTCTAGCAAAACGCAGAATGAATTCAGTGATGAAGATGAAGAAGTGAACAAGAACTAGCCCACACCAAGTACCAACCAGGCCCTATTCTGCTTAGCTTCCGAGATGGTGTCGGGCTGAGCAAAGGCAACATAGCCTAATACTCAGAAAACTAAAGACACAGCTTTTTCTTTTTCTTTATTTATATTACTTGTTTCAAAGCTGAAAAGGCACCAATTTGGCAGAATGCCCCAATGTGTATTATTTAGAGGCAGCCCTGGAAGACTGTCTGGGAACACCAGGAAGACTGGATGAATGTAGTGTGTGAGTGAGTGGTTGGTGGTGGTCGGAGGGGCCGATGGCGCAGATTGGCACTCACTTCTGTCAGTCTAGCCTCAGGGCAGCTGTGGCTACAATAGTAGCTTACCACCACTAAATATGGAGTGAATGAATAATGCAATGTAAAACGTCTGTGAGTGTCCAGAAAAGCCCTATATAAAACCATTATATATTATCATTGTCCTGTAGAACTGAATGAGGTGAGGCGATATATGTGAACGAAGCCACTCATTGTGTGTATAATATTTGTGTCCTTGTTAGTTCTCAAACTCATTTACAAAATGGACTAAATGTTTGCTCAAACGTGGCTCTGACTTAGGTTTCTGTCCTCACTCGACATTACATGTGAACTTCATAACCCTATTTTATCTGGCCTTGGCTGGAGTCCACTACATACTCTATGAAGAGTCGAGAAGGAAAGAGTGACTTGTGTAAACTCTGAATCTGACAATTGGATATATTAATCATTCTGGGAGTTGAAATGCTTCAACAGCTAGGGCAGCTAGTGGTCAGTACATTCAAACATTCAAGTGGGTGCATTTCAGAGTGGTTTAAACCATTCCTCACACCTTTATTTAGGCTTAGAACCATAATGCCTGCTCTGTCTCACAATAAAAAGTACAGGCCTGCTCCATTTGAAAACTGCATTCTAATGCATAGTGTAGGTTTGCATGCCTTCAGATAGGACTTCCTATGTATAGTTTGACACAGCGATGAATTAGGGCTAGTTTCACAATGGATTTTTAGTGATGTATTCACAGTGGATTATAAAATCAGGGACATGTCAAGGTGAGCTTTGCAACTTTTTGTCTTTGCAAAGGGCACTTAGCCTATTTACATCAAGGAAGCACAAAGACAGTTGTTTCTTTTTTTATATATCAGTTTGTATATACTAAGAACAAAAACAATCACATTTCAACTTGAAAAATCACCGATTATTTTATTTTATGCCAAGGCTAATAAATAGAATAGGCCTTTTCGTACTTTGTCTTCTTGGGTCACAACAGGCACGTTATGGTTTGAAAGAATTCATGGCACAAATTACTTTTAGACCAACTTGAACCATTTTAGGTTTAGTTTTGTGTGTTTGTTTGACTGCGGGCTGGCTATCTCGCCCTAAATGTAAACACACCAGGCTACACAAACTGCCAAAGCACTAAAACTGTTTGTATGGTAACATTGTGGGTAATGATCTTTAGCGGGTTTCAGGACAACCAATGAATGCTTGAGCTTGTATGGTGCTTGGCAGAATCCCCGGTCTCCGTCCTATAAGACAGCTATAATGTGCTAGTAAAAAGTGTAAGGGGAAAAAAGTCTTCTCTTATCGATTCTGCCCCTGACATAGCAACTGCGCGCGGATTGGCTGCCGCTGCGCGTGCACTTCGCTTTGGATTGGCCGGTCGTCCCGTGTGAAAATGAGGGAATCAGACGGAGACAGGAGAGGGCCAGGAGGCGATTGGCTGCGGCTAAACTGAAAGCAAAAACCCTGTTCCCGAGACTGTGGATGGTGTGTGTGTGTGTTTTAGGCGTGACTCTAAAGGCAATTCTTCTTCTTGCTCCCCCCACTCTGAACACATCCCCCAAGACGTAATTATATTGTGGACTATAAAACCCCAAATCACCAAGAATAATAAGATATCTCTAGGCCCTGGCAGAAAAAAAGGGGAGATAGCAGCAAGTTGAGGGTAGGCAAAAGGCCTTCTACGTCAATGGTGTGCTTGCCCTTAGGCTGCGCTATTGCGAGATATGCAATAGCGCAGCTAAGGGCGGCGCACACCTTTCGTAGAACTATAGTTACATAGGTAACTTAGATTTTTCTTTTTTCCAACAGGACATTAACACTGGTAGATTTCTATTTTAGTTGCTTTTTTGCTCTCACTAGCTACTATGGCCAGTTTTGATTAATAATACATAGATAATTTTGATATACAGTCATAAAATTAAGTATGACTGTACTTTGATTCTTTCTTCTTTCTTTCTGAACTGTCTTGAGAACCCAAACAAAAAATGTAAACATAACAACTTTCCCATCACAAAAAGTAAAATGTCTTTGTAGAAGTGAATTTATCAAATCAACCGTACAAATGTAACAAAACATCACGTTTGTGTAGTATTTAAAGCTGCACTACCTGAATTACTACCATTAAAGTCTGAGTTAGTTTTCTATGACCTCTCAGCTATTGCCTAAATACAGTGCCTTGCGAAAAAAAAGTACACCTTGAACTTTTGCACATTTTGTCATGCTTAAAGATTTTAATTTTAATTTTTTACTGAAAGTTCACACACAAGTAACAGACAACTGTGAAGTGAAGGCAAAATGATACATGATTCTGTTATTTTACAAAAAAATAGAAAAACCGAAAAGTCGGACGTGCATAAGTATTCATACAGCATGACTTAATACTTTGTGGAACCCCCTTTTGCTGCAATAACAGCAGCAAGTCTTCTGGGGTTTGACTCTACAAGGTTTGCACATCTAGAGACTGACATTTTAGCCCATTCCTCTTTACAAAACAACTCAAGCTCTGTCAAATTAGAAGGAGAGCGTTTGTGAATGTTCAATAGGATTTAGGTCAGGACTTTGACTGGGCCATTCTAACACATTAATATGTTTGTTTTTAAACCATTCCATTGTAAAATAAAATCTTTATGTTTAGGCTTGTAAACATGACAAAATGTGCAAAAGTTCAAGGTGTATTAGTACTTTCGCAAGGCACTGTACATTTCTACCTCTCACCCGTGCACACATCCCGATTGTTCGGTAAAGTTCATTAGAAGCACATCTCAGCTGTAGTTTATAGGGAGACAGAGTTGAGATGTGAACAGGGCGGACCGCCAACACTGTGCTTGTGCCTATGAAATTCTGTGTTCACACTGGAGGAAAATGTGCAATATTTAGACACACAGCAGTGAACATGTTTATGTCACAAATGTAGCATTTACAATGTAGATCTATGGTGCGAAAAGACGTTTACTCTATATGTCAAGAAAATATATTGATTACCACAGCTTTAAGAAAAAGATCTTGCATACCCTACCTTTAATCTACATTGAACCAACACTAGGCTTTCCTTAAAAATAAGCAAAAACCTCATAGCTAAATACACTATGGCTGGTAAAACATTTTGTGGCCAAATAAAGTTTGAAAGACAAGCCACGGAGGCCAGTGAGAAAAACGTCCATGTCCAAGCCCTGAACTGATATAATTAAGATTTAATAATATCCAGGACGATATACAACCAAAATCATTAAGATAATAGAATATCTCTAGAGTTTGTCCCTTTCTGCTGGAATTGCATTGTAGCTCCCGTTATAAGCCAGATTTAGAGTAAAGCTGTTGAGGAGAAGTGGGCACTTGCCAGCCTGTACTGTATTTTCATGCTGCCCTTTAGAATAAAACACTTCTGTGAATACTTTCTATTTCGGTCTCCCTGCACATTTTCTCAACCCACTCTCGCTGTTTCTTTCTGACATACTTGCAGCAGCAGCCTGAGGGTGACTCAGCGCCGGTACAGACTGTCCTCTCTGGTCCATCTCCAAAGAGAGTGCGTGCAAAGGCCCACACTGCTGCCTGCCTGCCTATTCTCCTGCTGCAGCTCTCTTCTTTGCTGACACAGGTAAGAGGGAGTAATCTGTTCTACGCCCCTGCTGCCTGCATTTCCTTAATCCAGAGTTAACACACACACACACGCACACACTTTAGATGGCTAAAATAGGCCACCTGTTGTATTTGGTCATGGGGTTGGAGTACTGGGCTATCCATGGGTATCGAGGGATGACAAATTGGGATTGTTGCCATAGGTTTGAACAATTGAAAACAAATCATTATCTTTTTAATGGTCAAAAGTCCTCAAAATGGCGTCCACTGCAGGATGAAGCCATGTGAATGAAACCCACGGGGAGGCCTACAATATTACAGTGTTGAATCCTGAAACACTAACTAATATGTGTGTGGTTCTAGTCAGAAACCAACGCCGCTCCTTCTGGCTGGTACACAATGTTTACAGTTGGTCTGCATTCCTTTGACCGTGGAGCAGGCCAGAAATCTAAAGTGCGTTTCCTAGGTTGAACATTTTCACTGACTTTACAGCAAGGCCAAACTAAACATGCCTTGCTTTCACATGTCCTGCCATTGTGTTTAGCACTTCCCTTTCGCTCCCATCTGTCCACAGTGTCCTCCAGTGCACTCACCGCTGACCCAAGGATAAGCCCGTCAGGCTACAATGGCTACAGCAGCTCACAGATGGTACGTTTAAAATAAGGGAGCATCACTTAAAAACTACCAACATGTTAATTATTTCTTGGGGAGGGAAAAAAATACTGTAAAAGCTACTGTATGTACCGTGACATATACACAAATAAGAAGGGAAATGCTTTAGAAATGGAGTTCTTATTCAAACAAGTTCAGTATTCGTAGCAAATGATTAATTTCACCGGGGATTCCAATCATTGTTCTGATCCAGAGGAAATGCTTCATACTTTGTGTAATTTAAGCACAAACCGGACATGCCGAAGATCACTTCAGTAACTTTCTCATTAGAGAATTAAAGGCCCTATATCTGTTTTTTTTCCCTAATAGTCGTATACAAAATGAGTTCCTTCAGTATGTTCTGAAGCAGACATTTGTGAGAAAAGACTTTTGTGCACAGTGCACATAATTGTAAAACGTTTATCAATCACAATTTAGCAGGCTAGTTGTGTTTCTCCATGAAAGATGTATTAAGTGCTTACAAACTCATCTCTGTGAAGAATTAGGATATTAGAAATGCATTAGGAAAGTTAGCTATTAGTACATGTACTTGAGTAACTTTTTGAAGAAATTGTACTTTGAGTAGTTTTTTATACAGTACTTTTTACTTCTAATAGTGAAATTATAATAAAAGAATGTTACTTTTTACACTGAGTAAATATTTATGTGACAAATGCTTCATTTTGATCTATAAATGGATGTAGTTCGTCTCATACTCCTTGGCAGTAGAATTATTTTGCACATTATTTTATGTTTTGTTTCACACAATTTTATGGGGTCACTGAAAATAAATCAGCCTTTTTTTGCTCAAACAGTTACTCTGTACTCACAGTAAGTAACATTTTCTCCAAATACGTTTTTGTAATGGTTTGAGCCACTTCTTTTTACTTGTACTTTAGTAAAATTATTTCCAAGTTAAGCTACTCTTACTTGAGTAAATATTTTGGCGACTCAATCCACCTTTGGCTTTGGACTAGCGGCATCTATTTTTGTTGACGTATCCTTTTTATTCCACTATCTTCTTTAAAGTTCTCTATTGCTCCTGCACAGCACTGTTCATTTCAATTACCGAGTATTAAACCACTTTGCAATGACACAAGTAACACAGTAGGATTACTTGACAAAACCTTTATCAGTTTATTGTCTTTCAGCAAGAAAATCAGGCTCTCACATTGCTTAGCTTTTCCAGATGAGTATATTCCAACTCACTGTATTTTCATAAGAGGCAGAATCACTCTCCTTCCAATAGACCGTTCTCCAAAATACATTTTATATAGGTGTTTGTTTTTTTACAGAGTATTGTCATCAAACTTGGAAAAAAAAAAAGTGCCAAGTTCAACACATTTTCCTTTTCCTCTTAAGCTATGTCGTAGGCCGCATGTCATGAAAAACATTCATAGCTGGAGCAATGCCACCCAGTTCAAGTAATGAAGGCAGGATACTTCCAGGCCCCGGTCAGTTCACACAGACACTAAGAGTGCATTTCTGTGGCAAATGTCAACCTCTCACAACAGCGTCGCCTTCACCACCGCCGCCATCATCACACATTGCAACATTTAAAGAAATACTGTTGGATTGCACTTTCTTCAAGCTTTCATCTTGTGGCATGTTTATAGAAAAAATAGATATAGAGTATGAAAAGCTTATACTTCTTTGAGTAACAGAATATAACATACAGTACTTCGATTATGTTTTTGATCAGCACATCAGCAGGTGTACGTCAAACTGCCCCAACCTCCGCTCCGATACAATTTTCAAAATACACTTGGGATGCGTGTTCTTGCTCATTATTAAGTGCTTTGGTCAATGGGATTAAGTATTCTCCAGGTTACAATCATATCATTCAAGAGGATTACAATGCTACATTTTACCATTCACTGTGTAGTATATATAAATCTGAATGAAAGTGTCAAATTGTCAAAATGCACCGATATATTTTTACTTATCTGCACGTAGCATTTACGCTCAAATTAATTTGGTCAATCACATCAATATGAAAGCACCATTTTTTATCTCACAAATGCTAACGCAGAATTCATTAGAACTAGGAACAACAACTTTAGCGTAAGTTGAAGTCAAAAGTGCAGCACCTGATGCGAGTGAGCAATGTTTTCGCATAGACAACATCCCAATGAACGGCCAAAACAAATCGTAAAAAAAAAGTTTAAAAAAAAGAGAACAAAATGTTGAAGCAAAAACAGTCTCTGGAAATAAAAAAAAATATATAAAAATCTATGTATCAGCTGACATTCAAGTTCTGGTCCCACTTCATTTGTGAACTGCACATTCACAAAAACCGATGGAATCACTGTAGTGCAAAACGTTTTCTTTTTTTTTTTAACACAAAGCACCTGGATGCAGTCGATCTCGCAAGTAACAGTAAACAAAATGTCCCGTTAGTCTCCGTCCACTGGGGTTACATCTCTGGGGCAGCAGGCAGGAGTCCAGGCGGATGCTTGGGAGTCTGTAAGAGTTTGCGCTCCGCCGCGTGCGACGAGGACATTTGACTATTGTCCGCAGATTTGGTGTGGACTGGATGGGACAGCCGCACGTCCAGGGCGTCGTTGTGTTGTGCTAGGGAGTGCAGACGGTAGTGCAGCACCAGGTCTTTGAGCGAACAGTGGGCGTCGTAAGGTTCGGCAAAACCGAATCCGTGAGGCGTGCTGTAGATCATACAATGCTTGACTTCTTCATTTACACTGCAACAAAAAGGAATACAATCCTTACAATTATTGCAATCATAGCGTGGGAGAGCAAATAAAAAACAACAACAAAATTATAGAAAAGTCCTGCTTTTTTTTGTGCTTAATTTAGATAATTCATACAGCAACAAAAAAGAAAAAGGGAGAACAAAATGGCTGTCGACTGCGCAACCCTATTGACTAACAAATATAGATCATTCAAAAAAATGTATCCCACAAAGTAAAACAAATAATAGGCAATGAATATACAGGTACTTACACGACAGAGCAGGCATAGCATCCCTGTTTGCTGCTTTCACGAATCAGGAAAGTTCCAGCTGCTTTTCCCTGCAGCATCTCCTCCGCCTCTGTGCGACTGAGCTCCCCCACAAACCAGCTCTCCTCGTCCTGGTGAGGCAGGTTTTTCTCATCGCCCTTCAAAACGTACGTGCTACAGTCAAAGAAAAAGTCATTCGGTTACAACACGGTAAACACTGCGCCGCTATTTCCAGACGCAAAGAATCTCACGCTGATGAAAACTTACTCGTCGGCGCTGTCCAGCCACTCATTTATGCATTTTTGCCGAACCCCTTTGTGATTCAGCCAGCTAGAGGAAACATTGATAGCGTTAATTTTGCTTGTTTTGTCAAAAAAAATTGCAACTCATGTTTTTCAAAGATTTTAAGACGTTCTTACTTTAGATACTGGTCCCTGATGTTTCTTAGATGGATAAGGTCAGGCCGCAAGCTGTTTATCTTCCTGTCCGTCTCATGGTAGTCTTCCACCTGGGTCCTTAAGTCTTCTTCCAGATGGATCTTGCTGTCATAGATCTCCCCAAGGCGGCACTTCAGCTTCTCATAATTTATCAGGAAACTGCGGAGTTAACAGCAACACAGAAGTTAAACGAATGATATCCAGAATTAAAGACTAGTACTTTCCATGTGGTTTTGTATTTACCTTTCCAGATCATTGTCGATCTCCTCTGACTGATTGTTCCTCTCAAACTCTTCCCCATAACGCTCCTGCTCTCGACATTGCTCCTCGAAGATCAACATCGTCTCATTGAACGCTTCTATTGCTGTTTTCTTCATCTGAATCTCCTGTAGAAAACAATCAAACACGTATGAGGCATGAGAGCGGATTTGTTTTCATATTTTTGACGCATAAAGGTGGAATATATTTAGTGTGCTTTTACCTGAGACGTCTTGGTAAACGCTTCGTAAAGCCGATCGTACTCTTTCGATTTCTCGTGATACTGACATTGCACTTCTTTGAGCTTCCTTCCAGTAACATCGACCGTGTCTTCGTTCACCTGACATCCGAAATCAAACATTTTAATATACAAGTTCACAAAAAACACTGTACTTTTTTTGTAAAGCTTAAAAAAACGGGGCTCTCACTAACCTGGAAGCGAGACACGGAATGGGTGAGCATAAGGTCCAGCGTCGCGTTGTACTCCACTAACGGGTGATTCTGATAGTACCAGATAAGCTCGACCACAGAGTTGAAAGTGAGGGGGTCCGAAAAGCCGTATTTGCCGTCGCGATGGTAAATCTTGATCAGCTTGTTGTGCCCGTCTTTCCTGTGACACAAAGAGAATACATATTGTTAATGCTTTGTAACGGTTTGGCGCAACGGTCAAAGAGTCTATTCTTCAAGTCGGCTACCTTAACGTCAAGGTGAAATCCCCTTGCAGTTTAGTGGAGGCGTCTCGCACCATGAAGGACCCATCGGGTTTGTCTCGGAGCTTTTCATTCACCTCATCCCTGTTGGAAAAATTTTAAACTTTAAGAAAAAAAAAAAATATATATATATATATATAACAATCGACCAACAAAAAGAAAGAAAACACTAATGTTCTGCTAAAACTTTAAGAATGATCAAGTGCATTTTAACATGTTTACCTTGTGATGTCTCCCCAGTACCATTCAGCATCTTGCAGGGAAAGCGCTGGCCGAATATTGTTGTTGATACTGGAGGAAACTGGCTTTGCGGATCGAGGTGGCAGAGCTGACAAAAAGAAATACGGTAAAGAAAACGTGAGTACGACTATGAATATTTCCATGGAGCCAGGAGAACTTGCTAAAATGTATTTAACTTCTTGACATCACACTGAGGCCAATTGTCCAGAATGCTGTGCAGACATGATACAGCCCCCCCCCCCCCCCCCCCCCCACGCGCACACACACACACACACGCACGCGCACACCCGCTCTGCTCCCTGAAGCCTGTCAAGATTAGACAAGCCCAGGCATGTTTCCAACAGGTACCACGTGCTGACATCCCTTTTGATTCATTACTGTGGTAGGAAAGTTCAAACCTGTGTGTTTATTCCTAAATATTGATATAAGACACGGTCGTAATTGCGTTCAGCTGTTGCGGGGTTTTGTGAAAAGGAAATGATCTTAAAAGCATACCATTTTATTATGTTTCTGGCCAACTCCTGTTATTTTTGTAATTATTTCACGTTCTCGTGCGCTGCCTAGTTTTCCATAAACAAAAAAACCTGCCCCTGAGACTAAGCGTTTTCCCTAAAAATGAAAAAACGGGCAAAACCGCATCAAGGGGAGGTGACTGCGATATATTTCAGTCCGGGACAAAAGTGCCTTTCATGGCGCACAAGAGCAGCCTCAGAAACGCAGCGAATGTGGGTTTTCCTCCACCATCCGCTCTCCCTCTTTTTCTGACCTTAAAATAAACAAAAGGCAGGTGCAGCAGCGCGGTGGCAGGCTAAACGAAAACCTGCGGCCCCTGGACTCAGCAAAATTAAATCTGCACACCTTCCGAGGGGGAAGGTGTGCAGATTTAATAGTGCCAAAAACTACTGGCGCCGAACCAATGAGCGCACGAAACAGACATGATTGTAGAAGGGGCTTGTCACGCAACAGATTTCGGATATTGTGCGTGGAAACTTCCAGGTGTCCTTTACTATTTCGGTTGAATTAGTTTGTGTGTTCACTTTTCTTGATCTCAATAGACACGGGCAGATGGACGCCACGAAGAAAGCAGAGGGAGGTGGTAATAAACGTCATTTACACTGTTAGGACAGTGTAATGGGCCACGATCAAATGACAAATGATAAATAAGAAATAAAGCGCGTGTGAGGATCCAAGTCATGAGACGAGCTGTCTAGTCTCTTCGCCTCTAGCCTACTTTTCAGAGCGAGCGCACAAATTAACCACGGCTGGCTGCAGAGGGAGAACAAAGCGGTCGTTTCATGCGCCGTTCATTATCGCTGTCTCAATTGTATTCTTCTCTCCTGCATGATTACCACAACCACGGACTATTTCATTTCAGTAATGTGTTGTAAAAGCAATCAGGGTGCGCGGGTTTTTTTTTTGGGGGGGGGGGGGCAAGTTTGCGCCGATGAGCCGGGACAAAGGGAAAAAAAAGACTGACTCTCGAGCGCCGCTCCACTGAAAGGTATTACGTAATTGCCAAGTGAATTGCGCTATGCATGCCTGGGCAATGCCACTGGGGGAGCGCAGCGCCCAGGACGGCTCCATTATAACGCTTTACTAACACCTGCACAGCATTTAGAGCACCTCATGCACATGTCAACCCGATGGAGAACATTAGCAAAGGCATGTCAAAATTATAAGACGAGAACTGCGTGGATAAAACGTTGTCTTGTTGTGAACGGCTCAGACAAAGGCAGCCTTAGTTTAACCCTAACTTACCTGGTGGTACTTGATCCATTTCGATGTAAAATAAGCCTTCGGAAGGATAAACCATTCCTGTTCGCAGAATTGAGTCCAGTTTGCTGTCGCTGCTTTTGTGCGTAAAAAATGCACAATGTCTTTCTTTTGGTTTTAGGCAACTTCAGCGTAGATGCAATCGTCCTACATCGATATGGGGGGAAATGCCAGATGCGCTTTCCTTCGACTCCATAAAGTCCAAAAAGGCTATTTGTCAAAACTTTGTCTTAACAGGGGGGAAAAAAGATTGTCTTTGTTGTCTCACAGTGCGCTGAAGCTCTTCTACTTACTTCATCTCGGAAGTGGAGCTACTTTAAAGGGCTGCTCGTCACATCATCTTGGGTGAGTCCAAATCATTTTCCGGAGAGGGTGGGTCATTTTTGGACGAGTGAACTGCGAGTACATGTACACGTTTAGGTTTATGCTTGTTGCACGGCGCGTGAGTCATGTTTTAGTCAAAAGCGTACCGCGATGGTTGATGTAGTCGGATTAATGTTTGCG
Organism: Proterorhinus semilunaris; assembly: GCA_021464625.1. Taxonomy (NCBI): domain Eukaryota; kingdom Metazoa; phylum Chordata; class Actinopteri; order Gobiiformes; family Gobiidae; genus Proterorhinus; species Proterorhinus semilunaris. The sequence goes on along the minus strand of CM038358.1, from coordinate 18,404,415 downwards.
TAAATGAATGCGCATAAGAGGTGTCCCCTAAGATGTTATGGTACAACCCAGATCGTTTCATTCACACTCCTCCAGTTCCACTGAAACAGCTGAAAATACCTTTCAGTACATGAATGGAAGAGCATTTTTCAATTCTTTAACCATTTGGTTGATACTTCTAAAGTATCCCCATTTGTGGTTGTGTACCTTAAAATGGAAACCAAAATAAATGTTACAACAGTCCAAAAATCTTGAAATAACTCAACTTTATTCAGCCATTAAGCTACCTTGTCTGTGTGGTTAATTGCCTAATTTGAAATGTAGTGTAATATGAAATATTACCGAGACGCAAAACTTCATTTATTTAGGAAGCAGAGAGAAAGTGTTTATAGTTACCATACAAAACCAACACTTGTGAACTATTGAACCTTAATATTCTCATATGTTGTCTATATGTTCAACAAATTGTGAATACAGGTTTATTGGGTTTGACGTTAGTCCTAGACAGTTGGACAGAGCAACTGGGCTGACTGCCTTTTTGGCAAGTATGAGGTGAGTACTAGTTTAGCTTGTTGAACACGTCCTACATCCTGACTGTGGCCCTTAGAAATAAATGTCACCCAAATATTATTCTTCGAACAACAGATAAGCTAACAGAAACTTTAAACAGACCATAAGATTATTTCTTCTATCTTTATTAGTTCATATCATGCTTTTTCATAATTATTATTATTATTATTAATGCATGCTTTGTACATTGTGCAGTGCCTTTACACAACTCCCATGAGCTGATGCTAATAGCTACAGGGAGAGTGAAATGAGGACTCTGGTCAGGGGTCTGCCTCAGTTGGCGTCCAAGCGTTTATTATTAAAGGTCCCCTTTCGACCCAGGACTCTGGGTGTCAGAGAGGTTACTGCCCATAACATGCTGCCTCTTCTCATCAAACATCTTACTGACAGGTCCAGTACCTACAACTCATCATCTGCTATCCTACATTATTGGCCCAGTCTTTATAAACAGAACTTATTCTAACCATCTACTCACGTACTTAATGCTGCTATTAGGTATGCTTGATGATGTCTATGTGTTAAACCATTATGTGACGAAGGGCATGCCTCAGCATGTCACTTGGGTTCCCCCCCCCCCCCCCTCCCCCCCAACCCCAGCCCCTCCTCCCTCTACTTTTGACTGCCTTCCCCAGGAGACATTGTGATTGTTTTTTGTCACATTATGAAGTGGGATCAACTTTAATAGATTTTTTTTTTATTAATTGAATGTGCCGCTTAATTCATTGTTTTTGATCATGTTCTTTGGCTTACTGTGAAATGGCTGACTTGTGGGCTAAGTCTTTAGGCTCTGCACCCCAGATCTAGGCAGCCCTGATGGGATCAGTAAGGGCTTATCGTAAGATTAAGGGGAGGGGATAGTGCAGGCCTGCCAGCTGCCTGCTGCTGGTGTGACTCATCCTGACACCACTGCAATGTGCCCCTGAGCTGTGGCAACACCGGGAAATAGAACCTGCAATATTCAGTATAACTAAGAAACATACAGCTATTGTCCCAGTTTAACTTCTCACATGCAGGCTCTGTAGGGCTGCAAAAGGAAGCAGTGCAACCTCAAGTTTTTACACCCGTAACTCACTTTTTTAAAACTGTGATGCACACTAAGTCAGTTAGTTCCAGAGCTGAGCTGTTGTGCTGACATGATATGGCAGGAGTTTCAGACTGAGCCATGGAAAAATCATGCATCAGGAAATTTACTGTATGTGTTTACTTTGCTTTGCGGTGTTAATTCACTTGAGGCTTTGTGCCCTTTTTGGGGAAAAAAAGGCATCATACAAGTATACATTTATATTTTTTGGCAGATCATTTCTAAAATGCTATACATTTGCCTGTTAAATACAAAAAACTGTCCCATTCAGTCCAATAAGGCACCGGTAGCAGAGTAATAATAATATTTTATAATATTAAATAAAACAATAAGGTGTGTCAAGAAACTGGGTTGCTTGACTGTTTGTCCAGTGTACGCCACTTTATGACCACGTTATCATTGTTTTCTTTGGTGTGCATCATAAATCCATGCAATACAATAAAACCATGTCAGAGATTATTGAAGTCAACTACTGGGAGTATTTCATGGTCTCATAGTGTTGCATTATATTACAGTGCCTTGCGAAAGTACTAATACACCTTGAACGTTTTGTCATGTTTACAACCCTAAACATAAAGATTTTATTTTGAATATTTTTTTTGAAAGTTCACACACAAGTAACAGACAACTGTGAAGTGAAAGCAAAATGATACATGATTCTGTTATTTTAAAAAAAATAGAAAAGTAAAAAGTGGGGAGTGCACAAGTATTTATACAGCATTTTCTGAGTGCATTAAATTGCCTTTATAACATTCCTAATGACTGCAGAAAGTTCACACCTTGCCCTAACCATTAAATAGAGGCCACGTGTGCGTAATCTACTCTCAGTATAATTCCAGCTGTTCTGTAAGGGCCTCAGAGCTATGGTCAGAGTGTATTGGTCACTAAACAACATCATGTTTAAAGCAGCGTTAAGTTATACAAAGATTTCCCAAGATTTGAACATCTCACGGAGCACTGTTCAATCCATCATTCAGAAATGGAAAGAGTATAGCACCACTGCGAACTTACCAAGGCACAGGCGTCCACCTAAACTAACAGACCGAACAAGGAGAGCACTGGTAAGAAATGCAACTAAGTGTCCCACGATAACTCTGGAGGAGCTGCGACGTACTGCTGCTGAGCTGGGGGAATCTGTACATGGGACAACTATAAGTCGTACTCTACACAAATCTGGCCTTCATGGACGAGTGGCAAGAAGAAAGCCATTATTGAAAGGAGGCCATAAGAAATCCCGTTTGAAGTTTGCTAGAAGTCATATGGAGGACACAGCTACCATGTGGAAGAAGGTGCTTTGGTCAGATGAGACAAAATTTGAACTTTTCGGCCCAAATGCAAAACATTATGTATGGCACAAACCTAACACTGCTCATCGTCCTGAGTGCACCATCCCCAGTGTCAAATATGGTGGGGGGAGCATCATGCTATGGGGCTGCTTTTCCTCAGCGGGGACTGAGAAGATTGTAAGAATAGTTGGGAAGATGGATGGAGCCAAATACAGAGACATTTTGCAGGAAAACCTGCTGGAGTCAGCAAGAGAATTGAGGCTGGGGCGGAGATTCACCTTCCAGCAGGACAATGACCCTAAACACAAAGCTAAATCTACAATGGAATGGTTTAAAAACAAACATATTAATGTGTTAGAATGGCCCAGTCAAAGTCCTGACCTAAATCCTATTGAAAATCTGTGGAAAGACCTGAAAACTGCTGTTCACAAACGCTCTCCTTCTAATTTGAGTTGTTTTGTAAAGAGAAATGGGCTAAAATGTCAGTCTCTAGATGTGCAAATCTTGTAGAGTCATACCCCAAAAGACTTGCTGCTGTTATTGCAGCAAAATGGAGTTCCACAAAGTATTATGTCATGCTGTATGAATACTTATGCACTCCCCACTTTTTGGTTTTCTATTTTTTGAAAAATAACAGAATCATGTATCATTTTGCTTTAACTTCACAGTTGTCTGTTACTTGTGAGTGAACTTTCAGTAAAATAATTCTAAATAAAATCTTTATGTTTAAACATGACAAAATGTGCAAAAGTTCAAGGTGTATTAGTACTTCCGCAAGGCACTGTATATTGCTTTCTATGCTGTACTGTGTACTGTAACCTGTCATGTAATTATAATTTAGTAATCCCCATAGGGAAATTTGTTCTCTGCATTTGACCCATCCTCAATGCATCTGGGGCGACCTGTAGGAGCAGTGGACAGCCAGCGTAGGCCAGCACTCTGGGACTCATCTCCAGATGCCAGGCTAATGGTCAGAAACACCTGGCTGGAGGGTTTACCTATTTTACATGTTTTCAGTGGTAGGGGAAACCGAAGTACTCAGAGGAAACCTGCGCAGACATGAGGAGAACATGCAAACTCCACACAGAAAGGTGGGAATCAAACTCTAGCTGTGAAGCCCAGTAATGCACTGTGGTTGTAGAGCTGCTTGACCCTAACCTGGAGCGCAAAAGCTTGTGTGAGTGCATGACACACAATTAACAAATTTGCTTAGCCATTGGTTTTGATATTATTTCCTCAGTTATATATATACAGTGGAAGGAAAAAGTGAGTACACCGTGCAATTTCTCACATTTCCGATCTTTATTAGAACATCTCAGGTTTTTCTGCAAAATGTCTTGATAAACATATTAATACATTTTTATATCGGTGATAGCACGTTGTCCAGGCCCTGAGGCAATAAAACAGCCCCGCACCATGATTTTCCCTGCACCGTACTTCACAATGGGGACGGGGTTTTGTTGTTAATGTGCTGTTCCGGTTTTCCTCCACACATGACGATGTGGGTTCTTCCCTAACTATTCGACTTTGGGTCCATCAGTCCATTTAATATTTTGCCAGTAGTGCTGTGAAGCATCCAAGAGCACTTTCGCAAACCAAAGTTGAATAGTTCGCCTCACTGTCAAGTACAGTGCAGGGAGAATCATGGTGTGGGGCTATTTTGTTGCCTCAGGACCTGGACAACGTGCTATCATCAATAGAAAAATGTATTCACAAATTTATCAAGATATTTTGCAGAAAAACCTGAGACATTCACAACAGCGTGGAATAAGTAAGTGGACCCTTGTTTTAAATAGCTGGCTGATCCTCCTTTTGCAGCAATAACTGCTTTTATGTAGTTGCAGATTAGACGCTCACAATGATCAGGATGAATCTTGGACCATTCCTCTTTACAAAACTGCTGCAGTTCAGTGAGATTCAGTGTACTTACTTATTCCTCCCCACCCTGTGAATGTTTGCCTGTTATTGCCAATAAAAATATGATGTTTGGGTGGTATTAGTTTAAGCAGACACTGTTTAATCATTCTTGTGATTTTAATAAAGATCAGACCACATTTTATAACAAATTTAGCCAGAAATGTGAGAAATTCCAAACAGTGTACTCACTTTTTCCTCCCACTGTATATGTTTTGTAATCATTGGGTTTATTTTCTAAATCTTACTCGACAGGTCTAGTACTGTGTAATTTGTGCCTTTAGTATGCTAAAGGTACTTTAGTGTGTTTTCAGTGTACTGTGTACTGAGCTAATTCGTTTGATGCTGTTTAAATATATTGAACTTCAAAAATCAAAAAAGTATGATCAATTCAATATTCTGACAAAAGCCCATGACCTATTGAAAATGGCCCCTGGACCAACTTTGACTCCTTACCCACCAGTTGAGAACCATTGCTGAAATGTAATGTAATGTGTACTGTAGCTCAATGTGTGCTGCTCACCACCATTGAAGGGAGGCATAATGGTCCTGGCACTGTCTTCAACATCCACTATGGAGAGACTGTGGGGTTTCCCTGTTCAGAAGCCAGAACCAGCACACCAAGCATGCAGTCGTCCTGCCAGAGGCAACTCAACTGTGGGCAGTATAGGGCGGCTTTGGTCTGGCCCCAAGGACCCTGCCATTGTGGATATGTAAGTAGGGACAGTGTCTGAACGGCTAGAGTTGGATTTCTTTGGACGACCAAAAGCATGAGCTCCAAATAGCCGGGCCTGGGAAACATAGCGTGATCATTTCAGAGGTCAAATAAAAGCCAAAAAGAAGAAAAAGGCAATGACCCAATGTTTGGTGAAGAAAATGTTAAATTGGCTTCAGCAGCAGAATCTCTATGAATTGCGTGTCTTGGTTGTCCAGATCCTTTGTCCTGCTTCGTGTAGCACCCAGTGGTCACACACCAGTCATCGTCATGTCACACTCTCCACAGACTAATCCCACTCAGAGGTGACATCTGAGGTAGTCGTGGCACGCCACAGCAGAATCGCTCATCATATTTGGGTGAGCTGATGCATATAGGTAATAATAAAACTATCACGTATGAAGCCAGTATACACACATGGACTTTATGGTTACTATAATAAAAAACATAATAATTAATAAGAATGTTAGAAAATACCAACACTAAGTAACTTCAATAACTACAGAAAATTTTTTGCCATTAATTGGCCTTTGCAAGTCAAATTTGGTCTTTGTCCTGTGGTCCACCTGAGCTGACCTTTACTGATGTGTCTTGTCAACAGTGAATCTTACAGAGCAGAGTCATGTGTGCAGCAGCAGAGCACAGATATGGCTGCGAGCTGAGTGGAGTTAAGCTGGTAAACTCTCTCGCCCTGGATCACACAATCAGCGTCTTTCATGCAGAGCAAAATTGAGAAGCTGGGAGCTCTTTTCAAGCTCTTTGGCTGTTGCCCCCCTTTATATAAAAGGACACTACTCTCCTCTGCTCCACGGCCATCACATCAGCACTATAACTCTATTAGGCAGAGCTCCAGGACACACTAAGCAACCCAGGGCCCACAAAGGCATCATTGTCAGCGAGGACTGCAACCATTGTCACCCTTCCTACAGGATTTATTCCCCCCTTCATATTCTGACCTTCACCTTTCACCCTGGCTGCCATCACATGCTCCAGAGAGGAGAGCTGTTGAGTCAATATGCCTTTTAGCTGTTAATGTTTATGGACAGTAAAGCACGTACGCTTTTTGAGATCTCTTTGCAGCACAGTCTTGGGATGATTCACCCTAGTGTCAAACAGAGAGAGAATGAGGTGTATTCTGGTCTATGGCTGGTCTTAGTGACCCACAGTAAAGGTCAGTTGGAAGCCATGAGAGCAGAGGACCGGCCTAAATAGTCCCTTTCTCTGGTTGTTCTCCCCCTGTTCCTCTGCACGGGGAGTCTGTGGAGTGGTTATTTATGCGTGTGTGGGAGCGAGGGGGCTCTTTGTTACCAGGGCTGGCCGGGACGAGGTGTTGCCTGTCATTGGCTTGGTTCTGTCATGTATGCACACTCAGTATTAAGATCCCCTCCCTCGAGCGGCAAGGACACAGAGAGAAGCACTCTGTTGCAAGGCAGATTTGGAAAATGAGGTGTGCTTTTCTCAAGTGCTGTCAGCAGTTTGAGAAATGCAATTTAGAGAGGAGTCTGACCCATACAAAAATGTTCACAGAGAATATGGTGACTTGAAAAAGAGAGAAAACTAAAACACATTTATTAAGCATTCATAGGTTTTGGGTTGGTAAGTGCATAATTAAAGATATACTTAGGTAATAGAATTAACATTGTAATCAACATTGTTCCATTCATCTTCTTCTTCTGCTTTATCTTGAACCAGATCAGTGTGGTGTAGAAGTAAAACTCTCGACTTACCGGTCAATCCATGTTTCTACTCTCACCTATACAAATTGGTGAAATTGTTTTCCTCATGGTGGCTTGACACTGTCTAGGGTGAGGAGGTCTGTCACAACCGTGGAGCTTGAAGTAGAGCTGCTGCTCCTCTCTGTCGAGATGAGCCAAATGCTTGGACATCGGCCCCAGGTGCCCCCTGAAGGTGCCCCCTGAAGGTGTTCCAGGCACGTCCCATTGGGAGGTGGTCCTGGAGTGACCTCGGACACACTGAAGGGACTGACTCTCGGCTGACCTGGGGACGCCTTGGTCACTCCAAACAGCTGGAAGAAGTGTGTAGCTATAGGGAAAGCTGGGCCTCTGCTATTAATCAACATATGCCCTTCCTGATGCAACCCTACATTTATCCAAGTTTGTTACTACAAAGAGTACAATTGCTTGTGACCTGTGACTAGAGTGGCCAGCATAATAGCATAATAATTTATGCACGTAATTGTACAATGTATTTCTTAGAATGCTTCATACAGACAACTCAATTGACATCAATAATTTAGTCGTTTCAAATTAGATAACCAACAATTACCAAGCCATGCTCCACTTTATTAGATGAAAAGTTTTCCCAGAAGTGCTGGTTGTTCACCTCACCCAGCACTGACTGCCAATGTAAGACACACCAGTTTTTCTCTTTTGCCACTGACACAGAGTTAAATTAAGCTTGGATTTCACGCTGAAGTCAAATGGTCATGATGTCATGGTTTGAGGGACAGAATGACTTGGTTTGTCTGTTGACTGAGAAGGGCCTATTCTTGCATGTTTGGGTGGGAACGTAGCATATAATTGCAGAGCGGGATAGCAAGGAGGAATGGGGGTAGGGAGAGAGTTAGCACGCAACAAGCTGGTGTGGGTGCCAAACTTGTCTTGAGGGCTGTTGCGTGCAGGGTTAGTTCTGCTCAGGCCCGAAGGCTTTGGCAGTTCCAAGGCACATCTTTCATTTGAAAAAAAGCAAGAGCACTTCGGAGAGAGGATGATTTTTTTCTTTTTTCTTAAAATCCTTTTTGGGGAAATTGGAAGACGTCCCGGTGTGTGTGTGTGTGTGTGTGTGCCTGTAAGAGTGCCTGAATCTTTAGTGTCCTCTGTCTAAAGGAACAGTGCATTGTTTCGTTGTCAAGTTAGTTGTTAGGGAGCAACCAAACCGCTGTACTTGTGTTACAGCCATTGAGGACTACACCGATCCAAAAAATCTGACTGTAAAGAGGAGAATGGAAAGCTTTGTCGTTCCTATTCACATCCTCTCTGTGGGAGGTAAAAGCCAAGACCTCCAAAGTCCAAACCTGGGCTTAAGTAGAGGTGGTTAGTGGTGGAACGAGTGGGTGTCAAACGGGAGAGGGTAGAGGAGGGAGGGGAGGTGCTCAACTGCCAACCAGATGGACAAGCAGGCCCGTGTGTATTTAGGGAGATCATATGGGATAACCTTGCAAGAACAGATTGACATTTTGCTGACAAAACAAACCGCAAATGCTCGCCCACTCCATCCCCTCTTACCTTTTGCCCACGCCCTCGCTCGGACACACACAGCACTTCTATCATGTGCGGCTATACAAATACTTTAAGTGGCATTTGCTTACATAGGTCTTAAGGAAGTTATTTCAGAGTGTGTTAAGCAGCCAGTGAGGAACCATGACAATAAGAGGATAGGCCCAAATGAATCTAGGATTACACAACTCACAGCGCGAAACAATAGCGGCGGCAGTGACTTGAGCAAATGAGACAACCTTGAGCTATGTGCAGAGCCGGTAAACTCATTGTCAGCGTCATGCGTTAGGATTTACCTTGGCACTTTAAGGCCAGAGACTGGGATATCTGACCCAGAACAGTAAGAGCCCTCACCAGCATTGGTTTGGCTTAACTGCATGTCCTGATGTTCACCCTCCACAGCAGATCAAGGATTTTTTATCAGCTGGAATCAGATGATAGTTCGAGTACATTTTTTTTTGCTCTTTTTCCATAGCTGTAGTCAAAATAGTTTTCTTTGGAGCGACACGGGAGCAAAATGTTCTTGGACAGACAGTAAAATATTGGATAATAACAGCAAAAGAAGTAGCTGAAAAGCAGTGCCCTGTACTTGTTATATTTTCTAAACAGTTTTTCCCAAAGTCTGTTGAGACTATGGCAATCCTAATCCTAATTTGCCAATACACTATTTGCAGTATGTCTGTGTAAATTCTCAGTCGTACAGGAGTTGTCCATCTTCAATGAAGGTACTTGATTCAGAAGATGAATCAAGTACCTTCATTGAAGCAGTAATAATGTCACTTAGACTATTGTCCCTGTTTTATCTTTAAACATGTATGTACAGTTGTGCTCAAAAGTTTATATACCCTGGCAGAATTTATGATTTTTGACTATTTTTCAAAGAATGTGAAAGATAACACAAAAAGATTTTTCCCCCCATACTTAGTGGTTGTGGGAAGCCATTTATGGTGAAACAACTGAGTTTGCTGTTTTTAAACCGTAATGAAAAAAGAAAGTACCAAAATGACCCTTATCAAAAGTTTACATACCCCAGTTCTTAATACTGTGTTTTGTCTCCTTCAACACCAATGACAGCTTGGAGTCTTTTGTGGTAGTTGTGGTTGAGGTTTTTTTCTGATGGTAAAGCGGACTATTCTTTTTGGCAAAAAGCGTCCAGTTCCTTTAAGTTCCTGGGCGGTTTTGCATGAACTGCACGTTTGAGCTCTCCCCACAGTGGTTCAATGATATTGAGGTCAGGAGGCTGAGATGGCCACTAACGGGACCTTCACTTTATTCTGATGGAGCCACTGGCATCAGCGAAACACCTCCATAATTCTCAGTAGGTATGGGGCACTTTTCCCCCATAGGCCATCATAGGCTTTGTTGAAAAAAGTGCTCCACAAAAACAAAATTGTGTTATCTTTAATATTCTTTGAAAAATAGTCAAAAATTCTGTCAGGGTACGTAAACTTTTGAGCACAACTGTATATTCCATATAGGTTTTCATCGGGATATTAACGTCCAGAGTTCAAAAACCTTCCCTAGTTCAAAACCCTGCTAATTTGGCCCACCTGCCAGTAAATACTGTCCTGTAACCACAATATGAATGTCAATCTTTCAAATGTCTCTCTACGACCATTCAGCTAATTAATATAGTTTATCATTTGTCATATCAATTTATTCAAAAGCTCCTTTTTGTGATTAGAAAATATAGTAGATGGTTTGGGCCACCATAGTCTTCTAACTGGAAACACTTTTTGTAAAATATTGCATGTTGCTCCAGAACTTTATCACTGTGCTGCCAAAACAAACCCCCATTAAGAACTTGCTCTGTTCTTCTTTTTGTTAATTTGCACAACAACAAGAGTAGCCAACACACTGTGGACCCTCGATTCCAGAAATTTATAAAAAACATCATGTTCCGTTAATGTTCCAAAATAATGATTGCATTATCGGTGCTGTCATTTTCCACACTGCACCTGTGTTCTTCAGAGATGACTGAACTGTAACTGCAGACTGTCACTGTGACCTCAGACATCAAGAAGTATAACAACTGTACACGGTTTAAATGAACATGCCGCTTGTGTTTACATAATAATTTTAAAGGTCCCCAAACTTATGGCTTACAAACTGAGTTCTGGAAAAAGTAGGGACAATCTGAAGTAATGTAACAACTTAAAGCAGTTTGCAAAAGTATACTGTTATTTTCATGCCAACAATAAAGTGAGGTTTTATGTCCCTTTTAAACGTTACAATGGTACACACAATATCCAAATGCTTCAAATGATGTCAATGTTAATTATAGTAAGAGAAGGGTTTATGCTGCGTTTCTCATTGTAAAAAAGCAGATAGTAAAGCTATTTCATTGCCTCTTGCCACAATTTAATGACGAAGTAATTGGAGAAACTCGGCTAAGCTTATCACACACACTTTAGCAGCCAACTTTGTGCCACCACAATGCTGCACATGTAGAACATCTGTCTGGCTTTTATAGATCAGTCTAATAACATAAATATGGTAAAGTTTTAAACAGTGTGGCTTGATTATTGCAGTTGGCTGGCGTGCACACATACACAGCAATAAAATGTGGCGTCTCAAATGTGCCTCGTTCCTTTTGGCCTATTCTTCCTGTAAAGCCCCTGGGGTCAAGACAAAGATGATCTTAGAGACTGGATTCAATCCTGTTGGGTCATCTAACACGGATAGCACATTGTGCTCCAAGGTCGAAGGCCTCGTTAGCTCATATGACCACCTTTCTTTGGCAATTACGCCTGTCACAGAGGGTTAGCCTAAACTAATACAAGAAATGGCAAAGGGTAAATAGGTCAGCAGAAACCATTGTCTTTAGTTTAAAAGATGTACTGTACACAGCAGTGATTCTCAAACTTCTCACACTATGCAGCCCCTTAGAAACACAGGAACCTGAACCTCCTATTAAAACGCTCTGAAATGTGCATAATGATATTGTGACTCAGATAGGACTATGTAGGCTGGAACTAAAGTAAGGTACATTTCGGAATGAACCCGGACTAAACTAAATGTAAGACGAAAACCTTAACCTTAACACACTGCCGTTTGAAAACCACAGATGCAGTGCACTGGGACATGATCCTTGTCACCATGGTTTCTGTCTCAAACTTCTCTCCGTTGTATTGCACTCATCATGCTCGAATTTATGTCGCCCTCAGAGATTCTTGCTTGTGCTATTTTTGTAAAAATGTCCCTTGCTTTGGCTTGTGTCTGATCCACCTCTTACACATACGCTCTTTCTCTTTCTCTCTGTCTGCCTGCACCACCAAAGCCACATCGCCACACTCACTTTTCCATGGCCTCTCATTCTTGGGCGCTCTGCAAACTAAGTAAATGAACGACACAATCCGGAAATAGCTTTCCATAGCCGGAGATGGTGGGAAGGAAAATCCCTTTACTGGTGTTGGCAGGACAGGGGAAACAGTGCTTCAGCCCAAATTCTTCAATACTTGTAACTTTCCCTTCTTCAAACCATATCCATGTAGCTGTTTTTCTTATTCCACCCAGCTGTCCAACACATGCAGCACAAGAGTCTTACAAGCGAACATGTTACCAGTGCCAGGACATGATTGTAAAGGTTAACTTGGAGGTCAAAGGTCTCCATTAAAAACAACACAGATGTTCCGAAAGGAGTTTGGCGCAGGGTAAATGTTGTCAGGATGGGCCAATAGTTAGGCATAGAGGGGGTTGGGTGCAGACAGGAGGTGTGTCAGCAGGTTAAAAGCAGGGTCACGTCTGTAAGTGCAAAGCTATCTGGACACCTTTCCACAGCTGCCAGTCAAACCCCCAAAAACCTTATGATTCAAACCATCCAAGCTCAGCAAATGCCCTCTTGCCTAAAATAAGTATTCAACAGTTGTTTGGTCACAGTGGTATAAAAATGTTCCCCCTGCCAAGACGGAGGATGTGGTCAAGTCTTCGCCCGGGGCTGGCTGTGTTACTAAAGCAACAATGCAACATGATCCGTCGAAGCTCAATGGACTGCTCTCGCAATTAAACTCTAAAAGTCGTTTTGCAAAATAAGTAAATGCTCTTTGAAAGTGCCCACTGGGCGGCTGAACCGACCTTTATTTTCCTCTGTTGTAAGCATGTCATGATGCTGTTCCCTCGCCAAAAACATACCTGGAATTGTTTTGTTTCATCCATGCGTGCAATCCAACTTAACTGGAAATGCTCACTCCCCGCCCGCTGACGTCATCAGGAGAGTGACCATCTTCAGAACTCGGGGTGGGACATGGTGGGAGCTTAACAACAGGTCAGGTAAAAACAGAAGCTTAGGAATCACAATACTTTACATTTTATGCAAAGCGCATTGATATATTATTCTCCATAAAGTCTACTCTTATTTGTTCATTTTAAGTGCGATATTATTATAAACAGGTGCAATGTAGGGGACAAAGACCTCCCCTGTGCCAGCTAGAGATGCCCAGACATTAAGGCTGCCTGCAATACCTGTTTTCCAGACACATGCATTATTTCGAGTTAGAAAACATACAAATGTATCGGTGCTACGAAGTTTGATGGCCTGAGAAAAGCGAGGGAGCTTAAAGTGCTGGCCTGTGCTCTGGCCGGTTGGTGCTCGTTAAACCCAAATGGCGAGGTGGTTTTTACAAGGGGAGGATGGCCTGCGTGAGTTTGTCTCACTATAACAGTCCGTAACATGAGATGGGGAACCACACAACCGCTAAATCAGTAAAATGGGAACCCAGAGTCACTGTAATTTGGGAGAGAGCTGGTTAACCACTCCTCATAATGGATGGTGTTTCTGTTTAGCCTTAGGCGTTGGGGCTGAGGTCATATGCAAACAAGGCAGATCTTTGGCCTCAGCTTTTATGCAGGCTCTGTATAATGTTTTCTACCTCATATATGACTGTGAATCTAATATAGCATAGTGAGTTAGTATATGACTCTGACTAAGCTAGAACTAAATAAGCTATAAATGAGGACTAAACATGATCTATGTGGACAGAGCCAGGACTGAGCGTGAATTAAACCCATGACTAAACAAGGCCAAGGGCTAAATTAGTTTACTCAAATTAAAAGTTAAAACCATCATACTAGGACTAATGCTACCAACACCCCCACAGCTCAGTTACATCAGTGCGTCGTACAAACAGTATTTTTTCCTTCATTCATTTGCATAATAGAATAATTAAGTCCATTATTATGACTAATGCTTTCTGCTCAAATTCTTACATGTTCAACAAGGATCTAAACGTACAGCTTAGAAGAATGCTCTAAAATTATATTTAAATGTATTTATTAAATGGATTAACTATAAAGACATAGTGTGAAATACAGCATTACAAATATGACACAGAGGGTAATATTTGTTGAGTTATCACCATAAGCAAAGGGCATTTTGTTCATTCCAATAGCCATATTTTGTTTGTGACAGTTATAGACATGTGTTTGAGAGAAGCACAGTCAGATGGCCTGTCTGTGCAGCCATTACCTGCTGTCCATTGTAGCAGATATTATGGGATTACATCATCCTCTTGCTCCTTTTTTCTCGGTCTTCAGCCTTTTCTGCCCAGAGACAATTGGTGCATTCAAAAGTGCATAACACTGCCATCTCCTGACGATTCTGGCCCTGACGGCCGTGTGATGACTCCTTTCAGTTTAACCTGAAAAACGAAAAAACAAAACCACAGAAACAGACAATTCACAAGATGACTCACAAAAAAACTCGGTGATGTCATTATACAAAGCGTTATAATCCTCATGTGATGGCCACAGTCATCACGGCCGAACAGGCGGGTGGTTTTTTTTACTGCACTGGAGCGTCATCTAATGGCGTTAAGCTGTAATTGTCCACAATTATTACCACAAAACTACAGCTCAGTTATGTTGTGCACTATATTCTCGATAACAACTTGAGTTTGTGACCTGTGTATAGACTACTAGTGTTTGATTGTGAGTGATGATCAGAACAATGCGTAAAACCCTTAGTAATTAAAACGTACTGTCCCAACCAAATAAATGCAGTCACTAGGGGGCAGTGTTGAGAATGTTGTGTCGCGTCATAATCGATTTAATTAACAATGTATATAGTTACTTAGACATTGGAACGTTGTTATTTAATTATTCAACAAAAAAATCCAATCATAAATTTTCTGAACTTTATTTCTCTCTCATTTCTAGTTTCATTTCTTGTTCCTCAAGGATCAGCTGCTGCTCGTGCTCTTATCCTCAGCTTATCTCGGCGATGATGAACTTTGACCTCGGAGGCTGCTCAGGCAGTGGACTGCACTTACACACGACTCAGTGCCAGGCCAGCTCAGGTAAGCCCATTATCAATTGCCCTTATTCATGCAAGAAACAGAGAAACCTACAATGAACTCCCACAGGGTGCGCACTAAACAAGGACTGAAATGAATGACGATCAAATGGTAGAAGCCTCAGATTATTGGGATAATAAACAATGTTATTATTCTAAATATGTTTTGTCCTTGAATATGGTTTAGCCCCCCAAGACAGAAAAAAAATAGGCCTATACTATGTTATATTTTTCCTTCTTTTCTTTTTTCTTTTACCGCGTTATTACAGTATAAATGATATTGTAATAACGCTGGACTGTATCATTTATATCATGTATTCACAATAATTACACTCAGATCTGCTCAAATAAACAATTCATGATGACAGTCCAATGCAAAGATAATAAGTTTTGTGAACCTCCATCTGCATAATAAACAACAGTAATGAAAGCCCAGTCTTACCTTTAGAAGACAGACTGTTTTAACTGAACTCTTGCAGATGGATGTCTCTGAAGCTCTGTTAAAGACATTATTCTTACAGGCTAAACACTTCCATGTTCTGGAGCTTGTGCTGTCATTGCAGCTTGTCAGGCTCCATTCTGTCTGCAGTCCGCCTCATCTCAGTCCGCATTAGTTTGTTTACATCCATATTTACCCCGTTGTTTAGTTTTTTTCGCATCTACGAGGCCAAACAGGCACATCACTCTCGTGCTCGTCGCCACTTGTGAGAACCTCAATGACCGCGGCACAGGTGGGGTCAGCCAACGCGTCCTCCGATCCTGATCTTGTTCTTTTACTACTCTGAAGTCAGGAGAGCAGAGTCAAGTGTTCATTGTATTTTAACCGAGCAGCGATGGTTGCGTTTCACACCCTCTCCGGGATCCGCTCGTTTGTGTGCACGTGAAGTTGTTTACAGCGGCTACAGCAGCGCATGGCGCTTTTCACTCATACAACTCAAGGGTGTTTGGGTAATGTAGTCTCTGCTCACGCACGGGGGGACGAAGTAGGAAGCGTGCATTGTGAAGGGCGCTCTGAAAAGCGGCGGAGCAGCTAAAGGCACGTTCTTGGCGCACGGAGAGGTGGCAACGCTCAAGAGCTATTTTTGGAAGTGGCGGTACTGAGTACCGGCGCGTACCGGCCCACTTAAAGCACTGTTTAGGACTGTATCACCGCTTCGAAACTGTCATATGCCTCCTAAATTATTATTCCATGCAGAGGCAATAAAATGTAATACCCTCTCTTGGCCTAGTGGTGTGTCTACATAAGTAAATCAATCAATCAATTAATCAATCAATTAAAAGAAAAAACTGTAATATAACAGTAGTCACTGTCACACAATTATTTTGGCATTTGACTGAAGAAGATACACAATCATTCATTTTCTTTCAGACTTGTTCACAGTTCAAAAGTGTTGATACTTACTATTTTTAATAAATAATCAACTTATGCAAAATAATCATACGTATTGTACTGTATTCTCTAAAATGTTATAAATGTAAACAATGTTGACTCTAGTCCTAGAAGGCTGTAATCTCTCCTCTTCACGTGGCCTGAGCTGTACTGTTCAGCTGAAGGACTGGGAGAGCTGAAGCATTAGGAGCAGAGCCATGTGACTGTTGTGGCAGGGATTGGTTTAGTGCAGATGTGACATCACCAGACCCCCCCTCCCCACACACACGCACACACACACTCGGTCTTTCTGCCTTTCTGCCTCCCTCGCCCATCTCTCTCTCTCTTTAACGCACTGTTTTTTTTCTCTTTCCTTCCCTCAGCATCCCCCTCTCAGAGATGGCGTGTGTCGTAGCTGCCCAGGCTTCTGGGGCCTAGCCTTTTGCACAGAGGACACCTTCCCTCGCAAGCTGTGGACCTTTCTGTTTCTAACAGCGGATCCCACAGCCCCCTGTCCATCTTCTCTGTGTGGGTAATTGGTAGGCGAGTCCTTTGGGGGGAGGCAGGAATCAGCATCATACAGAATTAGCTATGCCCCACCGAGGCACCTTCTGACTGGATGGATTTCTGATTTAGCTGCTTGCACACCAGGCTTGGGGCAACATAGGATGAAAATCTGGAATCATGATGCAAGGTAAAGCTTTGCACCTCCCTTACTCACTCGTTTACATGGTATTTTGATGTGTCCTCTCCCTGCCCTCCTCTGTCTGTCCTGCAGAGGCTGTCCGGGCTATTAGAGTTAGCAAGTGATGTGATCCGTTGTGCTATGTAGACCTCTGGAGCTATACAGCTATTTGCCTGACGGATGTAACCACACGTGTGTGCACAAAGTCACACATTAGAGTGAACATGCAGCTTGTTAACTCATGAACTGTGATCTCCTTATAAATGACTACCCCGTTTTACTACAACTGCTGTTACTTACACGTTTGTTGGAAGGATCCTTATTATGTAGTCCATGAGCATAACTCATACAACCGGGTCTAATTACTCCGTATTGTACTGTGCATTCCTTATAAATCAGACCCCATATGACATGCTGCAGCTTAACCACCCATTAAGGAAATGCGAGTAGCTGCTTTAATTAGCTAAAGGTCTGCATTTGGGCAACTGTGATATAGTTTAGCTCCAGAAGCAGGAAGAGTGTCATCATGCACATATGGCCTATTATTATTGTCTAATAATGACATGCACAGCTAGATGGAAGTTAATGGAAACATGAGTGAATGCATGAATGGATGCTTTGAGTGTCTAAAGACCTGTAGGTGCGTCCCTCTACTGTATACATGTATGAATGAAATGAACCCACCTTCTGCTCTTTGGAATATACTGTATGTCCGTGATTTAGGGCTGCGTGACAAAAACATTTATATTTGATAACTGTCTTGAATATTGTGATAACGATATTCATACGTTTTACAGAATAATTTTGGCACAGTAAATCATGACTAACCTGAGTGTAAAATGGAACTAAAATTGAAAAATTGGGACTTAAACTTAACTTTCACACATTTTATGTTATCATGCGTTTTTTCAGTCATATGGAAAACCTTGATTTCGTGCCATGTCATATGTGACTTACAGCGATTTGGATTTTGTGTCCTCTAATGCAATAATATGACGATATATTGAGCACAATTACCTGGGTTTAGTGGACATTTAGAGTTAATGTGCATTTTAGTCCAAATGAAATGATGTTGTTATATAGCACACGGATGCTGCTGCTATTACAGACTTAGTTTCGTACAGTTCTTTGCGTTCATCAATGAGCATGATGCTTTGCCAGCAGAATTGATTGTTTTGTTTTTAGCGCCTATACCATGATGCACACAAGTCATGACTCTTTTATCATTGAGCAGCTCCTACAACACAGGCCACGGCGCATCCATCAGAGTTTCACACAGTGTAGTTCACTTATAGAGCAATTACTCTGCATTGTTTGCTCTTTAACGACGCTCATCTTGAACACAGATTTTCAAAGTTTACAAGGTTTATTGTTTGTATTGTTTCTATGAGTTTTTGCATTGCTGATGTTTTTTTAATAGCTGGTTTTTGCCAAGTTGGGTTTGCCAGTCCAAATCATAAACGCAGCTAAATGTAGACCATTTGGATAAATCCATATAAGATTTGTTGGTCGAGTGTTGCATGTTGCCTGGCGTCAATGCTGCAGGGGGCTTGGCAGACTCGAAGAGGTCTCTCACACTAATGAAGTTGGCCTCTGATCAATTCTTGCTCGCAGTTGCTTTCTATTTTACACAATGGCATTAAAAGGTTTATGTCAAATTTGGCTGAAACTGTAGGAAAATGGCTGGATGTCAATATTCATACATATCTAGTTCCTGTGCCACAAACACACAAACAGCATGAACGCACTCAGTGCTTTCATATTTATGTGGCCATTTTTATTCTGCCAGGACTGAAAAACCGCACCAGGAAAGCCCTGGGTCTGCGAAGAAAAGACAGGGATTCAGACACAACGTAAGTTTATCCACACAAATATTGGTAGCACGTTTTCCCCGTAGCTTGATCGCTCACTTAATGTTTTCAATAAATAAACGTTTCCTCTCACCAACAGAAGCTCACCTGACAAAGAAGGAAGTGGAAGTGGGAAGAAAGGCAGTGTATGTCTAACTACGCTACTTATTTTGTAATAGAATCGGTTGCATTATTTATTCAGAGTTATGTAAAGTGTCTATTTCTGACTTAAATTTATAGAAAAGGTCAAATGGAGCACCCAATGGGTTCTATGGGGAAATCGACTGGGATAGATATGTGAGTGTCTTGTAATTCTCGGTTTAAAATTACTCGTTGGACCTAAATAACTGTAAAAGTGTTGAGTCAGCAGGAGCATCTGTGAAGACGCCACTGGGCCTCTAATATAAATTTTTTCATCCGATCTGTTTAACTGTTTGTGTCCTCATAGGCTTCCCCTGATGTTGATGAGGAGGGTTTCAGCCTTCGGCCCGGTGGCGATGAAGGGGACTATATCCTTTCAAGCCCATTGACAGCTGTAATTTTTGAGATGATTGTTTATTGAGTACGCAAGGCCATTGTATCGTATAGCAATGTTTGATAATAGCTGATATTTAGGACTTTTTGTAGATCGCAACGGTCACCTGAAAACCAAACAAAAGGCATTCAAAAGCAGGCTCATACAACAGTTTAAATTAGCCTCTCACTTTGTCCTTGACTAACTGTTCACCTGCCTCCAAGGGGAAGCACTTTTTTTCCTCCAGTGACTCAGAGGACGACGAGGACAGCAAGAGAAAGTTCAAAATCAAGATCAAGCCGCTCGTATCAGACAGTGCCAAGTGCCTGCCTCCCACTATGGACGAGCTCAAAGCCTCGGTTGGGGGCCTGGCACTTTCTCCGTCACTGGTGAGCACTGACAAGGACACTGTGTGGTTGTTCAGATCACGCCACATGACCGTTACTGCTGTCACTCGAATACCTCTTTTCAGTCTGTCTCTTTTTGCTTGTCTTTGCCACATTGTAGAAAAGGAGTCCGGTAAGCTTGTTGTTTTTTATTTGTTTTCTTGTTTTGGTTGTTGTCAGAGAAGACTGCATGGCATGGAGCCCCTTTGTTCAAAATGGGTTATATCAGTGGTTCACAAACGCTCGATTGTTTGAGATTCAGGAGTGCTTTTGGCAGTGCGCTTGTGTAGGCTCATCCAGGAATCTAGGAGAGATTTAAGCACGTCAACTGGACTGGGTTGAATTGAGAACGTTTCGCTCTAAATTCAGAAGCTTCCTCTCGGTCTTGTAGTCACAGTTAGACTAGTTAAACTCACTCTGCCCACTCCTGAGAGGAAGGGTCAGGACGGCTATAACCATAACCACACCTGCAGTTAAACATTTACTCCTACAGTCAACCCGAGTAGCCTGAGTGTAGCCTCTGATTACTCCTTTTTAATAGTATAGTTTTAGTTTTGGTACCTGGATTAAAACGTTTGAAAAACACTGTTATATCTCATTTTACAATCATGTATTGTGTTATTGCACAAGCTATCTCCCACTTTTTCAGTTTCCTTTGTTGTGCTTTACTTTCTGCAAAGTTTACTTGGATTTGTATGAAACATAACCCACATCGGACAGAGCTTATCTGTCCATCTCCTCTGAGAGTCTTGCTCTGTGTATAGAGTTCGGGAAAATCCACAGTTACCATGGAGATCCGCCATCTTTGCAGCTGTTAGCATACATTTTCCATAGACTTGCAACATTAGCTAAAAACAGTATAAAAAGTGGAGAAAAAAGCCGCGGAACAACTCCGTTAGCTGCTGAGTTACTGCTGGTAAATACATCTAACTCGCTGTGGTGTCCAAGTGTTTTAATGTGAATATTAACTCCAGTATTTTCACTTTTAAAATCTCTATTAGTTTATAATTTCTGCTAATCCCATGATGCTTGGCAATATGACATCACATTCCCGAACTCTATTACTGCTCATGTGGTGTCATGGCTAACGTTGCATCCCTAGCACTTTGCAATGAAAGTAAAGAGGCTCTTGTGCAGTTTTTAGTCGGTGTCCACTTGACTGATTTGTCACTCACTCTCTGACCCAGGTCTGTTCTCTCTTCCTTTTTGCTGGTCTCAGAGACGTAGCCCGGTAAGTGCCCAAAACAATACTGTGGCTGCTTCTTAAAGCCAACAGCTATGAAACAAGACATTTCTGTTTGGTAAAATTGTCCTTATTGTCTGGTTGTTATTGTTCATAATTACATTATTTTGAGTGCAATATTAAAAAGTCATTCAAAAGTGAACATTACTATTGTAAATTACTGATTCTCTTTGCTCCACTTTCTTTTTTACTACAATGAAATACTGAAATACGTGTCTGTTACAGGGACAAATAAAAAGGAACTTGTCCTGTAAGTATCTGTTGGAAAACTTAAGTGTTCCTATTAAGTTGAAGAAAAACATATGAGTTTTCTTTATAGGTGAAGAAATTGCTAGACCCAGACGATCTACACCCACAGCCCCCCCTGGAATTCCCATGTACGTTTCTCCTCAGACAAACCATGCAACACGCCTTTGTTTAAGAGCTAAACGTGTTTTTATATTTCTCTATACAGTGACAGGCTCTCACAAAACGCACCTACCTTTTTTGGACTTCCTCCAGAAATCAAATATGCCCGATATGACGGTTGGTCTGATCACACAAACATTTTGCGTGTAATATTTAATACATAGTTCAGTGATAATTGATAATGACAATAACTAGTTTCGTTTTGTTTCACAGTGGTTCCTGCAGATTCTTGGGGAGACACGAGACCACTTTCTGAATCAGCTTTGAGCAGGAGCTTTCCAACTGGAGGTCAGAGAAATTGTCTTTTTCATATAAACGTGTTTTTCACTATTTATTTCTAAAACAAATTTCCCCCTTAGCTCCTCCTCCTCTTCCTCCTAAAAACATTCCTTCAAGAAGTCACTATGGATATCCCTCTGAATGTGTTGGTATGATCATCTTTGCCTCTCACAAGTTTGATGTTTGTATAATTCAAAAGAGACCTTATCAGCATTATTTCTTTCTCCAGCTGATTTACCAAATGGAAGAGCAGGTCGTAATTCTGCACCAATTTACCTGAACGTCTTGTCCCCTGCATCCCACCGAGGCTCCCCAGCCCCTGATTTGGACGATGTGTTCGGGCAGATGGACAGCCCCCACACCAGAGAGGAAACAGTGTCTCCCAGATGGGTGACCTTTCCCGAAGATAGGCCTCCACCTCCGGATGAGCCCGCTCCCCCTCCCCCTCCGGACTCCCCCGCCCCGGGCACACCTCTTTCTACCCCCTCCACGCCCTGCCTCTCTCCTGGGCCACCGCCAAACGAACCGCCGCCTTCACCCCCGCCATTTTCACCTGGCTCCCCCTTCTCCCCACTGGACTCGCCCCCCTCCATCACACTAGGGCCGCCCCCTCCTGATGAACCAGCGCCGCCTCTGCCCCCCAACTTCTCGCCCTCTCATTTACCGCCCGTCTGCCTTGATGAAGAGGCACTGGATGAGGAAGTGCTACAGTTTGCAACGTACAGCTCCTCGCCCGCGCCCACCAGCCCTGTGCCCCCGCTCCCTGCCGAATGGAGGCACCGCACAGGAGTGACCTCTCCGTTGGTTACTGGTGGGAAAAGGACTCCTGAGGGGCCATACTTGAGAGATGATTTCCCGGACTTTGTGGGCTCACCCCGAGAGCTGACCCCGAGCTTCAGGGGTACCCCTCCTCCTCTTCCCCCGACCACCTACAGGTCGATCATGTCTTCTCCCGGGCCGCACACCAGCAGCAGTGAGTAAAGCGCTGTGTGTCTGGCTCATGCGCAGTGTGCTTTGAACTTGGTGCTTCGTTACTATTACTATTGGTATTAGTTCACTGCAGCTTTTTAAATGTCATTTCCTGATATGTACATTCCTAATCGTAAAAGTAGGACGCTTAAAAGTAGGGCTGGGTACTGGGGCTGGGACAAAATATCGGATCGTACTTGGATCGCAATACTTCGTGCTGCAATACCACTTATTGATGCTTTATCAAGTATTGCAATACTTTCAGTACTTGTGTTTGGAGGCATTTTTATCACACACGCCTTGGTTTTCCAGTAACAATTACACAGCACACACAAATTGCATTTGGTTTATAAACTTTGGACACATGACTTTTTACACATTTTAAGGTAAACATATTACTTATCATAATTACTTTCGGCTCTTGAGTATCGTGATACGTACAGTGGGATGAAAATGTATGTGAACGCTTTGGAATTTCTCACATTTCTGCCTAAATTGGTCATAAAATGTCGTCTGAGCTTCATCAAAATCATAAGAATGAATAAACAGTGTCTGCTTAAACTCCCAGACAATTCAACTTTGGGTTAATCAGTCCACAGTATATTTTTCCAGTACTGTGGAGCATCCAAGTGCTCTTTCGCAAACCAAAGCTGAATAGTTTGGGAGGAACACACAACGTCATGTGTGGAGGAAGAGTGGAACAGCACACCAACATCAAAACCCTATCGTCACTGTGAAGTCTGGGGCAGGAGAATCATGGTGTGGGGCTGTTTTGTTGCCTCAGGGCCTGGACAACGTGATATCATCAATAGAAAAATTAATTCACAAGTTTATCAAGATATTTTGCAGAAAGACCTAAGACATTAGGTCTTTCTAGGTTCACTTACTTATGAACAAGGGTTCATAAGTAAGTGAACCCTTGTATTAAATAGCTGGCTGACCCTTATTTTGTAGCAATAACTTCTTTCCTGTAGTTGCAGATTAGACGCTCAAACGATCAGGATGAATCTTGGACCATTCCCCTTTACAAAACTGCTGCAGTTCAGCGAGATTCCTGGGTTACTTTTTCCTCCCTGTCCTGTGAATGTTTACATGTTACGGCCAATAAAAATATGATAAAAAGAAAATGTTTGTGTGGTATTAGTTTAAGTAGACACTGTATGTCTACTTAATACAGACACAGAAATGTGAGAAATTCCAAAGCGTTCACATACATTTTCATTCCACTGTATCGAATCATGGCAAAAGTGAAATGGTGGATCGTGGGTACCATTTTTTTTTTCGATACCACTACTTTAACGATACCCGCTCTTCGGTACCGGTGCCTTGAAAGCCACTCTGAGGAACATTACAGGTTATACACAAATATGGTAAGCATTTTTAACAGTTTACCTTCCTGACTCTGACTTTAGACTCTGCAGTGTCCTCCCTGAAGACAGTGCACTGAACGCCCTTAATTAAATATATGTATATATGTATTTTTTTTTATTTATTGTGTGAAATGTTATGTGGTGTGGCTTTAACATTACATTATTATAATAAAAGCAGATAAGAGTCCATCAAACTGTGGGCTGTATCTAAACACTTCCAGCTGTGTACATGTTTTGTATTGTTTCTCAGTGGCTGTATGTCCATCACAGGTCCATCATCTCCAGCGCACTCAGTCACTCCTCAGTCTCGAGGAAGTCCTGTCCCACCTCCTCCTCCCCCTCGACCATCTTCTCGTCCCAAACTGCCTCCAGGAAAGCCCCTCTCCGACATTGTATGTGATTAAAGTGGTGAAAGATTTTTTTGTGGTGTCTACAACTACCCCTTACTCCAAGATTTGTTGTTTTTCCAGAGCCGGCCCTTCAGTCCTCCTGTTTCCAGCAGCCCCCCGCCTTTTGCCCCTCTGGCGCGAGCAGAAAGCTCTTCCTCCATCTCCTCCTTCACCTCACACAGTGCTGCATCCACGCCAACCCTCGGAATCCATACAGGTACACGTGGACTTCAGCAGTTTGTGCTCAAACCGCATCCTTTTGGCTTTAGATATTTTATGTGTTTATCATTCAAACTCCTTCACTGCTCCGTCCTGTCCATTCATGTTTTTTCTCCTCAAGTTTCCTGCTCAGAGGCCTCTCAGTCTCTGGTGTGGTTTGACCATGGCAGGTTCTATTTAGCTTTGGAAGGTGAGCTGTGCCAGATACTGCTTTTCTGTGTGGCTGCGGGTGCATGACAAGTACTTGCCTTCTGTGACCCACTATAGTTTTAGTATTTAAGTTTAGGATCATTCATTAGAAAATGTGCACAGTGTCGATGCAGTGCTTTCATCCCGGTATGATGTATTATAGCTGTGTTAAAATGTACCTACCTGTGTGTGCTCCAGGATGCTCCAGAGGACCCAGTCCACTGACTATGGGGCCACAGGACACTCTGCCAGTGGCAGCTGCCTTCACAGAAACAATCAATGCCTACTTCAAAGGCGCTGACCCAAGCAAGTAAGGCCACTATTTTAAATTCTTGAAAAGGAACCATTACTGAGTGTGTAATATTTCATGTAAAGTTTAGAATTTGTATTATAATTTTAGTCACCTACACTTGTGTCTATGCAGATGTGTTGTGAAGATCACAGGGGAGATGGTCCTGTCATTTCCTGCGGGTATAACTCGGCATTTTGCAAATCACCCAAATCAAACTGCCCTCACATTTAATATTATCAACTTTAACCAATTAGAACAAATCCTACCAAACCCACAACTCCTGTGCTGGTAAGAACTTCATAAGTACATGAAATATAAAACAATATTTTACAGATGTGACAGTATCCTACGTACTATGTATGTGTTTTCCTAGTGAATCCTTGACACAGAGCTCAAACATTAAGGAGTTCTCAGTCAATATGCCTAACCTAATGGGCCATCTTAAGAAAATTGCTGAACAGAAGCCCCAGGCAACGTACTACAATGTGGATATGATCAAATACCAGGCATGTCTATATAGAGCTACATTCTATGTCCTCATTTGTTGAAACGTCCTGTAAAACCTTTACTTCTCTTCATACCTCTCAGGTGTCAGCCGAGGGCATCCAGTCGACTCCTCTGAACTTGGCTGTGAGCTGGAGAGGTGATGCCAACTGTACCGATCTCAGAATAGACTACAAATACAACACTGGGGCCATGGCTGCCCCTGCTCCATTACACAACATTGTTTTCGTGGTCCCTGTGGATGGAGGCATCGCCAAACTCCAAACCATGATCCCTCCTGCTACATGGTGAGCGCCCCAACATGTCCTGTGTGCTACTTCGAGAGTTAATCCTTATTACACTGAAGGAAAAAAGTGAATGTGCAACTAACACTATTGTAAATTTAACAACAGTCAATTGGATGCAGCATGACGACACAGTCGTAATGTCTAAATCAAAAATCTAAATTATTTTATCTGCAGGACTCCAGAGCCCCAGACCATACAGTGGAAGATCCCTAATCTTTCTCATAGATCTGATAATGGAGGTAATTATATTGCTATTAAAGGCATATAGGTAACTGTAAACTATATATATTTATGTCTAATTGTTATTTTGTGTTATTGTAGGAGTGGGAGCTTTACTGGGTCGTTTCCAGATGATGGAGGGTCCATGTAAGCCCTCCCAGCTGTCTGTTCAGTTCAGCTCTGAAGGCAGCACACTATCAGGGTGCGACATCCAGCTGGTGGGGACTGGATACAGACTATCACTGGTCAAAAAGCGATTCGCAGCAGGTCCGTTTATTATTATTATTATTATTTTATTGTATTATTATAGTAGTAGTAGTGGTGGTGGTAGTAGTAAGAGTAATGCTCACTCCATAATCTTGGCTTAATTGAGTCAATCTGTTGTCAATTTTGTTGTCTGTTGCTTGTCTGCTCAATCACTATGCTACTATACTATGAACTGATTCAGGGAGCTTAGTTTGGTCTTAAGTCTGTTTTGTGTTTTGGTCTGTGAGCGAAAAAAATAAGCCTTGAACCCCTGTATTTATACTTTAACTAAAGCTTTCTAAGCCACTTCTATAGTTCCGCTTGATAAATGGTCTACATTTTTTTCACCTGCGTCTCTCAAAGCTCTTTACATCACACTCTCATTCATACACCAACGTACGCTTAATTTCAGGTTATATTTTGTTATGTTATGTCTTTGCAGGAAAATATCTGGCGGATAATTGAACAATCTGGTGATGGACTTGCTGGCTCTTGACTGTGAACACCGAATTCGTCATTTTAGTCTTCATCTTTAGGCGCTGTTGAACTGACTGGTTTAACACAACAACACAAACATTCAATACTTCTGGACTTAACCGTTAAGACCATAGACTGGCTGCTGCTGAGATTATGCAAGTAAATACAGATGAATCGTTTTGTGCACTTGGAGTCGAACGTAAGTACATCCATGTAATTTTTAAGTTTTGAGGATGTGTGGATTCATGCAGTGATCCAGCCTTATTCCTCAGTTTGTCTTGTCTGTCCTGTTGTCTTTGCACTGTAAAAAAACAAAACAATGTGAATAGATTATAATTTAAGTACACAAAACAATCTTAGGCAAGGTGGAAACTGGTAGAAAATATAAGATATTTGTAGCATAAATTTAATTTGCTATTGTTTGGTTTGGTTTATAGATCGTTTTCATGTTTCTTGATGGTCAGTGCCCCATGGTTACGCTTGCTTGGAAGGATAGCAGGTTAACATTCCTGCATTGTCTGAAGCACTGTTTATCTAAATTTAACCTGTTACTTGCTGCCCCCCTGATCAGGGGATTAGGATTAGGTTAGGGTCAGGGGTTAGGGTTATGATCAGGATTAGGTTCGGCAAATGTGATGTAAGATCTGTGTGGCTCATACAGTGTAAGATCTGGCTCACATAGATCTTACACATAGTTTTAGAAACTAAATGCTCTTTGCTTTCAAATGAGGTATCACGCTGGCATAGGCTGTAAACTCTCCAGTCAATACGCTTTGAGATTTGGATATGCATAATTGCTAACCCTAACTCTAATCCTAAACTGGCAGATAACAGGTTAATAAAAGTTAGGCCTTTTTTTTTCTTTCAACATATTCTCTTATCAAAATGAACTGACTTGGAAATCTCAGTTGTGTGAGCTGATGTGTTGATTTATGTAAGCACCATAGAAATAATTAAAATCCACAAACTGGAGTTGTGGCCTGTCATCTGGTCACACGGCTCTTATGTTGAAAAATCAACATCACACAAAGTCTTGTATGAATTCCTAAAATCTGTAGTTTAGTCCATATTAGATTTGCTTTGGAGTTATCAAGTGTCTAAAACCTTATCTGCAAGTAGATTCTGTATGTGGCAATAGAGCTCGGGATTGTGTCATCAACCAGCAAAGATTTGTGGAATTCCTGGCACATTCCATAAACCATTGGAGATTTTAAATTGTATAATACTGGGGTTATTGTTCACTTAAAAGCTTTTGGATGCTATAGTGTGTGACTAGTGACCTGGCAGCTAACGGAGTTGTTCCACAGCTCTTTTCTGTACCTTTTATATTGTTTGCAGCTAGTGTCAGTCTATGGACCATACTTGCTGGTACTCCTTACATGATGGATTGTGCCGCCATGGTTACTGATCTTCAGGTGATGGCAATGAAAACTATCTATAGCCACATTTCTTTGGCCATAATGTGCCCTCCTCATATGTGAAGGGGGGTCATAAAAACACTGCCTTAGCCCGTGCTAAAGCAGTGTTTTAACCATAGTGTAAAATATGGGATTGTGCAATGGTGAGTGATGGACAGTGACTGTGTGTGTTTTGTTAATATAAAATGACAGAAGTGGGACTGTTTGTTATATAAATATCTGAAATGGCCTTAAACATTTGCTGTGCCATAGAGTTGTGGAAAGGAGCTTTAAGACAATAATTGATAAAGTAAGACAGCTGACACATTTTGAAGTTGCCTTTGACACTTCTGACTGAAAAATAATTGAGAGACATGACAAAAAGCTACAAAATTATAGCTGCTTTTCATATACTATGTTATTTTCTTCCTTTCTTCCACCATGTTCAGTAATCTTGTTTTCTGATAGCAATATAAAAACTGTGTACAAAGTGTAAATACAATACCTCTTTGCTGGGCATATGGATGTGTCTGTATTTTTAGTTTTTTTGCCAGTTATTCTTTTATTTTATGTCTGCACCATGTCAATTCATTGTTTTTTTTAATGTGATTTTCTTGTGCAAAAACTGTTGCCATTTATGGTGATAACCCCTCAAAACAGTGCTGCATGAAATTTGCATTACAATTACACAATACAATTTCCCCACAAAATAAATGTTTACTGTCAAGTAACAATAGGGTACTTCTGTTTTGGTCTTTTCCTAAACCTTCACTCCATGTTTTCATTATGACATAAAACATTTCATTAACAATTCACTTGCTAAAGTAAGCATATAATGTGTTATCTTTCTCATGAGTAACATTAAATGTGTAGATTTTTTTTGTATATATATTTTTTATTTATGTATTAATTGTTTTATTTAGCTTTACTGCTATGAAGAAAATGTACATACTAGCACGTGTATAATTTAATTTGCCTTATTTGTAAAGATGCGGCTCCTCTTGACATAAGAGAACTGGTGCATTTTTTGGTTATTAACTTGGTTATTTTATTCTATGTTTGTGGACACAAAATATGCAATCATTTCATGTAAATTTCCCATCCAAAGATTTTATTTATAGCTATATATATATATATATATATATATATATATATATGTATATGTGTGTGTGTATATATATATTTATTTAAAAAGTCATTGAAATGTAATACTTGTTCCTTGATAATAAAGAGATATGAAATGTTACTTATTGTTTCAATAGTCGAAGCCTCTATGCAAACTTTGACCACATCAAAAGCTTCTTAAAACAGTTTTCCACACCATTCAGTGTCATTCTAATCACAGAAACATGGATTAATAATGACAGAGAATTTGAGTTTTCTATTGATGGTTATGAATTTATAAGTATGAACAGAAAGAACAAGCATGGAGGGGGCGTAGCTATGTTTATAGACTCCAACTATAGTTACAAAGTAATGGAAAATAAGACAATGGTGGTGGATGATACACTTGAATGCCTTACTGTTGAAATTACAAGGCAAAAAAAGAAAAATATTATTGTGAGTTGTATTTATAGAACACCTGGCTCTGATGTAGATGTTTTTTCTAACTGGATGGAGGAGCACTTTTCAGGATTAAATCATAAAGTCATGTTTGTGGGGGGAGACCTCAACATCGATCTGTTAAACCCATATAAACATAAAAAGACGGACGAATTTATAAATACTTTATTCAGTATAGGTCTGTTTCCTCTAATCACTAAACCAAGTAGAATAACAACCCATAGTGCAACCTTGATTGATAACATTTTCTCAAATGAAATTGAAAGTGATACAGTCAGCGGGTTAATTATAAATTATATTAGTGATCACCTTCCAGTTTTCGTTATGTATAAAAATGGATATGTAAAAGATGAAGAGGAAAACAAGTATTGGTTTAGAAGGGTAAAAACAGAGAAAACTATTGATGCATTTAAAAAGGAGCTTTTAGCTCAAGACTGGAGTATTGTGTACAGAGAGAATGACACGAATATGGCTTATGATGAGTTTACGCGAGTATTTCAAAAGGTATACGACAAAAACTGCCCAATGAAGAAATACAGTAAAAACAGAAAGTGTAAAGAAACACCATGGATGTCTAAAGGTTTACTAAATGCTTGCAAGAAAAAAAAAAATCTTTACAAAAACTTTATAAGTAACCGAACAAAAGAAGCTGAGGATAAATATAAGAAATATAAAAATAAACTGACAGGTATCATTAGAAAATGTAAACAGGATTATTATAATAAGTTGTTGGATACTAATAAGAATAATATTAAAGGTTTATGGAACATCTTAAATAGTATAATTAGAAATAAACCAAGAACGATTAATTATCCAAAATATTTCAAAGATGAGGATAACACTTTAAATAATATGAATGAAGTACTCGAAACATTTAATAAATTCTTTGTAGATGTTGGACCGAACCTTGCTGCAAAAATTGTAAACGTTGAGAACTATAATTGTGATCTGATAGAAGCAAATCCTATGTCCCTGTTCCTCAAACCTGTGGAGGAAAAGGAGATACTGGACATTGTTAAAGGGTGTAAAAATAAAACTTCGACCGATTACCATGACATGGACATGAAAACTTTAAAAACTGTTATTGAAAGTATCTCTAAGCCGTTAACTTACATCTGTAACTTATCGTTGCAAACTGGACAATTTCCTGATGGTATGAAAGTAGCAAAAGTGATTCCTCTGTTCAAAGCAGGAGATAAACATCTCTTTACAAACTACAGGCCTGTTTCCCTTTTACCGCAATTCTCTAAAATCTTAGAAAAGGTTTTTAACTCTAGACTTGACGGCTTTATTGAAAAGTGTAATTTACTCTCGGACAATCAGTTTGGTTTTAGGAACAATCACTCAACCTCACACGCGCTCTTTGATATAACTGAAGAAATAACTAATGCTGTAGATAACAAGAAATGTGCAATAGGGTTATTTATTGACCTGAGTAAAGCGTTTGATACAATAAACTATGATATATTAATTAATAAACTAGAACTTTATGGAATTAGGGGGGTAGCTCTACAGTGGGTTACCAGTTACTTAAAAAATAGAAAACAATGTGTGAAAATCGGTGATTATCAGTCGAGTTGTCGACAAATTGTCTGTGGTTTACCTCAAGGTTCTATTCTGGGCCCAAAATTGTTTAATATGTATATTAACGACATTTGTAAAACGTCTGAAATACTTAAATTTATCTTGTTTGCTGACGATACAAATATTTTTGCATCAGGAGACGACTTGCAACAGCTGTGTCGGATTGTTAACTTGGAACTCAAAAGTGTCAACAAGTGGTTCAAACAAAATAAATTATCTTTAAATCTGAGTAAAAGCAAAATGATGATATTTGGCAACTGTAACTCCAATGCTCAGGAAGCAATTCAGATAGAGGGTGTTGTTATCGAGCGAGTGCATGAAATCAAATTCCTTGGTGTGATTATTGATGACAGAATTACTTGGAAATCTCATATTAAATATATATCTACGAAAATTTCTAGAAGCATTTCAGTAATTGCAAAAGCAAAGCACATTTTAAACATCAAAGCTCTACATACCTTATACTGTTCTCTGATTTTGCCCTACTTATATTATTGTACTGTGGTTTGGGGTAGTACTTACAAAAACACAGTTAAACCAATAATATTGTTGCAAAAAAGAGCTATCCGAGTAATTCATAAAGTTGGGTTTTTGGACCACACAAACTCATTATTTTTAAAATCAAAGATCATGAAGTTTTGTGACATTGTTGAGTTCCAAACTGTTCAAATGTTATTCAAAGCAAGGTATAAATTGTTACCAAACCAATTACAAAGAAGGTTCCAAGAACGTACTGGTCGTTATGAATTACGTGATGAATTAAACTTTAGGATTCAGAAACATAGCACAACTTTGAAAAGTTTTAGTCCAACAGTTAATGGTGTTCAATTGTGGAATAAACTGGAGATGGATTTGAAACGATGTCCAAACATCAACCTGTTCAAATTTAAATACAAACAAAAGACTTTTGAAATATACAGACAAGAAGAAATGTGTTGCCACTAGGGGGAGCAGTAGGATGGATTATGTGTATTGTTCCTCTATAATCTGGAAGAGTGTTGCTGCTTGGAACGGTTGTCATTCTATTGCTCAAATTCACAAACGGAGAATTAGGGTTGGCAGGTTATGGATCTGTTGAGAGGAATCCTCCCAACGGGCTCTAAACCTTGTCTTTTAATGCACCACTCAGCATAGGAACATATTCTACAAAATCAGCTGTTAGGGCAGCCATGTGGGGGTTTGTTGATTGGGAGTTACTGCCCTCTTCATCTGGCCCGCTCTACACTTTGGCTTTTTAATGCACCACACTATGCAGGGCTTGCAGCATACTTCACATATAACTCAATTAAATAAATATATAATAATAATGATTATGGAAATTACACCCAAATTAAAATTATACTGAGAATGGTAATGACAACTGGAAAGTATCAAGATCTCAGATTATAATATCTATTAATGTACCTTCATAACATAAAAGTAACTCTCGGTTATCAAGGGTAAAAATCTGGAAGAAATATATTAAGGATCACATTTTTTTTTTTTTTTTTGACTGCTTTGTTCTAGACATCGTACATGAAACGTGATTGTTGTTGTAGCTGTGCGTTGCTTCAATTAATTGTATAAACAGTTCATATATTATTATTTTTTTTGGTAAGTTTGTAAGTTGGTCTGTATGAATGTAGCTGCTTGAAATGTTCTTTTTTTATTTATTTTATTGCACTTGGGGGTGGGCAATCATAAGCTTTTGCTTCAGCCCACTCCTTTTGAGCACTATGTGTACTGCTCAAATAAACAAATAAACAATAAACAATTGTTTTAAGTTATTTAAAGATGGTGGGGAGGAGGATAATGTGGAATAGATTGTTATATATTGTGCCTATTTAACTAATTTCCAAATACCCATTGTAAGCAACAACAGAACAATCTCATTAAAGTGTTGTAACGTGAAAAAAGGCTTTTAATTACAATCATTATTGAAAACAATGGAATCTAGTAACAAAATCCATGTAAGAGTACATTTGTTTGAATGTCTTTATTATTATTATTATTTATTTATTTTTACAAATATGTTATATATTTTTTTGTCTATTAGTTTCTTTGCTATCTATTAGCGTAGATGATGTAACCTGAAAATGAAAACGATGACTCGCAAATTGTTGTTTGCATGTTTGCAATGTTTACATCAGTTAATATTCATCAATAGATACAAAATCTTGGACTAGTTTCCATCCAGTATGATTGTCACAACATTTATTAACCGCACGGACTACTTTTTTTTCTTACACGCACAAAAACGTTGTATTTTTATGGAAACACCGTCCTCTCTAGCTTTGTTTACGCTTCTTTTCATTGACGCGCCAGAACCGGAACCTGCTTTTGCCGCAAAGCATAATAAATGTATTTCGTGTAGAGCCCGGTAGAGCCATGGCGCCACCTCGGTAAAGCGTGCTCCTCCCACTTACATACAAAAGAGACAGTTACCATGACAACATAACGCGCAGTAACTTTTCTGTTAGCTTATGCTAGTTCCCGCAAGAAAAAAGGTAACCTAAATGATGTAATACTCTGAAGCTCTTACTGAATTATGTTACCGTTTACGGGGTTACTCTATTAGTCGGTGAACAATAATCAGTTTAATTTTAGCATCTCGTTTTAAAGCTAAAGTTTACTTTTGTTGTTTGCTAACATGTTCTGGTTTAACTAGCTTCAGCCTCTCCATGAATTGATAGCTGATAGGATGTGTTGTTTAAACATTTGGTTATCAGTCTTTTCACTCCTCGTACCTCATTAAATATTTCACCATCCAAGTACCATCAGGCCTGGATGCAAGATCAAATCAGGACAAAACTGAGTCTAAAAATAAACTTTAAGCAAAGGTGGGTCGAGTAGCCAAAATATTTACTCATCTCAAGTAAGAGTAACGTTACCTTGAAATAATTTTACCCAAGTAGAAGTAAAAATTATTGGCCAAAATTTTTACTCAAGTAACAGTAAAAAAGTACTTGAAGAAAATGTACTTGAATAGTGTGCACTGAGTATCTGTTTGAGCATAAAAGTTTGATTCATGTTTCAGTAGTGACTTAAATTATGAAAAACAAAATATGAAATAATGTGAAAATGTTAATATTTTCAAAGAAAAATACTATTAAAAACATATGAAAACAAATCATGAAGAATTAAGTAAACAAATACATTTTACTCGTCAAAATGAAGATTTTTCACAGTGGCATGAGTTACTCT
Source organism: Proterorhinus semilunaris (assembly GCA_021464625.1). Lineage (NCBI taxonomy): Eukaryota > Metazoa > Chordata > Actinopteri > Gobiiformes > Gobiidae > Proterorhinus > Proterorhinus semilunaris. The sequence continues at coordinate 18,369,723 of CM038358.1, read as the reverse complement.
TTTTTACTCAAGTAAGAGTACAGATACTTCATTTTAATATTACTCATATAGAAGTAATAAGTACTGTATGAAAATCTACTTGCAAAAGTACAATTACTTCTAAATGTTACGTAAGTACATGTATTTGAGTAAATGTAACTACCCACCTCTGACTTAAAGTGAACTAAATTAATAAAGTTATGTATTCAGCAAATAAATTACCTAACGTAAAGTCATTAAGTCATAAATGGCTAAAATCGCAAAGAACTACTTACTGACTTAGCTAACTTAGACCTGCTCTGTATTGGGCTTCAGAGCTCCATATGAGAGACCAACAGGCCCGGTTAGAACCATGAGGCCGTCCTTCTGTGGACCGACCACCTGCAGGAGGAGCCATAGGGGCTGGTGTAATGTGACTTGGGCAGCACCAACAGCTGCCCCCACGACCCGGCATCGGACAAGTGGAAGAAAATGGATGGATGGATGGATGGACCTGCTCTGTTATGGACTCCCAATTTGATAACTTTTCACAATTTCAAAGATATAAATATTTTGTTCTGAATTATAATATAGTAACAGTTTTCATATTTCATCATTCAGAATTTTTGGATAATGTAGATATCTGTATGCTCTATTAAAACAACCATCTGACGAATAGATTGGATTAATTCTACTTTAAATTGTATTTCACATCGTCAATTTTAGCTTGTCATGTCGGACTTGCTCAGAGACAGAGCTATGAAGAAAGAGAAGAAGATTGGAAAAGTACCTTCAGACTCAGGCTACAAACCTAAGGATGGCAGGCCTAAAGAGTAAGTAACTTACTGGGTGAACTATTAGTACTATGTCTACGTTTCATCTTTGGATTCATGTCATACATTTAAGCATTCAGATTGTATGGCTTACTTCATAATTATCTAACTTATCCATAGCTCTATAAGCACTGTGTCAAATGTGGAGGACCCTTTGCATCATGATGACAACACGCAACTACCTACTGAGAACACTTATCAACTAGGTCAGCCGCTCATCTTGTGTAAACTTAAACTTTGCTGCTGTATAAACTTGTAATAATCTTAACCTGATAAGTCTTTGTCTTTTACATTGAAGGACCTTATAAACGTCACTCAGTACCCGCCATCACTGAGATACTAAAGGATGTTCTCACTTGTTATCTCCAACATGAAACATATGAAGCCGAGTGGTCACGGCAAATGACAAAAACATTATGTGAGGTGAGTAAAAAAAAGTCAATAGTACAAATAATGTATTCCCCTTTCTGCAGATCAAAAATGTCTGATTGTAGTTAAATGTTCTCAGGTGATCAGAGCTCGTGTAAAGGAGCAAATGATCCCGCGATATAAGATTGTTGTCATTGTTAATATTGGACAACTTGGTGGACAGGGCATGCAGATCAGCAGCCGCTGTCTATGGGATGCAACAAATGACACTTTTGCCACATACTCTTTCAAAAACAGCTCTTTGTTCGGTTTGGCAGTAGTCTATGTTGTATATGTTGAGTAAACTTTGGGGATGTGTTGATCTTTTACATGCCAAGATGTACAACCAGAACAACAAAACAAACTTTGAAACAAAATGTGATTTTAAGTTTTCATCAAATATCAAATCACATTTAAAATTATTACTGACATTTATTGAGAAAGTGCACAGAATAAAGTTAGGTCACTCTTTTGACATCCTACATCACAGCACTCTGTCATTAATGCCTGGTGTTCATCCCTCCATTGACGACTTATGGGCTTCATAACCTCTGTGCTTAAATGAGTTGCCCTGGTTCCTGCAATGAAATAATGTCTTAACTAGAAACAATTTTCATTTAAAATTAAACATTTTGACAAAAATACAGTGACAGAAATAAATGTTTTACCGCTGAGCAGTGCCCCTTCTGTCAGTCTCCTCCACCTGGACCCTCCACATGTAAAAACCAGCGCCCGCACAAATGCTCGACCACACAAACGCAGAGCGTTTGCATTGTTCTGGCTTTCACTGTGTGCCACACACAGTAAGCACAGCAGAACCCCAACAATTGAAGATCTCATTGGGAATAAAATACAGTATATTGTATACAGTATATTGTATATAGTCTGTCTTTGTGGTCAAATAAATTTGCTGGTCTTTGAAATCCTCTGCTCATGTCCCCTTTTTATAGTGCTGGCAGGGATGTGTGTTATCAGATAACTTGTGTTATCTTGTGTAATTATCATTTTCGTTCAGAGGTGGATGTTATTTTGCTCATTTGGCACATGTGGTAGAATCTGAAATATCACTAAATGACCACATCTTCCTAAATGGTCTGGGAAAATATTACAGCTCTATGTTAAACATGGGTGTTTTTTATTGTCAAGGATAAGGGATGTTGACCCAAGGATTACTTTAAATGTATTTTCCACATAAAATGCGGTGATGGGTCTCTGCATGGCAACTATCGCACACATAAATCAGTGATTACCTGTACATGTGGGTGTATTTTCAAATACTCATTTCCAGCACCTTTGTAAATATCAAAAGGACATGGATCTCTCCCTCTCGTGCTGTAAATTATACAAGTAATACTGAAATAAAGAGCAACATCAATTTGAACTACGCGTATTGGTGAACACTTAATGTTTTGAATGTATGCATTATTTACAGATGTAAAAATTAATTCTGAATAGTGCTACCATAGACCATAGCCAATTTACTTCAATGACCATAGCCTGTTATTTGCTGCTGCAGTAGGGGGCGGGACTGCACATCCGGGTCTTCGGGTGACCCCTGTCGTGAACTCGCAGGATTGCAAACATGGCGGAGGTAAGAAAAAGAAATAAAATATATTTAAAATCCAACATATTTTTAAATCTCTGTAAGAACCTCCGTAATTACAACTGCAATGACTAGAGTTAGATATGTCTTATTTCCAACATATAAAATAAAATACTTGGAAACAAACCTGTTTGATAAACTTCGGGTTTAGCTAATCTAGCTCCGCTAGCCACCGCTTCTGCGGCATTAACGATGTTTCTTCTGTGTTGCGTGAAAAACTGCAGAGCTTCGACACAAATCTGTAGATTTAGATTGTTTGTGCTTCTGCTAATAAAGAGGCATGGTTATTGCTTATGTAGTATTTATGGCCCAGATTAGTTATTACATGCATGTCCAGGATGAGCTAGCCTTGTAGTAGTACTAGTGTAATGTTTTTAAACTAGTCATTGTAAGTTAGCTGGTTGACAATGAAACTTTGCTAATGTGCCTGCAGAGGATTTAACTGATGCAATCTATCAAATCCTTGTTTAATGGTGATAGGCCTTGGAGTTTGTTGCTGGACAAGTCTTGAGTCTTTGTTTTGTATCAGTAAGCGTCGGTAGGTCCTGCCATTAGGTCAAGCAGGCGCGCTTTTTCTTTACTCACATCATGCTGTACTGTCCACATTGTTTACATACATATCTTTATTTGTGTTCATAAGAAAAATAAATGTTTAGATTTTTTTCCCCTTTTGTCTTTCAGTCCTCCTTTGCCAATTCGAGCCCAGGTAAATGTATACTAGTTTTTGTAATGTAAGTGCGCATTGGGTTGTAATGAGTAGGGTTACAAGTCAAAGTGGAGATACAAAATGCCAATAAATGATTTAAACGCGTAATGAGTTGGTTGTTGATAGCTTTTATTCATTTGGTTCTTCACAGGAGGTTCAGCAGGTTCTGACGACCATGATTTCGACCCGTCAGCAGACATGCTCGTGCATGACTTTGATGATGAGAGAACCCTAGAGGAGGAGGAGATGTTGGAAGCAGCTGATGAAGCCCAAGTGAATGAAATAGAAGATCTCGCACGGGTACAGTTCTGAAAACATAAATCGGCATGCTTACTTCTAACATATCTAATCGATGAGTGTGGTGTTTGTGGAATACTGCTGATACATATTTTAATTATTACTTAGAACCCTTGTTGGTGATCTGGGTATTTGCTCCACTTTTGGTGCATTTTTGTTTGTTTTTGTTTTTTTGCTGTCCTAAGGTTTATTCATAACCAAAAGAAAAATGTTTGACATACATATGTATGTAAACCAGCCTTAATGTGATGCAGCTTTTGGTCAAGTGCCTCCTTTGAATGTAATTGGTGGTTAATAAATAAAAACACTAAATTATCATCTACTTTTATTACACAGGAAGGGGAAATGCCAATTCATGAGTTATTAAGCATGTATGGCTATGGAGGCGGCTCACCAGCCGAGGATGATGAAGAAGAGGAGGAAGAGCCTGAGGAAGAGGAGGAGGATGAGGAAGATGATGAAGAAGAGGACATAGACAACGACGAGAGCAGCAGGAGCACTGGAGAGCTCAAACGAACTGGGGTATGTGCAAGAAACGTGTCACTAATGTACACTACTACCTTGGAATGTTGTAGTTCTGAATGTATTTAATGAGTTGTGGCTTTGTAGGGTGAGAGCAGTAAAAGCTCTTCAGGTCCAAGTGGAGAGGTGCCGACAACATCTGAGGGTCGCACACGTCCTGTCAGAGCCCTTGGCACGGCAGAACTTATACGTCCACAAAAGTTAAAGTACTTTGATAGTATGTATTGCAAATGTTTGTCATTTGATACATAATTCACTCTTCTCATTAATTTAAGTGTGTGTGTTTTCTTTTTTTTAACATGAGTTTTTATTACCTCAGATAATAATGACATTGAAGAAGAATCTGATGAAGATGAAGACTATGTTCCATCTGAAGATTGGAAAAAGGTTAGTGTCATGATGCATAAATGTGTGTATTCACTCGGGCACTGTGGATGTGGATATACAGTAAAAGGGCTGTTGATCCTAGAATTCATGTGAATTCAGAGTGAACAAAGTAAATTCAGCTGAAACGAGTGTGCACTGAGGTTGCTCTGCAAACTGAGAAAACACTCAGGTCAAAGTGTAATGACAAAAAAATAAATAAAAACAAAATCGTTTTTTAATTTACTTCTGGAGATCAGCTCACGGATTCCTTTTCCCAAGATGACCATTTTATTTTATTTTTTTCAGGAAATTATGGTTGGTTCTATGTATCAAGCAGAAACACCTGTTGGGCTGTGTAAATATAAAGAGAATGAGAAAGGTAAGAGTGCCTGACTATCAGGGGCGTGCTGGGATATAATTTTTACCCAAAGTTTTATTACTTAAACCGGCCCATGCACTGAATGCAAAGTGTGTTGCGAAAGTTCTTTCTGATTTCAACACCTGAGTCATTAGGCCTATTTGATCAGTTTACATGACTAAAAACGTTTGTGGAACTTTACGTCTAAAACAGCTGCGCATGCTCCTGCTGCAGCCCAGTTAAAGCCTTTGGGCCTGTAGTAGTACAACTGTGAGAGTCCATTATTCATAGATTTTCTTTCTGCCGGCTCAAAAGTACCACGGCCCACCGGGAAACTTCCCGATTACCCAGCACGCCTTTGCTGGCTACCTTCAGCTAATGTACAGTTTAGTCGAGTGAGCGCCAAGCAGTCACGCCTCAAAATGCATGTATTCTTTCTTTTACAGTTTATGAAAATGATGACCAGCTTCTGTGGAACCCCGAGTGTCTGCCTGAATCCAAAGTAGTTGAGTTTTTAGCTGAGGCGTCAAAACGGACGGGAGAGGAGAAGGGAGTTGATGCCATTCCGGAAGGATCTCATATCAAAGACAATGAACAAGTAAGAGCGATGAAGCACACCATGTCATTTCTTATACGTTGTATTTCAGACTATTACTATTTTCTGTAGGCTTTATATGAACTGGTCAAGTGTGACTTTGATACAGAGGAAGCTTTAAGGAGGCTTAGGTTTAATGTAAAAGCTGCCAGAGGTTTGTTAAAAATTTATTTTCTTCTCATCTTTATTTTTAATCTTGTCAAAGTTAAATTATTTCTCATATTCTTCAAAATGAACAGAAGAACTTTCAATCTGGACAGAAGAGGAATGTAGAAATTTTGAACAGGGACTGAAAACCTATGGGAAAGATTTTCATTTAATTCAAGCCAACAAGGTAATATATATAATCATTATATCTGTTTTGTCTTGTGTGGCTGGTGGGTGTGTTTTAACTCTCTTGTGTTGATGCGTATTGAGTCTTTAACAGTGGTTCATTTTGAATTAAATCTTACAGGTGAGAACTAGGTCTGTAGGAGAAAGTGTGGCGTTTTATTACATGTGGAAGAAGTCTGAGCGTTATGATTTCTTTGCACAGCAAACCAGACTTGGAAAAAGGAAATACAACCTTCATCCCGGTGTCACGTAAGTCTACCGCCATGTGTTAACCATGATTAATAAAACTTTGCATTAACTGCTCATTTGCTTCTTTGCACTAGTACTAAAACTTCTTCATACAATGTATTATTGAAATGTGCCAAGTTAAGGTGAGTTTTTCGCATATTTTCAGGGATTACATGGACCGATTGTTAGATGAAACTGAGAGTGCTACGTCCAGTAGAGCAGCATCCCCTCCACCAGCCACCTCCTGCAGCAGCACAAGCCATTCTGAGAAAGAAGATGGCAGCAGTCACAATGGTTGGTCTAGGGAATATGAATAGACAACTTTTAAAGTTGTCTCTTATCAACAGACAACTTTAAGTTTAGAAATCTAAATCTGTTTTCCTCATCTTATTCACAGGTGTTACAAACCACAATTCAAGCCACTTGGTGGATGGGGTCCACTTGCCTGCTGGCAATCAAGTCAAACCGGGTCCTCTCCAGTCAAATGGCCCCTCTACTCACTCGGTTTTCGATGCACGCTCACATGTTTTAGAAAACTCCAATGGTTGCAGCCAGCCCATCCACGACATAAATGGGTCTTTGGAACCCTCAGTAGAACATGGCACAGCAGATCCAGCTGTGGAGCTTGAGAGACCAGTCAAAAGATGTCGAACTGAAGCAGAGCCTTTGGCTCATAATGAAACTGAGTCATCGAATCCCCAGGAGAACTGAATTAAATCAGTGGAGACATTTCCATGGTATTGCTCGTTACAATGCTCTTACAGGGACTTAAACTAAGGCCTAAGTGCAGTGACTTTATGTGGAAAGCTGAACACGTCTGACCAATGCCCCCTGACCTCTCCATAAACTGGCTGACTGAGAAGCTCATTCCAAAGCGCCACAACTTCACCACATTCTGCTCATCATCTTACATCTTTTTTTCCCCCATTTTGGACTCTTGATCTTGCCAAGAACCACTGTCTTCTATTTGTATGTTTAAATAACTCCCAATATTTTTATACTCAAGAGATTTTTTATATTTTTAACATAAAAGCAAATAGATGGTTTTTGCTACCCAAGCCATTTAAATATCTGATTAACCAGATCTGTTGAAAATGAACTGCAACATTTGCTTAACTTGCCAGTTGCACTTTGATGGATTGTTTCTCATGGAGTGTGGGTGAAACCCAGCAGGAAAACTAAACTTTAACTCCGACATATAATGGTTTGTACAATAACTGCACCAGTTAATAAACCAGCAGGTTTGTTTGTGTAAAGGCTGACATCAGTGATGTCCTGTATTAACTCATGTCAGAGATTGCTGTATTTTTGGATTTTCATAGTACTCAGTTTGTTTTTACTAGACAGAATGTCTGTTTTTAATGTAAACATTGTATAGTTTTCTTACCTTCAGCCGGTGGTACATTTTTATAACTTTTTGGCTCATGTCTGTACTGTCTATTGCTTTTGTATGCCATGCGTTTCTTGATCTGTTGCTGAGATGGATATTTTATTCAGATAGCGCATCAACTGCACTTTGCCTGTAAGACCCATAAACTGCTACTTGTGATTTGTGCGAAAGTTGACTTGAAGCTAGTGTCTTCAGTTCATGGATTCACAAAAGTGGTCGTCATATCAGCTTCACACGCTAAAACACATTTAATTTATTTTTGGTAATTTAGTAGCCGCGAAATGTGAGTATTGGATTGTACCTCAAACATTAAACTCAAGAATAATTTCTCAAAAAATGTCCATGAAGTTGTTGCTTTGAAATGTTTATTTTTCTGTAAATGACAAATAAATGTGTATTAAGAATTACTGTGTGTGTTACATTGTTTAAATACAGTCTTAACGGCAAATGCACAATATAAAAACGTACTAAGTTTGCTGAGTTGTAAAAAACAAATTTATAAAAAAGGCTGTTGTCCTCTTCTACATAAGCAATCACTCATGTCACACATTTTCTGTAAGATTTAATCATTACAGTCAGAATTTGAAATCAGATCATATCAAAGCGAACCAATTACTCATACTTGTTATAACTTACTTTTTTCTTGTGTGAACGTGAGGTATGAATATACCAGGCTTCCAGCAATACTGCAAAAGAATTGAATGTAATGTGAATTCATAGCTATAGCAGTTTCCTGAGAAGAGCAGGCGTCACAGCCCCATCATGTAACCTTCTACAGAGTATATTATATATTGTGTGTGGTATGCAGAGGTGAATAGTCTAGCCAAAATATTTACCTGAGTCAATTATGAGTGATAATGCGCAACTTTTTTTTTACAAAAAATAAAAACATTTAAACTTGGATTAATTTTCTTCAATCACCATGAAGCATTTCTCACTCAGATTTACTCAACAAAAGCTTTGCTCAAAAATACTCCAAGAACAACACTTGGATGGATTTGATGGTGCCTGCCCTGCACCCTCAGAGCTTCCAGTACATAGTTATTTACTTTAGTTTAGTTTAGTTTGATATTGTTCCAGTTTAAACACTGTTTTGCACTTGGTTTAGTTGCTTTCCCCCAAAATACGAGGCCTAATTCAACTGCAAGTAAATCTTGCGTGATCACCAAAGGCTGTGTGTAAAATTGTAGGGTACAATGTTGGTGCAGGTTTATGCAGGTCTGTGATAAAGAATAGAACTCATCATGAGCTTCCCCCGTTTGAAACCACAAAGCCTTTGGCATCACAGGTGATCAACGCACCCTTCCATGTACATTCACAAACTGTGGTCCTCTCCAGCCCCCTCAATGAAGCAGATCTCTGCCCCCCATTTGTGTACATAATGTATCTTTTTAGATTTAGCGCTCTACTGAAGTGTTCAGGGAATAAAATTAACTTGGTTCAATTTTGACTTTACCTGATATTTAGACCAAGAAAGTTGGTCCAAGTGAAAATGTAGTCTCCGCCAAACACCATCCCAATGTAAGTCACCAAGATATTCTGCAGAAATGAACAACTTTGTCACTGTGAGAATATCAATGTTCAAACTAAGTTAAAGTATCGATTAAACTATCAAACCTTGATGCATCCTATTATACTCGTGGTGAGGGCTGAATTGAATTGTGTGCATAGCATGATGGAGTACATCAAAATAAAGCTGAAATGAGAACACAAAAAGACTAGGTCAAGCAATCATTATCTGCATAAAAATACAAACCAACACCACAAAAAGCTACGTTACCCCATTACGCAAGAAAGCACAAACTGCACGACAAATGTCACATCTGACCATCCACCAAACTCCAGGCCCTTTGTGCAAACACAGGACAATAAGAAAACTAACAACACTGATAACATACAGTATTTTTACACTGCACTCTCACCATTTGCAAATCACCCACAAAGTAAGAGTAAGCCACAGTAGGAAAAATCATGATCAAAGCATTGTAGTAGATAAGTCCATATTTACCAAGCACCTGTAGAAAGACATGAAATGAAATTATTTTTGTTTTGCGTATTGTGTCAGAAGCGTCCATTTACCTTTGAGTCAAGTTTCTGTTTCGTATATGCTCCACTAGCTGCTGTCATGACATTGTTCAACATTACAAAAATATATCCGTCCATGTCAAAGGCTAAATCAGTACTGCGAAAGGAAAACACAAAATAAAACATTAAAAAGAATTGTTTTGCTGTATGTGGTTCAGGAATCTACTGCCATACCTGGCTGCTACAAAGGCCCCAAAGATCATGGTGAACACTGTCATTTTTATAGAAATAGCAAAAGATTTTCTGTGAAGGAATAAAACGCTGTTGAATGCAATGACATTGCGAAAGTTAAAGACAGGCCTGACTTACTTCAGAAGGAGACCCTCAAACACCATTGTCAGTAAAATGCTGAACCTCCTTAGGACAGTGAACATGGGTAGACTGAGAAGGGAAAATGCAAAGAGTTTAATGTTGCTGTTTATTCACAAATAAGCTTATCAAAAATGTTTATGATCTAACTTTAGTTTCTGTGTTCCAAAGAGTCCTGATATTTGATTTCCAACATAAAGGAGAGGCAGTGGAAACATCTGTAACAATGGGAGAAATATGGAATATCAAATGTTGTCAATCAAGCTATTGCTATTGTGCAGGCCCACCTTTTTTGGTATATCTAAACTTATATCAGGGAATGAGATAACGCCAACCATCTTCCCAAGCCTCAAAACAAATATTGTTGCAACCATCTGCAAAATATACATGTGGGCAGCCAATTGATATTGTGGTCACACTTGGTACTTGCAGAAGCAGTGGTTTAAAGTTGAGGTAATCTAAACTTACCTGGCCGATTCCAACACATGTTGAGGATGGAAACCTGTAACAAATGTTGTTTTAAGTGGCACATTTTTGATTGCTATTGTCATGAAACAAACATAAAAGGGCACGGTCCAGTGTGGGTTGTACACCCCCGTCTGAATATCTGTTGAATATCCAATATCCAACCAACTTCTCCACGGTGAGTTGTACTATGACCAGAGGGTCGGTGGTTACCTGTAGGTGGTGAGAACACTTTTGTTAACGACCACAATCAGAAACGAACTGACGCCGTAGAAGCCCGCAGAAAGCAGTTTTGGAAAGAGTCCGGTGTCCTTGTCAACTTTACCAGGCACCTCTTTAGACAGTTTGGACTCATTTGAACTCCCACGTCGTCTCAGTTGCACTGCCATATTACAATCATGGATCACAATACTTATCCTGAGGTTTGCGCACGCGCAGTTTCCATATCCGTATGACACACCCACTCGCATAGCTGGATTTGAGGTCATTTGTTTTACCCATGGAGCTATTGGTTTTACCTTCCACATGGATCCATATATCTTTACTTAGAACACGGCTATGATCTGAACTATTAGTCATTACATTTAAAAAAAATAACTAAGTTTGTGAAATATGATCCATGTGAAGACATAAAATAGTTTAAAGGTGCAGTATGCAACTATTAATGCAGAAAAAAAAAAGTAATGGACATTGTAGTGACCCAGCGGCTGCATGAGTGGTCAGCATTGCGCCTTTACTTTCCATCACAGCGGTCTCTACAATGCTCCAGGATGACTTGTTTTATAGGGTTTCTGATAAGAGCAGTGAACATTTTCTGAAAAATGTGAGCATCGGCATCCTAGTGACCACTGACGCAAAGTAAAGGCGCAATCTTTTTTTTTTTTTTTTTAAACACATACAAAAATTGCATAATGCACCTTTAAATGGAAAACCACCATGATTGAACCATGAAGAAAATGTAACACCTCTAAAGCAATTTATTTGAACAGGGATGTTTGCAGAGAAATTATTACCATCATGTGGCCAGAGTCCAACATAAAACCGCTCCAGCCACCTGTATCAGGACATTGCCAGCAAGTCTTTACAAAGCACAACATAAAGCTTTAAATTAAGTCACTTTTTACAGTATATTCATCCCACATTCCCAGTCCCATGTGAAATATATACTCACTTCACTTCATTGAAATAAGATGCTCACTAGAAGTAGTGACACAGGTGGCAGAAGCACCATAAGCTTACATTACATTCTGTAGCTGTGGAATTTGTTTCACAATGACAGCAATGATATTATATATATTTATATACGCACTTTTTTCTTTTTTTACAAACTCTGAATTTGTGCTGGAGTTTGGACAAAAACATTGAACAGTGAGCATGAGTTGAACATGTTCTTTGAGATTTGAAATAATTGACACACGCTCCAAGATATGTCTAAATATACACAGCCAATCATAACAAAAAATGAAACGGTTAAGCGTTTAACTTGTCTGAAAAATGTGCCAAAAATAACCAGGAATACTTAAGTAACAAGCTGTCATCTTCACACATTCAGGGTCACACCAGTGCACACACATACCTTCGCATACATACAAATATTTTAAGTAATAAAATAATTGCTTAGTGGTCCAAAAACATTACAGTCTCTATGACCTAACAGGACCAGTTTAAAATATACATTGGGCCCCGAAACACCCTGAAAACACAGGTACATCTGGGGTACAAAACTAACCACTGGTCCACCAAAAAAGGCAAGCTATCAAAAAGGAAAGAGGCAAGTACTTTTCACTGCACAACAAGCAGAAAAATACCACTTCACCTGGATACCCATTTTAAATTTCAGCCTTGCAAAGGAATGGGCAGCTAGGTTCAGGTTTAGCATAATTACACTTTTTTTAAAAGCAAGTTTAGCCACATCTCAGTAACTATTAAAAGTCCTCTATGTAGTGTAGTGCTACCACATCAGTGTTATTACTGGGGAGGAACTCCAGTAGATGAAATACTAATCTAAAATCATGAAGAGCACAAAGGCTGAAGGGACAGAACTGCACCTCAGCCAATTTGAAGAAAATGTAGCAGCACAAAACAGTGAAGTATGCATAATTTGTGGAGGAAAAAAAAAAGAAAAAGTTTGTTGAAAACATCCCTGCTTTCACGTTCGTAGATACAAAACTTCAGTGTAACAAGAGGTCCTTTTTCCATCGGCTTGTCTTTGTTCTCCTTAAAACATGTAAAATCTTAGTCCTTTGGTGATGGGGGAATGGGATGACTGTACTTTTTTTTTTCATTGTTTTCTTATATACTTGGGGTGTAAGCATGCAAGCCTCGTAGAGGGGGGGCCCGGAGGGGCTCATGGGTGGGCAGGTGGCGTGGAAAAGGCCTAGGCCAGGGCTGGGAAGGCCTCAGGGTCATCGACGTTAGGAACAGACACTCCACTGGCCTGCAAATGAGATGGATTTGAAATCAATTGCACAATCAAAAGATGCAACATAATTTTATGAGCTCAAGTTAAGAGAATCATAACATTTTCAGATGGTGCAACAGTCCAAACAGTGCACCATAGCTTTCAGCACATCTGAAACTAGTATACAGGGTAATTCAAAAAGAATGACACAATTTCATGACGCATTGCTTTAGTTCTCATGGAATAAGTCAGTGACCATTTGAAAGAGGATTGTGATTCGCAGATACAGAATTCTCTTATCACATTAATGTTGCCCGTGCTGCAGGTGGTGGCCAGTACTGTAAGCCAGGAAATACAGGCTGATTGTGGGTAGAGTACTTGTGACTTGGCTGGAGTTTTCTATTGATTTTACTTATATTGCGTAATGAAATTGGTTCATTCTTTTTGAATTACCCTCAGGGTAATTCAGGAGTGTCAGTTTATGAGAAACCAAATTTTCACATCAGGACTGAAATTAAAATGTTTATATGGTAGCACATGCACTCATAACTCCTAAACAAAAGATACTCAAAACAATAATGTTTACATGTTATTGTCTACTTAAAACGATCTTCAAAGACATATTGTGCATTGCAACAGTCATACGCTGCTACTGTATATACTATATTGGAAATAGCCTTTTGTTCCAACACAGAGTGTAGTAGTAGCCATGGTGTGTGACAATGAATTTGTAGCAGAATCAAAAATCAGTGCGTCTTTGACAGACATTTGGCAAAGGAAGGCTGAGCGTTTTCTGAAAAACCCTTCTAAAAGAGTGTTGTCTAGAGCGTGTTTGAGAGCGATGGACTGGATGATGAACAATCCAAACCACAACCTGTCAGGTTAGAAAAAACGTGAGCTAAAGAGGGGAGGTGTTCCGGGCATGGCTCATTGGGAGGAGGCCCCCGGGAAGACCCTGGAGGGACTAAGTCTCTAAGCTGGACTGATGCCGCCTCGGGATCCCCCAGAAGATCTGGAGAAAATGAGCGTGGATAGTCAAGTCTGGGCACCTCTGCTCAGCCTCTGCAACCCGGCCCCAACGAAAGATGATGGATGGATCTAAATAAATGCACACATTTTGTGTTTTCCACTGAACGTGGAGACAGAGAGAGAATGCAGTTGGTGGACAGAGCGCGAGTGAATGAGCCAGTCCTGTTCATTTTAGGTGCAACCTTCAAGCACCTGTTCGAACAGAATTAAAGCTGTGGTCTATGCAGACAATCATATTTATAATGCGTAATTTTTAATGGTTGCAGGGAGATGCGGGTTGAAAAATAGTAACAACGTTGTGGGGGGGCTGGGTTAGAAACTGCTCTACATGTAGGCCTGCAGGCTAAAAAAGAAAAACCCTGACCCACCTCCAACATTTTTTTTACCCAATGAGCTACATTTACGCAACAAAAACGTAACGGAGCTACTCATGCTTAAGATACTTAACTATTCAACTATACTGAGGAGTTCACAGTGGAGAGATAGTAGCCAAGATAATATTTTATCATAGTTGAATTTTGCCCTAAAACTTGACTTAATGTACTCAAGTGTTTGCAGATTCTGTTCAATGTGTGCAAAACATAAAATGTCTCTAAAATGGGACTTAAGAAGCGCATATCAAACATTTAGAAAGTGTTTGATGAGCTACCAAGAAGGGGCTGGAGAGCTAGCTCCTGAGCTACTCATCGTAGATCTCTGGACTAGTGCGTGAGTCGTTAACAGGTGGACTCCCGTGTGGATACAGACACATCCCGGAGGCTGTACTGTGGATACGTTAGGGTGGAGAATGTGGGATCTGATCTCACACTAAGTCAGAGAAACTTCAGTATCTGTGTCTCTCGGCACATGTCACTGTCCTTGCTGTCAGGGTTTCTAGTCATCAGTGTCCAAACCCACCCAAAAGTATCTGAAAATGCATCTAAAACTTTCAACCATAATTTCCAATGTACTTTAGTTGTTTACAGAGCCCCAGCATTCCTGCGATGGAAGCTGGAAATCAGATTCAGAAAACTTTATCCCCGAGAGTGCAATTTATTTGGAGCTTCCTTAACTTCCGCTAACTTAAGATGACACATTACTGATTAGAAATGGGATTCATCCGTGTTTAGCAGTTTAATAGCTGAAGGTAAGAAGAAAGAAAAATAAATAATGGATTCTTTGTTGCCTTGTGGCACATTGTAGCGGCGCCCAGAGAGCATCAACATAACGCCCCCCGTCTCACTGAAATAGCCGCTCTGATGGACTGGACTATGAGGATTGTTTTTTGGGCAATAAGATCTCATTATGTTCTGGACCTTTGCTTGACAAATTTGTCCTAAACCTTTTGGTCTAGAGCCCTGATAAGCCAATATTAAAAAAAACTATTTTATGGACGACTAAAAGCTATACTGATTGCTCTTTCGAACACTAGCGGCACAAGTCTAGTCCCGTGTTGTCATAGGACTTAACTCACCACAATTGGGTTTCGGACTCAGGGGTTTTCAAACCCATTCATTCTAACTGAACTATGTTGTTAGAGCTGTGAGAATAGCTTTTATTGTTACCTTGTCAGAACGTCCTACCCCACGTGCCGGTCGGCTGCCTCCCCCACCACGGCTGCCTCGGCCACCGCGAGCACCCCCACGCCCACGCCCTGGGCGGCCCAGGTCTCCAAAGTTGATTTCAAGTTGGGACGTAATGTCGTTAGCTGGTTTACGGAAATGATGATCACTTGATTCATCAGGAGTGCCCTGCACAAGAAAAACAGGCATCATAAATGAAATGGATGCATTTAAAAAACATTCCACAACTTCTTAAAATAATGGATACCTTCTGGAAAAGAGTGTTGTTGGCCTCTTCTACTGCCTCTGAGGGGTCAATCAATGCTCCAACTGGCCTCTGTTGACATACCAGTGTATTTTACAGTAAACTAGGTAGTTACGTTACATTACACAAAAGTATAATTTTAGGATTTAAGGTTAGAGTAAATAGTAATATGAACAAACAGTACAGATGGCTTACATCTTCACTTTTGGACTTGTGCAGCACATATCCTTTCTTCCACTGGCTGTCAGTTCCTTCATTGGGTTTGCGAATGTTGAACTCCACTTTGGTGCGCTCCTTGTCTTGCATGGCCTTCCACTCGTCCAAGGTCATCTCTTTGGGGCCTTCATTCTTTACTTCTTCTACCTCATTTTCTCTGAGAAGTTAAAACCGGACAAAGCGTGAACTTCAAACAAACAATCCTCTTAGCCCTATGCATAATCTCTAATCCTGAAGCCAGCAGGTCAGACAATGTTTATCCCATTTGCACCAACATTTGTGATAAAAATACCAGCAGACATGAGAATATATGTTTGAAGCCTTTACAAAAGACTAATCTATGTCTTAAGGACATTATGACAATCTTAATCGTTATCATGAAATCTCACTTGTTTTCAGAGCCAGCAGGAGCACTCTCCTCTCCTTCAGGGACCGGCTCAGGAGCAGGAGTCTGCTCAGCCTCACTGAGAACAAAAATAAACATTAGGCAAGTTATTTCACAGTGTACCATCAATCATTACATTAATATGTACAGTCCTCACAGACTACACTCATCCCAGCCTGATATCAACAGAGAGCTGATCAGACCCTTGTGTCTTAATATACATGGCAGGGCTGAGAGCTGAATGACTGGTTCAGGGTGTATGGGGCGAAACAAGGTTTGACACTAAAACTTTCTAGCAAAAAAAATTAAAAATAAACAAAAAACAAAAAAAAAAGCTAACATACATATAAAAACATTTAGCTAATGCCTATAAGCAATAACACATCAAAATCAATGAACAAAGTTACCAGTCTGTGTCTTCACTTTAAACCGGATGGACTAAAAAGAAATTTGCTTGAGAGTGGTGTAGGACATTAAAGTTTTCCGAGGGGGTGCTGTAGTCGGACTAGAATCAATCCTGGCCAGTTCGGTTAATCCAATTTGGGAAATTTGAATAAAGGCCCTATCAATCCAAGTCCCACCTTTACATGACCTTCTTTAATCCTTTTAAAATCAGACTAAACGAATATTTTTAATTTAAGTTAATTTCTTACTTGCTCTCATCCTTTACAGAGCCCCAGTTGTTTGAACCACTGCCACCACGCTTTTCTTCACTCTTCTGGCTGCTGAAGCAAAGCGAGGAAAAGATAAAAATTAGGTCAACTTAAAAATCATTGTCAAGATTATGATAGTCTTATAATCTTCACTTACGACTTGTCATTGCCACTATGTTTGTCAAAATCTCGTTTCCCACGTGAATCAAAGCCATCTCCACGACCCATTCCTCGTCCCCGGCCACCGCGCCCACCCCTGCCGCCACCACGCCCTCTGGGGGGCCTGTCTCCAGAAGGCCTACAACACAATGCAGTTATTCAGCATCTATGTGTATACAGACATGTGTATGTTAGGGCTGGGCAATTAAATTAAATTTAAATCGAAATCTCCAATTTGATCAATCTCAATAATCGTGATAGGACTTAATAATCGCCATTTCTTTGGCACAAACAGTACCTAGTTTGGGAGTTTGGACGAGACAATGGAAGACTTTTGTGCGTTAAATGAGACTTGATGAAAGCATTTGATTTTGTTTGAGCTGATGTTTAAATAAAAGATCTAATTTTATGAATCAACGAGATATATTTAATTTATTATGAAAAAATAAAATAAAATATCGAGATTGATCAATATGGGGAAAATAATCGTGATTATTTTTTTTCCAACATTTCCCCGCCTTATGGTCAGTTACTGCAAAACATAGTTACATTTTCATCAAGCAAACAAACAATATCTACCGGACCTCATCTTTAATTTCTCGTTTTCTCCATGAACATGTTCATCAAGTTTAATATGTTTTTTTTGTTTGTACAAATTTTTAAACCCCAACCGCTTCAACTATTGCTATACAATCATTGGACAAAGATATATTTGGTTATGAACCCTTCTAAAGCAATAAAAAAACAACACAATCTGCATTTACTTGTGCAGCATAACAGACACATTCCTGAAGGGAAGAAAAAAAAAATCTCTAGTTGCACCAAGTTCACCATAATTGCACACATTATTGATTATTAATCGAGTGGAGTAAGAAAGGTCATACCCATTTTAATGAAAGCAATGTCAAGTAACATGTTATGTTTGATGGTTTTAGATATTCAGTGCTGAACACAAACATTGATACACCTGCCTCTGATCACACTGAGCTTGTCAAGGCAAACCGGCCTCGGCAACATGTTCAAGTCTGCTCGTTTCCAAACGTTTATCACTTACTTGTCTGTGGAGAACTCGCCACCTCCTTCGGGCTTGTCCTCAGATGGTTTGTCAAAGCGCCGCTCGCGAGGTGGTCTCCTGTCAGGCCTTTTGTCAATAGGCCGCCCCTCACCTTGTCCAACCTGGTGCTGAGGACCAGGCTGGCCCTGCTGATCCGGTCTTCTACCGACCCGTCTGATACCTGCCAAACACAGAGCCCTGCCATCAGGCTGCCACTGAGCATCATCTACCTGAAGTGAACATTATGTAATTTGAATGTTTAAATTGATTAAATATGGTATGGAAGTTATTTAGGAAAGGCAAAAACAATAGTCCTCCTTATAAGCTCACATTCGAGGTATTGTTTTGCAAAACATGCAGCCTGTCAGCACATAGTAAACACTGCTGTGCGGAGGGGGTGTGACATTTCATTTTACACTGATGGGACAACAAGCGACCCCTCCGGTAGAAAAACATACATTTAATAATTACTCTAGACATAGACTCATGAGTGGTCCATATTGATCTCACACTGTTTGGCTCTGCTCTCCAGCAACTGTAGCTAGCCAGGCTAGCACAAGCTGCAGCGCAGGCTGCACACAGACCTTAGTCAGACCTTAGTGCACTTACATTAACGACAGACTGGAGCCAACCATACCTTCCTTCTTTAGGGGGACAGGTGGCTGAGACTCGTCTTTTTTGTCTAGCAGCGGGTTTTTCCTGTCTTTCTGAGACTCCTTCTTCGGCTGCTTAGCGGCTTGAGCTGCGGTCTTGGTTATGCCAGCAGCGGCCGCCTCCTTCTTCTTATTTTCTGCTGCCTTTAGGATCTCATACGGGTCGGTCTCATCGTCTAATAGCTGGTCGAACCGGTTGGTCACGACGCAGCCGAATCCTTCCTGCAGGTGTCCGGGCATGATGGCGCCCCTTCAGCGGGATTCACCTCCGATTCTACGAGGCTTGATGCGAACACCGCTCGGGATGCTGCCACAAGATGGCTGGGAGAGCTGCCCCTTCTCTTCCGGTGCGAGCATCATCCGGGACACTGCGCAGCCCACCAATGTCTGCAGGCGCTGTGCAATGTTGTTATTGACATTATGTAATCATGTGCTCCAGCTAGCTGTCAAAGACCCTGTTCTAATCTCTGGCCACATGTGGAGAGGAATTCGCTTAGATGTCTGTCTCTGGTATAAAACGCAGATGGGTGAATCCAGTGGCAATACGGGCAACGAGGGTCAACTTTAAAACATAATTCACACAATGTGTCAAGATATGCAGACGTCGATTCTAATAATAAAATGTACTCAGTTTACAAGACTGAAGCTGTAGTTCCGAAAAAATGGAACATCCAACCGCACAACAGCTTTTAGGCCGGATTTACTGAGAAAAACAAAATTTATCGAACACAATCTGTCACTCAAAGGCAAAAACGCTGTTTAATACCGCCATTGTTTTCACCTCCACATCTGCGGCGCTCTGAAAGTACCCGGATGGTAAAAGAGCCCTATAGAATAGTTTCAATATAGGCAAGAATTAGCTGTATCTTTCAAAAGTCTGATATCAAGCTATAATACTTTGACCTTGGAACCAGACAAGAGGCTTCTGAAGGAACAGCCAGTGCTGAGGAGAGGATATTTAATTACACATAATTTTACATGTAAAATGATGTATTGTCATCTGACATGACAGAGCTTCAGCACAGTTGTTATTGTGAAATCTTATTAACTGGGTAATGCAAATGCTTAAGAATAGCCTAATAAATTATAACAAAAAGAGACAAAAAAGAAAGAAAATACATTAGTTAATAAAATATACCAACCACATTATCGACATGACAGTCCAGAAGAAGAGGGGCAAAATGCCTAATCTCTGACCATATGTGGAGAGAAATGTTCGTTTAGATCTCTGGTATAAAACCCATTACACTGGCAGATAGGTGAATCCAGTGGTAATAATAATAATGCGAGGATCAATGAATAGAGTATTTTCAAGAATTTGCTTTATTTTTTCAAGAACAAAGCAAGTACATGGTAAGAAAGTAGAAAAATACAACTGTACCTTTTCTTCTGCAATTGACTTTACTACAACAGGAAATGTAAACTTGAGCACAACTGAGAACATCAATTAACACAATTATTTTATACAGCTTTGTTTATATATATATATATAGCCAATTTGAAATTCATATAATTTAATAATAAAGGCTAATCCTCATAAAGTAATCGGCAGGTATTTTACACAATAAAAATAAAAATTGAGGTAGTATGATCTTACAGCTTTCTTTTAACTTCTTTTTCAAGTTCAATAAGTGCTGAATAAAGATCTTCAGACAGTGAGTCATCAATGTCCATCTAAAAGTTAAAAGACACATCAGTTTACTTGAAATGTATTCGATTTAGGGGCAAAGTAATACTTACTTTTTGAGGCTGGGTATAATTTTTTCCAAAGCCTGATGTCAAACTATGATACTTTGACCTTGGATCCAGACACTGAGGCTTCTGAAGGAACAGCCAGTGCTGAGGAGAGGATATTTAATTACACATTTTTTACATGTATTAAAGGATGTACTGTCATCTGACATACCAGAGCTTCAGCGCCATTGTATGGTGTTATTGTGAATGTATTGGTGAACAGTCTTATCTGTTGGGGAAAAGCAAATGCCAAAGAATAATAGATGATTTATAACAAAAAGAGACAAAAATGAAAGAAAAGAAATGGCTAATAAAACGTACCAACCACATTATTGGCATGATGAGAGTCCAGAAGAAGTGGGGCAAAATGCCATAGGTCAAATTAGTCATCACCATACCAGGGCAAACAACGGATGAATAAAGCCCCTGCCAAAAATAACAATATAATCAACTTTCAATCATTTTGGAAAACTACCTAATTGTGATTGTAATGTGATATAATATACAATTGGTTTGAGAATCAGTAGATGGAACTTTAAATACGTTTATCCTGTCTCAAGCAACATTTGAGAAGACACTGAAATATGAACAGTTCAACCACCGATATATGCATTTCAATGCATAATTGTGGCGCTATGGCAAACTACAGGCTGGGCAAGTTTTAAACAGATAACATAGGGTATTTTAATGTTTGCAGAGGACACGATGATGAATTAAATAAAATGTAGCAAAAATTCAATATAGCATATTCAATGATAAAGTCATATTGCACAATTTCAGTTGTAATTTCAGTTAATCGAGCAGCGACTAACTGAAAAAAGAAAAAAAAACTATTCAGTTTATCAAACATCGTACTGAAAACAAACCTGGCTGTTCATGTGTCGGTTAAGAGCCAGACTGATCAGGTCAGAGGCGTACTTGGATGAGCTATAGGGCTCTTTCCCATCTTTGTGCTGGATATCCTCTAAACTGAAGGCGGAGCGACAAGCATTACTTGAAGAGGTCCAAATGACGCTGGATGTGAGATCAGCCTGACAAAGCATCGGCTCTAACTCCCTTATCTGCCACACAAAAACACAATATACTCAATATACTGAAAGTATACTCAATAATGAAATGTGCCTATTTGTATGCTTCATTTACCAAAAGAAAATGACCAAAAAGGTTTGTGGCAAAGACCTCTTGCAGGCCATCTGAGTTGACCCGGTCCTGCTGAGTTAGGAGACCCTCCGCTGTTGCAAACATATGAACGACATTCCTAAAAGAAGAACATGTTAAATGGACACAAGGAGAACGCTTATCAAAAGAACAGAACATTTGTGTAATGAAATTATTAATGATCAATAACATTAATTTACCTGGAAAAAAGGCCTTTGAAAAGGGTCTTTAAGTCCACTTGTGGATTTGGCATAATTCCAGCATTTAGATATAAATAATCAACTTTACTGTACCTGTGGAGAGGGTAAATGTTACATACATTTTCAAAGTTTGATTACAACATTCTCTTTACCTGGCCTGGACCTCGTGAGCAGCACTGAGCACGGACTTCACAGAGCCCACATCCAGATGGAGCAGATCCACGTGGGCGCTTGGGTGAGAGGTGAGGAGGGCAGAGCGCGCGGCTTCAGCCCGCTGCATGTTTCTGCAGGCCAAACAGAGCCGCAGCGCATTGTCCTCTGTGAGCAGCCTCTGACACAGCGCCAACCCAATGCCACTGTGGAAAAATCACACCGACAAAACGTTATGAGCAGAGCGTTAGCCTGTTTGTTTTTTGGTGGTTTATTCTGTCAGAGACACGGGAGCTAAGGGTCAGCAAGGGCGTAGTGACAATAGCATAAAACTATAACAACTTATGAAATAACAACCTTAAAACATCCTAAGTATCCCAAATGCGGAAATAAAACTACACATAGGCCGTTGAATGGACATACATCCACCAAGTGAAAGAGTAACCAGTATGTGAAAAGTCAATATAAAGCGTACACCTCTAACTACCTGGTTATAATCATTTCGTGCCTGAAGAGTTGACTCTTTCTCGCTAAAGCCTAAACAAGTTACCTGTTTGCGCCGGTGACAATTACAATCCGCTCCATCCTGGTCACAACTTCACAACTTCGCAAAACTAAGAAACACATACAGACATGTCTGTAATACGCTGGGACTGAACGACTACCCCATGGTCCGATAACGCCAGAGCCGCTGAAACGCCAGCTCCATTTGAGCAGGCGTGGCGTGAGCGCGCGTAACGAGTGTGTCGAGGGCAAACTGGCCAATCACATTCAACTAGGTCTGCCTCCAAGAAAAGTGAGGAAATAAATTATTTTTTTAACAAAATACAAAATTGAGGAATACTTTATTAATAGCGTATTTACATGAAATGTACATTCACAAAAATCTGATCTCAAGAATATGATATTCACAATGTAGGCTATAATCAACACTAGAATTCACACTCAAATAATAAACATATATTTACAAAAGAGCTTTAATAACTGGCAGTGTGAACTATAAATATACCTACAAGTACCTAACAATAAATACATTTGAATGTTCAACATTGTGAATTTATTTTGGATAAACCTTTATTTATTTACATAACATGCTCTTATTGCTATGCTTTGCTCTCCATCAGCCGCAGGTGGATCTCCTGAAAGCTTGGCCTCTGTTTGGAATTTCTCCTCCAGCAGCTCAACATGAGGCCGCTGTAGACCAAGTCTGTGCAGCACTCTGGTCTCGGCAGGTAAACCTGGTAGGGTTGTAAGAGTCACATCATAGGAACATTACACATTGAGTACAATTACCAGCGGCATATAGCAAACCTGTTTGCCTTTGTCTCTGAAAAACTCTCCAGTATTTTCAATGACCTGCTCGTCAGAAAATTGTGAGTATGGCTGCTCCTTACACAAGGTCAAAATTTCCCAAAGTGTCACTCCAAAGGCCCACACATCACTGGCCATGGTAAACTTACCCTACAGAAGTAAAGTAAAACAGTTAAGTTTGATTATACTTCAATGGTGGGCTTAGCCTTACAGAATAGTATGTGGCACTCACCAGAAGGATACTCTCCCAGGACATCCAGCGGATTGGCAGGACAGCTCGCCCTTGGATCCGGTAGTAGTCTCCGCGATAAAGGTTGCGGCTCATACCAAAATCAGCTATTTTTATTGTACAGTTTTTACCAACCAAGCAGTTGCGTGTGGCCAAGTCACGATGGACAAAGTTTAGTGATGACAAGTAAGTCATCCCAGATGCAATCTGTACTGCCATGTCCATCAGTTTTTTGTAACTATCAGGGAATAAAACATGTCCTTATGTACAACACACTGTACATACAACCAGCATTTATTTTAGACATTTTAGTGACTTTACCTGACCAATGTCTTCTCTTGTTGGTCTGGGTGTTGGTCATCATTAAGAGACAGTTTGTGAAGAAACTGGTTAAGGTCTCCATTCTCCATGTACTCAGTGATCATGCAGAGCGGGTCAGTGTCCACACACACCGCCAGCAGGCGCACAATGTTGGGGTCTCTAAGACGGGACATGATGCGTATTTCCTTTAAAAAATCATTCCTGTTGCAAATGAAAGCAAACAAAACATGAAGAACCAAGATTAAACCACAGCGCAAGACACACCAATCACTCACCTTGCATTCTTGTTGGCATCTTCACGTAGTGTTTTAACAGCAACACGTAAAGGTGACTCTGTGTTTTCCTCCAGACACAGGTCCCCATCCAGAAAATCCTGCATGCCCTCAGCCTCACACAAGTGCACCTGTGTTAAAACGTACTCATTACTCCATTAGGCACTTGACAGCACTTAAAACTTCTCTTTTGTTCAGCAGGTAAACAGAGATTTCACGCATTATCAATACAGGCTTGTGTTGTACTTTCCATTTGCCCACAAAGTACTGCACATCAGCTAAATGGAGACTATGAGCAGGTGAATGAATGACCAATCAGCTAATTCAAATATTATTTATTTTAAAGGCCTAATACTTCTCCAAATTGCCCCTCTCCAAGTTTCTCCTTGAATTTGAGCTTGTGTCGGGGGAACTCTTTCATGGATGAGTCAGTGGCCGTGAACAGGCTGACAGCTGTGATAGAGCATTTGTCTGAGCACTCCTGGAGACTGATGATGTCCGCCTCTGCGTAGTGGGGCGGGTCAGAACCAGCTGCTGCAAGCCCTTTACTACAGGAGCTGGGCCCTGAAATTGAAATGCAAAACGATTTAACTGATTTAATTATTAATTCTGATCAAACTAGTCAACATATTTTTGAACATTGCATGTAGACAGCATACAGAGCACCTGTTGTTTCGCCATTAAGGAAATCTTCTAATTCCGGGAGTTTTCGTATAAACCGGGAAGGCTCCTGGTAGTCAGCACAGAGGGGAAAGATCCTCTCGTAGGTGGAGTTAAAAGTGGATCCACCTTCACTGGACAGAGACGAGTGGTGAAAGGAGAAGTTCTGAGTTTGGAAAGCAAGACGAGCTGTCAGTTCATCATCAAGCAATCGACGGGACGCCTAAAAAACAAAGACAAATTTAGGTGTGTTAATAGGTACAAAAAAGAATCTCCAACCTAAAGCTCAAGAGTTACTAGTAGCTCAGCAACCCTTTCCAAGTGACTCCCAAACACTTTCTACATTTCTAGATGAGCTTGATTAGTAACATTTTAGATACATTTTATTTTTGTTCTGAATGTGCTGAACATGCTCTGCAAATATTTGGTGAAATATGGTAAAGTGTAAAGGAGAAAATAAAATCATTGTATTGGCTACTAACTTTCACAAGCGTCTTCAAAGCAAAGGTAGCTTCTGCCAATTTTGCTTCATAAAAGTAGTTCACATCAGAAAAACAGGTTGGAGACTAGGAGTGTGACAATATATAAATTTTCCGATATATCGCGATATTTTGAGGGACGATATGATACTTTTTATTCCGATATTGATACTTCTGATGACTCCATATTAATGAGCAACGTCATGCATATTAATGAGGCAGCAGTGCTCCACTGTTTTCACAGTCAATAGAGGCCGACAATGATCAAGAATTCAGTCAGACCAGAAGGGGGCAGCACTACAGTTTTAAGCACTTGGACCACACACTGTCACACAAATAAATTACTTTTAATGATAGTTTTTAAATAATAATAAAGAAGATTAATTTGTGGTTTATTTATTACTTTTGAAACAGGACTGTGGTTTCTTGTTTATTTAAATGTAAATGAAGTCACTGACAGATCTATAGACCCATTTTCAGTGTTTAAGACAGGGATCATTTATAAAAGTGGTACAAAGCACATGAAAAGAAATGAATAATATGTAGTATGATCAAATATGTATCGTAGGTTATTATTGTACAATATATCGATTATCGGCGTATCGTGAGATAATCGTTATCGTAAGCCATGTATCGCGTATCGAATCGTGAGCTACCCAGAGGTTCCCACCCCTATAGGAGACCCCGATATATCGTAAAGTCAATAAATACAAGATCATATGGATAGATTTTGTATGTCACCTTTTCAAGCATCTTTTGCCACACCTGGCGCCAAAGAATAATGACAATGACAGTCATCAGAATAGCAATGATAGCCACCAAACATCCAATCAAGATTCGAGTGTTGCTGTCGTCCAGTTTATGAGTAGGATCGTCCCCTGTAAAATATTGGCAAGTGTTTTAAATGGAAGGGTACATACTTATGTCAATTATATCAATCATTCAGATTATTTAAAACACCTTTGGTTGGAAGTGCTAATCAGGGAGGCTGGACCCATTTGCACTTTCATGACTGTCTATTGTGTAGGCATGAATATAGTATATTCAAAATGTTGCTAATTTTACTATATCCTGTTTATTCTTTATCCTATTTTATTGTCTTATGTTGCATGGCCATGTAGACTTATATTTATTTTATAACTACTTATATTTATTTTATAACTACTAACTACTGTTTTTCATATTGCACACTGCAACATGAAAAACCCTAGTTTGTGAATGTACCTCCATTCACCCATTCTCATTTATATTGAGCATACACTTTCACAGGTAACCAGAAGGGGGCACTAGTCAACTACAAAAGCCAAAGCTAATTTCTAAATGAAAAAGACTGCAACCTGAAGACGCTCTTACAAATAATACAAATGCTGAAGTGATTTCTGAAAATACATATATTATAATTAATGAAAGGTGAGGCATATGCACAAGTTACCTGGTATGTTTGTGGGATGTCCTTGCTTGCGAGCCAACATGGATGTATTGTACACTGCAGATCCTGCAGTTGAAACAGAGATTCAAAAGGAAGTCAGGGGTTTTCATTGGTTGGTTTCATATTGTAAAATGAGCTGATGACGACACTGTCTCAGGTGGAGGGCAGGGGCCAGTATTACTGTGATGGCGGAGCTTGTGCAATCATTTTCAATCTATTATTACCTTTTCAAGACGAAAGTCCACATATGAAAATTAATCTTCATTTTAATATCAATGGCAAGGTTTTGCCGTGGTTGGTAAGGTGGCAACCACGTGATAAAATTGGCATATTGACAATTATTTTTCTCTTTTGGATTTAACAACATATTGCTATTTCACATTATTAACTTATAATAATACTTATAATAATGTATGGAAAGCAAGTAAAGTAAGCTTTTGCAGAGCACACATAAGTGAAACTGCTTTATTATCAACCAGAGATCCAATTTTTTGGGGTAATCTGAAATGACTAAAAGATTCCAGTCAAGATGTGTAGGTTTAAACATATAGAGGAACACCACCTCATGACATCAGCAGGTGGGTGCTAAGCGTTTTGAGTCATTAAGTAGGAGACAGACTTGGACCCTTTAATAATAACTTTACCAAAACCTTGATACCTTTGATTTAAACTCTGCAGGTCTACTAAACCTTAGGAAGTTGTTTGCAACCTGATTAAGGCTTTATAACATCAGTACCTGACTGGAAAGCCACTTCACTGAACAGCATCCAGAGGTCGGCAAAGTGGAAGCGACACTTGATGGCGCTGGCGGTGCGGTCCCCAAGAGGCACCGTTATGAAGCGGGCTCTCTGACTGACCTGGTCCACTGCTGGCCTGAAGGACACGGGCTCCGACTCCCACTCCTGTCCCGAGCGGAAGAAGCAGGTGGCCTGCCTGAACATGCGCACCCCACGGGTGAACATGTTATTACAGTGCACCTAGGACAGACAAGGGACACATATTGAAAGTTATTATACAAAGTATGTTAGTTTTCATTGTTTGCTCATTCTGATGAGGAAAACAGGAACAATCGGAAGACCATATTACCAAAGACTATGCTGGAACAGCTTATCCTGTGACTAGGGGTTGACATTTGGACAATTGTAAATGGTCACAATAGTCACACCTTTTTACCAATATGAAGATTGAATGCTATAAGTTATGTACAAAATGTTTGTAACTTGCATCAACAACCATAGAATTACATCAGCCCTAACACTATTAAAAAGTAGTATAAAGAGCCACAAGGTCACGAGAGGAAAATACATCTTAAGCACTAGCGTCAGAGTTCTTTACAGTGTGAATGCTGATCTGATCATTTAACATTTTAAAAGCTCCATCGGCTCATTATTAGGCTATATATTAGGCTAAATCTCTTTTGGGATCTCAAAGCACTTTACACAATAGACCCATGATCTAAAGATGATGAAGCTGGTGACGAGTCTTGCCCAACGACACGACAACAGCATGTATAAGTGGCAGCTGGGAAATTTGACGCTTTGTACTAGAAGCTTTCAGATTTGGGTAAAGCCAAACAGGAGAAAATGTGCTCGGTTCAGGCGGGGTATTAAGAGGTTAATGTTCTCAATGATCATAATTATATATATATATATATATATATATATTTTTTTTACAGTTTTACCTTGATGGAGGTGAAGTTTCGAATGCGGTCAAAGTCAAAGAACATCTCAATGTAGCCTTTGGGGAAGCTCTTGTTGTTCCAGCCAACGTAGTCGTAGCCGGGCCACATGCCGTACATGTGACTGTGTAGGAAATCGTCCAAACCCCATGTCCCATCTGTGAGCTGACCCAGGCCCTTGCTCAGCCTGTGTCAGTAAATGGGTCACAAGCATTTTGATTTCATGAGATTTACTATGTCATCATCTTGGTTCAAAGCAGGTAAAGACAGACCTTTCTGCTGATGCTCCGTCATAGACCGAGTCGTTAAAATACACATCCATGCCTCGGTAAAACATCTGGAGTCCATCTGGGAGACTGTATGCAATCAGTCCATCTAATGTAGACAAAACAGTTTTCAGACAATGGAAGTGACTAAGTAGGAGAAAAGTCAATTACTTTGTGTAGTAGTAGTAGTAATAGTAGTAGTGCAGTAATAGTAATCATAAAAGTAATAGTTAAAGTAAAGTAGCAGTTAAGCGAGAGCAAACAGACGAGAGAGCATTGCCAAAAATCCTGCTTGTTGGAACTCTCTCCAAGAAGCACACCTGGTCTTATCATAGCCTCGTACTCATTTCGTATAGGGGGTCTGGAACTTCACAATTGAGCTCCGTTTTCAGGTGGGCGGGATGAACTCCTTTGAAACGATTGGATCTGTTTTCAAAATACAACCAGCAAAAAAGATAATTGACCGGAGTTTACGGATGGCAAAGGCCAGGCCACTGTTGCTCCACAGTCGAGAAGCTTTTAGATTTGAGTAATATCTCAATTATAAAAAGAAAAAAAAGAAAACGCACTTGGTTCAGGCAGGAGGTAAGAGGTTAAATCACTGATTAAAGTCCAATTGAACTCCAACAGCATGTCTGAGGATGTGTACAATGTACACTACCCTCACCCGTCATCAGCATCAATGCAAAAGGCTTGATGTCTGGATGAAAGAACTCACCCAGCCATTCACATCCATACAGTTCCACCCTCATGCACACAATCATGGAGTGATCGGTGACTGGCATAAACCGCACAAAACGGGCGATAATGGGAGGCTCTAGATCCTTGAGCACCACGTCATATGCATTCTTGTTCCCCTCAATGACCTGGCAAACACAAGAAACCGGTTCAGGATGTTAAAACTGAACCACGGGCAGATGTTCACCCTGGGATGAGGTTTCAAACACCAAATGGCCGCGGTGCGAGGCAGTGATAGACGCGCTCACTTGTCGTCCCTTCCTGTCGTGCCAGCCCACCCAGTTGGTCCCATCGCGGCTGTAGCTGATCCGGTACTTCTGGGCAAACTCATTGCCCATTCCGTCAGCGTGCCGCCCCTGGGTGCCCACCAGAGTGATGAAGTAGAGTGAGCGGAGGTCCACCTGAAGGTACGCCTTAAGACCGTCGGGTTCAGACATGATGTCAGGGCACCAGGCACCGTCCCCATCGCTGTTGTCCAAGTCAAGTCTAGACAATTATGTAAAGCAGAGATATAAAAGAGACAGGAAAATAGTTACAGGCCAAACTATTTCGACTGATTCATCTTGTTTACTATTATTACACATCTAAGTATTTCATCATCTTGATAATCGCCCCAAGAGCTTTGAAACAGAAACCTGTTGACAATATCCCTTAGTGATTTGCTGTATTAATCTTACGGGTCAAAGTTCTTTCAAATGGCAACATCTCGTTTGCTTAGAACTATAAGGTTCTAATACATGACATTTTTGTCAATTGAGTTATTGTCCAATTGACTGTAATGTTTTGTAAAGTGGAGCCAGACTTCATCGTCGACCCCTGGTGTTTTGACGATGAAAAGCAAACTTGCAAACCTCTGTACCTTTGATATAGTTTTGACATAAAACTACGTCAAGGTTTTATAGATATAGGTGCAGAAGAAGACTTATTCAATCCCACCCCCAATTCTCAACTAATAATTTACATTTTGAACTTCTTCTGAGATTTATATATAGATGTTTTATCAAGGTGGCGTTACCACAGGTAACAAATAGTTATTACATTGTTACAACAATGAATAGGAGAATATACTTTAAATCTAACTGTTTCAGAGCCACTCAAAACTCAGATAGAATCTGATAATTCTAAGAACTGTGCTTATGAACTGTGCCTGAGTGACTGAATAGTGTCAACATTTATATTAATTGAATCAAGAAAAAAATCTTTGTGCCAGTTTTGTTTCATGAGGATAGGTTCAGTAATTACACAGAAACATTGGAAATATGACAATTGACAGACGAATTCTACCATAAAAGAATTAAACTATGGGCTTTTTCAAAAGTGACTACAGCTTATTGATCTTTATTTGCAAACACACCTTCCAAATCTTGCTGCAGTTGATTCAGACCACTGACTTGATGCTGAGATATCCTCATCCTGGATCTGACCTCCAGTCATTCCCAGGGGGTAACGGCACACTTCTACAAAAAGAAAAGCAATATTATTGCATATCATAACAAACCCTCTTTCTAAACTTGCACATTTCATACATTTGAGTGCTCCCTCTTGCCAGCCCCGGGCCCTTCCTGCAGTTTCGTGAGGCCTCCGCAGCTGAACAGAGGCAACACTGTGTAGGTGCCAGTCATAGCAGAACCAGAGGGGAGTGGTCTCAGCGAAACTGCTTGTCAAATTACACTACTTTTTAAAATAAGTTAACCAAAGCCACGTGAGGAGTGAAACACAAGTATCTGTCTATCTGTAAAGGAAAAGATAATAAGGGCTGTAGATTCAATATCGCCAAATTATTACAATCCTAGCTGATGACAGATTGCAAGTGTCCAATAATCACCTGGACACTACTTTCCTCCCTCAGTTGTTATTTTCAGTAAAAAACAAAGAGCACAAGTAGTGATCTGTCTATTACAGGCTTGATTTGGTCTCATTATGTTTTGATTTTGAGACAGGAGACAACATGGATAGTTGTTAGATATTTAACCTCCCTTAACAAAACGGTCTAACAAAATATTGTAATAGCATCATTATCAGTATTCAAGAGAGTAACAAAACTTCACACATTCTCCTTATATGTTGCATACAGTTCTTTCTAAAGATGACTAAAACAGAGGTAGGAGTGATTATATGACACCCATGCGAGGGCTAACAACATCGGTCACTGACATTATTTATTCACACTGTCTCCACAGTGTAATTATTGGGCGTCTTTGTTTAACCCACCTCCACACTGTATCGCCACATAAACAATCTCTCTGAAAACTTTACACAGCAGCTTCAAGAAGGTAAATATGTTGAAAATTCTGAAACTGTTCAAGTGGTTTTTATTATTATTATTTTGTTTACACTTGTATATAGAGGCTGTATCCTTCTACAATGTGGAAAATAAATGGAATAGATCACAGACTTTTATGGATGATCAAAACCAGCAAATCAGACTACAACACAATTCAATATTTAAAAAAAATCAAAAGCAGTCTGTAAACTTCCTGAAACCACTGGTAAAAGGGTGCATCTCTGTTGGAGGGAGAAGGCATGTGTCATACCTGTAACTACGCCTACAAATTTTCTAACTTTTCCTTCTAAATACCTGCAGCTCATGAAAGGTTTTTCTGTTCTTTGTGTATTTACTGCCTGGCCAGGGATAAACCACATGCACACACACATGCACACACACAAGCCCACCCACTGAAAAAGGGCTTCACGCTGACATATTAATGCCAAGACATAGAATTAAAATGATAGCACACATATGATTTCAGAACGATGTAGTTTTATTATAACACGTCAGCAGAGCGTAAGGATCTTATCATTGGCATATGCTTCCTGAATACTCGTGTTGATAGACTTTTCATTTAACATCCATCTCCTGCATGTTGATTTGATGTGTATTATAATGCAACATAAGGGCACTGCAGTGACATAGTGGTTAAGGCCTCGCGTCAAGGCCTTTCTGTGTGGAGTTTGCATGTTCCGCTTTCCTCCGGGTGCCCCAGTTTCCCCCACCACTAAAACAGTAAAATAGTGTCCACTTTGAGGGTGCGAGTGCGGGACCACAAATAGAAATTAGCTACAATGTGGCGGTGTGGTGTCTTTAAACAAGCCCCGTCCCAAACCAATACATAGACAAATACATTTATGAAAATGATCCAGATTGTTATAATATTCTAACAACTCCTCACAAGCGCTGCATGTTAAAGGTAAACTGAAAAGCAGTGGTTCCCAACCTTTTGGTCAATGCCTTGAGTCGTTCATTTATACTACCTCAAGGAGAAGCCAATATTATTACAAAGTAACCAACTAAACTAAGATTATTCAGTATAGTGTGTTCAAAATATGAAGCTAAAGTACTCTAAAAATCAAACAAAATATTTCCTTTGCCCCCTGCTGAGTGCTCAAGTATTCCCCCAGGTCTATGTACCCCTGGTTGGGAAACAATTATGACTTATGTGTTATTATGTCAGTGGTGTCATGCACTGCACGCAGAGAAGCAGGCAATTATCTGTAACAACAAAAAAGCTAAAGGAAGAGAAAATAACTTAAAGATAAAGTTGCATGTTATAAAGAAACACTTACCTGGATTAACCTGTGATTTCCCAGTGGAGGACATCATTAAGATGGTGATGGTGACAGGAAACACCCACTGCTGCTCCATGATCTTCCGAGTCAGGCTCCTAAAAGTTGTAGATAAAATAAAACAACATAATAAAGAAAAGAAATTGCATGGATGTGTGCGTTACAGTTGGCTCAGCGCTGAACAACCCAACGACCCTGTCCACACAGAGTCCCTGTTGTAGTCAGCCGCTGCTCCATCACTCCACAGAGCCTGCAGTATATGAACACGCAATTTATGTCCCTCGTAAGGGCCGTGTCGCTTTGGACATAAACACACTGAATATAGCCGCTTTTGTATCAAAATCTGAAGGACAAATCTTATATCTTTTAATGCATAGTTGAAATACGGCTTTTTAATTTTGAATTTGATCATTGCTTAATATCAGTGATCAGATTACTGTTTAGATTGAGATCACCATTCTGAAATAAAAAGCAAACGTATCCTTAATAATATAAAAATAGGACAATGTAAGGAGCCGATATACTCCTTGACTGTAGGTTTTCCGTTTGTTTGTCAGAAATATAGCCACACGCAACAAACTGAAGTAAAATAACAAACAAGGAAAGCACGTTAGTCAGTTCCAAATTATAGCTTAGTCTGAGGCTGAAATACAGGGCACGCTAAAACAGAATGAGCACAATCTCTTTCAACATAAAACTGCCACCGCAAACACAGATACACACTTAAAAAGACAGACATGGCAACGCAGCGAGAAGATTAAACTTACATTTTTAAGTTCTTCTTCGGTCATGAATCCATCTGGTTTGAGGGATTATTCCACATTCACTTCACTTTGATGCTTTCAGTAGAGCTGAGTGCTGACCTCTCCCTCAGAAGGACTTTAGAGCAAATGGAAAAGACAGACAGTAGGAGTGAGCGGGAGGAAGGCTGATGTAACAGTATTTCTCACTCGGAGAAAATAACATGCTTGGAGAATTTGAGGTGAGGCCAAAATCCCAGAATTCCACCTGATCCACAAATGGTTCCACTTACAAAGCCCCGAGAGGAGACAGTTAGCGCCGTGGCCGGCAGCTACTGACAAAAACACGTTAAAGTTTTACTGTGAGGTACAACGTGTCATTAGTGCCAACTAGACTGTGATCTATGGAAAACTAATGCTGGCACTGAGGGAGACGTTTCTGTTGACCACATCTGTATTTTGTCTGAATAAGTAGTTAAAAAATACTTACTTCAGTGCCTTGAAGTTGTCAACTGGACTGGGTTGTATGAGTTGCGGATGCCTCACCTCTCTTCTGACTTTTTTTTGTTCATCTATTCAAACTGAGTATTCAATCTATAAGCTCGGGTATTGAGGGCCATGTAGGCCCACGGTGGCTGAGTAGTGCTCTTGCCTCATAACAAAATGGCTCAACATCTGGAGATGGGTCCCTGGGCACTGCACCGTGGTCGTCCACTGCTCCTGACGGTTTTGGCACGGAAGGATGGGTCAAATGTCAATGACAAACTTCCCTACAGAGACAATGACGTAAACTTGGTCGTTCCACCTGACATATAGCCTTTTTATGCATTTCCACAGCAATGTGACTCTAAAACATGAAACAATAATAGAATTAGGTTAATAAAGGCTTTTTCTTGTGTCTAAATGTCTTTTACTGTTTGAAATGTCTTGAACAAAACATACCCATAAAATTTCTTGTTAGGGACACAAATTAGTGATCTTGGAAATAAGCAGGTGAAGTGCTAGGCATAGCCTATACAGTTCACCATAGCCGCAATGGTGAAGTCTGTGGTTACTCAACTTTAATTATGGGGTAACATTCAAGCTTCAGGCTCAGCTTGTGCATCTCTGGATTCTATGTCCTTCCTCTGTTGTATTGTGTATTGGCTATACTGTGGACTTATATAGGCTTATAGTTGATTAACAATAAACATGTTCCCAAAGTTCTTCTCGTAATGTTAATGAGTCATGACTCACCTGAAGCAGCGCTGACGGTTTTCACAGACGTGAAGGAGCTCACGGCAGGAACAGATAGATGCCTCTAATTGGTCTAATTGGTCAAATAAACGGATAATTAAGTCTCACTGACAGTTGGACATAGTTGTCTATGTCCAAACTCAGTGATAATTCAACAAACTATTATAAGCCACTGAGTGGAGCTAATCATTAGCACAGGGTAGAACTTTAGGTTAGATCAAGATTACACATTGATTTTAAATGTGTAGCTATTTAAAATACAGCCTAGCTAAATCCAATTGGAATAACTTGTTTTTATTATGTTAAATAGCCTATGAATGCAGTCATATACATTCATTCAGTTACAAAGTAAATGAAATAATTATCATATTAAAATAGCTGCTTGTCTTTGTAACCTGGCCTGGGTGTGGCCAAGGTCTTGTGTGGTAGCAGCATACAGTTGCAAAACTCCTCTCAAGTCATGAATCCAGCGCAAAACAAAAGAAGCATTATTTTATAAACATGAACTACAGAGTTGATTATCTGAATAAAAATATAAAAAATAAAATAAACACTGTGTGAGCCGTGTGATTGTTCTGTAGCTGGTGATTTCTGCTTTCTGACCTCTTACTGTGAGGTGACATCAGGCTGGTCCTGCTGGGCCCACTGTGCCCTGACCCCATTTAATCACTGCTGGAGCAGGTCATTATAGTGACAAACCTTCGACAGATTCTTACTCTAAGGCAGCTATAAATACTTGCAAAGGCCAATTCTAATTTCTAATTTTAATTGGGACAGGAACAACACCTGCACACCTAATTTACCCGTAACATAAAAAGTAGGTAAGACCTATCTGTGAATAAGAAATAGCACAAAAACAATTTCAATGTGACAAAGTCTTTAAGGGTTTTGATCAACAGTGATAGGAAGGAAATCAGGTGGAAGAAATCAGTGAAAGAAGAAAATACTGAAAATACAATAAATTCCCAAAAAATATTGTCACGTTCATAAGTGATCATTTTATTTTGACACACAAAGAAAGAACAAGCATTCAGACACTGTAAGCTGAATATGTACAAAATAATAAGAAATTAAACATTTAAGTGAAACCCAAATATCAATTTGAGTTTGGTTAGTCCAGGCTCATTCATTTTCTTATTTTATACAGAATCACTGCACAGAAAAATCTACAGTTTGACAAGACCTGTCAATTAGTTAGCACAGAGAAACACAGAAGAAATATAAACAACAAACAGCAGAGATCCGGATAGAAATCTTAGCAGCAAAAGAACAGTTTTATTTTAAGTAGACACATTTAACATAAACCACTATAATGCAGGCGTACATATGAAAATAGGCTATTTTCCCATGTGGCTGTTTTCTCCCAAATCACTTATCCAATCAACACTAATCACTTCTGACACAGTTGTTCATCAGACCTCTGTTAGCTCTTACTGTGATACATAATCTTGTTTATGCAAATCAGTCTAATCAGAATGGATTGTAATTCAAAACCAAATGATAAAATCTCCATGTGCATTAATATCAATATGAAAACTGTTATTTCATTTAAGCATTTTAAACTTTATTTGGGTCCTCACAGGTACTTCAGGTGTGTAATAGTTTCACTGTTGATGGCCTTTTTGGAGACAACCCTAACAAATAAGACGTGCTTGAATTGGCCCAATAATTGGCTTACAATTCCTTGTGGCTGGATTTCTAGCATATCGACTTCAAGCAGACGTGGAAAAGAATGAATAGTCATTAATCCATGTCGAGCCAGATTTGTACAGCTTAATACAGGGAAATGTCTTTAGGTGTCCCTCAGTGGGCAGAGCCCTACACAGCCATCTCAGTATCATCCAAAGAGTCTGGCAGAATCTCAGCGTTCAGCACATTAAAAAGTCGTGACGCCCCGTCTGGTGTCAGCCCCTCCCCCTGACCCCAACTGTCCCGGTCGTCGCTCTCATCAGTGTTCGACTCGTACTCCGACCCAATTCCAGACTCTCTGAAGCGCAGCAGCTCCAGGGCTCCCAGGACCTGCTCCCCGAGAGGAGAGTTCTCTTCACTGGGCGTCTCTCCGGCGTCTTGCTCCAGCCGCTCAGGACCTCTAGATGGAAACCGGAAACACTCCAGTCGCACAGCACTCCCATTCAGGCCTATGGAGCTGACATCAGGGGCCACAGTGCAAGGAGAGCACGGTCCTGGCAGGGAGGAGGACCAGGCGTTGTCAGTTATCTGGTGCGGGGACGCCAAGGGAGCCACTGAGGATGAAGGGGTGAGTGTATTACGGGACGGGGGCTTGGCACGGAATGTGATCTCCAGGAGACTGTCCTGAGAGCCCACTAAGATAAAAAAAAGAGAGCAGAACATGTGATTCTTATTATACTAATAATAAATAATTGACACATTGCAAACACAAACCCATATGCAAACAAACTTGCCATGTAACCCAGAAAATGCATGCAGCACTAAACCTGGGTTAAATCAACAACACAAAAATGGACTCAACCTGGATTAAACAAGACAAAATAGTTGTGATCTATGTTATTCTATATACTCCGACTTGAAGATGTGAATACATTTGACAAAGCTAATTATGCAAAATTAGGACTGAATAGAAAATCTGTCTCCTTGACTTTTAATCTCTAGACAATTAATTTAACTTAAAATCAGACGCATCTCTAATACTGTTCTGACTAATACAAGACAGAATGTATCCGAATATATGGAGGCGGATAATGTTGACAGTATTGTATGATTTATAACAGTAGTTTGCCGCTGGCAAGACGGGGAAAGAGGAGAGCAGAGCTGAATCCACTGAGTGGGCTGCCATGGCATAATGAATTGTACGCTGAAGTGGATGAGAAAACGCCATAATGACAGAAGCTAAAGACTCTGCACCAAACAAGATAGACTTAGAATTAGGTCTCAAAAACATGGGGAAAGCATATCAAATGCACACAAAAAGGCTCAACATGAGATGAAAGCCACTCACTGGAGGATAACTGTCCCACGGCTTTGAGTTCCAGCTCTTGAATCTGTTTGACCAACAGTGAAATGTGCTGCAACAAGTCAGTGTTCTGCTGAAGCAGCTGCTGCACTCTGGCCTGAGCCTCGGAGCGCGCACACACCTCCACTGACAGCTGCTGCTGCAGGACGTGCACCTTAGCAAGAGACAACAGGAGAATGTATAACAAGAACAAAGCAGTGAGATTATTGAGTTCCACTCCATGAGCCGCTGTGTGGCACTTTAGGCTTCATTAGACTCAGTCTGCAGCACTAATGACTTAGAAAAGTAGAAAGGCTTTGGTGTCTCCAAAAAACTGTATTAAAATATACAGCCTGACCCGACCCATTAGCAGAAACACAGGCCTTAATATATATATATATATATATATATATATATATATATATATATATACATTATTATATATTATTATTATTATTATTATTTTTATATATATTTTTCAACGGCCCTGTTCTAGCATCTCGCCCAGTGCAGTGACCCCCAAACTGGAGGAGTGGCTACAGCAGATACCAGGAAATACATCAGACATCTCGGTCCAGAAAAGTGCAGTTTTAGGAACAGCAAAGATACTGCGCAGAACCCTCAAGCTCCCAGGCCTCTGGTAGAGGACCCGAGCTTAGAGGAAAAAGAGACCACCCGTGGAGGGTGAAGAAGAGTTTTATTTATTTATTTATTTAAAAACTGCAGTCACTTGTTCTGAGGCTTAGACTTAATCCTACCAAAGATGGAAAACATCTGGTGGAGATAGAAATACAGGGAGGACATGCAAAGGTGGGGCTGAGCAGCAGCGGCTCCTGGATTTCTGATAGGCAGCTGCCCTTTAGCCGTACTGGACCTCTCAATAACAATAAGTGACTGGGATTTGCTGGTTTTGTTGTAGAAATTCTTAATTTGTTGCAAATTTTACTATTTGCAGGGATTTTATTATTTCCCAGTTCGTCTGTGATTACTGATCTCTTGACACTCATGCCCTTGAATATTGATACCTGTGCAGTGGCTGCCAGGGCCTGCTGCTCCTGCTGCTGCAGTTGTTTCTGCAGGAGCTGGAGCTGGTGCTCTGCTGAACAGGAAGCCTCCTCAGTCAGAGCAGATGCACCGAGTAGGGGCGAGTGTAGCAGCACTGGGGGGTCCTGCAAAAAATAAACACATGTCATGAAGCTTCATAACTACAGCTGTAGCCTTTAGAAATCATTGTGAATCTTCAATAAGAATAAGGAATGGCAAGGCATATTTCAGAGGTTATTTACACGGTAGTTTTCATAGAAAGCTAGCCAATGTATACAAATACCTATCCCTTCTATAAGAATCCCTTAGCAGCACTGACTTTTGTTTTGCTCACGACAGTGACTAGGAGCACCAGCATAATCGTTTAGACGACCACCTGTTTCACTTCTGACCACTCAGGCTACTTAACAAATCAATAAACCAACAGAACACACACACCTAGCTTAGTTAGTGATACTGTATGTTCAAAATATCACACAGCATTTGCAACCAAAAAGAGCTGAAGATTACTTTCC
The DNA here is from genome assembly GCA_021464625.1 of Proterorhinus semilunaris. Classification (NCBI taxonomy): domain Eukaryota; kingdom Metazoa; phylum Chordata; class Actinopteri; order Gobiiformes; family Gobiidae; genus Proterorhinus; species Proterorhinus semilunaris. The sequence continues at coordinate 18,330,216 of CM038358.1, read as the reverse complement.
ATTCACACAACACTTTTAGACTTGTAGAGATGTAGAGTATGTCTGATCCATCTGTGATGCCTCAGCTTTTAAAATCACTAAACACCTTTTTGTTATGTTGTTTAGACGTCATGAAGCTGAATGGTGCACGTGAGATTTGCTTTGATGTTACAGAATTACCCTCAAAATAGTAAGACCCAGTTTAGACACAGTTTATTGAACTTGATCTAGGCCCAGTGGTACATGGAATGAACAGCTTGAGAACCACCTATTTAGCGTTATCCGTTCCTCGCTCACTGCCATGTCTTTCGATGGTATTCGGTCCTAAAAGAAATACAAACTGTACTCCACATTTTCCTGCAGAATATGTAATCTTACACAAGTACAAGGCTGGCTGTGTGAAATGTCAGACACTAGAGCCTCATCTTTGGAAAAACCAAAGCAGGATCAAGTGTAGAGGAGGGGAACGATTTGATACAACACCCACTCAAACTTGATGCACTATTTGAAGTTGAAATGAACACAAAAACCCACTCCTAGCTGAAAGTAATTGTGATATTTTCTTCATCAGTCCGGTGCTTATAACCAAAAGCCATTTCATCTGGAAACTAATACAACAAACAGCACTCTGGCACTTCAGCTTCCGCTTTTACACATCCCCTGACATTCGCACAATGACTGAGTGTGTATCGGGCTGTCACATCCCAGCTGCCGTGGCATACATCACGCACATATCGCGTAATTGCATTGAGCAGGTGTGGCTTCGCGTCTGGCGGCTTTATTACACTTTTCCACTGACAGGGGTTCTATGAGACTGACGGATCTAAATTTACCTTTGCGGCGTCACCGTTTGCGTCCTCCTTTCTGCTCCTCTCCGCATCCGACAGCGACGCACATTCGATGCTCTCCTCTGTCGTGGCCTCGAGATCGGTCTCAGAAGACACGGCAAACGTCCTGGCTGTGAAGATTGAACACCGGGCGTTCATTATTTCTTCGCTTTGAGATTCGCGCGGCCTTAGGAAGTGAATTGTGAAGGGGCCCGCCTTTGATCACTGCAGCAAATCTCAAGAGCTGCGTCGAGCCTCAAGGAGTTTAAAAATATCCTCAGAGGATAATTAGGTATTTACTCTGACGGGTATGCGGTGTAGACAGGGTTTGTTTCTGTGGGCTGTCTGTTTGAATAAAAAGACAACACAGAGAGGAACAGGGGTGGAGACAGGTTTGATCTCTAGAGGCACTATATGCGTTCATGTGACATTGGTTGCTGGCAAGAGTGTTGTAGCCAGGCCAGCAAAACCAAATCACTGTCATAGGGAAGTCAAGTGTGTCTGTAGCCTCCATTATACATAAGTCTTACACTTACACATGCCTATACAAGCACTTTATAAGATCTACACAGTGTTTTTCTTCACTAAACTCTTAAATATTTAATAAAGTAGTGCAATAATATCTTTGCTTTTAAGCCTCATGAAAATGTTAATGTTCCTTGCATCAGTTATATATAGTGGGTTGCGGAATACCCCTCTATTTATTACAGTGTTTTATGTTATGATACTGAAACTGTACACATATTTTCTCCTCTCCTCAACCAAGCTTACAGTATATGCCGGCTGTAATCATGGGCAATGGATGGAATTTCCTTCAAACAGCAAATCTATGATTGAAAGCAATGCCATGAGTCTGCCGTCATGACTAATTCTGCACGAAAAGGATGAGTTTTCTGAGCACGCTTCACAACTTTCAGGGAGGAAAACTGTCATTGTAATGTAAACGACGACTGGCCCTCGATTAAACGGCTTTATGAAGAAAAGTTATTTATTTTTACAGATGCCTGATTTTGCAAGGACAAAACATTTTTCTCCCGCAGTTGTTATATATATAAAAACAAATAGGTGTAAGACCTTTAAAAAGTAATGAAGAAAACACCTTAAACACTCTGGTCTCTAACATGCAAATACTGCCTGGTTCCACTCCTCCACATACTCACTCCTTTCCTTTTTCATTACTTTCTCATTCCTTTGATCCTTCAGTCATTGGAGGTGGGATGAAATGCCCAAGATCTCATCATCTGCTCTGAAGCACCACAATGACCCATATCTCCATGTTTACCTATACAATCCAGCTTGATCAATAAATCTATATTTCACTTTATTTTTAGGCTGTGATCCAAGCGAAATGCGCATCTGTATTGGTATGCTGCACACTATACTGGGAGATAAAATGGCATTGCACAATGTGACCACTGGGGCTGGTATAAACAGTAACCGGACGTGTATTCACCTGGCACTTCGGCAGACTCCTCCCCTTTCCCCTCATCTTCCTCCTCGCTCTTCTGTGCCATGGTGAGCTGGTGGCACACGTCAAACGCTTGGCCCACGGTGCGGACAATCCTCATGGCCTGAGACTGAAACGGGTGAAGAAATGGATACAGATATTCAATCAATTTCAGAGCTTTCGACAAGTGAGCCGCAGCTTTGAGATCAGTTCATTTGAAAAAGCCGTGACTTGATAGAGACGGGAAATTACTATTATCTGTGAAGTTATTATCACAGGAAGGCTGCGATTAATTGTCCAGTCTCACTGCAGGACTCGCTCTTGTAATCTTGTCTTGTAATAAAACGATGTCTTCCACTGCTATTGTTTGAGGGGAAGAAAAAGAAGAAGAAAAAGAAAGACTTAAATTGTTCAAGTTGGAGATTTTCAAAAAGATGGTCATGACTACTTCTTACAATATAACAATGATGAGATTTGAGGACTGGATTACCAGACATACAAACTGGGGCAGTGAGCGCAAAATCCACTTTGCCGTCAGACAGGCCAGTTAAAATAAAGGTGTGGAGAAGCAGCGTAGAAACACGATTCAATCTTGCAGCAGTGGTGGGAGCGAGGAGAGTGTCCTTGTCGAGTGTCTGTGCGCGTACGTGCTGCCGCTGTGATGGATGGGTCCATTTCTGAGGCCGTGGTAGAGCCGATAAGGTGCGCTCTCATTGGAGGAGGCTGTGTGAGTGTGGCGTCTGTACTACCAGGCCATTCATCAGCTACAGGTTCATTAGGAAATAATTAGAAGCTGACGTCAGGGAGTCTCCTCGTGCGTTTAGACGGCATAAGTCAAGTTAACAGATAAATAACCAGGTGGATGCAGTGAGGATGTTAAAGTAATGCCACATAGTGAGCAAAGACCAGTACACAAATGGTAACAAACACGTAAGAATAGGTTTAACTCCGTATGTTTGTTTGTGTAGGCTCTCAGCTGTCCAGGATCCATCGAAGTAGAGATTTTCCAAATCCAGAATTTTTCTTGGACACTGGACAGGACAGAGAAAAAGGGGCTGAAGATCTGAGTGCTAGGGCAGGGCAATATGGCCTAAAATCTATATCACGATATAAAAAAGAAATATCACGAGAACGATATATATTTGACAATAGACAAATGACTTCAAAATCCCAGCCTTACGCCTATTGGGAAGATTAATTCAGGGCTATTTTATTCTTTTTCTTTTTAACGGCACACTAATTTCCTCACACATTTGATCTACTCAAGCAGTTTACATCCTTCATTTCAGTTTACTTGTTAAGCACCCACCCCTGTGTTCTACAGTCAGTGTTTATGCTGCTCTAATGGAGCTGAGCGTATCATAATTTATATCGTGTTCACAACGATATAAAAAATGACAATGATATCAAAAAATTATATCGCAATAACGATATGCGATACGATATGGCCCACCCCTAGTGAGTGCACAAAGTGACATTTTCAAATACTATGAATTTGCATACAACATACTAAATGAATTCTCAGACATACAGTACACTACCGCTCAAACGTTTGGGGTCACCCAATCCGCTTCTATTGCTTTTCTCATCAGCACAACAGTTTTCAGCAGTGCTAGCATAATTGCACAAGGGTTTTCTAATCATCAATTACCCTCTAACACAATGTCCCATCAGAACACTGGAGCGATGCGCCTCTGCACACCTATGTAGGTATTCCACTAAAAATCCCCCGTTTCCAGCTAGAATAGACATTCACATCATTAACAATGTCTAGACTGTATTTCTGATTAATGTAATGTTATAATAATAATAATAATGCATCGGTTTTATATAGCGCTTTTCTGGACACTTAAAGATGCTTTACATGGCAGTATTCATTCCCTCCATACTCGGTGGTGGTAAGCTACTATTGTAGCCACAGCTGCCCTGGGGTAGACTGACGGAAGCGAGGCAACCAGTCTGTGCCATCGGCCCCTCCAACCACCACCAACCACTCACTCACTCACTCCATTCGCCAGGCTTCCTGGTTTTGCCAAACGGTCTCCCATCCAAGTACCGACCAGACCTGCTTAGCTTCCAAGGTCTGACGGGGTTGGGCAGAGCATGTATGGCCACATACACACACAAAAAAAAGTGCTTTTCTTTCAAAAATAAGGACACGTTAAGTGACCCCAAACTTTTGAGCGGTAGTGTAGATAATAACTAAAACTCACTTTAATAAATATTCAAATTTTGGCGTGCTTACAAGTGTCAAATAATGTAAAAACAACAAGAAAATATAGAAAAACATCGCTTTTATATCCCAATCCAGTCATTTCCTCTGAGAATAAAACACAAAGCGTAGCTGCAGTTGTCTCATTAAATGTTCCCCGTGTTTCTTTCCTGCTGCTGGCTCTTAGACTGAAGACAGCCACAAATGTCACATCACAGCAGTCATTTTCCAGAGGCTGTATTTATATATTTTTTAAACGATCCGCTACCAGAGAGATGACAGCGCCAACAAGGTGTGCACGTCTAAAAGATTCCCAGGCAAAAGGAAAACGGCACATTCACAGTGACAGCAAAATGAGTGGAGCCTGCCTACACAGCTCCAACAGCACAATGGGCCACCGATGAGGGACATGAACCATTCAAGGATCACGACTCAGACTTTTCTACAACAGACTACACTGCACTCCCCAAAACAATATGAAGGTTTTACACATTAAAAGGAGACGCCAAGTTTTTATAACGTTATTCAAAGCAACATTTCTTAGTTTAGGGGTAAAATCTCTTTCCATGTATGAACCTTTATGGTTCTCAAATCAGGGTCATCTGCAATTTCAGATTCAGACTTCATTAGCTTAATTAGAGATCATTTAATAAGTGCTTTAGAAATGAATTTGAGTTAGGTGTTTTTTCTTTTAGACAAGGTTTACAACCAGTTTAAACATTATTTAAGCTCTATATTGACCTATCGTTCTGCTTTGATCTTGATTTAGGTCTAGTGGAAGGTAAAACTTTTGGAAAGGTTTGGGAACCAGTGACTTAATAAATACACAGAATATAATATAAATAATACTGTATATGGACAAGACATAAAGGTTAATTCAGAACTAATTTGAAAATGGCTGCTGGTACCAAGGGCAGTGAGGCAGACTTTTAAGTGCTGAAAAGAAGCTGTCTGGAAGTGTGTTCCAAGTTCCCGAGAAGGAAATTAACATATGGATAATGACTCAAACAGACATTATGTGAATGACAGACAGAGCCGGTGCTGGCCCTTCTGGGGCCCTAAGCAAAAATCCACACGGGGGCCCTACAGTTTGCATTCCATGGCTATTCAACGAAGAGCGAACCCGTTTACGGCCAAAAACTGTTCCACTGTGCAGTAGAGCAGGGCAGAAGTGGAACATAATGACCTCAATTCAGGCCCTGCCCGTCTGTGTGAGAACCACTAATCACTTAGCCACTGTCAGACTGGAGTTTAGGACGACTATTAGTCTATTTTCCCCACTTTTAAAATGTTAAATGGCGAATGGTCACATTCTCTCACCTCTGGTTCCTGACCCACAGTTTGGGAACCGCTGGTTTAAAACTAACTGAAACCTGCAACTGACGGTTAATTCTGTCTCACCACTGAGAATTATCCCGTGAGTAGCCCAGTTTGTTTTAGACGAATTCAGAGAACCAGAGTTACTGTAAGTAACTGTGCTCATGAGAACCGTGTGGATTCAACTCCCCTTTAAGACAAAAAGACCACGTGTACGGCTTCACTCTCGTCTATTCGCCAAACTACTGTCCTGATACTCCACTAGAGACAATAAGAAGAGAGTTTACATGAGTGTGTGGACATGCAGGCGCGGCCCGCGAAGGAAGGGAGGCGACCACCGGGAGACAGACAGACAAGCGGGGACGCGAAGGGGAGAAGCACTCGCGCCCTTGAAGTGACACGGGGAAGGCGGTGGGCCTCTCCTGCTCATCCACTTCAGCAGACTGCTGCGTTTTAGTGCTATATGTGACAAAGTAGGCGGAGAGTGAGTGAACGCTGTCAGAGAGCCTGTCCCCATAACAACGCGCTGATTAATCAGTGAAACGACACCGTAGTTTGACGGAGATGCGGGGCCCTTGCGGCTGCGGGGGCCCTACGCACCTTGTGTAGTTTGCATATAGGAAAAACCGGCTCTGATGAAAGAGAAGAGTTTAAAATCTTTGAGCATAATGCGGGCTCTTTAAGAAGCAATTCATCAAATCATACAAATAAAAAACATTTTGACATTTGACATTTATTTTAAGACTATTGGTGAAGAGCAGGTGGAAGACAGTCAGCTGGGACAGTGTCCGGCATTCATGTGTTTCAGCTTTATTCATGACAAGACTATTGTGGCTCAAATCTTGAGCAGGATAATACAGTGGATCCAAACACACAAGAAAGTGAATTGGTGTGATTAATCATTTTCATCTTGGTCCATCATTGATCTTTACTCAAAATCCCCTTAAACTACACTCTCAGTTATCCTATCCTTAAAAAAGAACAACGCAGAAAAACCTATTATTTTTCACACAACCAAAATATAATTGAAATGTGAAAGCGTTCTCTTTCAAGGCCACGCTCACAATGCTCGGTTGATGCTCTGAAGTGACATCTAAATGGCCTACGGCGTCCGCAGCATGTCGCATGGAAGTAAATCAAATCCTGCGTTATCAGCGAGTCTCATCTCCTCCCACTCGGCCATGTGCTTCAGCTGTGACACCCAGATAACGCTACCAGCACCCGAGGGGCCCGGCCATCTCTCTCCACGGCTCAGAGCATTAGGCGGATGCTACTTTCAAGATTCCCCCTCTTGGTACCTCCATGATTAGTATTCATCTTCACTAAGTCACTGTCTGTCTGGTCTCCATGGTGAAGAGATGCGAGGCTCATGCTCTGTCTTTGTCGTTGGTGGAAAAATGGCACTGGCTCAAGGTAAAAATGTGCGATCGAAGAGCAAGGACAAGATGTTTTGACATGGATTAACTGGCCATACGCTCACCATGCATCACAGCGACAACATGTATAAATATTATCTCTTGGGAAATGTGACGGGATAGAGTGAAAACGACCATTTACCAAGAACGTCCATCGAAATGTACCTTTTTCTTGGACTTGAACACGTTGCAGCGGAAAACGTTGGTCTGTCCGTCTCTGGCGATGTAGCTGAAGATTTTGAGGTCCTGGGCGTCATGCGAGACGTAGAAAATCCTGTTGAGGCAAGAGGCGATGAGGCTAATGGTGTTCTAATGAACTGTGTAATTGGACGGATTAAACAGTGCATTGTTGTTTGCTTTCTGACACATGTGATTAATAAGGCTTTCACGGGAGATGAGGTCTTACCTGTAGATGGGGTCCTGCGTCACGAGGCTTGTATTGTCGTCCCAGGACCATCCTTTTCTCTGCCAGATATCAAAACAAAATGTGGTTAGAGAAGAATGAAAGCTACACATTTAATAAAAAAAAAGAAAACGGCATAAAAACGTATATTGATATTTCTCATTAAAATTGATGATCAATGAAGCGCCCATGTATCCAGATTTGTTGACGCAGATTTGTTTTTCCTTGACCTTTGTCCCAACTAAGACTGCCAAAACGCATCATCTACTAAACTGACCTTTTCAAGCGCTTAAAACACCTGCCCCCCACCTGCTGATGCCACGAGGTAGTGTCTCTGTTTGGCCCGTCTCATTTCAGCACTACTTTCAGCGTTTCTGTCCTATAGCTGGCAGCCATTGTTCTTAGCTTAATCTAAATGGCTTCATCCCCACCTCAGTTGAGGAAAAAGGTGTTAAATAAACAGGCCACCGTTAGAGATATGTTCTTACCTGAGCTTAGACGAGTTGATGCGTACCTGTCTGGTCTTTGTGCGTGCGCTCAGTCACGCAAAAAGACCAATTTAATTTTGTGTAACTATACTTGGATCGTGTAACTACTCACGTAACCGTATTTAAATAGAGCTTCACCCCTGGGCCCCAAAGAGGAGGGGAGGAGAGGCTAAATGCTAACAACGTCTTTGGTCTTTTTGCGTGACTGAGCGCACGCGTGAAGACCAGACCTGTATACGCATCAACTCGTCTAAGCTCAGGTAAGAACATGTGGAAAAACGGTGGCCTGTTCCTTTGAAGCCGAAGCTGGGGAACCTCATTTCCTCCCTTTTAGACGGCTATTACTCATTTCAAGCTCTCACGATACACCCCACACATCTTGGTTATCCACATGAATTGCACGTGTGCAGCTTTGTCAAACGGTAAAACAAAACAGGTTGAGCGCCCATAGAAATAAATCATTTATTCCGTGTTGGCAATAGATAAAAAATGTGCTATATTTAGATCCAGAAAGCACGAGCTGCGTTTACAATATGAGCTACACTCTACGGCGGCACAAGTACAAAGTGCACAAAGTAATTACAGGCGGAAAAATATCTCATATGACCCAATGCATTGTCACTTTCTTTGGTGAGCTTGTCGGTTACTATAGCAACTATTGGCACAAGGGTAAAACCTGAGGCAGTGGCAATATGAAATCAAACTGCACTAGAGATCCATCCAAAGCACTGACCTTCCTCTTCTTGCGCAGGAGGACTTTGACAGAGTCGGTCGACACCACAATGTTCACTTTCTTCTTTTTGATGTTCTTCAGCTTGAATTCATACTGCACAGAAAAAAGAAAAAAAAACAGCAACCCAAAAACACTTGGATTAAAATGCCACAATGGTATTCTGACTTTGCGCTTCTTGGGGGGCAAACCGGGATTGAGTAAACACAGATAAGACGTCCCGGAGGCGACACATGGGGGACACTTTCATCCTTCTCGCAGATTGACACTGAAGCCCAACTCAACTAAATGCGCCGGCTCTGACATCTAAGAACAAGCGTGTTTTATGTGGAATTACACGCGGCGCTTTGAAAAGACCAAAATCCAACATCAGATGATTAATAGATCAATTGAAATAGTAAATCAACACCCAGAGAAGCCTTTTATATTCTATGTCATCTTTTCACTTTGAATGAAACACTCACGGACAGATGAGGAATGATTAGGGGGTAGCTTGAGGATATTTTTGAGGACTTATTAAAATAGATTGTTGCATTACTTCTACTACTTTGCTGCAAATCATCCCCCTGCATACTCGTCTCTCACACTAAATAACCTTGTGTCTTTTTGCAAGTCCACTCTACCTGTTACCCATGTATTCACTATCCCTCAAATATTAACTCCAAATGTAAATAAATATAAAACCTATAAAATATCTAAACGCTCTTGATATGAACTGCTGTTCTAACTAACATACACGGCTCTACACAACGTCCTAAGATGCAAGCCTCTATCTCTTCCTGAGGGCTACAGACTGCATTCAATTGCCGGTCTGGCTGTTGAAAAAGGCCTATACTACAGTTACCATGGACATTTTGCTATGTCAGGAGGTACGAGTAAACATTATCCAGCGACTGACATTGGGTAACAATAATGCAAAAAAAGTAGAGAAAAGAACCGTGGGAGAATTCTTGTACACTACTAGTAAATATATATAATGCACTGTACTGACCTATGCTTCTATGTGAACGATAACTTCAGCATTTAACTTTTTAAAATCTAAATTTGCTTAGGTGTTTCCCAGAAATCTATTAACCTAACCTATTTTTTCTTCTCATAGTTTTCTCCACAATCCTCAAGGTATAATAATTAGTACAGACTTCTTTCTAAGGAGAAGGACTGCCTATGCCCTCATGCAAAGTGGGACAAATGGCCCATCCATCTCTGGAAATGTCAGGGTTTGGTGAAGTGGACACACAAGAAGACTTTGCAGGATATGACCTGCAGCTGGTCTTTGACCACTCTTAAGCCCATGTTATCATGTTCAACCTAGTGCTTCCTGACATGCAGAGATTTGTATATTAGTAACATGCACGAGTCTGACTCGAATAGATACAAGTAAGTTAGTAAGTAAGTAAGTAAGTAGGTGCTTTATTTATTTGAAATTGTGTTCAGGTGTTAGTCTTGAGCCGCTGCGACTGAGGCCACTGTCGGACACCCTGACCAACATGTTTTTGGAGGTAGAAGAAACTGTAGCACCCGGAAGAAACCTCGCAGACTGCTTTCAGTGCTCCTCTGATCCTCTGAAACGGTGCAGCGCCTCTTGGGGTTGTCCCTGTTTCAGAGTGTGGTGTCCTGCACTGCTCAGCTCCTCCACCTCCTCCTTCCTCTTCCTCCTGTGCAGCTCTTTCCGCAGAACAACAGTCTTTCACCATCTTCTGCTCGTTTCTTCCTTGTTTCCTGTAGCGTCTCTTGTGACCACTGTGCTGCAGGTGCGGGGGGCTCTTGGTAACTCTTCAGTGTTTTAGAAAAATAATGTTGTGGGTCTAAAATGTCTTCAGCTCATACGCTAGCTGTTTGTTTACTTTTAAAAAGCTGCTTTCTTCACCATTATGGACTCTTTGCAGTAAAAAAAATCAGCCGAGCCCCACAAAAACACAGCAAAGTCATACAAAAGCATCCGGCAAAACAGTGTGGAACACTGAAGCCACAAATGCAGTTCGCAGAAAAAGCAAAAACTGCTGTACCAAGGCAGAGGGAAGTTGCGACTTGTTTACACGTTGCTATGATGCTTGTGATTGCTTGGCCCTGAAATATAGGTTTTAGTTAATGAATTATTTAAGCCTTCAGGGCACAGGGAGCTGCTGAGACCCCTCATTCAGGATGTTTATTTCACCTGTATGACACACAAAGCCCTCAGCATTGCATCCTTGGCACCCATCACACAGTGTTGTCTGTGTGCTGCCTTCGAGGAGGAGACTGTGGTGTCTCTAGGCCAATTCCAGCCGACGAAAAGACAGCTTCATCTACCAGGCTGTCAGGAAGCTAAACTCTGTCCCTTTCCTGCATTTGTCAGCCTTCTTCCATCTGTACTTCTAAACTGTGGTGCATCCCAGACCCACAAGGACACTGAACGCCGACCTTCCCCATGTGTATATTTTTAATAGGCGTGTCCATATTGTAGAACTGACAGACTTTGACTTTGTGCATCTTTCATAACTTGCTACTCGCAACATCTGTTTACAATTAAAAATACAGTTTTGCAACAATATCTAAACTAATTACCCAGGACTACTATTAAACAGCATCTTAGTTATCATGCTGCATGCATTGTAAGCTTCAATTACCACCTCCTTATGGATACTTTATTTCCCACATTAAGCCTTGATAAAAGTGCAGTGTTTCCCTCTTCCACCCAAGACTGACAAAACAATGGCTCACTTTGACACATTACTGTTAGGCAGCAGAGGCAAAAATCTGCATCTTCTTGAGTGTAGCCTATTGAATGGATTTTGCGACAACCCTCAAAGCTACCACCGCATTATAAAAGTGATACATTTAGCAGCAGTGCCAGAAAATCTTGGCAATAAGTGAAAGGCTGTTACACTGCAGTAAAAAGCAGGGATTATACCCTGAGTGTGGCTGGGGCACACACAGCTGACTCTGAGCTGACACACTAACTTGGTTGTTTAGATTAGATCGAGCAACATCTGACCAGGCCGCAAATCCTCTGTCAACTGGGCTCTCGAAGACTGCACAATTGACTTTACCCTGTGAGCTCTGCAGCCATAAAACCAACGTCCAGCCTTGATTTAAAATGCTACTGACAGCCCAGTGAATGTGACTAGAAAGCACTTTTGCACAGACAGGTAATTTACGAGTGAGTGTAGACGGCGTTCTTGATGAGATGCCCAAGGGCAGATTACCTGTTTACACTGAGCGTAGAGATTCTGTGTGTCAAAATCAGAGGTCTGAACAAAAGAAGAGGGATCTTACTCTGATTCTTCGCATGGCAGCCACTATCTCCATCCTGCTGCCTGGGCGTCCCACCTCCAGGCTCCCAATGTACTGCAAAATACATAGTTTAAATAAATCACTGTGTTACATTTCACTACTGCAGAAAACAGATTTATGTAAGTAGCATTTTTGTCATGATTAATATATATTTGTGATCCTACTGTGCTCACATTTGCACAAACTACTTACTTTCTTTCATCTAGCTATGTCTTGCTTGTCTAAATTGGGGCATAAAGGCTACTCAACATTTAGTTTCATCTAAAGCAAATAGACAAATAGGCAAACTAGTGTCTCCAAGGGATTGGATTGTGTGCATGTGCAATGTTTAAGAAATTACTCGAGACATAACTTGCTCCTCTCTGGTTCTAAAATACATCACTGCAAAAATAAAACGTACATTTATTTGCCATTAATCCATTCTCTTTTTCCAAAGTTACGCAAACTTTCTTTTTACTGCAACAGATTTATCTGGTGAACTGGATGTCAATGATCAAAGGCAACACTTAACTCCACATTATGGCTCTAGCAACATCTGAAGTGACAACCTTATACGTGACCAATCATAACCAAAACATTTCGCTGCTATGATGTGTGTCCGGCTCACCTTCGCCTCGAAGCATACCCCATGCTTGAACACCTCCTCGTTGTACATGGGTATCCTCAAATCTTGCGCGTCATCCACTAAATTGTACTTGGTTATACCTGGCATCGCCTTAGTGATGCTGACAGCTGGCTGGCTCCCGACACTTGTTTTACAACAGCGCTAGAGAGCTGCAGATATGCGCATACCCCCCTCTCCAGTCCCAGACGCGTCACTCCGGGGGTCATTGGGGTGAGCGTCTACGGCGGGTCTGTTTGCTGGATGGATCTGTCCGCGGGTTACATGAAGCTGCAGCCCGCTGATTGTTGAACGATGCGGGTGCTTATGACCCAATCACTCCCACTACCGAGCTCCGAGGCACAGTGGAGAGGCAGAAAGCGACGCCAACAGGCAGCCTATGACGCACGGACATTAACACATGGTTGTTTTCTCTCGTTACAGGGTCGAGGCATCCGTTTACGCACCGCGCGGTTGGAAAATTGAGTGCGGCGTCCCCTAAAGTGTGCATTAAGCGACGTAGAGGAGGACAGTGGAATAAGAATGAAGATTGACAGTCGCTGTGTCTACTACCAGCTACTTGCTTTGGTGACATCTAGCGGCCATCACTCACTACGGTTTAATAACATGGTTTCAAAGAGGCTCTGGGAAATAGCTACTACTACTATTACAGAGAGATCAAAGCTTGATTTAAATAAACTATACTTTAAATGTGTATTCTGACAGTTTTAATGAGTATGAGAATCGAGTATCTTGATTTAATCACTTGGTTGGCTACAGTGAGTGGGCCTAATGACTTAATTCACAAAACCTGAAAAATAATACATAACAAAACTTAAAGCACCTGAATTTAGGACCATCAGTAACTTTTACCACTACTACCTCTGCCATTACTACTTCTACTACTACCAGCACCACCACTACCACCACCACCACCACCACCACTACTACTACTACTACTACTACCACTACTACTACTACTACTACTACTAATAATAATAATAATAATAATAATAATAATAATCATCATCATCATATTAAGAAATAACATGAGCACAGGGAAAATGGAAATTCAGTTCCAACAGAAATTGAGCTTGCAGGTTACTGGTGTCACGAATTGGAAGCCACTTTGACACTAAATTGAAGGCCCTGCACAACTACTTAAAGTTGCCCACATTTAACAAGAAAGTCCACTTAAGCTAAAACTATGAAAACCTATAGCCTAATAGATAATATATTTCACTTCCCTCTTTGCCCAGCAGATGGAGACAGAGCTCTATATATTTCAGTGCCACGAGCAATCCACGTGTTGGTTTGAATGTGTTTCAAGTTTTCATCCTCTGTGTCCTCTTGTCCCAGGCCTCGCGACCAACCCGAGGGATCCCGACCCCCACTTTTGGAACCACTGTTCTAGACTACTCTTAAAAAATAAATAACAATAATAATAATGAAAAAAATAAATAAAAATAAAATATACATATATACATACATATACATATACATATACATATATATATATATACTTTTCAGGACCTCCTTCAGCAAATAGATGGAGATCAATCAGTTCTCTATCCTGGCCTGCAAGAGATGACTGTTATAACTCTGCAATGTGTGTCTTCCCAGGGGTTCTCAGCAGTGGTTGCGTATGGCCCTCACGTGATCGTCACATGAGTTAATGAAAAAAAGAAAGAAAAGAAACACCTGTGTCACAGGTTATTTTCAAACACTTAATGTGACTAAATGGCTTGCTGCCTGAGAATTCAAGTGTCCTGTCCTCTTCTTACTGTACTACTTTCCCAAACAGGCTTCTTTGGAACAAGATGAACCTGTTGTTGACCTCTTTCAATCTAATTCACACTCAAAAACACAGCAGTTCATTAAGAGTGGCATGTGAAGTGCCTTGCCCAAGATTTAAACCTCCATTTAAACCATCGTTGACATAGGCCCGATTAAGAAGGCAGAAAATGGGAAATATTGGCAAAGTATTGATTAGTGGACAGGGCCGTTGTGTTTTCTATACAAACTCTCAGGTACCGGCTCTAGTTTGTAAAGCATCTTTTTCTTTTCTCTATTGGCCTAAGTTTTTAACGAATTGAAACCATTAAACATTAGTATCTGACAGGAAGCCTTGTTAAAAAGAACTGTTGCATATAGTTTTACACATAATTAAATAGGCCAATTAAAAAAAATAGTAGTCTTTTCCCAGTTCTGTGTATCTATCCCTAAAATCGCTCCAACGCCAAACAATTTTCAGATTTACAGTGGACAAATTGTGCAGCTGGAGTTGCTGGACCCAGAACACATTTGTTCACTTGACCTGTTATCTAAATACAGTTAAATTAATATGACAAGAAATAGGTGTTATGTTATAATCCTGCCTGCATAAATAGAGACCTACAAAAACACGCATTATAGCAGAGTACAACGGTTCTGCCTATTAAAAATAATGATATTATTAAATGTGTTATACAACTGAAGTAGGTTTCTGGGACGTCTGTGATGAGCCGTGGATCCTGATGTGCTGCTGTCTCTTGGCCATCACTCTTTTAAAAGAGATTGACAATCTTTAACCTGTAAACAAAGGTCTAAATAAATAACAAAATAAAACTATTGCTATACTAGTGCTTCTACTGCGACCCAGATTATCCTACTTTTTTACTAATTTAGAGATTTAAGAAGTTTAACTAAGTACTCATCATACAGGTGACTCTCGGAAAATTAGAATATCTTTAAAAAGTGAATTCACTTCTGTTATTCAACTTAAACTGTGAAACTAATATGATAGACTCATTACATGCAAAGTGAGATATGTATAGCCTTTATGTGTTGTAATAATTTTGATGATTATGGCTCAGCTTGTAAAAACCCCAAATTAAAAATATAATAAAATTAGAATATTTTGAAAATGGTCTGTAAGCCATAATCATCCAAATTATAACATATATAGGCTTGACATTGGTCACTTTGCATGTAATGAGTCTATATCATATATTAGTTTCACATTTTAAGTTGAATTACGGAAATAAATTAACTTTTGAACGATATTCTAATTTTCCGAGTTTCACCTGTATAGCTAATGGCTTCTAATGTAACAAGAACTTTTTATTTTTTAACCATCCAGAGGAGATAAGTACCTTGAAAGGTGAGCTCTCTGAAAGTTCATACTTTTGTAAGAGTGTAATTTTGGTCAAATTAACCCGTCAGTCACTGAGCATGATGGAGATGAAGGAAAAGTGTCAGTGTTTGAGCATAAAGCTGTGATAAGAAGTGCATAATCATGTTCTTCTGATCTATAAAAAATGACAGATCCAAACAGGGGTCAACAATTCGATTTTTAGTGTCACATCTTCCACCCCTGCGTTTGTTATACTGTATGTAACAAGTAGCATTCTTTCCAAGCTATAGAGTTCAGGATTGTGATGTCCTATCGCTAAGCAATAATAAACTAATGGAGATTTTAAAAGGTAAAATACTGGAGTTATTGTTCACATTTAAACATTTGGACACAGTGTGTTAGATGGATTTACCAGTAGTGACTCAGCAGCTTACGGAGATGTTCCACGGCTGTTAATTCAATTTTTTATATTGTTTTTAGCTAATGTTAGTCTGTGGAAAATGTTTACTAGTGCCCACAAACATGGCAGATTTCCTTGGTAACAATGAATTTTCCCAAACTCTATACTTCATGGAGAAAAAAAAATACAATCCATGGAAAAAAAAATCATTTGAATCATATCGAGGAATTTATGGTTCACATATTTATAGAATAAACCAAAGCTATGAATGATCTTTCTTCCACTCAGGCGTGTCCAAGTCACCGGTTTAAAAATGGACAGAGGAACTCAGGGTAAACAGTCATCATGAATCTTTTGCATCACATTTTCCTTGCAACTAACTCTAGAAACAGCTTTACCTCATCATGGACGTGAATCATAAGCACCATCCCGGCAACCATCTGCTATTGGGCTCAAAATGAAGAAATAATGGCACCTGTTGAGGCTTTGCCCAAACACATATCACTAACTGTTGCTTAACTACTATTTACAGTATCAGTAATGTTCATTTAAATTGGTATTTAACCTATGCACATTTTTCTGTTTTCATGTATGCGTTGGCCTGTGAGCTATATTAAAAAATGAAAAATTCCTATAATACCTGTATAATCCTGACCCTTTTGTCATTATAATTAACCATTTATAACTAAATAATTTATCTTTTGAATGGTCAAAAGTACAACAAATGGCATCCATAACATAAAAAGTTACTGTTACCGAAACCTATGAATTCTGTACGGAGCCTGTTCCCCAGTAACCTGTCTCTATGACAACCTGTCTTTGTTTTACTCCACTCAAGTACGAGCGCTGTTGGCGAAGTCGTTAATCAGCACTCACATGGCAAATATGCTTCAAATCCAGCGCACTGACTCATGTCCACCAGCTGAGTAGGCGCCAGGATGAGCAACATGTGCTGCTTTTACTGGACTTATTTGTGAACCTACTCCAAATGTGACGTGCCTGCAATGGACCGGGGACAGCTCTGAAATAGTTTCTCCTGGTGTGTTTGGGGCATTGTTTGGCACATTATTGTTCCCACCTTTGCATAACTCAAAGTGAGTTTGCTTTGTTATATTGGGCGTGAGCTTTACACAGCACTATTTGAGAACCCAGGCTGACATATTCATGGCCTGTTTGTTTGTTGTAGCGTTGTCATTGTAAAGACTATATATTTTTCTTTAGATTTAAGTTTTGATGCCTGGTGGGTCCTCAGCAGTGTTGGTAGTTACTTATTACAAAAGTAACGAATTACAAAAATATATGACTTTTATTACTTTATTACTACTAAGGAAGGAATATGACATATTACTTACGCAAAATACGGTAAAATATCATTTCAATTCAAGTAACTCGAGTTACAAGTGCATTTAAATGTATGAACAAAAATAAGCCAAACTACCCCCAAATAAAATGCAGCATGGCAGATCAAGTTGATACTGGTGTGTAAGATCTACAGTTGTGTGTCGTTAATGTCGTCAAAACAAAACATCAGAGAATGGGGAGAGCAAAGGAAAAGGAAATCTTTGGCTGCACTTTTGCTCAGTGGCATTATTACTATTTTCAGTATACTCAGAAGTAATTAAAAGTAGGGTAACTCAACTAAATTTTTGAAACAGTAATATGTAATGCAAACATATTACATTTTTAAAACTGTAACTACTAACATAGAATATATTTCAATTTTAAAGTAACTTGCCCAACACTGGTCCTTAGACAACATTGAAGAAAGTCACTTGATAGTTCCAGCTCTCGTCTTGTATGGAATAAGTATATCTTCCTGTTTTATGATTTTAGATGAATGAATAACATATACTGTAGATACCAAAAAAGTATTGTTTACAGACTGGTATCATAAAAAAAAAAATCTAAATACTGTTCTTTTTCCGAATTGTTTAATACTACACTTTAATTATAGTCATTCTTCTTCAGCTTTGGGTGGAAAACATTGGCCTGTAATAGTATTCTCAGTTTTTGACAAATACACTCATTGACCCATTATTCTACTGCGCTAAACAATTATTGATGTAGTTCATGTTGGTGGTAATCCTCTGGTCTTTTCTGTGGTGATTCTTATTAGAGATACGCTTCGCTGAACTAGAACGCACCATTCGAGGGACTTCTCGTTTCTGAAATAGTTCTGCTTTTGTTGGGAGTTTCCCCATTCATTATCATTCAATATCTGCCAAGGCGTAGATGGCCCATTTGGTTTCATTTGTTTGGGGATTTTCTTGTTCTGCCCTTCACAGAAAGTTTAGAAAATAACAGGGCATCTTAGTTCCCCTGTGATAGATTGTAAATTCACCTTTTCATGACAAAGATCTGAATGTTGTTTTTTGGTTGGGCTGAGTTCGACTTGACAGACATTTCTAAAATAATGGTCATGCTCCTGTCTGCCTTTGCAGCTTTAACCAGGCAATATGCATGAAAGGGAGTCCTCTTAAATAACAGTTATAGTATTGCATATCGTTATACCGATATATATTTTTATATCATTGTGGACACAATATAATTTATGTTACGCTCAGCTCCATGAGAGAAGCAAAAACCCTGACTACGTAGGAGACAGTGGCAGGTACTTAAAAACGTAAAATGAAATGAAGGATATAAATTGCTTGAGTAGATCATACGAGGAAATTAGTGTGGCGCTAAAAAAGGCGTAAAGGCTGGAATTTTGAAGTATTTTGTCCGTTGTCAATTATATCGTCAAATTATTAGTTATTATTTCTCTTTTATATATCGTGATACAGATTTCAGGCCACATTGCTCTGCCCTACTGTGTGGTGACTGTAATACGATTAGTTTTAAACAGATATTGCACCAGCCAACTTTACAACAACAATAAATTCACCATTAGAATAACCCACGTGTGTGCATTGTGTGGCTGAGCGTTCACAAAGGAGGCCTTATTAGCCCCATCACTTCCCACAGGTTCTTTCGTAAGTGGAGTCCGTGGGCGCTGAGAGGAGACAAAGGTTCTGAATGACAGAAGTGTTGAAAGATGGGCATCACTTGAAGGGGAGTGCTGCAGTGACTCACGTCTGGCTACATCGAGGTAAACAAACCTTTGGATCTAATTCTCAGGTGTGTGCGGTCTCCACGGCAACATCTTAATAGTAGTGTTTCTTTGGTTTCTTTCCATTTTGTGTTGCAGGTGACTGGACACGCGGTTAGCAACTACATCCCACCACCTTCTACAACCTGGATACGAGATACGAATCATTCACACACATTCATCCACTTTTGGAGGAGTTTCTGATGAAGTTTTGATTCATTCCTTGGTGGCAGGAAGTTAGAGAATAGTATTGACTTCATGTCTACTGTATGTCATGTATGTTATTTGACACCATGTCTAACGAAGTCCCAGTGATGGAGTGTGTGCAAGTGCGTAAAGAGTCACCCAGGCACCCACAAGCTTGCAATTCCACACTTTCAGCATTTGTATACAAAACAACTTACTACAAAATATATTTTGTTTATTTATTAGGTTAATAAAATAAAACATGTTTTTGAAATACAATAAATAAATAATAAATAAATAAAGTTTACAGTAGATTAAAGTGTCTATAGTGTCTGTCATGTTCATCCTTTTTTTGTCTTTTTTCTGTAACTGTACCAAGTCTTCAGTCTTCCCCATCCTGCCCCTGCGTCTGAGGTATTTGTCGTGTCGGAGCACCCGCAGTTCGGGCTGTGTGTCTCGTTGATGTTCCATTTCCGAGGGAACTCATCTTTTCCAGTGAACGGTCCCGGTGCACGTCCTGCTCAGCCCGTCTTGGCCTTCCTGCTGAGCTCCAGATACGTCGAGGACTTGAGAAAGCGTGGATAGCAGTCCTTCTCCATCAGGGTGTAGATTTTGGCTCGGGCCAAGTCGAAACAGGAGGCGGCGGGGTTCTCCATGTTGGCCGCGGTGATGGCCTTGGTTATGTGGTCGAGATTCACCTTCATACAAGAAGCACGACACACGCGTTAGTTCAAAGTTCCACATTCTGGAGACACTTAATTAACTGAATGAAGTGGCAATTTTTATTTTTTTTTACCTCTCGTGGGGCGTCAGAGCCGATAAACTCGTCGAAGATCTTCTTGGCTTTGACTGCCATTTTGGATGGCTTTGAGCACTTGTAGTCCTCACACGCCAAGTAGAAGGCGATGTTTTCCTCACTGAACTCGGACACAAGGAATGCTCTGAACAGGTACAGACCATCTGAAAAAATACAACAGTTACAAATCTGATCTATTCTATCTCTACGCAATTATGTCGATGTATATGATCTGAAAACTTACTTTGGCTGCGCAACAATTTGTCAAAGGATTCCTTCCACTTTAGGGGCTCCTCTAAGTTGAACCTGCAACAAAATATATGTTTAGCCACATGTCACGACTCGAAACGAAAACGAATTGTGCCACGAACATTTATTGCCACCTCACCTCTCTTTGTCACTCTTCTTGCACTGCCCCGTGATGCTGTGATCTGTCTTCTGCAAGAGACTTCCAAACAATGCCTTGAGTTCCTTTGCCCTGGAGAGAAAACAACTGTCATCCCAAATGTCTCCTTCTCCAATGCCATTCACGTTTCTAGTGTTGTGAGCTTACCTCTCAAGGCAGGTGGCGGGCAGCGAGTCCAGTCCGCGGCACATGTTGAAGTCTTCCTGGGATAAATCCAAAGAGTATGGCAGCTCGTTGTTGAGTCAGCGAGCGCGAGTGCTTGTGCTGTCCGTGTGGGACTGAGGGACGCCTTTAAACATCGTCCGGACTGTGACTTCACTCCCCCCTCAGCCAATCAGAGGAGGCCAGTGGGAGGCTGCTGCGCTCGGCTGAATAACATGTGATTCTTACAATGAGTGACACAACTTGAAAAGTGAGTGGTGGTGTTTTTTTTGTGTGGCCCAGACGTTCTCGCGGGGAAAAAAAATCCCCTCGAAAGTGAGCACCGTTTCACACAATAAAATGTGCGCTGCTCTGGATCAACAAGTTCCTCTATTTGATGACATTGTGTTTCGTTAAAATGAATAAATCTAAAATAGGAGAACTGCCCGAAGAAGCTCAAGTACCACCGTTTTAGAACCACTGAAATAATGGACATCTCAGCCTTTTTTATCGGCATTGATGGTTAACTAAATACAGTGTTGGGGATAATGTATTACAAAAGCAACGAGTTACAAAATATATATTACTTTTTTCAGTAAATAAGGAATATAACATATTACTTACAAAACACGGGAATATATTAGTCATTACAATTCAACTAACTCAAGTTACAAGAGCATTTAAATGTATGAACAAAACAATACCAAACTAACAAGGAAAAGGAAATCTTTGCACTTTTGCTCTGTGGCATTATTACTATTTTCAGTTTATATTTTGCCAAAAGTAACTCAAAGTAGTGTAACTTAGCTACATTTTTGAAATGTAATATGTTACATATTACATTTTTAAAACTGTAGCTACTAATATAGAATACATTCCAATTTTAAAATGCCCAACACAAATAAAAGGCAGTACAATTCAAACCTACATACTTTTAGCCTCTTTAGCAGCCGCCTATTTTCAACCACACCACCATCCCACAGACTCATATCCAGATCCGAGGCCGTTACCGACCCGCTCCCTACTGGAAAAGACGACGGAGTATACAGTAATGTTTCAGATGTCAGAGGTTCGTTTGAGAAACTTTACAATCTAAATTTTGTTGAATCTCTTTCGTAATTGGACGGGGGTTTGAGTGGTCGATGACGGTCAGCTGTAGTAACATTAGAAGCTTATAACTGTGTGGTGATATGTGTTTGTTCCTGATATGGTTCCATTTTATCTTTGTTTTGGTCCTGATTGTGGATTTATTTTAGTTTTGTTTTCACACAATTTTGTGACAAAACCCTTTGACATACCCTCATTAATAACAATAACGGGAATGTCAGCGATATTTGCTTTTACGGCTGAGCTAAACTGGCCTCCACAACTTTGACATCCCAGACTGTGATTTTCCACCCAGAGAATCCCAGGCATATGATTTCAGAGTTACAACAGCCTATAAATAACCCTGCAACAGTGAAAACTATTGTTCACTGACTGGGAAAGACTATCTTTAGCTACAACACAGTCTTTGATGGGGGCTGTGTCGAGGTGAACTGGCAAGAAAAATGCCAGGAAGGAGCTCAAATCAAGAGCAGGATGTGAGACACCCAGGCTCAGACAATGCCTTCAACGGGACGGACTTTGCTAACATTCACTATTAGTGAAAAGAGGATATTAGTACTGCCAGACTTCCGCGCTCTGATGAAGAATAGGTTCACCTTGTGTGTAACTCAATGTAAAATTACAAAAACGCAACCAAAAGTGACCACAAGAAGCAACAAAAAAAGTGACCGGAAAGTGGAAAAAAATCAACAAAAATGTGACAAAAATGCAACAACAAAAAAATTTATGAGATGAAAAAGAACATGAAAATTATGACGGCAACAGTTGAGTTGGAATCCCATAACACTTTTCGAACGAGGCTTTACACTGGCCTATAATCTTTTAGATTTGGGTAAAACTGAACTGGAGAAAATGCACTCGGTTAAGGCGGGTGGTAAGAAGTTAAATGAAATATGTATTGAAACATCTAACTGGGTGCATTTAGCAGAGGTTTTAACTGTACAACCTCACCTTTATTTATGATTAAACTTGCAGTAAAACCTATCACCTCTGGCCAAATACAAGAGATGAAGAAAATCCTAAATAAAAGAATTGGCAAGAAGCCAGCACTTTGGACTTCCCTGCTATGGATGAAAGTATAAGAACTGAGTATGATTTTTACTTTCCATATTGTAAGAAAAATATGGAAAGGGGAATGAACTTCGTTATGACATGTGACTAGTTTTCGGAGCTTTGCTGCGTGTCCAATTCTTACTGTCATGAGATCAAAGCAAGAAGAGAAGTTCATTGTTGTCTAGTTCTGTTTTTTGTTTCATGTCTATGTACTACTATATAGGTCATGGAGATATGACCTATCACTTCAAGCTCCCCATGGACAGTTTGAGTGATATTAACATTGAAATAGGCAATAAAGGTTATAGTTAAAAGTTAGGGTTTTATGTGGTTTTATTGGACATTGTAGGTATTATATAGTTTTACATCAGTGCAGTGGCAAATTTATGAAGAAAGATTGAAAGAAAATAATGATGTTCTTCAACATTATTGCCATAAGACAGTGGATAATTCTATACTCCAAGGAAAGAACTTGCTCATGTCCCATTGATACAGAATATTTGGTAACATTTTTAACTGTTCTAATGAAATGGGTAGTCGACTCTCGGGTCATAAAGCACTGATTTTATTTACATCTATGATATAAAACAATACAATTAAAAAGTAGGTGCTGGTTGTAGAATCCTAACCAGCAGCTATATGTGCCCATGGGTGCACACACCCTGAACCAGTGGCTGGACACTAACGGACTACATTACTTTACAGTGTGGGTGTTGGCAGAGACAATTCACAGAGTTATTGTATATGGCAGACTCAAAGATCAAACCACTCTTGGCATAAGCATTATGATATTATCAGCCCTCTGCAACGTGTGCTCAGTGCCCTTATGGTAAATTGCTGATCTTATGTATGACACAGTTGTTGTCTATTTTTTATTTCAATGTCATGTTACATCACCTTCACCATTGTGACTGTGGATTCAACACACTGACACAAATACCCAGAAACCTCATCAACCTGATCCAATTGCCTCTTTTCTATTTGTGTCTCCTTCAATGGTCAGCTGGAGTTAGTCAACACTCATGTAATGGCTGCACAATGAACTGACACAAATGCTAAATTTGGGCAAGAAGAAAGAGAATAGAAGCCTCTGAAAAGTGAAATTACTTTTTGATGACTGTCGGCCCATTTTGTGTTCTCATTTTTGATTAGCGCGGCAATTCTTTCTACGGATGTTGTACTACAAAATAAAGGCATTGATTCTTTATCGTGTCCCACTAAACTTTGACCAGGCCTTGGCACTACATTGTTCTATGATACATGGAACAATTGACTTGACCTGAAATGCATATTGTGATATCACCAACTACTAGAATATAGCACTTTACAGTAAACAATTCTATTTTTAAAGGCTCTTAAATATATATATATTTTGAAGGCTCTTAAATATATATATATATATATATATATATATATATATATATATATATATATATATATATACACGAGGGGATATATATATATATATCCCTATTAGAACTGCCACTGTATGCATGTTATCTCTATTGATCACATCCGGTCGACTGTCGGTGACACTAGTCAGTGCTGGGCTTTCTGGAAGGAGGGAAGTGGTCATGAAATTCCCTCGCTCAATTCCCAAATGCTCTGACCCCTGCACTTTATTTGGAAAACTTCCAGTCAGGCTGTTTCCTCCAGAAAATCTCCAGCGAAATCCGGATCCCTTTTGTTTACCTAAAAATAAATTGCTTTTTGAGTCTTTGAGGGAGACATTATGAAAAAGTAATTAAGTAAGTGCTTTATTTCAAAAATTATATTTTCTGTTCAGAGCTGAGCTACCAGATTTGTGTTGTACCAGTGTGTTGGTTATTTTTCCTTTACTTACACAACAATTGTGTAATTTTAAGAATTTGAGAAGGACAGCTCAGGATTTTAGCTGCATGAAACTAAAATGGAGCTTCACCATGTTTTTGTCCTGGCTCTGGGCACAAGCAGGAGACCACTCCCTGAGGCCTACAGACTGTGCCAGATGGGAATCTGCATTTCTGTTTTGCTACAGCCTCCTTCTTAATGTTTTTGAGCTCTGCATAGTTAAATACAGGTAGATGATGACTGGACGATTACAACATGACCTCAGCATAAAAAAGAATACACATTACTTCCTATGACTGGCAAAGTGTTGTTTTGAGTGTGAACACACAGCAGCAGTCATTTTGGATCTGGATGTGTTTGGTATAACGGAGATGAGAGATAATGTTTTGAGTGTAGCTCCATCTGTCCAGACACATCTGAATATGAAGAGTGTCACTGATCTCACAGAGCAGGTGCCTATCATTCACTGTTGCTTACTGTAGATCTGTGCAGAGCCCTGCAGCAATGCACATGATACTATCTCTGCATGATCAAATGTCAGCTGGCCACAGAACATCTGGGGCTGGAGACAAATCAATGTTAACTACGTTCAGCCGAGCTTCAGTAGAATATAAACGATCCCCCTTGGATGCTGCCATCTGTCCCTGTGCCTTTCTGTACCTGTTCACGAACGAATGCCAAATGTAGCACCAGCTCTGTGCACATATACAAGTTGGCCATGGGATCAGAAATAAGTCGAATTATTGTTCACCACAGATAAAATATAAGATATACAGTATCTGTGCAAAAATGTCTTCACAAAACTTTCTTTCTAGAAGTACATCAAGGGTATTGGTTGTAGTACTGAGGATGGCCACAGAGGGCAGCATGGACTCACCAAAGCGCGACTGTATCAAATACTGAAAGGTTAATTGGGACATGCACTGTGGCACGTTTTCTTGGCCCAACTATAAATAATTCAAAAAGTGTGTAATTGTTCTGTAAGGCATTGCACAGTGTATTCCTGGAATATGATCACTTTGATTTAATCCTAGGAAATATCCACTGGAGGCAAATAAGTTTGAACTCACTAAGGGGATTTCACGGAAGCTAATTGGGAACATTGGCTGAAAAAGTGGGATAAACCAAAATAAATGACTTATAAGCTGGGGTCAGTCACACTAATGTGGCCAATGGTATTCTGAAATATGCCCTCACAGTGTGCAACACGAGGCGAGCGGGTCCAAGGGGTTAATGAGCTGCTAGTAAAACAGACACCGCAGAGAGGCCACTGAGGTCTTCACATTATTGGCCTGTTTATTTAATACACTTAATATAATAACAGCACACGGAGCAGGATGATGTTTTAAAGCAACACAGAACAATAGCTTTATACAGGTTTAATAGGTTTAGATGAAAAAGTGCAGCTTGTGTGTGTATTGGATGGGTGAGATTAGAAACTTTCGAAGTATCTTTGCATCATCTTAACCTTTTTCCATTGTACCATGTAAATGTTTGTCTTGTTTTAACGTTTGGAAACCGCAGATGAAGCACATTCTGTGGCAGAGCTGTTGAGAGTCTCTTGGAGATTATGCAGCTGAGAGCAGATCAACTCAGCAACTCTGAAGAGGCGTCTGTTCTGAGAATCACTCTGTCCCAGAGCCCGGCAGAGCAGGTGAAAAGGACTGTTGACTTAACATTAGCGTTTCCAACATTGCACTAAAGGTAATGGTCATCAAATGTATGTGTGCCAAAGGTCCATGTACAATATGCCACACATTTAGTAATTTAGGCCGTCCTTAGAGAGAAATATTGCTCTTTGAGTAATATTTATTAGGCTACATTTTTAATCTTTCATCAGTTCAAGTGTACCTTCTGTCACTCACACTGAGCAAAAAGCTCTATGTTGAATTTAATGGTATTAAATAAGGTGTAACGTTTCCGCTATCTCACGGTTCAGAAACTGATACTATGGGGTTAGGATTAGGGTTCATTATATATTCTGACAAAATAAAGCTAGCGCTAATACAAATTGACAAATTCTGAGCAAGATATCGTAAACCAAAGAAAAAACTGTCCCGACTAATTATATACTGCCAATAAAATAAGCCCCTGGGCTCATAATACAAAACAAAATAGAAAACAGAATCGCATGCTAAGTAAAAAACTACAGTGCACTGTCACGTGTCGGCCATGTGCTCCTTAAGTTGCAAATTTTTGGTTTTGCTTTCCATAGACGGCGGTTAAAACATGCACAGAGCAATGCATTTGATTTGATTTTGTACTTTTTTGGAAACAAAGCTTTTGAGGCCGGATTATGCCCAAGATTGGATCTCACGCCTTTGACAATGCGCGGTGCACTGGCGCTACCATTAACTGCAGACTGTGTGTTTTTGTAATATTGTAACTTTGCAGGTCTTGAGTGTCTGCAGCCTTCAGTTTGGCTGTAAGTGATGATAACACACATGCATTTGGGTTGTATTAATACTTTCTTTCTATGTATGTCATGGGCTACAGAATTGCCTTTTCTATTTAACAGATCTCCATGATAATGCATGTTCTGCATACAGGGGATAACGCACTTCTCATGAAAATTCACACATGTTCGTTCAGCTGCTCCGTATTTGATGCTTCTCTCAGTGAGATTACTGCGGAGTCATTTAGAGTTCAGATATGATTAACAGTATCTCGTTTTCTTCTGCTGCAGCATTAAGGATCAAGGATAAGTGCACTGCACTGAGTTGGACGCAGCCAAATGGTCAAGATGTTGTATTTAATGAAAGCTCCAGAATTTTATGAGGAATTATGGAAGGATTCATGAATTTGAAGCATACTTTGTAAACTATCACAAAACACCAACTTTCAAAGCCCTGAAATGCCAGTATTTAACATCCACCTACATACAAGTTTCCTTCATCCCACAGCAGACCCTCATATAGCCTTTACATGTAATAAGAGGGAAAATGTCCAATCTTTAAAGCACACACAAATAGTGCCCTGTACATAAATAGTGTAGCAAACAAGAAAGGGTTGTTCCTTCCCATGTTTTGAGAAAGGAAAACATATTTTGTCCCAGTGAAAACAGTGTCTGCTTTAATACGACTGAGGTACGATTGCTGTTGTGTTTGTCACATTAATTGCAACAAAGATATCAACAAATGCCCCATATTTCCACATTCCAGAGAATTCCCAAGGCTCGGCGTCATGGGCCGAATGGGAATGTGCGTCCCCACCACAACTACGCACCAGTGACCAGAGTCGTCATGTGACTGGTCATATGTTTACTCATGTAAGTTTAAGAAGAATCTGATCTGGCTTTTATCTGGGATGTGGTCCGCGGGATTTTCCTCTGTGACTAGCAATAGATCTCCACTCAAGGCTTACTAATGACACAATTAGACGGGGTAATATCCGGGAAATACTTTAGTGCTGGAAACTAAAGCAATTGTCATGGGTAATCTATATTCACAATATTATTAAAAGGGTAGTTCTTCTAACATTTTCCACAAATTATAGTGTCTTGACGTTTTGGCATGAATGCAACTTCAACAGTAGCCTATCTGCTTTGTGACTTAAAATCTCGTGTTCGAAATGCAAAAAAATCCATCTATAAACCTACACATTTAAAAAAAAACGGGGCCAGCTAAAACAAATATTGATCTTTGTGTGTGTGTGTGTGTGTGTGTGTGTGTGTGTGTGTGTGTGTGTGTGTGTGTGTGTGTGATATAGGGAGATCATTTGTTCAATCAGTATATAATGTGTTTCCCAATATGTGGGATTTTCTTAACCTCTTAACTCCCACCTGAACCGAGCACATTTTCTCCAGCGTTAAAAGCTTCTACTACAAGCTACAAGAAGTTTCTAGAAAAAAGCATCAAAATAGCTATGAATAACATAAGAATAGCGACAACATAAGAAAAAAGCGGGGGGGAAAAACACAATGTAAAAGTAATGAATAGGACAAGAAAAAACCGATACAAAAACGTACTGCAAAAGCAACAATAATGCAACAACAAAGCGACAAGAAAGTCATGAAAAAGCAATGACAAAGGAACCAAAACACAACAAAAAAACTACAAAAACAGGACAAAAAAGCAACAAAGAAGCAACAGAAGAGCGAGAAAAACGTGCTATGAAAACAACAATAACACAATAATAAAGCGGGGGCAAAAGGAACCAAAATGTGATGAAAATGTGACGGAAAAAAGAGAAGAAAACATGACAAAAACACTTAAAAAATGTGACAAAAATGCAGCAACAATGTGATAAAAAAAAAAGTTGCAGTCAGTTTTAGGTCTTAGCTTTCAAATGTGGATGTCCTGGCCAGTAGGCTGTAAGTTACTGTCGAGAAGCTTTTATAATAGGGTAAAGCAGAACTGGGGAAAATGCGCTCGCTTAAGGCAGGGGGTGAAGTTAATAATTCTCTGGAAATTGTAATAATAATAATAATAATAATAATACACTTGTATTGCTCTTTACAAGCCTGTGTTGACAAGTTTTGACAAGCGCTACACTGCAGTAATTATTCATTCCCTCCATATGGTAAGCAACTGTAGCCACTCACTCACACACTACATTCACATGGGCGGTGGGTGAAGTGTCTTGCCCAAGGACACAAGGACAATCTGCACATGCAACCTCTCGGTTAAGGACGACCTACTCTAACATCTGAGCCCCTGTGTGTACATTATGATGGGAAAGTCTGGCTCCCGCCCCCAGCTGAGACTGTGACATTGGCTCTTGAATCATATAAATGACCTCTTACACGTTACTACTGCAGTGCACCAACAGATGGCAGCAGGGCACTATTAGCGCAACATTCCGTATAATCGTGACATCACGTACAGCAATAGGGTAAAAAAGTAACCTGTCTCACCATGGTCTACATTACTTGGGATTATATACTAAACTTGAAAGTGAAATAAAAACATTTGCATCATATATCACTTTTAAAAAGTCTGTATATCAGGAGAAACTTGCAATTCCCTCTTACACTGAAAGTCTTTGACCTATTCATTTCAAACACAGGGTGAACTGCATAAATGAGCCTTTAAGTCCAGGGCCTTCTTACAGGCTTTAAGAGGTATAATACCCACAATCTCTCTCCGTTTAAAGCTGCATTTTCTTTCAAACCTCAATTTTCCCTCATTGCCAATAGGTGAGGGACTGACACTGGCATCAGAGCTGTGCTTTTGTATTCCCCATTGATTTCGTTCCCCAAGATAGGGTGTGCATTGTCGTCTTGTGCCACTGCCCCCGTAGGACCGCATTATCTGTGTAGTGTCATTGCAGATTACAGAGGCGATGTTTGTGTTGCATTTATCCGCTGGGTATAGCTACGCATGTTTGCGCATATGCTGTGTGCCTTTTGAATAGATCTGCTTATTTTCATTATTGTGTTTTGCATGACTACTTGAACGAAACATCCTCACAGAAACATATGCGGTTTTATAAGGATATTTGCATATAAATGTCGATACGGACTTTCTTTGTCTATAAGAGTAATTGGTTTGGTAATTGAAGCCTAATGATAATGAATGGCAGTGTCCACAGAGGATGGTCTAAATAAGTGTTCCCAAGTTAAAGCCAGCGCTGCTGTCTGTCCTGTGGTCTGTGAAATGGCTCAATCTCAGTCATCCACCCACCGTGTGATTGATATAAATGTGCTAAAATTACATTATTCTGGCAGGGCTGTTATGGACTATTGCGAATCTGAGATATAATATATCAAAAACGGCAGCCTGTGCATTCACAATATGGATGAACTATAGACAACTGTGCTTTGGCGTTTGAGCAAATGTTATTTTGTTCTTGTGCTTACCAATGTTCATATCCTGGATCTTCATGTTTCCACTGTATGTTGAGGCGTCCGTTTGTCCAGGCATGGCATGAATAAAGAGCACCCCCCGATTCGAGATGAGTGTTCTTTGACTTTGTCATGCAACGCAGCCCTTTCTTCCTCCCCATTCTGTGTTGCTACAGTAAGTCCTTTGTGCTGCTTCAGGACAGGTTTATTTTTTTTAACAGCCCAGTCACAGTATTCATACTGTACATAGCTATATTTCCGATACCTCCTGCAGAAAGGGGCACAAGAAGCATGCGTAATATCTGTTATTAACTTGACTTAGTTTTTGTATGTCACAGCAGACATACAGCGCTCTCTCACTTTATCCTATTTACTTGTATATCATTACTTACTCACATGTCACAACAGTACTTCTGGCCTGATGAACAAACTATCTCAAACTAAAGCAGCTTTGTTTATACTAGCAACAAAATGTCAAAAGAACGAAAGAAGTAAACAATTATCTCCAGCAAAGCTCTCCGGAGGCAGGGTCAGCTCACAATGAAAAGCAGTCCGGGCATTCCAATAATAGAGATCTCAAGACTATTAGCTGCTTTACTCTTCAGTTAGTAACACATTTATTTCAGATGCAGAGAATGGCTCTTGCAGTGGTAATATAAACAATTAAAATAAAACCACCCCAGAAGTCTGTTTTATGAATCTTTCTTTTATAACCCATAAAAGTAATGCGTGAAGGTGGCGCAGCAGTGAAGTGACAGGTGCACTGTTCATAGGCATGCCATTGTTCTGGGAGCTCTGCATGTTTCCGCATATCAAACAGAGCATTTTAATTAGCTACATTGAATATTTTAAGACACATGATAAAAAGTGCCTTCAGTATTCAACATCCTGGTGACTCAGGCTGCCAGTCTGAGGGGCTGACAGGAGCGTCAGAGCACAATGAGCCAGTCACACTAATGATCTGGTTGCCCACACGTCTTTTTGCGCTGCATGGGAACTTTGAAAGGGTAAAGAGGGCTGCATGATGCTGGAAGTGTGATGTGCATGTTGAATATTGCCAAGGCAGCACAACTATACCTGACATAATCACTTTGGTTTAAAGTCAATCAGCAACATATTTTATTTTTTACAACATTATTAAGAAAATTACAATGAATGAAGAGGAAAAGTTGGACAATGCACACAATACAGAGTGCTTTGTTACTCTGTTAAGCAGGGAGGTCTTTCCATTTGCTCCTTGTATTGAAACTAGAATGAAATTGCTCTGGAAACAGCGTTATAGCTGTATGTATTTCAGAATTTCATTAAATACAAAATTAGCATTTTCTTCATATTTTATAACAGTTAAGATAGTGGTATTCATGATACTATAAATTACATCTGTTCCTGTTATATTTCAACTCAGTTTAATAAGCAACACAGAACTAAAGCCTGACTGTACCTAAACTAAAGTTATAGCTTAATCGTGACTAAATTACTGTTGTTTTTTCAATATATATATTTTTTTGATAGTACATGTTTTCTATATGCTCAGACCAATTAGACAAACGTCAAAGTTTTCATTTTATTTCTTGAGAAAGCCCATTTATGGATATTGTTTTTTGCCATGTATGTGCACCCATATCCCGCCAAATAATGAATGTTCTTTGACTCCACTGCAGCTGCCCATACTCCCATTCTTGGAGTTGCTTTTGTATCACTTTTTTTCCTCATTGTTGAGAGTCATTAACCATCTGCCACAGCTGTAATAAAACTCACATAATATAGTCCACTCCCTTAAGAAGAAAGTTTCATTTGCTGCATTAGCATAACCGTCCTTTGGCAAGCATAACAAAAATGTGGGCTGCTTCAAATGTCAAGTTTTGGGAGAGGTGTAAGTGTGGAGGTCCGTAACGAGCACTTTGGGACATAAAGCCACTGGAGCTTTACGGCGGAGGGCAGTGCTGCGAGGACAGGCAAGGGCAGGACAATGGCCGTTCACTGCAAAGGCAATGGTAATCCTTCTCTCTGTTGCTTGTACCCGCGGGTGCTTTCGGGGTTTACCTAGACACAAATGAAGACGCGAAGACAGCGCTAATCATGTTGAATTAAGCTGCATTATGGATGGGGATGTGAGGGGAGGGTGTTGGTGGTGGAAGGTAACATGTCTTTGGAGAGAGGGGTCATTGTGGTGAGACACAGATGAGAGTGGTTCGCTGATGTGAGTGAGGAGGTGATGTGTAGGTCAGCCATTACAGCCGGTCATTAGGTAATTATAACATTACGTATCAGAGAAGAGTCATTGTATTGCACCATAATGCATTACCATTAGGGAGGGAGTATCAATTAAAACCACAAGCAGTGACATCGGGCCATCACACACTGTAGAGGGCACATCACAAGCACTGCCCGTGAGGATACAAACCCCATGTTGGTTATAGAGTACTTCCCCTAATAGCTGGCAGTAGATCGTGTCATTATGATAAATGGTCTCAATTTCTCCATCTCCTAAGGGCACTCTCAAAATGTAAAATGACCATGACTATTGTTGATACTGGCATGTCACAGTCTGCATTGTTAACACCAAGCCACAACAGGTAGATTCCAGTTTTGGCTTGTAACTCAGTAGAAACCCCACTGGCTACTTGGTCTAGTTTATTTGTGTGTTTATTTGGTCAGGACAGTGCATGTTAATGAACACACATCATATGTAAGTAAGTGCTTTATTAGCCGCTGCGACTGAGCCACCACTGTGGGCCAACCTGACCAGCATGTTTTTGGAGATCGGGGAAACGGTAGCGCCTCTTGGGTTTGTCCCTGCTTCAGAGCATGGTGTCCTGCACTGGTCAGCTGGTCATGCATGTAAACACACCACACTGGGTTGTAGCCTTGGGCTAATTTTCATCTATCGACCCTCACTTGCACTCTCAAACACACTCTCACTCAACCTGTGCTACCCGTGGCCATTGGGCGCTGCCTCATGTTCTGTCAATCCAAACAAAAGCAGATGTTCACCCCCCACAACAACTTTCCTTTGGCCTTCACCCCTTCTCGGCAATGGAAAGTGTCTGGTCGGCGGAAAAAGATTGTTCTAAATAACATAGCTATTGGCCATGGGTGTCTGTCCAGCCCACTTACAGCCCACTTTATGTGCCAGGTCTGGAGCTGGAACATTTCACTGAACGTCCATCGCCCAAAGTCTAGTAGTCTATAGCCTGTGCTTAGAAACACAAGATTGGCTCTTTCAAGATGGATTTTTGTGATTAAATCACACAACAATCGAGTAGGGTAAGGTAGTATTATTTTGAATCTGGAACAAGGTTTCTCCAAACTCAAATTAGAAAAATAATGTGGAAAATTAATGTGTACTCTCTCATTTACAGGTGAAACTCAGAAATTTGAATATTGTTAAGTGCATTCATTTCAGTTATTCAACTTAAACTGTGAAACTAATATACTGTATGATAGACTCATTACATGCAAAGTGAGATATGTATAGCCTTTATTTGTTATAATTTTGATTATAATAGCTCAGTTTGTATAAACCCCAAATTAAAAATCTCATAAAATTAGAATATTTTGAAAATGGACTGCAAGTCATAATTATCAAAATTATAACAAATAAAGGCTTGACATATGTCACTTTGCTTGTAATGAGTCTTTATCATATATTAGTTTCACATTTTAAGCTGAATTACAGAAATAAATAAACCTTTGAACAATTTTCCAAGTTTCACCTGTATAATAAATAGGCAAAAAAAACAACATCCGTTTTTAACTTTAGTTTGTATGATAATGGCATTGTGCAGCTCTTATACTACAGACGACTGTAGTCCCTGTGTTGTGGTGGAGTCCCTGGGGACCTGATTATGGGAAATAATCTTTTCAAACGAGAGAACTTCTAATTTCTTCCCTGCATAGTTTCTTTGCACACTACTGCACAGCAGCACACGCTTGCTCTGCTGCTGTTCATATTGTTCAACAAGCTTTAATCAGCTTTAATTTAAAGACACATTTGCTCATCACCTTTCAATCCCAACAAGGTGTTTTTTCTACATGTGTGTCTTTGACTCATGCTAATTAGCTCGCTGCAAATTGACAAGATAACTACAGCATCACAACGCTGTAATTTTACAGGCCACTTAGTCATGCTCAGTCTGTGCTTCTAAATGGGGGAACTGCCTTCTATAGGGGGATAGCTCCTTTTCCCACAGGATCTTGCTTTTTGAGAAACACACCGGTACTTGTCATAGAAAACACAAGGCCCTTTTCAATCCGGCATCCCTCAAACTCAAAGTACATTTGTCAAGTAAACTCCATGTAGGATTATTCCGTCTGATGTGAAATGACACTTCACAGCTGGTCTGATTGTGTTGTTATCATCACAAAATGTTCTTGTGAATCTAAATAACACTCTGCTGCAAGTGTCCACGTGAGCTGGGACTGTGCAGATTGACCTGTAATCCCCGCAGATGGCCAAACACAAAACAAAGCACGATCAAACGCTTTCAGCCCCTACCGCAGGTGCACCTTAACACTCCAACAGATGTGACCTTCGGATCTGTTAGTTTCTCAAATTAAAAAAAACACACCGATTCATTTCCCTTTTAAATTGCAAAAAATGAAATAATCCCATTTTATTTCAACCTGTAGCAGCACAAAGATACACGGCAAACAGCTCCCTGATTCCTGACAATTTATTTCAATCTGGACATCAAAGAGGTGTAAGCTTCACTTTCATCCTATTAGTGGACATGGAGCTCTATTGAGGCATGGCGAGAGATCTGACAGCTGAGCAGGAGGTTACGAGTCCGAGGTGGAAATGGAAAGATGGAGGAAACCTATAGGACAAGGCTAGGTGTGGGCATAAGCCACAAGAATTGAGAGTAATGGTCTTGAAGGGAAGCCAAGACCACATTTCTTTCATCTGTTGAGTGGGCCTGGGTGGCACTATCGTGATGGGAGGTGGGCAGAGTAGCCTAGATTGTACTCAAGAGTATTGATACTTTAAAATAGGAATACTATAGTACAAATACATTAATAAGCCCACAAGAAACCTATAATGTCGCGTTTTTACCAGGAGAGTGCCATGCTGTTTTCATTTGCCATTTACTTCACACGCATGAAGTTCAGAGAAATGTGTTCTCATAGAATTGTGCAACTAATGTTTACAGGAAATGAAAACGCTACCGACCAGAAGTTATTCAGAGGTTCTTTAGAGTTTGTGAAATGTGAAACAGCATCAAAGTAGAATTTAAAAAGTGTAATCCTATTTTCATTAAAAGCAAAACATTAAGCACATTTTTATTGGCAGCAAAAGATTTTGGTATCCTTCAGTCTGAGCCTTTCATTTACAAATAATGAATGCACTGGTTACTTCTCTGTTGTTATTTAGGCGCTCTGCTAAATGTTATTATTATATATTTTTTTGAAGTTGAATAAACTACGCTAAACTACACTTCGAAAATAAAGTGAGAATGGACATCTCTGCTTATTGGTTGACTGCTTGTTTGTAACCATTTCCTCATATTTGTCAATGTTTGCTTATGTATCACCAGTGGTATTGAATTAAACTTGACATTGTTCTGTCTCAGCCCCCTCCTCTAGACATGAAACCTGAATGTAGGAAACGAGGAAGTCTACATGTCAAACGTATGCGTAACATCCCTGTATGAAACCGAACCTGGCTTGTTTGCAAAAATCTGCTTGATTTTTTATTCGTATTTTTTTAAAGAAATTGCTCTGCGTTTGTCTTCGAGGGTGAGTGATAATTAAATGAGGCAACAGCACAAACAGGTGACAGTTCGTTAGTCTGGATTTGTCTTGTTATTGCGCGTAATGAATGTGTGGGGAGATTAGATCTGAAGGCTCCAAACGGGAGGGAACAATCAGGAGAAACGAGGAGGCCGAGGTCTATGGTAATGAGTCACTCGTCAAGTCACGACAGCAGAGAAAGGGCTTGTCGTACTACAGGTGACTGTATCTCTAAATGTCTCTTCTATTTTACAACAGTTTAGGTTAAAGTGCACTTTATTGTCCACGTAGGGAAAGTTATCCTCTGCATTTGACCCATCTTTTAATGCTATTGGGGACACCTGTAAGGAGCAATAGGCGACGGCCCGGGGACCCATCTCCAGATGAGGAGCCAGGCTGACGGTCAGAAACACCTGGCTGGTGGACAATCGTAGGGTTAAAGGACCTGTATCATGCTATTTTAGCCATTCCAAAGTAAAGTATAGGCATTTATATGATATATTGTACCTCTACCACTACGGAGCACTAATTTTTGTGATAAATATAAGTATTTTCTGGAGGTATTTTTCCAACCCGGAAGACAAAACGCTTGGATTCAGTTAACTCCGCCCCCTCTCTCCGCTCATACAACTTTAGCAGTAGTGGAAATATATCACAGCAAGTTACTTCATGATGCAGTTATAAGGAGTGCAACTCCTTATAACTGCATAAATGGCTAACGTACACGCTAACACGCATTTTGATTGACTCACCGCTCTGATGTTTCCATTATGTTGGTTATAAAAGTTAATCCACTTTGGTTCTGGCCAAGGTTCACCAAACATCCATCAGTGACGGTCACAGACAAACAATATTTTGGCTGCTAGTCGCTGAATCCTGGAGAGAAATTCCAACTTCTGGCGAGTGGTTGCCTTCTTTAGGAAGGTTGAATAAAGTCCTGTCCTCGCAGCCAAACGCGCTTTTTTCCGTGACATTATCGTTAGAAAAAAGAACAGGTGTCCAGAGTAGGTTAGAAAGAGCTCCTTCTTCACAGCTTTCGGTGCAAACACGACATCTGCTCAGACGCTCAGGGGGTGCGTTTGTTTTCTCTGCAGGGGCAGCACGGACGCGTCAGGCACTTCCTTATTTTTTTTTCTTTTTCTTTCTTACGACAGAAATAATGAAAAATCAGGCCGTAAGGCATTACATGATTACATTACAGACGTCGAGCACTTCCGTTCCGCTGTGACGACACAACTGAACAAGTCAGTTGTTTACCAGGAGAGGGCGGAGGAGCTGCTCAGAGAGCAGGATTCAGGAGGATTACTGAGAACTGCGTGAATGAAGCCAAAAACCACTGTGGGGGTGTTTTTGAGAAGGAAATAGCATAACAACATGGTTAAAAGCTCCAAAAAGTCGATTTTGCATGATATAGGACCTTTAATGTAAGGTTAATGTTTCATTCAAAAACATGCAAATAAGAAATCAATGTTTTAATTAATAAATACTGGTATCTAAAATAAGAAACTATCATTAAAACATCTGTCATCAAACCATGAATGAATGATCCTTTATAGATATTTTATCAAAGCTTTTCTTCCTTTGCACAAGTCTGTTGTAACGCCATGTCCGAACATTTTTAGATCCACTTTATTCTATGGTGTGTGGTTCTTTGTTGTCTTTTAGTTATATATTTTTTTTACATGTGATATGTTTTGTTTATTTTTAATCTGGCTATTTCTTGAGTGTCATTAGACGGGATCAACGAATTAGAGAAACGCCATCTATGACCCAGGAACAAACTGCAGGAAGCCTTTTCAGTACACATTAAACAAGGAAGGAAGGGCATGTCTGCAAGTGCAATGCTCTTTCTTATTGAAAACAGATGAAAGAGCAGAATAAACAGTGTATCCGTTTATTCTGATACACTGTACATCAAACGCCATCTCTGATGTTTTGGAAGAGTGTGGTGACAGCGTCCGTCCCTTGGTGCGATCAGCTCCCGCCTCTCGGTTGGTGAGTGGACCGATAGTGGTCAAATCGGGAAATGATTGGCTGCCAGGCAACTTATTTCTAGTGCTTTTTTTCTTTATTGCTTTTTTTGTACTTTATTGTTTTTAAATACACCATTTTATTTATATTAATTTGAGAACACCAGCCTGTTCTCAAATTAATATAAATAAATGCTAAATGCAGATATATTTATTTTGTTGTTATGAGCACTGTGAACGTTATAAACGTGACAGGTAACAGCAATGAAAAAGGCAATGAATCAAAAGCATATTAGTTGTTGTTGGGGCTGGTAAACCAACATAAACAATAATTAATGAAAGAAAGCGAGACAAGACAGATAACCATTTTACTTCGAAGGAGAGACGAAACAGAGATAAGGACCCAGTTCCAAAAAAAGGAGCTGAAGACAAATCCTCCGCTCGGTCTCTGGGCTCTCTGAGCGAATCTTCTTCCTTTATTAGTAAACCACGCCCCTAAACAATGTACAACTCTAGTCTAAGGGAAGGGGAAACATAAAAAAAAACAGAGCCGTAAGATAGCAATGTTGAAAGTGTACAATATTCTCATTATTTTCATCCTTGAGACAGTCGGTCACACAGTGCAGCTCTCCCAGAAACCCAGGCAAAGGGAGTAACCCAGGCAGATAAGATTCATTCAGTTTTATAAAGCAAAGAATCTGTAACTCAAAGCACAAACATTAATAATATATTTTCAGTCAGCAGGTTATAACCTCTAAGACTAAGCAAAATATAGAGAATAGATATATTTCCCCAACATGTCCCTCCTGTTTATCGATATTTTGGCTTTCCGCCACCAGCCTCTTCCAAAAGATTTTCAGCTGAGGCTTCATAGTTACCGATTACTCCAGGGGGTCAGTTAGGTCGGAGACATAGTCCCCGTCATCATTGCTATTGATGTTATCGTAATACTCCGGCTCTCTTCCCCAGAGGTTTCCGCTGTCACCCAGGATATCCTCCGGTAGGGGCAGGCTGTTGAGCGCTGCTGCATAAACATAGTCATTGTGGTTTTGCCTTACCCCTCGCTTTATCACATCCATGTAATCTTCTTTGGCTCCCTTTGCTTGGCTCAGTGCTATATACTCCTGGTCACGTGTCTTGATGAGGACATATCCACCTGTCACTCCAAACACTCGGCTCACCAAGAGCTTAATACATGGACCTAAACAAGCCAAGAATACACAGAACAGTATCAACAGTATGATGACTGGCATTACCCACTTCAGGAGAACCTGCCACCACGCTCCTCCAGTGAACCAGGCCCACAGCCCTGAGTTGGCGAGGTCATGGTCATGTTCCTGTGCAGCTGCCAGCTTGCGAAGATTCCCAATGGCGGTAGCTACTACCCCGTCCTCTGCTGTGTTGTCAGGGATAAAGGTGCAGCATAACTCACCCATCATCGCACAAACTCCCCCTTGGGGTGCGGTGAGTAGGTCCAGGACAAAACGATCTTGTATCTCCATTTGTCGAAGAGCCGTCATTTCTTCTTCGATTCCTGTCAATGCTGCCAGGGTGTGATTAATAAAAGCAGACAGTCTAATATGCAGGGTTTCGATCATGAGGAGGGACTTGCCCCTTCCAATATTTGGGAACAATGAATACAGTACTTTCAGGCCAGTGTTCCACAATTTGTGCTCGTCGTTTGTTCCCCATATTGAATCGTGTGGTTTGTACAAGTCAGAGTCTATGTCTCTTGGAAGTCGCTTGGATGGTAAATCTTTCTCAGAGATTATAAAAGTCTCGCCCCCTCCTCGAACGGGGGCACAGATCCCTCTCCAGTTAACCGGCAGGGTCACGTAGAGCCTGACTGGGGGAAACATCCCATTTCAACGGGTGCGGTGAACCATGGGGTGCATTTTGCGGTTACATGATTTACAGTTTCTATAGTGACCTCAGTGCTGTGATTCCCAGAAAATGGCGTCAAAATCTTTTTGCATCTTATTTTTGGAATGCTCCCCAGTTCGATGGCGTCAGGCCCCAGAGTTCTATGTTTTGTATAACACACCGGGAATTGTTCTTTTGGGAGCTATGTCGCTCATACATTAACCCTGGGCTCAAAGCGCTCTGTAGAATGTCCGGGAACAGTGTGTTATCGGTGGTGGTCAGCAAGGTCAGTCGTGGCGCGGAAGTGGCCGTGGGCATTAACGTACATATTGATGGAACATAGCCTAGAATAGGTAGCGTTCACGTGACATCACAACATTAATTCTATAACGTGAACGCAACCTATTGGTTCAGTAAAATGGTGTAATACTGTCAAAAGTTCATTACGTGGCCCAGAATTATTGTTTACTCCAAGCACAATGCACAGTGCTCCACTGCACTACAACCTCCCATGCCTTAGTCAAAGCTTATCACAGGAATGCGGGGGGGGGGCCGCACAAGTCTGTCTGTATCCAGTGGACACTGAGAAGCACGAGGTCCCTTGGGAGCGTCTGCACAATTCTATGCACAAATGCAGAAACGAGGGTATGATGTCTTTACATAATGCTTTGCCACCTTCATTGCATCCAGAGTTTTAGTGGGAAACAATTCTGTCCATTTGTTAAAGCCATCTACTATCGTATGTCATTCCTTCACTTTTATTTAATTGTATGAAGTCCATTTGTGATTCTTGAAAGAGGTATGTGGGTTGAGGGAATTTCCCTCGCATAGGCCAAATGTTCCCCTGTGCGTTAATTTTGCGCACATTTTTTTTTTTTTTTAGTAATTTATGAATCCATAGGTAGTGTAAATATTATGACTAGTGACACTATCCCTCCTGTTGAGACATGAGAATGGCTCAAAAGTTTTTGTTTTTTTGTTTTTTTTAGGATGGCTTTCCCATATGGAGCAACATTAGATTTAGATTAGATTAGTTTATTTTTTCAAAAGGGGACAGCGCAATTTCATAAAACACATGAATAAAACATGAGTAAAACAGCCAGAATTAAGAATTAAGAGGCTATTTTTCATCTGTAGTCCCACGGCCATGATGTCAAAATGGCAATAAAACGGACAAAAACAGACATTGTTAATAAAACACAACATCAAAATATAATACAATATTTACAAAAATGTACAGTGAGCGGCCAAATGGACAGGTTTTAGTGTGTGCCTGTAAATGTGTTCACCAGCCACTCTTGCAAATGTTTCTTAAATGTTTTGTAAGAGGATAAGTGTTTGATGGTGGCGGGTACACAGTTCCACTCTCTGGGAGCACTCACAGACCAGGCCGTCTGACTGAAGCTGAGCCTCGGGTGACACGACCTAAGAGGTTTCTTTGGGTGATGAGAGCGGCCAGAGGAGCAGGGGCCAAATCATGTAGGGCTTTGTAAATGAGGCACAAATGAACACATTTGGGGAGATCTGTCCAACTTAAAAAACAATATTTTCTTAAAAGTCCACAATGGTGATATTGCCTTGTGTTTTTTTTTTTTTTTTTCCTAAAACTTTAATGGACTGTTTGTACAGACACTCCATGGGTTTTAATGTCCTTAAATTAGCGTATGACCAGCTTGTTATACAGTAATTAACATGGCTAAAAATCATAGTATGTAAAAACATTTCTGCTGCATCTGTAGACATATCATTCCTCATCAAAAGAAAACATAAATGTTTTATTTTAGTGTGGCTCCATGACGGATCCACATTTGCCTTTCCAGGAGTGAACTCTGCTGTGCTTGACTGACCTCGCGCAGTGTGTGTGTGTGTGTGTGGGGGGGGGGGGGGGCTGTGCTCCAGCTTGGTGGAGTAAAAGGCAATGGGTCTTAATTTAGAGAAACATCTTTGAGTACAAACAAAAGTCATGAATGAGCCTTTTACAGTCAACCATTTGAATAAATTCTTTGTCATAATTTGGTAATGCCAGAGTAGTTGATGATAGTTCAGTTTTGAGTTCTGTAAAGGCCGTGTGGGCCTCCTCTGTCCACTGCAGGGTGTCAGTCACAGCCTTGGGGGTGGCGTACAGTACATGGGATGTAGCAATGGATGTGTGATTTCTGCATAATTTGGTATCCAGGCTACTAGGTTAAAAATGATGCTAAATTTTTCCTATATTCCTAAATGCATGCTGACGATCTAAGTCTATTAGGATTGACTAAATTGCATTGCTCAAGACTATGACAGAAAATACTTTTCATTTGAATTCATAGTATTTAAGCATTGTCTGTGAATTTGAATCATTAGCTTTCTATTGCATAAACCTTTATTTCAAATCTTGTACCATCCTTCAGGCTAATTAAGGTGGTGTTTTTTCAATTGGAAAAATTGGTGTGTTTCATGGTTAATCTGAACACAAAACTATTTTCCATTTATTATTTTTTTTTTTTTTTTTTTCAAATCTCCAATTACTGTTGATTATTTTCGGAGTTATATGGTAAGGCATAGCTGTTGCCTCTTTTACTTTTGGATTCCTATAATTATTATTATTATATTTACTTTTCGTTTTTGTTTTTTCTCTTCACAGTCCCCATAATTGAAGACATTACAAATACAACTTTCTTAGCTTTCTAATGCAAACCAGCGTCCACACAACATACATGCACAACTTCTCTGAGTAAGGACGTTTTTTTTTTTTTTTTTTACTTTCTCATTGGATAACTTTCTTTCAACCGTCTTTAACTTTCAATCTTTCCATCACACCGCACATTCAATACTATGTCAGCATCCAATCTCCTCAAAGAACCATCCATCACTTTTAAATGATCAGATGCGTTCACTTTTCAATACTTTCTAAATCTTTCTCTCCGTTCGCCTCTCACGCTCTGCTCTTTCAGCATTTGCACACACTCCCCCACACTCGCCACTCTGGACACACACAGGACACGCATTCAGTTTCACCTTTTCTCACTCCACAATAAAACATTACACGAAGACAACAAGACACAATAATTTCACAATAACCCCATCACCATGTTGTGTGTGGCAAATGTAACAACGACCTTCAGTTCTGTCCTTTTTTCTATTCTGACTTTTGTAGCCATTGTGAGGAAAGAACTGCCATTAAACAATGCTCCTCTGTTCTCCTCCTTCTCACAGGTCAGACAATAAAAATGACGACGATAAGCAGAGGGATCAATTCTGTTTACCCTCGGCATTTCAGTCTTTAAAATGGCTTTTTCATTTAAAATATGCTCAATATAATGTTTAGTTACATTTTTTTTTATTTTTTTTTATTAGGTCTTAGACCGTTATGATCAATTTCAATTGTTTTCTGAAATCACAACTTTCTCTACTGTGAGACATTCTAAACCCTAGTCATTTACTGTCTCATTTTATTTTTTATTTTTTTACACTGTGAAATGTTCTCATAATCTGTATGATTAACATACTTGGCTTTGGATTTTTTCCAATTCAATCATGCATGAGTTTTTTTCTTTTCTGTATAGTATACTCATTTCTGCAACATAGCATCTTGTAACTTTTCTTTGTGTGTAAATTTTAGACTTTTGCTCGCCCCGGGGCATTCCTGTTCTACTATTTTGTAGTCTTTAGACAATGGTTTTGACGTTTTTTTTTATTAGTATTTCCCATTTTAGTCCAGCGTTTTGACCTAGGGTCGTCTATTACTGGATTTTTATGAAATGTAAACGGACAGTGAAAACAACGTTTTTCAGTATTTCTCACTTCAGCCTTCTAAAACAAGAAATCTTGTCTAAAACATCTGAAAATCGTCACTGTATTACCCCGTTTACTTTTATATGTGCAAACTTATTATCGGAAGTTTACACCAATCATTCATTCATTCACACTTTCATTCGCAATCTATTTTTTATGTCGACATTAGCAATTTTAGATTCTTTCTTGAATCTGCTGGGTTACAATCCCCCTACTGTAATTTTAGATTCTTTCTTGAATCTGCTGGGTTACAATCCCCCTACTGTAATTTTAGATTCTTTCTTGAATCTGCTGGGTTACAATCCCCCTACTGTAATTTTAGATTCTTTCTTGAATCTGCTGGGTTACAATCCCCCTACTGTAATTTTAAACCCCCAAGGGGTTTGTTGGGTTACTATCCCCAGTCCTGTTTAACTAGTATTATTTAGGACCTTCTTAACGGCGTGATCCTCATTCACGTCTCGTTTTAAAATAAGACATACTCACGTCCTATTTTCTTTGCATTGTCTCACTCTCCCACGGTACCCCGTCAGTCCCCGGGCTCCTGGAGATGAGATGAAGGCAGCTCCCGGAAAGGGTATCAGTCGCGGTGCACCGTCTTACTGGTTTCAGGTCGCCGCCAGGAGCCCTGGGACGTCCTGGGATCCGGCTCTCAAGGACCAAATATGTTGGGGCTGGTAAACCAACATAAACAATAATTAATGAAAGAAAGCGAGACAAGACAGATAACCATTTTACTTCGAAGGAGAGACGAAACAGAGATAAGGACCCAGTTCCAAAAAAAGGAGCTGAAGACAAATCCTCCGCTCGGTCTCTGGGCTCTCTGAGCGAATCTTCTTCCTTTATTAGTAAACCAC
Source organism: Proterorhinus semilunaris (assembly GCA_021464625.1). Taxonomy (NCBI): domain Eukaryota; kingdom Metazoa; phylum Chordata; class Actinopteri; order Gobiiformes; family Gobiidae; genus Proterorhinus; species Proterorhinus semilunaris. Next base: position 18,285,417 of record CM038358.1, on the reverse strand, counting down.
GCCCCTAAACAATGTACAACTCTAGTCTAAGGGAAGGGGAAACATAAAAAAAACAGAGCCGTAAGATAGCAATGTTGAAAGTGTACAATATTCTCATTATTTTCATCCTTGAGACAGTCGGTCACACAGTGCAGCTCTCCCAGAAACCCAGGCAAAGGGAGTAACCCAGGCAGATAAGATTCATTCAGTTTTATAAAGCAAAGAATCTGTAACTCAAAGCACAAACATTAATAATATCTTTTCAGTCAGCAGGTTATAACCTCTAAGACTAAGCAAAAAATAGAGAATAGATATATTTCCCCAACAGTTGTATTTGTAGAAAAATAACTGAATAGTAGTAGTACATCAGGTGAAGCGGCCCTTGTCCTTTGCTGCATGACTCAGTCCTTCTCTAGGGCAGAACACATGCACTCTCCATCTGACTGGATCCACCCCGACCTCCCCTGACCCCTGCCTTCTGCCATCACCACACTGTCCGACGCTCCTAAATGCCCCCCAGATTGAGGAGACAGCTTAACCAGGCAGGGCACAACCACTTTCTGAGGGGATTTAGGTGGCAAATGCATTTGCACTGGAGGTTGTAGCTTAGTCACCAGCTTAGTCATCAGGAATGCGACTTCTGCTTGGGTCCCTGTGCCCTGGGAAGCCTAAGCCCCGACTTTGCTGTTAATAAAGTAAGGCTCTGTATAAAAGGGCTGGGAGGAAATGTACGGCTTCAGCAATGTAGGATTACTGGTAAATCGATTTCATTTGACAGTTTAAAAACTTTATTAGGACCGGAACATGTAAGTTTAAGTGTAAGGGTCACACGTTGATGAACTCTTTGTGTCAGCTTGAAGCATAGATGAATACTGAAGGTTATGTTAACTTAGGATATTAAGAAAAATCATAACAAACATCAGATCCCTTTGTGCACTTGGTACGCAGCAGATTATTCTATGTGCTGATTTTTGGGGAGGGAAAAGCTAAGCCAAATCTAACTTTCTCCTAGCTCAGATTGTGCTGTGTGTTTAATCCAAGTATTTTGATGTCTTATCACCGATGAATGTAAATTGTAGTAATTGTATTGAGTATTTTGCTCTATATCTAACTGATCATAATGTAACTCAGAGCTCTTGCAATTCAGTCATCAACGCGAACTTGTAAATTGTTTTGAAAGTGATTTCTTTTATGACTCGACTCAAACGTCAAACTGAGGACTTGGGACTTGACTTGGACTTGTGCGTTTTTGAAGTAAAATATGATTTAAGCCATATTTCAATAAATCCTAAATAAATACAAGCATTTATCTTATAACAGACGTGTCTAAATCCCTAAAAAACGCGTGTCCCTAAAAGACCTGACTGTCACTTGGGAGCGGGACGTCTCCAGCTCGTCTCCATGGAGATGTTGACTAAAGGCAGCCAAATATGAGATTTAAATGATTTTGTTTGGTGCTTGTCCAAATCCATCCTTTGATTACCCACTAAAAATAGCATTATCTGTGTCAAGCTGCTCATTAGGAGCATATTTTGTATTGCTGTCAAAAATATAAGTTAAAATGTCATGTGCAGTGCCTTGAAATGCACTTGACTTTGTGACTTGGACTCAGACTTGGTTTAAGGTGATAATAACTCCACTTGGACTCAAGCTCAAATGAGGATTTGACTTGGACTCAGAAACTGATGACTCGGCTGCTTCCCTGCCTCGACCTAGGCTGGTGGAGGCTTCAGTTACCAGAAATATTTGAATAGAAAAAGCCAAAGCGAGTCATTTGAAACATGCCTCTTCTTCATAGTCCCACGTTGAGTGTTTGTCCTAATTGCCGTGTTTGATAGCTGTCACTTGCCTGAGGCCTCTTACAGTAATGTCTGCTGTGAGAGATTGCTGCTTGTCCGGTTATGGCAGCTCCTGTTCTCCGTCGCTCCCCGCAGACCCCAAACTGCTGATCCCACACACTTCATAAGGAGAAGTTATTCAGTGTTAATCACAGAGCTCCCTCTAGATGCTCACTTTTCTGTACGAGTCAGCCCCACTTTGATTAATGTGAAGTGGGCCGCTGTAGAGCTGCCAGGCTCACGGTGCCACCCTGCAGTGTTGAATAAATGAACACAACTAATTGTTTGTTTATGATATGAAATATTAATAATATTGAATCTATGAGCTTGTCAAATGAAAGTGCCATTTGGGACAAATATGCACTGTGGTCTATGTTTAATAAAGGTCCAGGGAACGTTAGATCGTAATTATTTCATTCCTTTGGGAAAGACAGGGTGTTCTCTTTAATTAGACTTACACAATGTTCAGGGAAGTTTCTACGAGAACACAGAGGAGGGCAAAGTATACTCCTAATCACTTAAAAAGTATCAAAGTACTTAACAAAAATGTCGCTTGAGTAGGTAAGTATAACTCTTACTATCACCAAGCACTACTATGGGTGCATTGAGTTGCCTTGTGTACGAAATGCGTGGTATAAATAAAGTTGCCTTGCCTTGCATACTATGATGACTACTACCACTACTACTACTACTACTACTACTACTACTACTACTACTACTACTACTACTACTACCAAATCATATGTAAAACACAACTTTAATTGAGCAAATAATGAATAAGTTGTATGTTCTAGCTCTCTGGGTAAACATATGGAGCCAGATACAGTACATGATGCCACTCTCTTCACTCTCTTACCACATATTGCATTTCCATTTCTCTTTGAACTTGCCATTCCCAAAAGAAAACAACATAAACCGTGCATGACCACAGAGGTGCTGCATACATGCGTAGAGTGGCCTGGACAATTATCATTAACAATGATTGCACTGTAAGGATCCTCAGCCATATTCCCCAGCCCCCGATTAAAGAACTATTATACAGTATGTTCTGCTCTAGAGCCACTTACAGCAGGCACCAGGGTTTTCACGGCTACTGCGATAATGAGTACTGAGACGGGGCGAGAGAGGCTTGGAAGGCTCTGCCCACTGGTTACTTCAAATACTGCAGTGTGAGGCTCGGCATGGGCTTCCTTTCCATCTCTGCCAGCACTAGCAATAAAAGATTCAGAGGGCAGGGAATTCAGCCCACACAGCTTTAAATCAATGGCAATTTCAGGCATTTACTTATACTGTGAAATACTCATATTTATCCCTCATAATGTTGAAGTCTTTATGAAAATGTTCAAATTGTTGTTTTATTTCTTCTACACTCAGGCTTTTATATATTTTATATATGATACAGAAAAGGTACCTGTACCTTCTCTCTCTCTCTTTCTTTGTGTACATGTCTACTAATAATATATGAGGATCAATCCCATAAACAGAAGCAACAGAGGCGGAAAAGATCAATGTTTTCCTTAGTTAGTCAATGCTTCGTAACCAGTCCATTATCAAATACTGTCGTGTGCCAAGCCTTTTTTAATGGAAGTTGTAAATAATTGTAAATCTGCTTCCCTGTACAGAGCTCAGGCAGAGTTCTGTTTTTTTTGCGTCTTTATCAGTAATCTGGGAGCCATTGTAAATCGAAGTCTTTCGTCTGCGCTTAGTTGCACCTCGGCCCTTCGCATCATTAGTGGGGCAGCGGTAATGAGTGTGCAAGGGACGAACAATGGCAATGAAGTAACGGGCACTAAGTCATAATGCAACAACTTGACGGGAGCCCCAGTGAGCTGTTAATCTCGCTATAAGGACAGTCTCACGGGCGGCTCGAAAAAGAAAACGAGATTGATGGGCCGATAGTGGGGAGCGGACCAGCGGATCTCAATCAAAGTAAAGCAAATACAATGACAGTTTTATTCAGTGCGCAATGATGGCGCTTTACCTTAAACTACCTGCAGAAATGAGGTTTGACACGAGGCTTGTGAGGTTGCAAAAGGTGAAAACAGAGTTCATTGATCATAACGTTGACAGATGAGCCATCGCAGTTATGTTGGACGTGTCAAAAATGGTGACATTTATATAGAGCCTTTCTACCTGCTTTAGGCACTCAAAGTGCTTTACATCAAGAAACCACTCTCCCACTCTCCCATTCATACACCAGTGTACGCAGACACTGGAGGGTGAAGTGTCTTGCCCAAGGACACAGCGACAGTGTGCACCTGCGGGATTCGATTACATTGTAAGAAGCTGCTGCACAGAGGAGATGTTGTGAAGCTTAATGTCTAAACCGGACTGGGAGAGACTCATTCATGCATTTGTCTCCAGCCGGTTAGACTATTATAACCGCCTTCTCACCGGCCTCTCTAGCTGTTTGACAACTGCAGTACATCCAAAATGCTGCTGCTCGAGTCCTGACCAGAACCAGGAAATATGACCATATTAGTCCAGTGCTCAGAGAATAGACTTTAAAATAGATCCGCTTGTGTACAAGTCTCTTCATGGTCGGGCACCACAGTATACAGGTGACATGTTACAGCCGTATGAACCACCTCAGGCCTTGAGAAACTAGAGGCTGTGTTTCAGTTTCATGCAGCAAAAGTGTTGAAAGTCACTATGACAACGTGAGACAGGCCTCAACTCTAACTATGTTGAAGTCCAGGCTGTAAACATGCATATTTACTGCTGCCTATAATTGATTCCATCCATCCATCCATCCATTTTCTCCCACTTGTCCTTTGCCGGGTCGTGGGGGCAGCTGTTGGAGCTGCCCAAGTCACATAGCACCAGTCCCCTAAGGCTCCCCTGCAGGTGGTGGGTCCACAGAAGGACGGCCTCATGGTTCCAAACGGGCCTGTTGGTCTCTCATAGGGGGCCCATTCACTCTCTCACTCATACACCAGTGTACGCAGACACTGGAGGCAAGGAGGGTGAAGTGTCTTGCCCAAGGACACAACGACAATGTGCACCTTCAGGAGGCGGGATTCGAACCCCCGACCTTCCTTTCATGAGACGACCCGCTCTACCATCTGTGCCACCGTCACCCCGCAATTGATTCCATTTTAACTAAGTTTAACACATATATACTTTTTTTTAAACGTAATTGTATCGATTGATTTGTTTGTATGGCTTTTTATTGTATTTTCATTGTGTTTGTGTGTTTGGTGTTGCTATCAGGCACTCAATGACATACACATAAATAAACTTGCCTTTCCTTGTGTCCTGTAGAGCTGTAGTGTAGTGCAGAACATTCGAGGTTACAGTTGCTATGTCACGAGAGCGAAGGAACTGAGGATATACAGACAACAGACGATTTCTGGACTATACACATATTTATCACACACCAACAAAATCAAGCATGAAGCTAGTGTTAGCTTTGTTAGCTCCTCGCCGTGTCTGTTTAATACAAAAGAATATCACAGGCAAGACCCAGGACACGCTGGTGGGACTATGTCTCCGATCTGGCCTGTGTCCCCAGAACAGCTGGAGGAGGTGTGCGTGGATCGGGAAGTCTGGGCCTCTCTGCTGAGACTGCTGCCTCCGCAACCCGGCCCCGGATAAAGCAGAAGAAAATGGTTGGATGGATGTAGAAAAGAATATTCATAGTTTAGCATTTGTTAAAGTAATTGTGGAGAAATGGTTGAAAGTAAAATGTATTATTTTTATGTTTTCCCCTTCTGGCTACTTCGATAATGACCATATGGGCATTTGCAAAGATGCCGTATCTAAAATAACCATGAAAGGGACCAAATCATCAGCAACACGCTTATAATTTTGCTGTGTGTTGTCAAAAGCATTTGACTGTAGTTAAAACAATAATGTTTGGCTACCTGTAGTCCAAGCAGTGCAGTAGCATCTCCATGGAAACGAGGTGGTGATTATGATTAAAGACAAGACACACTCATAAATGTTTATAGTTCTGTGTTTTAGTCTATTTGTTAGGTTACACTGTTGGCTTTAGGATAAGTAAAATAACTTTGAGCTTGAGTTATAAGCATGAATTGCATACGCCAGAGAAGATATTGTTCCTTTCAGCAGCATCCTTCTGAGGTCTCCAAATCGAGTTATCCGCACCGTAATCTATAGTGATATGGATTTGAGGCTGAGGTCCTGGCAGCACTCCCATAGACTTAGTGTTGGCACCGACTTGTTACTGTATTGAAATCTAATCCAAACTCTGAAAATACTAAGTGCAGAAAGCGGTTCAAAGTTTTGGATGATTGCAGATACAACGTTAGAAACTACGCGTGGAAAATACAGTCAATCTTTCACTGATTAGAATAGTCTAATTATTAAAAGTGTGATCCAGAAGTCGGTGGGGTCATGGCAGTCCTCACCCCTCCCCTCCGTTATAGCCAGTTTAAGTAAACCTTTACAAGTCTTTCATTCGACTAAGAGCGAGAAGAAGCTTCTGAAGATACGGCACGGTAGTACAGTGTTTAGCGCTCGTGCTTCACAGCTAGAAGGTCCGGGTTCGATTCCCACCAGGGATGGGGCCTTTCTGTGTGGAGTTTGCATGTTCTCCCTGTGTCTGCGTAGGTTTCCTCTACCACTAAAAACATGTACAATAGGCCAGGATGAATGGCAAAGCGTCCCAGACTCGAGCAACCCGGTCCAGCTGACGACTTTGAGAACCTCTTCTGTGACAAACTGAGTATCTATAACCAGTGAATTGTGTCCTTAAATGAACCATACTAATATTCAGGCTTTAAATCCTTTCAACTCACAAGAGACACAAATATAACTTCATTTAAGTGTTTACTGGCAGATTTTATGCCAGTTTGTGTTTATGTGGAGAGGCCCAGAGATAATGATATATTGGCCATCTACCAGGTCAAAACATCTGCCGTTTGACTTTACTATACATACATTGTTTATTACCAAGGGGTCATGGTTTTGCATCTTTGCGAGTTGGTCTGAGTAGCTGCTTGTGATTGATTTCAGGAAGAAATTACTGCTATTACTTGGATGAGAGTGCGCATGGGAGACGACGGATGCAAATTAGCCCAAGGCTACAATCCGGTGTGGCTTGTTTACATGCATGAGACCCATGTATGTTCATTAACATGCACTGTCCTGTCCAAATAAACCCATAAATAAAAAAAAGTAAAGATATGTCTTCAACTCCATCCATCCATCTTCTTCCACTTGTCCGATGCCGGGTCGTGGGGGCAGCTGTTGGTGCTGCCCAAATCACATTGCACCAGCCCCTCTGGCTCCTCCTGCAGGTGGTGGGTCCACAGAAGGACGGCCTCATGGTTCTAACCGGGCCTGTTGGTCTCTCATAAGGGGCTTCTGAACCGCTCTTTGTCTGACCCGTCACGTACGACCTGTTTGCCATGGGAGACCCTACCTGGGGCACGAAGCCCCTGACAATAGAGCTCCCAGGATCATTCGGGTGCTCAAACCCCTCCACCACGTTAAGGTGGTGGTTCCAGGAGGGCGTCTTCAACTCTATCAACCTAAATCAGTCAATGGTACTTAAATCTCTTAAAAGACGATTTCCACAATAATCAGCTGAGATTAAAAGAGAGTTCAGTGTATGCAAATAATACATACTTTGAATCTGTTAGTTATTGTTTTATTTGGTCGGGACAGTGCATGTTAATGAACATACATGGGTCTCATGCATGTAAACAAGCCACACCGGATTGTAGCCTTAGGCTAATTTCCATCCGTTGTGCCCCATGCGCACTCTCAATCACACTCACATTCATCTTGGCCTATTGTACATGTTTTTAGTGGTAGTACCCAGTAGAGTACCCAGAGGAAACCTACAGAGACACAGGGAGAACATGCAAACTCCACACAGAAAAGCCCCATCCAGGTGGGAATCGAACCCGGGAACTTCTAGCTGTGAAGCACAAGTACTAATCGCTGTACTACCGTGCTGCCCTCTGTGCAATAAAAAGAGGAGGATTTCTCCGATGGCCCTGGAGGGAAATAGAAAGAATCTTTGAATTTATTTTGGTTGGGAATAGTGCATGACATGCCACGCTAACTTTCTTTAGCAGAGAAGAAAGTTACATGTTACTCCATAAAAACATATCCACTTGAGCAATTCTCAGCTCAAAAGATCTATGATGGAGATGTTTTATACCAAATAGCCAATTGTCAATGCAAACTTTGTCCATGTTAGTGACTTTTGCTTTAAAAATAACTGAATTTTTGCTTTATTTTTTTAATCATTTTCTTTTAACACTATAGACCAGGATTCTGTGTCCTGAATAAAGCTTGAATGAATGAATATACTGAATATGCTGTATGTTTGTATTTTTAATGGTGAAAATAAACAACCACATACTAAGTACTGTTCATAAATTTAAGAATCCATTTATTTATGCTTATATTAAGGCTGTCTCACAGCATTGCAGTCAACATAATGCTGATTGATAGGATTTTCCACTCTGTCCGAAGTCAAATCCTTTTGGTTTATCATAAGTCAATCCAACACTCAAACATTTGATGTGACGTGACTTGACTTGACGTGAAAACATAGCACGGGACTGTCATTTGTCAAATTTCAACTTACAGGAAAAACACCAGTCTACTTTTTAAACCCAAAACTTAATTCAAAAAATGCAACTCTTTATCAGACCTCCAGCATTGGTGTAACATTACATCTAATCAATATTCTGGTCTCCCTCTCACGCCTTATCAGCGCTGGCAGAGCAAGACAACTGCTTTAATTCACTAAATGAACACGTCCTGCTACTAAAGTGAATAGCCTTTTAATGGCTCGCAGAAGACAAGTCTTTAGGAGAGGGAAAATAACAATGTCAGGAAAGAGCCGATAGCTTAGTGTATTGCCATTTGTTTGCAAACTGCAAGAATGTTTGACTCAAAAAAGATAGAATTGAAAGTAGCTTCTATAGGGTAAGGAGGAATTGAGGCGCTTGTCCTGTAAGAAATCACAGATGTCTCAATGCAGTTTGTGTCTAAACCAGGGGTGCTCCTGGTGGCCCTCGGGCGTCTTTTTTAATTGTTACACATCTCCAGAGATAGGACTTTTTAATGCAAGTTTCAGTATTCCACACAAGTAAAAGCTTAAAAACTAGCATTAGCATTTTATTGTGAGCAGTACGGTTCCACGTCTAAATAAAGGTGTGGGGCGCAGTTTAAACCTCTTTTAAATGCACTGGGGTGAATGTTTCACTGACCACAGTTTTGTGGCCATCCACACTGCACGCACTCCGATATACGGCCCTCGATGAAACATTTTTGGACATCCCCGGCTTAAACATACAGGTCAGCCATAATCAACAAAATTATAACAAGGGCTGTCTGAGATACATCACTTTGCATGTCATGAGTCTATATCATATATTAGTTTCAAATTTTAAGTTAAATTATAGAAATAAATTAACTTTTGAACGATATTCTAATTTCCCGAGTTTCACTAAGATGGACAATAGAAGTGAAGCCAAATTTGAAAGGGCCGTATGCCTGATTTTCAGTTAACGAACAATGAATGAGGGACGCACATATTATAAATGGATACTTGCAAAGTCATTCTTAACTTTCCAAGCAGATATTTCACCATTGTCAAACGCAATAGATGCACAGTGAACAAAGGTCTTTTCCCACAAATGTATAGGCTATACACAGTAAGACACAACTATTATTATTAAAAAAATCTATAGGGCTATGAACGGGCAATGAACCTAAACTTTGAAGCGATGACATCCCCAAAGTAAGAACTTCAAACAACACATTACATAAGCATAAGCATACAGAAGCTGATTGGCAAAGAGCCCCAGCTAAAACGTTAAAGCAACCAAGACTAAAAATCAGACAGCTAATCATGACGCTGTAGAATATTGTAATCCATGTATCAATTACAGAAGTGAGTGATGCCTGTCTCTCCCTGTTGCCTGCTAAAGCGGCCCGTCTGCGCTGCTCTGAAGAATCGGCAGCCATTATTTCAGATGCCTCCCACGGGCCCGTCCCTCTCCATAAAGTCTTCCCCTCCGCTGCTCTCCTCTCCGCGGCACGCTTGTTAAACACACACTCGCACATTAGTCCACCTCATGTTCCCACAGAGGACCACCAGACGGCTGCGCACTGAAGCTCCGCGCAAACTCAAGCCTGCGTGTACGTGCTGCTACATGCACTTCCCCCTATACAGACTGCGTGGATATCGTGGCCCAATTTCAGATCAGGGGCAGACGCCTTGAAATAAATGAGTAACAAAACTTACAATCATGTTTGTGTTAAGCTCTCAGGCGTACAGGAGCGAGGCAAAGCGTCCCAAACTCGAGCAACCCGGTCCAGCTGACGACTTTGAGAACCTCTTGTGACTAACTGAGTATCAATAACCAGTGAATTGTGTCCTAAAGAAACCATAATAAATATTCAGGCTTTAAATCCTTTAAACTCACAAGACACACAAATATAACTTCAGTTAAGTGTTTACTGGCAGACTTTATGCCAGTTTGAGTTTATGTGGAGAGGCCCAGAGATATTGGCCATCTACCAGGTCAAAACATATGCCGTTTGACTTTACTATACATACATTGTTTATTACCAAGGGGTCATGGTTTTGCAATGCTACAATCTTTGCGAGTTGGTCTGAGTAGCTGCTTGTGATTGATTTCAGGAAGAAATTACTGCTATTACTTGGATAATTTTGTCTAAAAACATTTACTATGGGGTAATTTTCTTTGAAAAAATAGTACAGTGGTACACGTTCCCATTGTACAAGAACTAGTTATAAAAATACAACTCATTTATTTTGACGACGGCAGTGCATCAAGAGGGTTTTTAAAATACCAGGTCTCTGTTTTTTGGCTAAAAAAATACATGTTTTTGAGTGATTAAATGGGTGCTATTTTTTCCCCCTGCAAAATGAGCAGCAGCTCATATGTTCTCGTCATTCATCTGTTCTTGTGCATTGGACTGGTTCCACTGCAGCACATTTCCACAGCCAGATGCACAATGTTAGCTTTAAACACACACCACATGCTCCGCTTTCACTGAACACTCAGTATCCGTCCCAGAATCTCCACCTCCCCGCTCATTATTTAAAGTATTTTCATAAAACGTAGGTGTATTCTCCACAATGCAGTGGCTTTGATGTAGGAATTCATATAAATGTAACAATTACCATTTAGATATATGAAAATGTCAATATCAAAAACACACCTACATGGATTTACGACAGCTAATTATTCTCACACAAACCGGACATTGTGGCTTCCTCAAAATGTAAACTGAAAGAGTAATATTGATGCTGCAGCCTCGTCTCACCATGTGCATTAATGCTTCAGAATAATATCAAAGACGGTTGCAATATATGATGAAACCAGTACTTTGAGCTGCGCTAACCTTTCCTGCTAAAATCATTTAACATTTTACACGTACCTCTGAGAATAACAGTTTTGTTTGTTGGTGTACATCTCTGCATCAACCCGCCTCTTCACATTCATTTGGATCGGGCGCATCAGAGTAAATTGTGTCTGGCTTAAATCTCTGGAGAGACGTGCCCGGTGAATCTTGATGAAGTCGCGTCTTAAGATGCTAGTCTAATCAAAGCTGCGGCGCCCGAGGCTCCACCGGCAGCTCTTTGGGGGATTAAAGATGATTTCCCGTTTGGTCTGGGACACTTTTGTAAGAGTCCAACCCAAAATGTACTATCCTTGTCTCACACACCTGGGGGCTGCTGTTTGATGCGGGGCCTCATCTATCACAGTAAGTATGAATGGCAGAGGAACGCAGTGTACTTAGTAATCTGTGCCAGTCTGCCCCTGACTGGAGAATGGGGACCTTGTATACGCAGGCTCCAGATGGGCCAAGACAACACAACACTGCAGCTCTCTAGAGGCAAACATGCTAAATGTGTGAGGCAGATTAGAGGATTGAGTTTGATGCATGCCAACGCTTTGACAACAAATATAACGTGAGAATAATGTTAATGTCGAACTTAAATTCACTGCCTCGCAACCCAGTCCAGTTGTCAGTGCTCAAAGTGCAAGGACCTCATGAATAAAAGGTTTTCTGGAATTTCAATGAGTTTGGAATTCTCAATTTATGAAACAAAAATATTTTTCACTGAAAGATTGTGAGTGAAAAAAATTGAGTACACCAACAATAATGACTATTTTCATTCAAATGGTTATTTGAATTAAAAAACAAACGACTAAAACATGTTGGGATTTGTAGCCACACCTTTATTCCTATTTTCTTAGTGTTATACTATATACAGAAGTATTAATTTTGACAACAATCTTTTGATAAAAATACACTGATTGTAAAAACAATTTTAAATGCACAACTTGTATGTGTAACATATCACACACACGCGACACAGATGGATCCAGGGAAACAGTGTTTAGCTGCACAGTTTATTGGCCTCGTACTCCTGGTCGTTGGGCTGCTTGGAGCTGAATGTCTGCAGGGCAGTGAGGATGCGGCTCACTTCAGCGCTGGACAGTTTGAGCCTGTGTCGCAGCAGACAAGAGAACAGGTCCACGTGGGGCGCCCCAGGAGGAGAGAGCCGGTTGACCCTGAAGCGCAGCTCCACCAACTGTAGCAGGGCAGAGTCCTGTGAGCCCTGAGTGTATGGGTAGTCAATCTGCAGGATCAGGTCCTGAATGGCCTCCGGGTCAAAGTGCACGCTGTATCCCAGCAGCTGCATGCTGCTGATCTTGATGTAGCCCACATTATTGGCCGGCTCGGTGGGCTCTGGAGGTTCATAGTACACCGTAGAACGATTCCCTCCCATGGACTCTCGGATACGACTACGCAAGTAAAAGTGTACAGTCTCAAAAAAGCTCTTCCAGCGGTTTCCTAGGGTCAGGGTCCAGTTATAGCAGTCCAGTGGGCTATCCAGCTTGGTGCGCTCCCAGTCGGGGTATCCGCTTTGGCCTATGGGCATGGTCCAGCTCTCTGCATGGCTGCCTCCAAACGGGTTGACGAACAGAGAGAAGGCAGGCTCCAGAGTGCTGTTGGCGGTAAGGCAGAACTGCAGCGTGATACCCAGGAGCATGTGAACACGGTTGGATTTGACACGATTGCTCTTGAGTGTAAGCAGCATCCTCTTCCTCCAGGACGGGTCAAACCAGGTGTTAATGCGCACATCGTTGCTCACAAACACGCCATGCAGAGTGATGCGAGGGTCGCGCCGCTGCAGCAGAAAGCGTAGCTCCAAGTCCTGCAGGTCACGGTCACTCTCCAGCCCCAGATAAGGGTCAGTGGAGTCAGGCACAGAAGGCCGGCAGGCCCCCTGGGTCAGACTGAAGCCTGGATTACAACTGGAGCAGCGTGTGCGGTTCTCTGTGGAGCAGGAGGCGCAGCGGGACCCCTCTCCCACAGAGCAGGGCATGAGGCCCTGGCAGGACAGGAGGGCGTGGGGGCACGAGCAGCTTCGACTCTCCTCACTGTAGACTCCTACTTGGCTGTTCTCACTGCAGTACAGGATGGACAGACAGTAGCCAAGCCAGAAGTGCCGGGGCCTGCAGAGGTCAGGATATTTCAGTTTAGGTTAACAGATTATTTCAGTGTGCCATATGTTGCATTACAAAGAGTTGGTCTGAAATACTTAGATTTTTGTACGTTTTTCCCTTTTGTTACTTTATGAGTTTTCAGTTTTGCCAGTTATTTTTGCTTTTCTAACAAAACAGCCTCAGCTGCAGCCATGGAAGCAAAATCCGATTTGAATCAAGTCTGTTCTTTTGTGTGGTCAAAAAAAAAAACATTCAAATGCATGTCTCTCTGCTCTGCTATATTATTTATAACAATGAAAAACTGATGCAACATTTTATTTTTGTTAAAAGACCAACTATAAACACAAAAATGCAATTTCCTTCTAAACAGATTTAAATGCAAGACCGATTGAATTTCCTTTTATAGAGAAAAGGAGTGTGATAAAAACTGTAATTGGATTGTACACTGCGAGGGCTTCGCATTTCACTATTGAGCTGATGGATTGTGTCATTTAGTTAATTTCCAGCCAGAAATAGCTATCAATATGGAGTGTTCATGAGAGAGGCATAAATCTGAATGGAGTTACGGCCAAAGTGATCTCTGATAGATATTAAAACAGATGGTAGAGCAGCAGAAAACGCAGGAAGACAGTTTGAGGCAGCGACTTGGACGACCCACTGTCCCACACTCACTACAGCCTTTGGACAGCTACAAATTACCATGTAACCTTTGTTCTCTTTTAAACTCCAATCCCCTGGCAGCATGTACACACTAACTCTTTTGAGCTTGAGGGAGGGACGAAATAACGAGCCACCGAGCTTTCTCCATGTATACTAAGACTCTGGTACAGCTTCCATTAAATGTAATTTCCAGCTGTATAGTGTAGCAGATTAAGCTCATTTTATGGCCACGTTCTGATACACGTGCCAAAATCGGCATACATATATTGCTTAGGACATTCTATTTCCCTGAAAAGGTCCCGTTAGCCATCACCAAAAATCAATATACGATTATCTCGAGGGGTTTCAATCATGCCTATTTACATGCTGTAAATAGGCCAGACACCTAATGCTGATATTTCTCTTTCCTTTTTTAAATGTAATTGTTGTCCTCTGTCCTCAGCCCATCACAAATGTCTTTTCTTCCAACTTGGCACTGTTTGATCTTATAAAGGACACATACTTTGTGACAGTATTTTGAAATATCCTGAGATGATAGGGTTAATTAAACAGCATTAGAGGGTAATAATAAACATTCTAAACAAATGACTGAATATTCCTTTGGCAGGATTGATTTAATAACTGGCTTATCTGAAATTGTAGGTCAATTGTTCAGATCTGCATAAACATTAATTTGGAAGAAAACATAAGCATAATAGCAAAAAACATGAAATGAATGTTTGAATTGCAATGAATGTTTTGGAATTGCTACATTTCTGCAGCCCGCCCCCCGCATGCCGCGATAGGGCTGGCCAGAATTGTCTGGAGGGAAATCCAACCTCTATGGAGCACTACTCTTTCAGAATACATGTAGTGAGTCAGGCGGTTAGTCAGGCTACATCTTTCCGAAAATGTACTGTAATTTATACCCAGTCTGTGTGGTGTTAGTGGAAACCGTCTCTACGGACAACCAACCTTGTCTTTTTCAGTTAACAGGGAACCGTCCCTGCTCCTGTCAGCACTTCCTGCATAACTGCGCCTTCTAATAAGTACCGTCTCGCGCGGCTGCTTTTCGCAACGCCCGGCGCATAAATCTCTTTCATAATTATACATTTCTAGTGGCGTCTTGGGTTAACAGGCTGTGGTTTGAATTATTCCCCTGGCGTTGTCTCACCTCGGCCTTGGTAGGACTATTTTGGGCTGTTGTCTGCACCTCTTGCTCAGCCTGAAGAGCTTGTTAGTGATGCGCTGGGCTTTGTTAAGGAGCTGGATGCTGTTGGCTTCCACCTGACGGTAGCGCTGCAGCAGGTTGGCATCCGCGCGCCACAAGTGCTCCACCACAGATGTGTTCACAGCGTAATGTTTTGGCAGTGTCTCCACGAAGCCGCGAAACTCCTCTGTAAAACAAGATGCAATAAGTAAAGTGTGTTGGTTTAAACTGAGTGCGGAAGTAAGAGCCCACACACACACACACACACACACAAAAAACATGTTATGGCTTCTCCTTGAGAAAACAAAGCATGATTGTTAAAGGAATTAGAGTAGCAATGGTGGCCTTGGTGGTGTGGCGTCAAGAGCGCGACAGAAAAGTTTTCAGGCTTTTTTTCTAAGGATGAGAGTCTAAATCACAGAGAAACATGTCTAGCTTTGATCTCACACTTGTAAAATGCTGTAGGCAGAAGACAGGATCTTATATATATTCTCTCACATGTCACACACCTGAACCACACAGTGCTGGAGGCCACATGGGGCCGAGCTGGAAGCACACGTTAAGGTCTCCGTAACAGTAACACATTGACTTTGATATTGTAGCAGCTTACTTTGGTATATTTGAAGCACACATGCATTGAAGATAGGTGTATTTTTTCCAGTTGGACTCAACTATTGCATGATATTGTGTGACTTACTTGAAACTCTTAATGGTCTTATCTTATCATTATGCAGTTCACTTTTATATTGCATCTTCTACATTGGTATTGTAGAGCAAAAAATGTTCCTCAGTGTTTAATCATTTAAAGCGAATGTGTGTGTTTTTAAAGGAGTGGGTCTCGAAGACGAACTCTGTCAGGAAAGACAATATTTTGATAATATGGAGGGGAAAAAAAGAAAGGAAAAAGTGTATATATAAATGTTATTCTGGTAGTGGCTTGTCTTGACAGGTTACTGGTAGGTCCTACAGATATAACAGATTCTAAACCTCTGCGTAATGGTAAATAAATTGTCACAAGACGACCCGCTCTACTCTCTGCCCCACCATCGCCAATGTTTCCAAAGTATAAACATGGAAACAAAACCTAATTTCTCAACTCTTAATTATTAAAGTTTAACATATATTTTTGTTGACACGTTATTACGCTCGCCCTTGAGTTGGCAAACATGTGTGTTTTTTTGGGACTCGAGTGAAAACAGATGGATGCTGTTTTTTGGACACATTCCAGCTCGGAGACGTTTCACAAACATTATTTGATGTGACACCAAGATTGACAGGCGTCGGATTTAGAGCCTGGCAATGTTTCATAGCTGGGCGTGAGTTTTCAAAAGGCTTAATGTTTGTGAAGAAACTTTGGAGATTAGACGAGCGTGAGCCAAGTAAACTGTCCTAAAGAATTAATGGTGAGAGAGGCAATCTCTACGGCCTGAACTTGATATGTCCCTAGACTGTTTTAATCCTGGTTTTGGAGGCCTCGAGTGAATGCCATGGACTCACCAGATTGCTCAAACTCCTGATTGGTGCTGCTCCAGGCCTCTTGGACACGCAGCAGGCTGTGCTGCAGAGAGTCCAGGTCTGAGAGGGGGCAGTTACAGTGAGGAAAGTCCACGCTGCAGCGGCACCAACAGTCTCCTTTGCGGCACACGAATTCCCCTTCGGACTTGCAGCCGATGTAGTTGAGCGCAGCCTGGATGAAGCGGCTCTGCAAGTAGAGTGGGAGGAGGACCTGCAACCCTGAGAGGGAAACATGGAATCATAAATGGGATCATACATGTATCTAAATATAGGCTACAGTACATGCTAATCACTGTTGGAAATATCTATATTAACATATAACAGGAATTTGTAACCTCTACATAAGGGGACAATTTGGCACGTTTCGAACCAAAAGAACCACAATAGTATTTTTACCACAAACCACACAGCGTTTGTATTATTATTATTGATAGTATTATGATGGAAATGTGTATGGTTAGAAGGAAAAATAGGGGGATCTGGAGTGTCCTTCATGGGACATCAAATCGTTTGTCTAAGATGTAAGTCGTATACTTTAGCAGCTCATCGCTCTTATTAATTCGCTTTCTTGGTGTTCTTTTTTTCCCCATGAAAGATCAAAAGAGCTGCACCAGAGGCTTTAAAGAGCCACATTGGGCTCATGAGATAGTGGTATCTTACCCCTGGTGTAGCAGCTGGTTGAAGTAAAAAAAATCCCCAGCTGGGTCTACAGGGGATATGTGAGCGCTTGGCAGGAGGAATTTCAAAAGGTAAAGAAAGTACAACGAAAACCGATCAATTCAATATAATGTATAACTAATTAGGGAAATATAGGCAAAAATATTACTCTAGAAATATATAGCATTTTTTCTTGACTCTTTATTAAATATCTGACATACCTTATCAGGTATGGGGTTCGCGGTGCTGGATGAAAAGACCAAGCCAAAGGGTGTTTAGAACGGCAGCACTGGCCTACCTTGCTTCTGGTAAAACCTGTGTAAATGTGTGCGTTTCATGATGGCCTTTGAGACTGTTGGCACTGGGCAGCTGCCACATCTGCCTCAGTTTGGCCCCAGGGCGTTTATAAAACAAAGGATGCATTGTACAGTATTAACCACAAATGTCCCCCTGAGTTTAGGAGATGTCTCTTTTAGGGAGGGCCTAGCCCCTATTGTACATGTTTTAAAGTAAGATGAAGCAACTGGAGGAAACCCACAAACCTACAAGACAAACACAAAAACTCCACACAGAACGGCCCCACAATCAAACTTGCAGCCTTCTTGCTGTGAGGAGAGAGCAGTAATTCCTCAGCCACAGTGCCCACTGGCATACAGCACGGCGCTCTTTAAACGCTCCCTCGTCGCTCTTGACACAGCTAACCAGCATTCTGTTGAGTTCAATGGCTCTTACCCTGGAGCTGGACCTTGTTTTCTGGGCTGTGGACCAGCACTGAGCTCACTGTGTCCAGATTGTCATAGTTACTGCATCCGAGCGGGCCCGTCCTGGTTTCAGTCACCTGTAAAACATTGATAATACATCAACACAGAAGCCTCATTCAAATGCAGTCGTGTCTTAGAAATAATATGCAAAGTCATTACAGCGGTGTTCTGTTGCTCACTTTAATACAAAGAACATCGAGTCTTTCAAGTGCAATCTGTAAATAACATCCCGTTTGTGTTGAAATGAAATACATTTTAAGGTCAAGAGATTGTTCATCAAGAGCACTTTATGCCTCAAATGAATTTTAAATGCACTAAGTCACTGTGAAGTAGCATCATGAAGGTCTTCATTTTTATAGCTCCCTATGCTCACACAGAATAATTTGCTCGGATACGGAAAACAAAATCAACTCCTTTGCAAATGTAAAATAAAAAAATAAACTTCAAACCATGTGTTCACTTTGCCTCTAAGTATAATTAATGCTGGCGTTGAGGAAAGCACCACTCAAGAGTATGTTAGCATAAAGTGTGTACGTATGGTGAACAGCTAACGAATCGCTAATGAGCTGCGATGCTCTGTAGGCGCCGCCATTCACATCTTTCATCATATTACCCGATACTGCTGGTCATCTCTACCTCTCATCTTCAATTTGCCTCAACATGCTACAAAAGTAAATGGGGAGAGGACCTTGACTAGGAATTAATGGCACGATATCTCTAATCAATCAGGCTGATTCATAACCGCTTCTCCAGTTGGGACGGGGTGGGGGCCGGGACACTCGTCTTCATCAGAGGCCACTCACTTTAGAGGTGCGGTTTGCCCCTCAGCCTGATTAATGCGTACAGGCTAATAGCCACTTCACATAAGAAAATGATTGGTGTTTTAAAGCACGCTGATGCAAAGTAGTGCATCTATACTTGAATGTGTCTTAAAAACTTTATTTGGCAACATGTCACAGCCAATATTCTTAGCTTTAAAGTACTTTATCTGCTTAGCTGTACCCCGTGGCAGCAGCGGCAGGTAAATTGTTATGTATTGAGGCAAATTTCTAAACAGGCATTTGTTCTTAATCCATCCTGGTTAAGTAAATTAGCAAAATTAATTCCCAGACTGAGAATTAAGTGATTTATTCATTATTTTTATCTTCAGGGTGAGCTGCAAAGAAGTCTGAGAGTAACTCTGCAGAGAGGCTTAAATCAACATTACATTACGTGAAGCAGTGCAGTGAAGGTGAGGAGGACAGACAGGATGCTAAAAGAATAGTCTCACACCATCCAGGGCTAGGGGTCAGTGATACATCAAAGGTGCTTAGATTAGTGGTAGATTTCAATTTACACTCCTCTTTTAAGCATTTATTCCCCATTGGCTTTATTAAACAGGACAGAGCAGGGTGAAAGGGGGTGAAGAGAAGGAGAGACATTCAGCAAATTACTAAAGCCAGGACTTGAATCCTCAATGCTGAGGTGTATAGGCTTTTGGCTATTAACACTTCTCTAAAAGCAATAAATCAAGGAACATTGGAATGCTTTGCTATGATCCATACGCCTTGCCTCCAAAAGAGATGGGTAAACAATGGTTGCTGCCCTATACAGACAGCTGGCCTATTTTGTACACATTTTTTAAAGCAGTAAATTTTTCCGAATGCGAGTGCTGTAGCTGATAACAGCCGTTTTTATGGGACAATACCTAAAACATTTAAAGCTCCTGCATAATTGAGGGAGATGAATTGACTGATGGATTTGATTAAGAATCTACTACTGGCAGATAAGGGAGGTCAGAAACTGCTTTAGATTCTGCATTCGTATTATAATTTAAACAGTATCCTCTTACATTATCCTCTCTTGGGGAAGGTGAAAGGGAATCATATTTATACAGTCACTCAAAGCGCTTCACACAAATGAAGGGGATTTTCATTTTGCCTGAAAACAAGACTCACCGCTGTATCAGCGATCGAGTCTGGTGGCCATGGCATCTACTACATTTCCAGAGCGGATCATACGCAAGCAGACAAGAAGTGGAGTAAACCATCGGGCGACGGGCGGGCCTCTGCAGTGTTAATAGGGGTTCTGCGTTAATATTCACAAAGTATTATGAACCCCCCCCCTTTAGATTGTTATTGGGGGGACTTCCGTGTCCCATTAGTGACGGTGCTTGCAAACAACACATGACTGTAAATAAATGAATCTGTTTGCACGGGCTAGACTAATAGATGATACCCCTCTGTATTTGTTTATATAGAGGGGATCATTCTGGTCTCGCCTTCTACATATGTTGCACACATGATCCCTCAATCACACTGTCTTCCTGGTATTAGTTTAGTTTAGTTTAGTTTATTTATTTATTTGAGCAGTTTGTCTGCTATAAAGGAGTAGGCCGAAGCCAAAGGCTTATAAGCACCCACCCCAAGAATAAAAACAATAACATATACAATGAAGGTACTTGAGCCATCTTCTGTACTCAGTAGACAAAAGTATCGCTCCGCCCGCAGCTTTAGATATAGACCAACAGGGAGGAGTTGGGGTGAATAGGACAGGACTGACCGATACTGAGGTGAGCAGATCGTTAGAGACGCTCTACTTCAAAGGTTGTTTACCCACAGTTGAGAGTAACTGTGATTAGAAAGGAGGAGCCGGGCCTACCCTAACTCTTCCCGGTTGGTCTATATCTTCAGCTGCGGGCTGAGCGGGACTTTCGTCGGCTGACGAAGCCTTTTGGATGAGAGGCGAAACGTTCGAAGACTTCAACTACTGAGTACAGAAGATGAATCAAGTACCTTCATTGAAGATGCACAACTCCTGTACGACTGAGAACTTACACAGACAGTAACATAATATATAACAAATCATAAACAAGGGAACATAGGGTAAGGTAACAACAAGTAATAAAGAATAATAATAAAAAAACAACAGCAAAAGAATGTACAACACCACTCACAATGTTCGTTCGTATATTAGGAATATGGACTCTTTATAAACCTTTTTAAAATGTGCCAGGTTTTTACAAAGTTTGATACTTTCATCTAGTTTTTGCGGGTATTCCTCGGTGGTCCCCCATCCAAGTACTAACCAGGTTCTGCCCTACTTAGCTTCACTATAGCGGTATAGCCTTATGGTCTTTTGGTCTCTCATATTCATCACGGGTACAATGCGGTGAAGTGTGAGCAGTGCTTTAAGTGGGCCGGTACATGCCGGTACTCAGTACCACCACTTCCAAAAATAGCTCTTGAGAGTACTGCCACCTCTCCGTGCGCCAAGAACGTGCCTTTAGCTGCTCCGCCGCTTTTCAGAGCGCCCTTCACAATGCACGCTTCTACTTCGTCCCCCCGTGCGTGAGCAGAGACTACATTACCCAAACACCCTTGAGTTGTATGAGTGAAAAGCGCCATGCGCTGCTGTAGCCGCTGTAAACAACTTCACGTGCACACAAACAAGCGGATCCCGGAGAGGGTGTGAAACGCAACCATCGCTGCTCGGTTAAAATACAATGAACACTTGACTCTGCTCTCCTGACTTCAGAGTAGTAAAAGAACAAGATCAGGATCGGAGGACGCGTTGGCTGACCCCACCTGTGCCGCGGTCATTGAGGTTCTCACAAGTGGCGACGAGCACGAGAGTGATGTGCCTGTTTGGCCTCGTAGATGCGATAAAAACTAAACAAAGGGGTAAATATGGATGTAAACAAACTAATGCGGACTGACATGAGGCGGACTGCAGACAGAATGGAGCCTGACAAGCTGCAATGACAGCACAAGCTCCAGAACATGGAAGCCTGTAAGAATAATTTCTTTAACAGAGCTTCAGAGACATCCATCTGCAAGAGTTCAGCTAAAACAGTCTGTCTTCTAAAGGTAAGACTGGGCTTTCATTACTGTTGTTTATTATGCAGATGGAGGTTCACAAAACTTATTATCTTTGCATTGGACTGTCATCATGAGTTGTTTATTTGAGCAGATCTGAGTGTAATTATTGTGAATAGATGATATAAATGATACAGTCCAGCTTTATTACAATAATCATTTATACTGTAATAACGCTGTAAAAGAAAAAAGAAAAGAAGAAAGAGGGGGGCGGGGGGAGGGGGGGGGGGCTAGCAAATAAAAAGTCTAAATATTCTTGAATGGTGAAAAGTCCTCAAAATGATGTCCATACTGTAAAAAGCAATGTGACTGAAGATGACATACCCGTATAGCACTGGATGCTATCTGTAGGTGGTGTAGTTTCCTTAGCGTGCTTTCTCTGTCTGTAAAATACGACGCAGCCAGTTGGTGGAGTGTCTCTAGCGTCACAGCGCCCGTCCCGTTGAACTTCCTGTCGGACGTCTCGCTGTCTGCAGATGGCGACTCATGGTTCAGTTTCCTCTTATCCACGAATATGGTGAGAGACTCCTCTCCTGGTGCCAGAGAGAAAAACGGCCTTCATTAGTTCTGACTGAGCAGCGCTAATCATCTTTCATTAACATCTTTATAGATGGTGGAAGAGCAGCTGTGATTACAGCTGATTGAGTGGAGAGGAAGGACAGGACCTGGAAAGACTGCACTTCTACTGTAAAGACAAAACAAACGCTGCTGGTGTTTAGGATTAGATGTTGGTACCTTATGTGGTACCTATTTTGTTTTATTTTAGAATGTACCACTGTGATTAGATTAACGATTTTCATCTTTATTTTTTTCAACCAAGTACACCTCACTGTCCATGTGCACTAACATTTCAGAGAAAACTGAAATGTGCTCATCATGGACCACCCTGGACCCATACCAGTTTGCTTATTGGTCCAATCGCTCAACTGAAGATGCCATCTCCACTGCGCTTCATTCAGCCCTAACTCACCTTCAAACAAAGGACTCCTACATTAGAATGCTGTTTTTAGACTTTAGCTCAGCATTCAACATTATAATCGAGCAGCAGCTAATACACAAACGGCTCCACCTGGGGATTAACACATCACTGTGCAACTGGCAGCTGGACTGTCTTGACGGGGAGACCACAGGCTGTAAGTCGGCGGAAAGTCCTCCAGAACCATCACACTGAACACGAGTGCTCCCCAAGGCTGTGTGCTGAGCACCCTCCTATTTACTCTGCTGACCCATGACTGCGCTCCTAAGTACGACTCAAACCTCTTCATTAAATTTGCAGACGACACAACAGTGGTGGGTCTCATCAGCAACAGAGACGAGTCAAACTACAGGAGTGAGGTGAGCAGTCTGGCCATGTGGTGCACACAGAACAATCTCTCTCTAATGTAGAGAAGACAAAAGAGATATTTGTGGACCATGCACACTACATCTCTGGTCAAGAAAAGTAATCAGTGTCTCTATTTTCTCCACAAGCTGAGAATAGCCAGAGTCCCAGCTTTCGTTATGTGCAACTTCTACAGAGGGACTAGAGCATCCTGACCAGCTCCATCACGGTGTGGTATGGCACCAGCTCCTAACACAGGAGCTTCCAGTGCATAGTTAGAGCAGCGGTGAAGAACCTGTCTCCACTCCCTTTACGATTTGTACTCGTCTCACCCGCAAAGCCTACAGAATCACCACAGTCTCTTCAAAGTAATGCCTTCGTGAAGGAGCCAGTGCAATCCTTGGGCCAGGTCCCGTCGACTGAAGAACAGCTTTATCCACCAGGCTATCAGGAAGCCCCCTCATCTAGCTAGCTCTAAGGAGTGGTACTTAATAATATTGTACAGGTGCAGAGTCTTTTTGTGATATTCCATAGCGGCCATGCCTCTGACCCGCTTTACAGTGAAAAGGGCATTGGCAATTCAGTATGTTTACATTTTGTGCAGATTTACATGTAAACAGACAATCAAAACTGAATAAAAAAACAAAAAGGAATAAATAACAATTTATTAGGAAATAACAATTGTCGGTGCTTAGTTTGAGCGTATATATTGTTTTCATGTTATGTAATTTGCAATAGCTAAGATCCCATAATTATTGTCATCTAAATTAACTAAGGCTTTTTAAAGTATTAATCATACTTTTGAGCCAGTCGAGGCAATTTGATGAGGAAAAGGTGATAAATGAAAAAGGGGGGAAAAAGAAGGAGGTGGAGTATGTTCTTATTTAGAGTCACAAAGGGAGAAGGCAGAAGCAAAGTCCCCGGATAGAACTTGCTCTTGGACCTTATGTGAAGCATGGCAGCACGACACCAATTATGGAAATGCAATAAGGAAGTCAAATATCAAACATCACAGAAAAGTCAAGTAAACCATGTTTTAGTGAAATCTTTAATATAATTGTGTGCCATAAATTTGTATTTCCTGTCATCTCCACCAATGGCAATCTGTATCTAATTTAGTTTAGCAATATTACATGTACAATCATTCTAAAAAACCAGTCTAAATTTGAAACCATGTACGAGTTAATAATATTTAACATAATCTCGACTTGAGTGCCACCACTCGTCTGTGTCAGCCTATCTCAGCGACAAGACAGCTGCTGAAAGTCTCTTTGTGAGGAGCAGAGAGAGCACTTCCAAATTGCTTTGTGAACTTGTGTTTCTCTGTCGGAGCTTCTGAATTTATCTTCTCCACGGATTTGGATGGATTTCTGCTGGAGGGATTTTTTGAACACTGGTACAAAATAGTGAGACTGGAAAAAAGCTCTTTGTCTCCACTTCTGAAACAGTGACAGCCAAACCGTATGTTTACTGTGGGTTTTTGGCCAATTACCGTATTCTTGGGAATAAAATAAAAGCCAAAGCAGACATCAGAATGATACTGAGTGCAACATAATAATAGGGATTTCCAGTTGAATTTCCTTTTCCATCTGGGTTAAAGCATATTGATAATGATTTATAAGAAAAATAACCGGCCAGCCTGTGGTGTATAAATAACAGCACATTGCACAACAAACAAGATCTTCCCTTTGGCGTCTGATGCTATAAACTAAATTCCCTCACTGTTCTCCAATTTACTTCCCTAAAAGTGATTTGGTGTCGGGTGTAACACAAACCACTGATCCAAGAAATGTATTATGTGCTTTGTTGATAAGAAAACAACAGATGTACAGACTGGCGTGCCTTACAGTGCGATAGGATTTCTCTGCGTTGCTAACGTTCCGAAACTATATCTGAGCTGTTGTTCCAGGACCAGCCAAAAGACACCCACCATAGTACGAACACAGTTATATGCCCTCACTACCTAAAGTTTGCAAAAATATTACACATGAAATCAGGATAGCCAAAGTAAAACCAAAAATACACTCATGTGGCCGATAGTGCACCAATATGAGACGTTCCTGTCCCGGCTCCAACAACTAAATGTATCTTAAACCCCCTTCACCCTGAACTGTCCTAGCGTATGAAGCATACGGCCCAGAACTCCTTGAAATAAATAAAAAAATGAATAATTATTTCATAATTTATTAGGCCAAAATACAGGTTCTATACTTTTTTTTTTGTCTTTTAGTTTAGTTTAGTTTATTTGTTTATTTGAGCAGTTAGTCTGCTCAAAAGGAGTGTGCCGAAGCAAAAGGCTTATAAGCGCCCACCCCCAAAATAAAAACAATAAAATTTTCATTTAACAATCAAAGCAAGGAACGTAGTGCAAGGTAACAAATCATAAACAAGGGAACATAGGGCAAGGTAACAACAAATAATAAAGAACAATAATAAAGAAACAACAGCAAAAGAATGTACTACAACACTATCTATAATATCTATATCCAGTCGATTACAATACATCACACCAAATCGCCTATTTTAACACAGACCAAACTTACAAGGCCCTATTTTAACTCATCCAGTAATAAACAGAAACGAGTAGATACAAAACATAACAACAGCTGTTTCATTTCTTGTACAATGTCTAGTACAGAGCAAGTAACAAATGATGATCATTAATATATTTCTTACAAATTGTTACCAATGCCAAACATTGGTACATTACTAAAATCACTAGTGTAACATTACCGGAAGTCACTATTTTTATGTTATAAAGGTACGTTACTATTCAGTACATATTATACTTTGTGATCTTGCTACTTCCCAGTTGTAATTACCATCCTCAGTATAATATCAATCTGTGTACAATTTCCTCTTTTTTTTTTCTTCATGTATAATGTATTATGAAAGCCCTACATAGTGTATTGCATTAAAAAGCATTAATACTTATTATACTCTGGGATCTTGCTACATCCTAGCTGTCATTACCATCCTCAATATAATTTTAATTTGAGTTTAAATATTATTATTATTATTATTTATTTATTTATTTATTTATTTAATTGAGTTATCTGTGAAGTATGACGTAAGCCCTGCATAGTGTGGTGCATTAAAAAGCCAGAGTGTAGAGCGGGCCAGTTGAAGAGGGCAATAAGCTCCCCACCAACAAACCCCCACCCAGCTGTCCCAACAGCTGATTTTGTAGATGATGTTCCTATGCTGAGTGGTGCATTACAAGACAAGATTTTGAGCCCGTTGGGAGGGTCCCTCTCAACAGATCCATAACTTGCCTACCCTAATTCTCAATTTGTAAATTTGAGCAATAGACTTGTACCTGTTGGGACTTTCATTTACACCAAGTATCGCCAAAATCAGGAGAGCGGCCGATTATCAGAAATCATCTGAATCTCCTATTTATTTTAAAAAGGACCATGTAATGTGTTCAAAAGAGTGCAAACTTTACCTTAAACATTGTTCCTTTGTAAAGAAAATAAAAAATGTCACTTTCAAAATGAGTAAGAGCAATTTGTAAACAAAAACCCTCCTCTCGGAAGTGAGTGAGTGCTCAATGTAGCGTACCTCCCAGCGTGGCAGACACCAGGACGTGAGTGCCATACTTCTTAATGAGGCTCTCTGTGATGCTCTGCAGGCTCGGCCGGCGTCCCAGATGCCTGACCGCCTGCATGAATTCGGGGTCGAGGGGTGGAGCCAGGCCCCCGCTGCCCGATGAACTGTCCCGCTTCTCCACGGCTAAACTGTTGACCTTCCATCGACCAAACTCCCTGCGGTACAACAAAAACAACACAAGAAACAGTGAGGTTTAACGCTGTTGCTGGGACGTGATCGATAATCCCTGTTTAAAGTGAAGGGTCTGATGGAGGTTAGAAAAAGGTGACCCCACGTTAGACGCCACGAATAACACTACATCGCTCTGGCATGAGTATTAAGCATGTTATTAAGTTGGAGCTGAATGACTTTGGGGAAATATCTTAATTATTCATTTATTTTGGACAAGTCGTGCAATTTACTGTTAGAATTGCAATTTGTTTTTAAAATCAAGACTCACCGTGCACATATTCAGCCGCATCAACATCGATTGGTGAAAACTGAAATCTGAGCCAATTAAATCGATAAAAACCTTTCAGAAAAGGTTTGTAAAGGTCTAAAATCTAGATTTAGCTTAGTTTATGAATAATCAGAGCTTTTGGAAACAGGATATTCTATTCTCATGATAACTACCGCCAATCAATTGCAGTGGGAAAAAAAATGAAAAAAAGATTGTATTGTGACCATTCAAATTGCGACTTTGATTCAACTAAGATAAATGTGATAGGAGCAGATCAAAATGTCATACTGCCTCTGCTAGAAATACGTAGTATACCATTTTTGTAATGGCTTTCTTTCTTTATCGGCACTGAAAAGAGCTTTACATCAGGTAATCGTTCACCCTGTCCACTTATTCATATACTGTACTCCCACTCTCCACTGACACTGGAGAAGAGTCTTGCCCAAGAACTCAAGAACTGTCAATTCACAATTAATGGTCGACCAGCTTTATCAACAGAGCCACTGCCACTTCAGTTACTACTGCTAAAAGACGACACTAATTCAGAAATAATGATGTTTAAGTAGTTCAGTAAAATATCTTGACCCTCAAACCCAGCACTTACCACTGTGCATTATTCATAGTAAAAAATAAATGCAACCTGATACACAGTTCAGCATACTTGACATTCTGTAGCTTTTTGAAGCAAGATTTTTTTTTAAAGGCCCTATACCTGATTTTTTGATTGCAAACAATGAAAGCCACTAAATTAAAATGCTTGTGGCGGTCTAAACTCATTCGTAACTTAAATTTATTACAGGGACATTTCACAACTTGCAGGGTCACTTTTCAGAGTCACATTCACAAAAATGCAAGAAAAATAGCCTGAAAGGTCATGAAATTGATAGAAATGTTTTATAATTTGATGCATGCTGTTTTCCTTTGAGTATACAATATACTGAAGGAGGACAAAATACACTTCATTCCATTTCTGGAAGTTAAAGCAGGTATAGCTCCTTTAAGTTAATAATTAAAAAGACCCTTCACATAAACTTAATCAGTGGCGGATCAAGATCAAGATCAACAAAAGATGTCAATTATTATTTTAGATTCTCTGGATTTCAAGTTCATGCCCTCCCTTGCCAAGAAAAAAACAGTGTGCAACAGGAAAAAAACAACAACATATCAATCAATGTGCACAATTTGACCCATTTTCCCTCGTTGCTTGGTCTACAGTAGCAAAGCCGAAAGCATTATTGAAAAGAGCAAACAAAACAGTTTAAAAAAGAGACTCTTTCTGACCCTCATTAAGCAACAGCAGAGTGGTTGAATCTGTAGTCGTTTATTTTATGATGCAACTGTGAGCGCCAGACAGGGTCCACAGTTAGCTTTTCTGCCATGCTGTTTTCAATGTAAATGTCTTGATCATAATCACTATTTCAAATGTCAAAATCTAAAGTCCAAGGCCCCAAGAGCTGCTTTTTCAGTGAGAGAAGGAGAAAGGGGCGGTTTCTTATCATCTCAGGAGCACACGAAAAACATTTAAAATTCCAGCTGCGCGTTTAGGGCGGTTTTTCAGATATTTTTGGACATGTTCGGATGCTGTGACCTGGCAACCCTGGCGCCAGAGGAGAAATTAAGTTGGTATGGCTAACGTTTCCTCAACAACACCATCCATCATTATCAACGTAATTTGTTTTTACCTTAACCCACACAGCCTTTAGATATCCACTTTTTCTTATCAAAACTAATCAGCCATGTTGGGGGTTACTAGCAAACACAGATAGACTAACATTAAGTAAAACTAGCCTATCTTAAAAGTAGACAAGCTGCTTGTGTAACAGGTCAATATCAGTAGAGTTGAGTGAAATAGACAAGAGGAATGACTTAAACTTTTGATGTCCATGTTCATGCTCCACATTCCAAGCATGTGACACCGCATTGGTACCTCTCCCATGGCTTATAATGAAATGACGCAGGAATCCCAGTAATGTTTGCGGTTTTGATGACACAATCCGGAGCTATAAAGTTAACCAAACCCAGCACACGGCACACGCACCCTCATTGTTTACTCATTGTGTAAGATGACTCGTATAATTCCAACCAAACTCAGAAACTCATCAGCTCTCCCATTTGGTACGTCGCAGCGGTAGGCAAACTTCAAAAAGATTCAATGTTGATATTCAGAAGCCAGCAGGCAGCTCCCCCACAGCTCCATACCGGCAGTGTGCAGCCTGATGCTTACGCCTCTATGACCGCGAGGTACCCCCGCCTCCAGGGATCCAATCAAATCCCCACCACAAGACAAGAGATGGACAGAGAAATAATTGAGCGAGGGGGGACATGGTGCCATTATGTGTCGTTACATTCAGTCAACTTAACATGATTGCTACTAAATACACAGTAACTCACTGTAACAGAGTAACAGAGCGGGCGACGTGGAGGCGGAGGGGGACAAAGGGCTCTTGCAAAAAAAAAGCTAGATGTGTTTTTTTGAGGATATTAGAAGAATAGAAAAAAATTATCAGTAATCTGTATAAATATTTCCACTGTGAAAAGTATTCGGATTGCTAAAAAAAATACAATTTGAAGAGAACTAGCTTAAGTCAAATCATGGTTTAATGAACGTATTACTGAACAGTAGTAACAGTGGGCTTTTGGCAAGGTGCAGGGGATGGAGGAGTCGGCCAGTTGTATTGTTGGCATGGTGACTAAACCTGAATAAGTATTTTATGAAATGGCAGGCAGGCTTTTTAGAGTGACGTTCATTTTTCACTCAGGACATGCTTTGCAATTATGTCGTGGTAATATGACAGATCTGTTCACTATAGGCAAGATCTTCACAGCAGTCTATATTTCTGTTGATACATGTGACCCGTCCAGGTCAAACTAGATTAGCTCTTTTCTTATTTCTTCTATTCAGTCCTTGGTCCCTTTTCCTTTCACTTTGACAAAGTCTCACTTCCTTTTTTCTTCCATTTGGCTTAAAAGGAGACACCAGGTGTAACGGCCAAATTATACTGTGTGAGTTAAACTGTGCTGTTCTGTGTGCGGAGAAATGTTGTTTTGCAAAGTCACGCTGTCAAGTGTAAAACTGTGCACAGGATTTTGTGCTGTTAAAAGCCTTTTGGACACTAATCATTATAATAATGTCTTGCTTTTGTGGATTGGGTGGCTGTGCCAAAAGTAATTGCACTTTGTGGGATTGTGCATCATATTTTGCTCTTCCCACCGATCAACAAAATGTGTCTTTTTTTGGCTGTTGATAAATCGCCTTGCCAACGTAAACTTCTCAATTTTTCGATGCTTACAATAAAATCACCGTATCTTTACCTTCAGATTGGTGATTTCTGAAACTAACAATTATGAATCTGTAGCGAGATATTTAGAACAATAGGGCTGCACAATAATTGCATTAGATTTGTTGCAATTTGAATTACTTATGTGATCGAATGTCCTCTCAAAAAAACTGTCTCCATAAGGATTCAGTCATCAAACTTGCTAACCCTGTATGTTCTGAAACGTAAAGTGTAATGTGATTCTTGTGTCAGTTTGGCAGTTCATGTTTCTGTCTAACGCTCCTGAAGGTGGTCAAATTGCCATTACTATAATAAAGGCTACAGTAGACAAGACAGCCCATTCGAGCACTTTGTGTCCATTTGAATTAAAGTGAAGTGTAGTGGCTTTTGACAGAAAACTATTTAACAATTAATTACGAAAATTCACTTGGCTGAAGTCAATACATTTGTGTTTTTAGTAGCAGTAATATATGGCATGTCCACCAGGCTTGGCTGCTTTTGTGGATCCTATTTATGAAGGAGATTTTAGTATTGACAAATGCAGGTGTCACCGCGAGATAAACACAACAGAGTAAGAGATTCCTGAGGGGAGATAATGGACAAGATGATTCATAAAGCCACAAATCTCAACAATAAAGCATTCTTTCTCTTGTGTGTGCCCTTGGCGCTGTCCAGCAGCACAGCACACTGTCCAGGTATGATGCATTGAACAATCCCAGCCCAGATATAGTCATCATAAGACTGATAAAAAACACGGAAATTCATCAAAACCCTCTGCAGCCACCGAGATGATAATGCAAATGAGGAATTTTCACTTAGATGTATAGACAGAAATGGCGCCCTGCTTGAAGCCTGCTTTAAGATGTGACGGATATCCCCCATCAAAGGAGTCCTATGGAGGTCATTTGGTACATTAGCAAAAAAAAAAAAGTAATTATCCAAAAGCTAATGACTTTGATCAGTGATTACTTCCCAATCACATAATTTGTAAAGAGGCTGTTTTGCATACATAAATTTCACATCTTCAGTTTGGCTCATCAGCTCTCGTCCTAATTCACTGCAGCTGCTGTACCTGTTCATCTAGACATAATCTGAGTTTGGACAAGCTCTTCTTTCAGACACTAAAACATCTGCTGACACTGATGGGTCCACTCCGACCCAAAATCCTCATCATGGAAATCACAGATGAAAATGTGGACTAGTCTGAGAAGTAGCTCTCAAGCATCACCAGCCCCTGGAAAGACACTTAAAGCAAATCTCAAGTCTTTAGCAACAACCCCGGTTCCCTAATGTTGAACCTTAACTTGATACTATAATGTTACATTCCTTTAGTATAGCATGAAGTCAGGCTTTCTATTGAACATTTTACAATTCAATACTTTCCTCTATTCTGTTGGCTCCTGTCCTGTGTGCTATAGGTTAATACATATTATACGTTCTCTGGCAAAAACAGGGTTTGCCTTAAACAAGGCTCTATGTAAAATTTTATGTTTTTTTTTTCTTCTTTTTTACATAAATTTGGTGGCTACTTTGTTCATTTAAGTAAGTAAGTAAGTGCTTTATTTGTCATTGTACAACAAAAAAGTGTTCAGGCGCTTGTCCTGAGCCGCTGTGACTGAGCCGCGGTTGAGCCACTGTGGGCCAACCTGACCAGCATTTTTTTGGAGGTCGGGGAAACCAGAGCACCCGGAAGACACCGGGCTGGCTGCCTTCAGTCTCCTCTGAAACGGTGCACTGCCTCCTGGGTTTGTCCCTGTTTCAGAGCGTGGTGTCCTGCACTGGTCAGCTCCTCCACCTCCTTACTCTTGCGCAGCTCTCTCCCCACCAAAACAGTCTTTCTCCATCTTCTCTAGAGAATAGTCATAGTGTCATTATTATTTTGCTCTCAAGGTCGGACATTCTTTTGCTCAGTTCTTCTCTTTTTCTATGACCCAACTCTTGACCACAGTTATTTGGCGAACACACAGTGCAAAAGGGAAATTGACAAGGCAAAAACCCGCTGCGTGGCGTGCACTCACCTGTAGATCTTGTACCTGGTGCTGTAGCCTTGCTGGTACCTCTCTTTCGCCTCAGTAAACTCCAGAGATTGGTGGAATGGTCCTTTATCGGACAGCAGCCAGCCGAGGGACCCGAAAGAGTCCGCAGAGTCGCTCTGTCCGGAGGCAGAGGCTGCGGCTCCGGACGTCCAGCAGAAGTAGAGCCACAGAGCCTTCCATAGCAGAGACAGCCGTCTATGACTGATCCTCTGACCGCTCATGCTTCACCCAGAGACACCTCATTCTCCCCGGACTGAGGATGACACAGCAGGAAAGACCAGCTTTACGCCTGGACTTGACCAACAATTTGGGGAAATCTTAACCATCTAATTTTGCATATTGTGAAATGGAACAAAAACTTGGGCTAAAAAGCGTTAATCTGTAGTTAGCTCCTGCACTTTCACAACTTGATTCTTAGTTCATATTTTCCCAACACATTCCCATCCATCGTGCTGGTTACGCGCTTCCATCTGCTACTGGCGCCAAGCTGAGTTCATCGGGAGGACGCACAGTCAGAAACACTTAAATATCCCCGGAGGTTGGATGGGAAAGAGCTCCATTTTCAGTGAGAATCCTCTGAGAGGCAGGCGCTCCGTGCTCCCGCTGAAGAACAGCTCTGTGTGAGCGCGACGGGATGACTGAAGGCGCGCTCAGGCTCCGGAGCTTTTGACGCCCTCCCTCCCTCCTTCCCCGTATCCTCCTCAGCCTTCTGCTCTCGCTCTGGTGCTGTGCAAGACAGCGTGCCAAATGAGCGTTCCGGAGCCTGCAATAATTTCTGGCAGGGCAGGTGAAAATATTGCGAAATTAAAGCAAACAGGCTGCACACAGAGAAAACGCATCTTAATGAATCAGGATAGCAATTTATTCGGAGTCTCCCAACAGCGTCTAAAGGTCATGTGACTAGATGAGAGCTTAGCTTTATTGTCAACATTTTATCATTTTAATACAGTAGACAATTGAGCAACATAGTCTTGCAGCTACTACAACAAAGCTTTTCACATTGGTATGTTGTTCCGACATTGTTGGCAAAGTTGACTGCAAAGTTAGCAGGGTAACTGCTCAGCGCACTCTCCGCTGACCTACTGGTAATGGGACCATGGGGTGGCAAAACCAGTTCCACCTCCTAAAACGTATAACCTTTACTTCGGCCCTGATCTAGCTCGGGTCGGCTTCTACTTCCTGTCCAGAGTTTTTTTTTAATCGCCTGCGCCATGAACGTAATTGAGCCACGTGGCACCTGCCTCAGTGATGGTGAGTGTTTTCAAGACGGTACAAATATACAAATATAGTATTTGCCTTTAATAAACAAATTATTAAGAGGGACATTTTATTTATGTCGTGTTGCAGACTTGAAGTGATCTGAACTGTAGGGACTGGAGAGGAACATCTGTGGTGAATCACATCAAGATCAACTCATGAAGCTGGAGGTAAACTCCCTGATTTATTCTGGGTGTGGGAACAGTTTATTTTGTATGGGTGAGTGGATGGTGATGTGTGTTTCTTTTTCCTTTTATTACATTTTGTATTTATTTTATCACAGGGGATGTCGTAGCAAGCTTGATTGATTGATTGATTGATTGAATTTATTTCGAGTTATTAATGCAAGTCAAATGCATGCAAATGTGCATGGTTATGTACAGTCTAGACAATTGCACAAATATACAATATATTCGTATCATGTACATATTCACATACATACAAAACATAACATTTAATATTAATGGCAAGGCAAGGCAAGGCAAGGCAACTTTATTTATACCGCGCATTTCGTACACAAGGCAACTCAATTCACTAATGTTGAAATGTTGCTAAATGCCGATCAACAGTTCATAGTAAACAAGAGCTACAGTTGAAACTTCAGTCAGAAATGTAATAATCAGAACACTTAATTAAAACAAGAAATATCGAGTTAAATGTATTTAATCGGAAAATTGCAGACCTGCCACTCAATTTGCTGCTGTTGCTATGTTACGACATCACACGCATAACCTCTATAGCTGTAACCCAGTCTGGTGAAAAGTGTGACATGGAATTTGTACCAAGACATGGATCTGGATTGTTTTAGGTGCGTAGTTGGATAAGAGTAGAGGCCGTTTGGACGTGTCCAGCAAGTGGTGTTTGAGTCCTTTGGAGAAAGCTGTGCCAAAATGCGTCAACGGCTGGATCAGGCCCAGGCTGGTGGGGCCTGGTGGGAAGTTAGGGTTTTGTTTGCAGCCACTAGCTGTAATGTGCTGGACGTGATTGCCGTAAGTGTAGTGACAGTTGGATCAGCTTTTTTGTGTTTTACCTACGAGCAGGACTGCTCTGGTTGGCTGAGGCTGCAGTTCTTGACACTTGTTCGAAGATGTCAGATTATAAACTTTGTTAGAGCTTTAGGAGCCATTTTTACCTGTATGTGATGATGTGACTGAGTCGGGCGACTAGCGCTCCGCTGTAACTTTGTGCTTGTTAGTTCGTATCTGTGCTTGGGGCCATGTCGTGTGCTGCTGCCCATTGATGCTATGAAGACCATACCTCGCGTGTCCAGTGTTCTTACTCCAATTCGCTGTTCGTCCCGACTAATGTGGTGTCGTGCCCCTGGACTGCGTGCCAGTTTGGAGCAAGGCTCTGAGGACAACTGCTTTACTTTTCAACTCTGTTTTCTTGTTCTTTTATTTTTGAAATGTACTTGGGCTCTTATTTTAGGGTGTGCATAGACTCTGACAACATAAAGCCTTAAATTACCTTAATGTCATCATTACCTTAAATAATATATTTTTTCCTTATTTTCCTTATGATTTATTTTCTTTATTTTCCGTTGCATTATTCACACCAAAGTTGAATTATTTTAGAGCTAAAGGTAAATTTTGTGATCTCCCCACTGCCAAGTTAACATTCGACGTGCCACTCAGGTAATGGTGGTCTCTGACGCTCTCCTTTGCTCCACATTTATCCCCATTATGCGCTATTACAGGCTGTTCCTATGATTGGTGATTGGTGCCCATTTAAAGTGTTCAAATGTTCCTGATAATAGGCTAATTATCCAGCACAGTTTCTGCCTCTTTTGCAGTGACATGTACATTGCTTTGAATTAGAAAGGAAAGGAATCACTGGCTTTTCAAAAAGCTTTTCTTATATTGTGATGAATGTCACAGTTTCCACATCATAATTGCACCCCTGTCAAAATGGTTGGACTTTCACATTTTGCACATTGTGCAGTTTGTGCATGTTTGACCTTTTGCAATTATGTCCTAAATAAGTCATTGTTTTTTTTGTAAATAATTAGAATTATTCATCTTGGCTGGTGTAAAACGTGCACTTCACTTTCATAAAAGTACGTTTTGATGATAAAAACTAAAGTTGCCATGGCCCCACTATTAAAAACAGTAATTTCTTCCCCTTGCCTTACCTTCCTTGCAGCAACAGCTTGACGTGCGTTTGACAAATCTTCGACTTGTGTGAACACTGAGACGAGAGACAGCTTCCACAAACTTTTAAGTTACGGAGCGAAAAGTGAATCCGGACGTTTGTGTTCTGTGCATCCGAGTGTGTAGGAGTGTGGACAGGTACAACACAGACGCCTCTCTAATTAGGCTCGAGCTGCACATTCTTCAGAGGATACGACTTTAAAAACCTCTCCAGGGTGTTTTGAATTATATATGCTTTATATATCTATGTTTGTTTTGCATGCCATGGTTCTCATTGTAAACACATCGTTAATGAGGTGGAAATAATACATCCTTTCAACCGTTATAACTATGTCATTGATAATCAAGTTGTAAGAGTCAGAATATTAGTACATTGTTATTATAGTAGCATGTCTTTACATGGGTAACTGCCCTAGTAAAAATGGTGTTTGTAGTGGCTGTATTGTCGTTCTTAAGTATTATTTTAAGGTGTGACTGACAACTAGCATAGAATACAGTTATTTTGGTAGTAATTGTCTCAAAATTGGGTGGTTTGTTATCACGTTCAAAACCTGCTATTACTTCAAATACCTCTAAAACAAGTTTTGAAATGCATGTGATTATTGCATTATTTTAGCAGTCCATATTTGAAGTTCCTGATTAAAATGTGCCAAATAGTTTTGTTTTGTCATAGAAAAGTAATTAGATTTTTCCTCTCAAAATCAGCCCTACCTTTACTGTTTGTCTTATATTGGTATTCTAGCCATATCAAGTTGATTGATTAAGCAATTCTTCTTGCAAGTAAATGAGCAATAGAAATCGGTGTTAAAATGGTAGTAGTAGATTTGTAGTAGTAATTTATACTTTTGTCATTCCCATCTTAAGTATGACTGACATTTGCTCCTGCAGCTAAATGGGCTGTGAACAGAATTTGTCTATATATCCATGATGCTGCTGGATCGAAGCACAGCTCTCATTGATGCCTTTTGCAGTCACTCAGCGTGCACTTTCAGGACGCCTCAGGATTCTATTTTATTTCTCTTCCCGGCCTCAAATTAAGAGTCGATTCAGTAACACATCACATTTTGTCCTGAATAACTGTATGCTGTCGCTTCTGTTTGTGTGGACGACCTCAGTCAGCTCAATCCGCTCCCATAGAAACTCAACACTTTTGTCAAAGGATTCGCTTCTCCACACCACCGCAAGAATGATTCTGAGGAATGATAAAGGGGTTACTTTGGTGGTGCAACAAAAGAGATTATTAAATATTCCATAGTTACCGCTGCAGTAGTATCTCTATGTCGTAGTAGCATAGCCTACACATTTTGTTAATATTTCTGAGGAGTAAAGAACAGAGTAGCTGGAAATTAAATTCTTAAGAAAAATGTATATAATAATAATCAATTTAAAACCCTAAACACTTGTGAAACTCAAAACATTAGCATGCCTGTGATACCAAGCCATGATCATGCTCTTTTTGTCATGCGTCATAAAAACAAAGCCTTTGGAAGAGGGCCAAACAGAGCTGTGGAAACATATTTTAGTTTGGGAGATTTGAGGGAACATTGCCCCCCAAAAAACCCTCAGCACCCTGGGTTTCCACGCCTTGGGACCAAATTCATCTTTGGCAGAGTTACGAGGTATTTTCACCAATGAACAGACACAGTGATGAAAACCAGTTTATCAGGTGAAATGATATGCAGCGTGTTTTTATTAAAGCAGTACATTTAGTAACAGCAGGTTTTATAGATATTGAATATAGTGGGCTATTAAGGCTGCAATAAATCAAAATTCAATTCCAATTATGACTATTACACTAATCAAGAACACTAAAAATACAATCGAGAAAAAACTATTAGTAAACACTAACTTTGCAATATTGTGCGCTCACACAAGCTCCTCCTCAAAGCCTGCACTCTATCCCCTTTATTTGAGCAACACCAACTCCAACAAATATTGTATTTACATCAAATCTTCATAAGGTGGAGGGCAAGTTGGGGGCAAGTTAGGCATTACACGCCTGAACATACGTGATATAATTTTCACTTTTTATTTTTCAAAGTGTGCTAGTTTACATTGTTTTGTAAAAGTTATGTTTAAGTTGACAAATAATTATGATGACTAAGTTAACAGGGGTTATTATTTATTCCATAATCGAGCCGCTCTGGTGGGCATCCTGGTTGTTCTCGTAACTCTGTTCATTCAATCCTAGTCTTATGCCACAGATGTCCTGGGGCACACTGACTGAAAAGTGGCTGCCCTTCTGCTCCTATGGTCGACCACCGAAAATACAGCGACACGTCACAGTCTTACAAACAAGAAACGGAAGTGTCGTGCGCTGCTGTTCAAGGGGAAATCAAGCTATTCACTTTTCAGTAAGTGCACAAACATCTCTACCAACTGAGCCTCTGCTGTTCACAGTCCCGAACATGCTTTTTTTTTTGCCTGGATGATTTTGAGTAGTGATAAGCTTCCATTTGCTTGTGCAACAAAAAAAGGTATTACATATTCCAACTTGTAATTGATGTGCAGAGAGGAGAGATGAAGGAGTCTAAATGAGCTTTTCCCTGTGGGCTACAGACTGTTATAATCTCCTGAAATCTGGCTCTTTGTTGTCTGTGTGTGCAGCTGTAATTGAAAAGTTCTAACCCTCTACTTCGCTCTATGCACTCCTCTGCTTTCCTCCCCTGTATCCTAGTTTCCTCATCTGACATCCTAAACTTCCCCTTTCCGACCAATAGTCTTTCCTTCCTTTGCATCCCATTCAGCCGCCTCGCCTCGTCTCTATTTGCATTCTCTGTCATATTTCATTTGACTCATTCTCTCCCTCCTTCCTCTTCTCTCTCTCCTCGGCCGCCCGCTGTGCTTTAGGAGAAATGTAGGCGATTTTGATCATTTGTGCCGGTGCAGGGGCTGAATGAGCGCCTTTACAAGCTGCGGATGAGAGAAGCAGAGGGTGAAGGAGAGGCTCTCGATTGTCCAGAGAAGTGATGGTGACGAGAGGGACCGATGTTAATGTGACGGCAATGCCAGCGGGACGGTTACCGGGGAATAACCAGGCCGGAATGATGGAATGACTTCTGCATGTGGTAGATAGAGAGGACAGGAATTTGGCTCTACCTACCTTTACATACTGGAAATGTTTGAGAAATGAAAGTCCCACCATCTGTAACAAAATGGTAAATATCCTTATATAACATCTAAATTGAGATATTAGAGGGGACAGAGCAACATCCGCCTCCTCCTCATCATTGAAAACAACACAAAAACAAAACCCCTTAAGTTCCCTGTTTGGGGTTGGACGTGCAATGGTTCACCTCGCTCAATGGCCGCATGTTGCACTTATGACCTAGGGGCCGCCATTGCCCGCCATTGCTGTAGTACCTCCATAAAGGGGCGGCACAACAAGCTAGTTATCCATTAGAAAGCATTGCACTTCAAGCACGTTCTAAACAACTGTAAAGCCTGATGCCTCATGTTTTGAAACGTTCTACACCTAAATATTCCTCCTGTGATAACGCTGCGTGAGTTACAAAGGGACCAGGCGGGTTTTCATGAGGAAAATCTTTAAAATCTCGTATACTAATGAGGGCCGGACTTTGATTGACGGGCCGTTTAGCATTAGAGCTAATGGCGCGGGCGCAGTTACGACCGAACTACGCATCGTACGCAGTCTATGGTCTCGCCAGGTCCTCGGTGATGCCTCGTCTAGCCATGTCTTCTTTTATAACTTTTCTTCACTTCATCCACATTTTTCTGCTTTTCTTCCCTTTTCAAAGGCATAGGGCAGTTCAGATCAAACCAGCAGTTATGATTATTCAATGACCTCCCTTTTGACAATTACTACTTCTGCGCCATTCCAAAATGTTTTATTAAATTAATATATAAGCAAAAGGGTAAGCACACACAGTAAATAACAAACATAAAGAGACGGCATGTGTGGAGCTTGCATGTTCTCCCCATGTCTGCTTGGGGTTTCTCCCACTGCTCCGGTTTCCACCATTAACCCATAGTGTGCATAGTAGGCTAACCCTCCGGCCAGATACTCCTGATCACAAACCGAGAGAGATGCAGTACGGTTGCCCACTGCTCCTGATGAGTTGCTCTGAGGCAGCAAAAACAAAGACCAGAGATAAAACCTCACACATCTGAAATATATCTACAGTCCCATGAAGTGGCAATAAATGGATTTAGTAACTGCACTGGACAAACCCATTATTCTTTTTTTTCTTATCAATCGATCAACTTTTTGAATATTTTGTCTAAGACTTGAGTGAAACTTTGGACTTAATTTATGTGCGTATCTTTGGTTCCCCTCCAGCTCTTTGAAGTCGTTTTTGCTTTTGCACGTCACAAAAGTTTCCTTCTCTTTGAACCGATAAGAAACTGTATCTTCTCCCCCTGAATGCAAATGTATTTTCACACAGTAATTACTTTCCGTGCACCTCACCTGATGTGCACGGTGCATGGCGCTCAGAGGGCCCCATTGTTCTTGGAAAGTCTTTCCAAAACACTAAGGAACTGCAGCCTGATAGCGGGTCGCTGTGGACGTGCACGGCTTTGACTGCACTAATTTCTGTCATTTCATGTGCAAGAAATTGAGACCACTGGCCGGACAATGAGCATCCGTGTGTGAATAATTGGACAAGCGTTGCAGAAAAGATGTTTAGAAAGGCAATAGCAAATGCGCCCATGTATTATGTGAGTTGCGAGGAGGCCAAGTCACATTAGCGGCTGTTTCGGCACATTAAGCTTAATCCGTACTCTGCCGTATATTGAAATAAATGAATGTAGTCCTTCGAATCAGCGACTGTAAACGACACACTGGTAATGGCGGTCTTAAGTGCATCTCCAGTTGTGCCTTT
Organism: Proterorhinus semilunaris; assembly: GCA_021464625.1. Classification (NCBI taxonomy): domain Eukaryota; kingdom Metazoa; phylum Chordata; class Actinopteri; order Gobiiformes; family Gobiidae; genus Proterorhinus; species Proterorhinus semilunaris. Next base: position 18,244,544 of record CM038358.1, on the reverse strand, counting down.
TTAAAAATGATGCACCAAGTCAGTTGGTAATTATGCAAAATGGATGTTTGACCTATCAGCTCTAAATAATACACTTTTCCGCTCCGTAAGTTTGAGAATGTATTCTCATTAACCTTTAAACTATGGCTGTTGTGTGAGAGCGCTGCCATCTACTGATTTCTAAATGTTCATTATAAGCGGAAAGGAAAAAGTGGCCAACTGAGGTTACGTGTAACAATCAGAATTTACTTGGTTATGTTTGAAAGAAAGGATTATGACAATTTTATAAAACGTTGCTGTTCTCAATAGAAACTGCTGCAACATTTAAGAAAAATCAACAATAATGGGCGTTGATAGAAATTATTAATATTTTTATTTTTTTTTATTTCAACTTAAAAACATACATGAAAGGACAGGACAATAGACATCGACAAGGCATAAAAAACAAAACAAACACACACACGCACACAAACACATACTATGAAATGTACATGTTCTTAAAACTTAAATCAAAGGAATATAATAGACACATGTTGAAAAGAGACTGAACAATACAAACTAGAAATATGAGTAAATACAAAGAAAAAAATAATAATAATAATAAAGAAACCATTCAGACTACATTTTGAAATACGTTAGACAGGGAAAAGGGGGGAAATATAACTAAATGAATAGTAATAACAAAAAAAATTCTTACCTAAAAGAATAATTAGGTTAACTAATTGCTTCCATTTTGATTCTCCAAGAAACCCTAACACCACCGAAGGCAGACCTAACTGACATCTTATGTTCATGTCTTTGAATATTTGCTGTACTGCTTCCCAAAAAGCCTCGTGGATAGAATTAAAGCTATAACAATGATGTGTTGCAGAATGAGGGAAAAGAGTCTGGTGATATTACGATAAACATCAACTTCACTTTTTGACCGAGCTGTATCATAGTTTACTAAGGCAGTGCATCTTCTATCATGTCTGAAATCTACCTGGTGTTGCTCATTGCTACAACAAAAAACGCTCTTGTCCACTTGTGTGAGATCTTCTGCCCTTGTGGGCCTCTGTGCTATTTTGGACCCTTACCTGCCCCTTCATTCCTGAAGAAAACAGGCGCTTTGAAGGACTGACCTAGAGTACAGAGCGTCTGTCACACAAGGCGACATGAGCATCTGGACAAAGCGGCAACCAAACAGGGCCGGCGAGATGGTAAAGCACAAAGCTTTCTGTAAGGACATGGCCGACGCAATAATGAATCCAATTAGATATGACTGAAAGCCCTCAGCTATAGTGCTCCCGGGGCTATTATTTAGCAGCAAAGTTTAATTTATTTCACAATGGGCCAAATGAGAGCACTTTAAACCCCTTAATATGCCTCGTTTTTGGAGCTTCATCTTTTCAATCTTCCTTAAGGCTTGAAGCACATTATCTGCATTATTTTTGTAGAAATAATATGATCCGAAGAATGACACTGGAAGATTGTACAGTTTTTTAGGTTGAGGGTTTATAATCAATTCCAGTTGCCTCGTGAAGTTGACGGTCTGGTTCAGGAGTGAATGCTATAGATTCAGTAGCTGTAAGTCCACTGTTATAAATGCTTTGCACTGTGTAGAACAGCCATAAAAACAGCAACAACATAATTAATAACTTTTCTTTCATCTTTAAGATCAGTCTTATACGGATAATGTGATTTTCCTTTTACGCAACATGAGTCTTTGTCCTAAAAACACCTCTCTGTGTGTACGCTCTGCTCTTCCACTCTGCTCTTGTCAGACACTATAGATGTTTTTCCCTTTAACGTTCAACACTGCAGTCTGCAGCGATTCTTGATTTTGTGTAAATTTGCGTAGATAGTAAATAGTAGTAGTAGTTGTAGTCACAGTGTTGTTACAGTCAGTTCAGAAGTAACCATATCTGTCTTTATGCAGTAATGGTTAAGCAATATTTGTTTTTGACTGTGGTTAAAAGGCACGACACCTGTTTGACGATGGAACCGGAAGCGCCCACATTGCAAATGGATATTTGTGTTACAAACTCATCCCTAACATTCCTGAAACATTTCTAACACCCACATTCTTCAAAGCGATGTTTTTTTAAATGTGTTTTACAGCTTTCAGAGAGTGACTGTCGGTGAGATAACAAACAATTAGCCTGCCAGTTCATAATTGCTTAAAAGGCTTTATTCAAAGATTTTTTTTTATCACAAATATTCGTTTTTTACATTTACTGAAGGACAAACCAACTTTTATTCGGTAAAACAAAAACAAGGCATTATTCAATAAAGTGCAAGGGTGAAATTGTTTCCAAATTTCAGAGAATAAACCTATTTCAAAAGATATATTGAACATCTATATAAAATCATAATTACTTGAACAATAGATATGTAAGATTATGCTGGACATGGCAGTCTCCAGTCTGTTGATTGTACTAACTCATTTAATCACATGTGAGAAATGAATTATGGTTCTCGTCTGTTATATAATCATTATAACACTGTGCTCTCACAGCGGTTTAAACAAAATGGTGCAATGCAATAATAACTGTTCATAATAATAAGTCATCTTTTTTCCGTGGTCTCGAGAACAATCAGAGCCTTACTTGGACTCTGAAACTCTGTTTCTCCTGACAAGACTTGCTTTTAATGGACACGCAGCCTTGAATAACTATGGTTTTGTCCTTGTTCTTACATCAATTAAAGCTTCCATGCTACATTTTTATAGAGAAAAATGCAGCAGGTTAAAACCAGGGTTAATGTTAAAAGCTGACAATCTCTTCTCAGAAATGTTAAGATGAGTGATTCATTCATGTACATTACACATTGCATGCACAGAATGCAAAACACTTCAACGCGTCATTAGAAACAAACATGTCACAACATTGGGACGATTCAGCTCTTAAGCCTGGTGTCGTCCTTACCAGGAGCACACTATAGGACAGTGGCCATTAAGTTTAGAGTCACCAGTCACCAGGTCACAAATGGGACAAATTAGAAATGTCAACAGCCACCGCCTTAGTTTTTGCTGTAAAACCGTAGTAAGAAATGTAACCATCAGGGTTTTTGGGCAGTGCGGCGATGCTTAGTTAGAGAACAGACGATCAGAAGGGCCTTTGTGTATGGCTAATTAAATGAGTGTCTTATCCCTGAACCCAGAGGTGTATTTCTTGTGTTTTGAGCGTGTCCCTTTTTAATCTGCAGTTGTGAAGCGCTAATGAACTACCGGCGCTGGTCGATGCATTGATCTGCATTTAGCCTCAGACTTAGACAGACCGGGCGGACGCTCCCAGAAACCCAGAGAAAGGATGTCTTTACAGTTGACTGGAGTCACCTTCATCACATGCACCAATAACAGCATGATTGGATTTGCATTTTAGAGAAATGTCAGTGGATCTGGGTGTGACCGAACGGAAATAACATGTGCCATTTCCTGCATGCACATTTCCTGTTCTTGAATAAATATTAGTGGAATGAAGTGTTATGTGGAAAAGCGTGCATCGTTCATCGGTGGCAGTAGAGAAAAGTAGTTAACCTCTCAACCCCCGCCTTAACTGAACGCATTTTCTCCGGTCCGGCTTTACCCAAATCTAAAACGCCTCTTGACTGGAGCATACAGCCTGTTGGCCAGTGTAACGCCTCATTTGAAAGCTACAACATTTTCCTCGTGTTGTTGACGTCACTTTTTTTGACTTTTTTTTAATCATCACTTTTTTTTTGCGTTTTCATCACATTTGTGGCCATACCACCTTTGCTCTGCCCGATCCCGTCAGACCTCGGAAGCTAAGCAGGGAAGGGCCTGGCGGGACTTGGATGGGAGACCGTTTGGGAACACCAGGAAGCCCGGCAAATGTAGTGCGTGAGTGAGTGGTCGGTGGTGGTGGCTGATGTGCGCAGACTTGTTGAATAATGCACCAAATTGTAAAAGCGACTTTGAGCATCTGGAAAAACGCTATATGAGACTAATGCATTATTATCATCATCATTATTATTATTATTATTATTATTATTATTATTATTATTACTAATTGTTTGTCATGTTTTTGACACATTTTTATTGGTCTTTTGTTTGCTGTTCGCTGTTTTGAAGAAGCTTTTAGATTCGGGCAATGCCAAATTGGAGAAAATGTGGTCAGTTCAGATGGGGATTTGAAGTAACAGTTGCAGTGGTTATGGGCAAAATGTACAGAATCGATATGTGACCCCTGTTGCCTAACGCAGGCTTTCCTTCCTCTTTCGTTATTTCTCTATGAGGAATAAGCAGGGTCCCACACAAGTGAATACATATTTGATGATGGCGCGGCGGGGGCAACGTGTTAAAAACATTACGTTGAACGTCAAAGCTTCACCAGATGAAAGGATTATTAACTCCGTCATAACGTCTTAAAATGCTTCCGGTCACATCCCATCAGTAACTCGCCACGTTTTTGTGAGATACTGCATATCCTTTCACAAAACAATAACGGGAGAAGTCAAGTCACATGAGGCCGTTACGCATATAGTCCATTAAACAAGGACAAAGCAGCAATGCGTGACGATGTTATAAGTAAGTATTGCGGTTGTCGTAATTGTGCCAAAATATTTGCGGCAGTTTGCTGATCGACATATTTTAAATTAGGAAAACAACAGAGACTTGACTTTTATGTCTTTGATGTGTTAACACAGTAATATAGGTGGAGATATATCCGTATAGTGCCTGGCTCTCCACACTGGTACACGTTTAAACTTTTATAGACCGAAGAAGCTGTTTATGTGGCACACAGAGTGACCTCAGCTCTCATTAGATGACTCCAAGCTGCTGCAGAAAAAAAAAGAAAAAAAAAGAAAAACCCGACAGCAACAAAAACTCCTTTTCCAAATAGTCCGCGTCATTATAAAAATAACAGCATGTTCTTGCTCCAAGGTCACCAAATCTTTCAAACGCCTCTCATTGCATTTCACTTTCTGCAGCACACAACAAAAACAAGAGCCGTAATGCATTATTTAAAAAACGTCACTCTTAAGAGGCACCTTCTTTGCCTTGACAAGGTCTCGTAGTGTAAGAAAGCGGGGCGCATTGGCAGCGACATGTTACATTTTATATTGGGCACTTGGTTATGCCACAGTGAAGCGTGTTATTGATGTGAGCAGTTGTCGGGTTTCGCTCTCGCTGACAGACGTGACTTTGGTGCTGACCCTCGGCGCTGTCATAATAATCTGCTACGTCAGCTCTCATGAAGACACGGGCACAGTATAAGCTTCTTAACTTGAATTTGAAGTCTTTTTGTGTTTGTATCTCCTGTCGTCGTTTGTACTGGGGTTCGGGGATTGTTTGTTCTTCATCTTTTTATCTACACTTACAGCCGCCCGTCTCTATTTGTACTGAGGAACGATCCCGAGCTTCCGCACAGATTCTCAGATTGTGGCTGCTAATAGGTACTTGAGTTGAATTCATTAATTAGAATTGGAAAGCACCGGGGGCCTGATTTACTAAGCCAGGTGCTAAATTACTGCTTAAAGTTAGCGCATGCGATTGTATGTGTTGCGCCTGATTAGAAACTGTTATATTGGTGCAAATGTGACGCTGCATATAAACGAGTTTGTGCTGTTTCCGCGTTTACTTTAGAGTCACAAAAATGATGAAGAGGCAAAATGGGTATGTCGAGATGGGCAGCTGCGGTGGTTTGTGCACCTGTCTTGGATTCCTAGGGATGTGTTTCGGGCATGTCCCACCAGGAGGAGGCCCCAGGGAAGGCTCTCGGGTGGCCTTGGAATCCCTCAGGATCCCCCCAGTAGAGCTAGAGGAGGTTAGTCTGGGCACCTCAGCTCAGACTGTTGCCTCTGTGACTCTGGCCCGGGTAAAGCTGAAGAAGATGAATGGAAAACAACTGTTTAAAAAGTTACACAAAAGACGTAAATACTGTCAATCCTATCATCATTTGTCCCTGTACTGATGGAGTATTTCATTTACTGACACGGAAAGGGGCCTTGTAGTTTGTCTTAGGTTGTCCTGATAAGTGCATTAACATTTAAAAGAGGACTGAAATGAACTAACACTTATTATTGATTTTATAGAGATCTAAACTACAGGGTTGGTTAAAGACGGCAGCTAAAATCAACATGGAGAGAAGGTACATTGTTGTTTGCATTAATTGTAACCGTAACCTCATTTGTGACTCCAGTTACTACATATTGAGGTCAACTATAATCGCAACGTGGTCCAAAAATAGATGATCTCACATACGTGTTGTTAAGTAAGTGATTTGTGCATAATAATTTCTTTCCATCTCTTGAACCAAGTGAACCTCTGTCTAAGCCTTCTGTACAATCTCCCCTCGGCTCATTATATTATGAAAATGGCTGCACTGGAGCTGGCGGTCGTCATTAACCTCCTTTACCTTTGTCATGAGAACTTCCTCCTCTGCAGCAGCTCTCCACGGCACGAGAGCTTTCCACTTATTTAGGCGCGGAAACACCGGGAATTGAGATTATTACGCCCAGCGGATGAAGTGTGCCCCCCCCCCCCCCCCCCCCCCCCCGCCCCCACTTCAAGGGCCAATAGTGTGTACGTGTCCGGCCACTGTTTTGTGTTGTATGTGTCACGATATTTATTGGGAAAGTAGTGAGGCCGTTTAAACCGAGCCTCTTCTTTCACCCGGATGAGTTCGTAGCGGGGGATTTGGGATTAGGGATTATTTTTCTATATAGGATTTGTCATGAGGCGACAAGTTGCCGACCAAACAAAAGAGAGAAGGGTCTTAAACTACAACAGGCGGAAACTTGGGGGTGATGGACTCTTCCATGTGCAAACTAGTTAGTCGACCCTTTTGGGGACGAGACAAATACAGGTCTGGAGAAGTCGACACCAAACATTCGGTTACATAAAAACGGCAATGGGGCAATTTAGAGGACATTCGTAAACTTGGCCATTAAGTGATACTATGTGCAAACCTGAAGATGTTTTCTTGTTCTAACTTTTGTCAGAATGTGTTTGTCAGAATGTGTTAGACATTTTGATACAATGGCAAGTGCAGTAGATGTAAATGAAGGTGCGTATCTCACACAAATGCGTCCACAAAGAAATCAGCAAGATTCACACAAGACGTTCTTGTTGTGCCTAAACTGTTCTCATATTAGGGGCCTTGTGATATATGCACATCTGAAAAACCTGTATGGCAGACAAGACACTTCCAGGCCGATGGGCTTTTTAGCATCTGAACAAAGACACACCAGAGATTTATAAAGTGCAAGGGGTTAAATGACTGCCCCTGTTTAAGATTTGCAGCACTATCTTAAAGGATGTGAGCTGTAGCACTGATTAGATATTCCCCAGGGCATTGTATTAATACTTCCCCATTTATCATCTTTTTTCTGCATTAAAGGAGTCACATTTTGAACATGGGGATAAGTATGACCTACATGAGAGTAACACATTTACTAAAGGCTGTTACTGGATAATGTTTACATTTGTTTTTCAATTTAAATTTGATTATTAACTATCACTATTGTTAGTTGGTAGAACTCATGAGTGGCGGAAGAAAGCGCGATGATGGCAAAAAATACCTCGGTACTGTTACTGGGAAGTGACCAATTACTTGGAGAAACAGCCAGCGTGCAGCAGCCATGTCCCTAAGCCTCCAGCTGTTTGCAAGTTAAAAATATGTCCAGAGTCCAGAGTGGATCCATCTACAGCTCTGCATTTTAATGACCACCTAAAAAAAAGCACTAACAGCCTCCGGCTCAGTCTATAAACACATCTGTGTCATGTGACTCACTTCTGCAAAACTTCTTTTTTTTTTTTTTCTCAGCTACATAATCATTTGGGGTTTTTGTATTTTACTTGAATGCTATGTATAGTGATGAAGTTTTATAAATGGAAAATTTGGTTTGGAGTGTTTGGAGACAGAATAATTTAAATTTAATCCAATTGCTGGCTGGAGTTAACCTCCAGTTGGCCACTGACAAAGTTGCACTTCAATTGAAAATAAGTAAAACAGAACAGCAAAAACTATCCATCCAACTATCCAAAAAATAGGTCCATTCAAATCGACGCTGGATGTGTTTGGATCTATAAGGGGGTTGTGTGAGATAACAGGAATGATGTGAATAACTATCACTATTCTGTCCTCTTTGAGCAATGGCGTCCTATAGTGGAAGAAATAGACTTTTGATACTTGTCAGCACATATAAAAAAAGATAATGTATTGAAAGACACTTAAGTAGAGGATATGATCCTTTGTTTCAGTCTTGACATCCTTAATTACCACCTGCACAATCATTAAATGCTATTCACTCTTTCTTAAATCGTGTTACTATTGAACTTGTGAAATCAAACTCTGTGAACCTAATAACCTTGAGAGAAAGAGCCATGGAGCCATGGAGAGAAGTCAGAATATATTTTTTGAACATGGCATAATAACCCAATTCATGACACACACACACACACACACACACACACACACACATACTGGTTTCCATAATTCATGGGGACCAAGTTTGTAATCATCTCTTGTGGGGACCACCTATTCTAGAGGTTCTACAAGTGTCAAAAAAATTAGGTAAAGTAGCCATTGGTTAGTGAGCCTAAACACACCTTCAAACCTTTGAAAAGTCAATGTACTGGTTTCCCCACGCTTTATGGGGACTTCTGGAAAAATGAGTTAACCTGTTTACAGGGGACACCATTTGCATACATTTGCATACTTCACACAGACGTATATTTTACTAGTGGGGACATACTTTTATTTAATTTGATTATTTATTTAAATGGCAAATGTAGTAAATTCTCTAACATATTGCACCGGGGATTAGACTAAACCTTATTACAAAGATGGAGTTAAACCACAAAACATAATGCCAAGTTTCACATCTACTATAGCAGTACCTAGAATCATGCAGAATCCCTGATAGAGTATGGTTTAATAGCTGTGCAAAGGCAGAAGATCAGGCTCTCCAGAAGGTGGTAAAGACAGCAGGGAAGATTGGGACACAACTACCGGACAGGACAGGACAGGAATATGTCCCATAATCACTGAAAGTTAAGTTTTGGCTCGATCCTTTTAAATTTATATAGTGTCTGGTCTCGTTAGGCTGAAATAACTGCCAAGTTACATGATTTGCCTATTAGGACTTTGCTACTACTCAGTCAACATGTCACATGACCCCACCAAGAAATCAAACTGGTTTGACCTGCATGACACTTTTTTAATGACAAGGTCAGAGAAATTGTTTACATTGCATACAATAAAATTCTGCAATGACAATAACATTGTGTATGAACGTACACATGCACAGAACAGAAGGCTCAGTATTTTTTTTTTTTTGTATGTACACAGGCTCCCTCAATAAGCTTTTGATAGCGTCTATGGGAGACCTGATTCATACACACATAATCTAAAGGAGGAATATAAAGGAGAACTCCCACGAGGCTAGAACTGGGTGGATATTATTCAGACTAAGAAAAAACAAAACTTTGGTTGAACAGTTTTCTTTGGATTCACCATACTATTTATCGTGCATTTTCCTTTTTAAGGCTGTAATCCTGTTGTAGACGTAAAATTTCAAGTTCTGCCAGTTTCTGTTACTGAGAGCTTCAGGTTCAGCTCTTAAACATTTCTCACAGTCTCTCTTCGTTGGTACCGTACAAGATCGGATGAACTGGATCATTTGCCTCTCTACCGCCCTAACCTCTGCTGCCTGCCAGGGTGTTTTTTTCTGTGGAGCTTTACCTGTAAGGAGACAAAAATTTAAGGTTTTAGTGAAAGTAAAAAGGAGAAGCTACAGTTCCAAGTCCTGCGTCATTACATATAGTACAAGTGAAATTATGAGGCTGATCAGAGCTGATATAGGCATCTGTCCTTAGTGATTTGATCAGTGGTCAGCTCTGTCCATAAGTTTACAGCTGACATAAACCTACATCTGAAACCCTGGGGTTTCTTCAACTTTTTCCCTGTTAAAAGGGTTTTCTTTGGAGTTTTTCCACAGTCAATGTGAGGGTCTAAGGGCAGAGGATGTTGTTATGATATGTAAAGCCCTTTGAGACAAACTGTTTGGAAAAATGGGCTACACAAATAAAATTGCCTTGCCTACCAGAGATGGAAGAAAGCACGGCAATGTTTTCCATATTCTCAAAGGTCTCCCACATATGAAATAGATTCTTGTTAGGCAAATGAAAATTTTATTTGTACTGAAATACAGTACTTTGACAAATGTACACAGTTACAGTCCATCAGTACTTGGGGCCACCAGACTGAGGGGTGAAAGACTGTAGGAGTCTTTTTTCATTTATCTCCCGTCTCCAAATCAACTGATTTCACTGCAATAATAATAATTTCAAAAATGTATTAAAAAAAATCACCTTTGGAGGAATGTGCCACAGGACTGACTCCAGAAGATGCTCCATGCTTTGCTGTTGGCTGTTTGTTTGTTTCTGTTGAGTTTTCATTCCCCACAGCACCCGCAACAGTTTCCTCTGCTGATGGTTCTATGAAGTATACAGAATATATTTCATTTGTAACTAATATTCTATATCTTATAAATGATTGAGGTTATATCTACTTCACATCATATTGTTGCATCCTACATTTACATGACAAAAGTTTGTTTCACTTGTGTCAATCAGCACCCCCAGCTTATTGATGGTCAAAGCCTGAGCACCGTCTCTTTTCATCTCTTTTATTAGCAAGTCAGTTGAATGGTGGCTAAGAGTCTTTTTTCATTTATCTCCCGTCTCCAAATCAACTGATTTCACTGCAATAATAATAATAAAAAAAATCACCTTTAGAGGAATGTGCCACAGGATTGACTCCAGAAGATGCTCCATGCTCTGCTGTTGGCCGTCTGTGTTGCTTGCCTGTTGAGTTTTCATTCCCCACAGCACCTGCAACAGTTTCCTCATCTGATGGTTCTATAAGGTACATACACAATATATTTGGAATCAGTGGAACATGTGGTAATTTTAGTGCTTATGCTGATCAAAGAGGAACTATGCAAGTCTGGTCACTTTTCCTCTGTTTTGCTAAACCTCCTCCCGGCTATGTGTATTTGTTTTTAACTAAGCTGGCGAAGAATCAATCCATGGAGCGGTGGATAACGTTATAAAATGTACGATGTTATGACGTATATTTGTGTTGTCTTAACTGCCAAACAGCGAATTATGGGTTACAGTGTGCGTTTGTGTTGCGGTGCGCAGAGATGAGAGCTGGGACACCAGGGCGGCGGATGTTGCAAGGTTGGTTTTCAAGTACGAGATGTCAGGTGGAAGGCAGAGAACCTCCATTTTCACTCGTAACAAGTCATGTAGTTAACCATCAGAATTACTCCGGTGCTTTTCAATTAAGGTAAAAATGTAGCATAACCACAGGAAAAATCCTGCTTAGTTCCTTTTTAACACTTACCAGGCTGAGATTTTATTAGAACACATTTCATAGTAAATAGTAAGACATTTAGAATAAGAAAATGTTCTTGCATGAAGCTAAATAAATCCAACAACCTGGCTGCTCAGCAGCTGGTTAGATGTTGCATATACTGGTAGCCTTAATCATGGTGCAACACATGGGAAGTTAATGCTGCTGAAGGCTTTAAACAGAATGAAAGAACTACTACATTGCAATATTACATTGAGGATGCTTTACACTCTTAACTTTAGTACCAGTGTATGAAATGTACCTTAAAAACAACCATATTATTATTACATTATTTTTTTTATTTTTTTTACATGAAATTACTGAAACCTACCATCAACAGCAAATGAACGATCTCCATCCTGTCTTCTGCATCCCTCTTCCTCATCACTACCCATAATGTTTTCTGCAGGAGACATGACAAGCTTATACATACAGTCAGACAAAAAGAAAAGACGATACATTAAATAGTGAAAATAAAATATACCGTTTGGATCTATTGCGATTTCGTCTAGGTTCTTTCCATGGAACTCTGCCAATCTCCCGCTCTCAAGAGCCAGTAAAACTTTACTGATCTTTGCGAGCTGCAGGGTCTTGTCAGGTAGTCTATAGAACTCGCGGTGAATCCTGATGTCGTGACCAAGAAAGTTGGCTAATTGATCCATGTCTGTGTCAGTCATGTTTAGCACTGTGGACAGAGTTGCTGCATGTTTTCGCAGTTTGGTTGATGACAATGCGTTTGGACACTTGGCACCACATGCCTTGGCAAAGCCACGGATGCAGTCGGAGCCACGGAGATGTGATAGAGCTGCAGGTCTAGCAAACATATAAATATTGTCTTTAAGAACCCCGCAGGCCTCTCTTTGCTGAACAAGGAGTTCCAAAGCATGGAGCATTTTCGGGGTCAGGAGAATTGGAACTGCTCTGCCTCGCTTTCCTCTGGTGACAATTCTGGAGAAATGTCTGCAGAGCTTTTTTTCGACTTCCGACAATGCCCCGTCCAAATCCTCATGATGATCAGATGTGTCCCTTGACAAAAAAGCAGACAGAGGCATGCTTGACACCTCTCCTTCTCTGCGTCTGTTGAAGAGGATAGTCTGTGTTAAACACACCTTTGCAAGGTCTATCCAGGCCTTTGTAGAGGGACTTTCAGACAGTGTGATTGTGTATTCTTTTTGCATTTCACAAAGAAACTGGTGCATTCTTTGCACATCCTCAGTAAAGGGCATTAGAGTGGGTGCATTCCACTTTGCTTCAACAATATTCCTTAGTGCTGTTGCAGAAATCAATGCGTTCCACTTCTCATTGTGCACATCTTGGAACTCAGATGCATGCTTTACAAGCTCTTGGTTGTTGGCAATTAGTCCTTGAGCTTTCAAGAGCCTGCTAACTTTTACCAAAGCATTTCCAAGTTTTGTTGCCAGTGATGGAATGGCAAATGTGTTGGTCTCACTCTCATAGCCGGAAGTACTTTTGACAGCTTTGACCACGTCCATATAATTTGCAGGATTAATGAAATCCTCCATCTTTTTTAATGGGGTATGTTTCCTGGCATTGTCCAGCAGTCGTCCAAGTTCACGCATTTTTTCACGGATGCACTGTTGACTTTTTAATGTAATTCCACATTTATTGAGCAAGTGCTGTCCATATTCAATAATGACATGATCATTCTTAATTATTTCAGTGACAGGATCCAGATTCATGGAACTGATAAGTGCCCACAGCTGCCTGCTGATATGTGAAGGCACAGGCCCAGTGTATGTACATAGAGCCTGAACACGGTTCTTTCCAGGTTTTGTGTTGACTGGTCCAGGCTTGAGTCTACAAACTCGCATATGTCTCCATAGAACATTTCGTGTGAAAAGTCCTTGACAATATGCACAGTGCATGAAATCTCTTCCTTGTGCTTCTTTTGATGGCCGTTTACGTGAGACAAGTTCTCCCTTTCCTGACTCCATTACAGTGACATTATGGGCATAGTTGCCTTTGTTCCGGATATATTCTAGTAGTTTGTTCCTCTCTTTTGACCCTTTTGGAAAGCTGAAAGCTCTTGCCACATCCGCCTTATTTTGGTGTGCATGTTCCAGATGTCTTCCAATTTTGGCATATGGTTTTCTGCAATATAAGCAATACTGTCTCTTGTCATAGATTCTCTTGCCATTTTTATTTTGGTGAGCACTAACTACTATGCTGTCATTGGTGTTGTGACTTGAGCAGGGTTGTTCGTCTACAGTGAGGTCAGAGCAGGGTTCTTCCTCTACAGAGAGTTCAGATACAACGAAGCTGGTGTCCAGTTCAGGTGTTGTGGTGTCACATTCATTGGGCATATATGAGCCAGAGTTTCGAGAAGAAAGATGCAGGCGTGTTCTTGGGGTGACACCAATGCTAGCATCACTGTCCTCAGAGTCCGTGCAGGAATCTGGCACATACTCATCTTCATCTCCACTGACTGATGTGCTGTCATAGAGTTCTGTGTCTTCTAGACATGGGTCTTTCATCTAAGAGATTTTTTTTTAAAAGACAAAAATTAAATAAGGTCATTTAGTAATTTTCTTTAAACTAAACAATCACATAAAATCATGTACTTTATTAAAGTATGTGAAACATTGCTACAATGTTGATTGGGGCACTCAATTGAGAACTTACTATAATGCTTTTTGTCCTCCTTAGTCTCGGTAAAATAATTTCACTTTCATTAGAGCAGTCATGTCGAGTCTGTAAACACAAACAGCTTAAGTCATTCTAAAGAAATTCAACAAAAGAGATAGATAGATGGATGGATGGAGCCAAATTTGACCTGTATTGTACAAAGTATATTGATTGAAAACTAAAAGGAAATTTCAAGGAAATAAACAATGACAATATGAAGACCTTTAGTCAAAACACCAGACGTCAGCGGAGAACAAATCTCCAAATTGTACTGTAATATTTCAGTCAACCTGTGTTTGCTGTCACACATCGTCAACACAACAAGCTTAATGGGGACATTTTCACACACCATGTTTTCATCCTTCATGGGGACAAAGCATCTCTGCATTCTATTTAACACTAGCAGTAACATCAAAAGTGCACTGTGGGGACATCGTAAATGTGCCAGATTACACTGATTTTTGGGCCAAAGGAAAATATCCAGACAGGTCCACATCCATCTACAAAGTCCCTTTATCTTTTGCCTCATTGAGGCATTAGCCTTAACTGTTAGTAGACCTGATTGACAATGCATTAGCCCCACAATGAGCTCATTTGCTTTATTTAGTGCTAAAACCCAACTTACAGAGGCTGAAAAAGTACACATCAAGTGATGAGGGTGAACGTACCTGTTGAGGAGTGTCCTGTGGAGAAGGAGCTTCTTCCATCCGTTTCTCAGACATGACAGCAGGATGGGAGCTCTTTGCAGGATGGGTATCGATGGCACACAATGTCATCTGCAATGATTTGTAAGGAAAAAAAACTATGAAAATATGAAAACCTTTAGGTCAATGTAATGTCAACACTGCATAATATTCAAGCAGATAAATACATGTTCTTAAGGATCTCTAAACTTGAATACATGTCAAAACACCAGACGTCAGGGGAGAAGAAATCTCCAAATTGTACTGTAATATTTCAGTCAACCTGTGTTTGCTGTCACACATCGTCAACACAACAAGCTTAATGGGGACATTTTCACACACCATGTTTTCATCCTTCCTTGGGACAAAGCATCTCTGCATTCTATTTAACACTAACATCAAAAGTGCACTGTGGGGACATCGTAAATGCGCCAGATTACACTGATTTTTGGGCCAAAGGAAAATATCCAGACAGGTCCACATCCATCTACAAAGTCCCTTTATCTTTTGCCTCATTGAGGCATTAGCCTTAACTGTTAGTAGACCTGATTGACAATGCATTAGCCCCACAATGAGCTCATTTGTTTTATTTAGTGCTAAAACCCAACTTACAGAGGCTGAAAAAGTAAACATCAAGTGATGAGGGTGAACGTACCTGTTGAGGAGTGTCCTGTGGAGAAGGAGCTTCTTCCATCTGTTTCTCAGACATGACAGCAGGATGGGAGCTCTTTGCAGGATGGGTATCGATGGCACACAATGTCATCTGCAATGATTTGTAAGGAAAAAAAACTATGAAAATATGAAAACCTTTAGGTCAATGTAATGTCAACACTGCATAATATTCAAGCAGATAAATACATGTTCTTAAGGATCTCTAAACTTGAATACATGTCAAAACACCAGACGTCAGGGGAGAAGAAATCTCCAAATTGTACTGTAATATTTCAGTCAACCTGTGTTTGCTGTCACACATCGTCAACACAACAAGCTTAATGGGGACATTTTCACACACCATGTTTTCATCCTTCATGGGGACAAAGCATCTCTGCATTCTATTTAACACTAGCAGTAACATCAAAAGTGCACTGTGGGGACATCGTAAATGTGCCAGATTACACTGATTTTTAGGCCAAAGGAAAATATCCAGACAGGTCCACATCCATCTACAAAGTCCCTTTATCTTTTGCCTCATTGAGGC
Organism: Proterorhinus semilunaris; assembly: GCA_021464625.1. NCBI lineage: Eukaryota > Metazoa > Chordata > Actinopteri > Gobiiformes > Gobiidae > Proterorhinus > Proterorhinus semilunaris. The sequence goes on along the minus strand of CM038358.1, from coordinate 18,228,672 downwards.
ATTAGCCTTAACTGTTAGTAGACCTGATTGACAATGCATTAGCCCCACAATGAGCTCATTTGCTTTATTTAGTGCTAAAACCCAACTTACAGAGGCTGAAAAAGTACACATCAAGTGATGAGGGTGAACGTACCTGTTGAGGAGTGTCCTGTGGAGAAGGAGCTTCTTCCATCTGTTTCTCAGACATGACAGCAGGATGGGAGCTCTTTGCAGGATGAGTATCGATGGCACACAATGTCATCTGCAATGATTTGTAAGGAAAAAAAACTATGAAAATATGAAAACCTTTAGGTCAATGTAATGTCAACACTGCATAATATTCAAGCAGATAAATACATGTTCTTAAGGATCTCTAAACTTGAATACATGTCAAAACACCAGACGTCAGCGGAGAAGAAATCTCCAAATTGTACTGTAATATTTCAGTCAACCTGTGTTTGCTGTCACACATCGTCAACACAACAAGCTTAATGGGGACATTTTCACACACCATGTTTTCATCCTTCATGGGGACAAAGCATCTCTGCATTCTATTTAACACTAACATCAAAAGTGCACTGTGGGGACATCGTAAATGTGCCAGATTACACTGATTTTTGGGCCAAAGGAAAATATCCAGACAGGTCCACATCCATCTACAAAGTCCCTTTATCTTTTGCCTCATTGAGGCATTAGCCTTAACTGTTAGTAGACCTGATTGACAATGCATTAGCCCCACAATGAGCTCTTTTGCTTTATTTAGTGCTAAAACCCAACTTACAGAGGCTGAAAAAGTACACATCAAGTGATGAGGGTGAACGTACCTGTTGAGGAGTGTCCTGTGGAGAAGGAGCTTCTTCCATCTGTTTCTCAGACATGACAGCAGGATGGGAGCTCTTTGCAGGATGAGTATCGATGGCACACAATGTCATCTGCAATGATTTGTAAGGAAAAAAAACTATGAAAATATGAAAACCTTTAGGTCAATGTAATGTCAACACTGCATAATATTCAAGCAGATAAATACATGTTCTTAAGGATCTCTAAACTTGAATACATGTCAAAACACCAGACGTCAGGGGAGAAGAAATCTCCAAATTGTACTGTAATATTTCAGTCAACCTGTGTTTGCTGTCACACATCGTCAACACAACAAGCTTAATGGGGACATTTTCACACACCATGTTTTCATCCTTCATGGGGACAAAGCATCTCTGCATTCTATTTAACACTAGCAGTAACATCAAAAGTGCACTGTGGGGACATCGTAAATGTGCCAGATTACACTGATTTTTAGGCCAAAGGAAAATATCCAGACAGGTCCACATCCATCTACAAAGTCCCTTTATCTTTTGCCTCATTGAGGCATTAGCCTTAACTGTTAGTAGACCTGATTGACAATGCATTAGCCCCACAATGAGCTCATTTGCTTTATTTAGTGCTAAAACCCAACTTACAGAGGCTGAAAAAGTAAACATCAAGTGATGAGGGTGAACGTACCTGTTGAGGAGTGTCCTGTGGAGAAGGAGCTTCTTCCATCTGTTTCTCAGACATGACAGCAGGATGGGAGCTCTTTGCAGGATGGGTATCGATGGCACACAATGTCATCTGCAATGATTTGTAAGGAAAAAAAACTATGAAAATATGAAAACCTTTAGGTCAATGTAATGTCAACACTGCATAATATTCAAGCAGATAAATACATGTTCTTAAGGATCTCTAAACTTGAATACATGTCAAAACACCAGACGTCAGGGGAGAAGAAATCTCCAAATTGTACTGTAATATTTCAGTCAACCTGTGTTTGCTGTCACACATCGTCAACACAACAAGCTTAATGGGGACATTTTCACACACCATGTTTTCATCCTTCCTTGGGACAAAGCATCTCTGCATTCTATTTAACACTAACATCAAAAGTGCACTGTGGGGACATCGTAAATGTGCCAGATTACACTGATTTTTGGGCCAAAGGAAAATATCCAGACAGGTCCACATCCATCTACAAAGTCCCTTTATATTTTGCCTCATTGAGGCATTAGCCTTAACTGTTAGTAGACCTGATTGACAATGCATTAGCCCCACAATGAGCTCATTTGCTTTATTTAGTGCTAAAAACCAACTTACAGAGGCTGAAAAAGTAAACATCAAGTGATGAGGGTGAACGTACCTGTTGAGGAGTGTCCTGTGGAGAAGGAGCTTCTTCCATCTGTTTCTCAGACATGACAGCAGGATGGGAGCTCTTTGCAGGATGGGTATCGATGGCACACAATGTCATCTGCAATGATTTGTAAGGAAAAAAAACTATGAAAATATGAAAACCTTTAGGTCAATGTAATGTCAACACTGCATAATATTCAAGCAGATAAATACATGTTCTTAAGGATCTCTAAACTTGAATACATGTCAAAACACCAGACGTCAGGGGAGAAGAAATCTCCAAATTGTACTGTAATATTTCAGTCAACCTGTGTTTGCTGTCACACATCGTCAACACAACAAGCTTAATGGGGACATTTTCACACACCATGTTTTCATCCTTCATGGGGACAAAGCATCTCTGCATTCTATTTAACACTAGCAGTAACATCAAAAGTGCACTGTGGGGACATCGTAAATGTGCCAGATTACACTGATTTTTGGGCCAAAGGAAAATATCCAGACAGGTCCACATCCATCTACAAAGTCCCTTTATCTTTTGCCTCATTGAGGCATTAGCCTTAACTGTTAGTAGACCTGATTGACAATGCATTAGCCCCACAATGAGCTCATTTGCTTTATTTAGTGCTAAAACCCAACTTACAGAGGCTGAAAAAGTAAACATCAAGTGATGAGGGTGAACGTACCTGTTGAGGAGTGTCCTGTGGAGAAGGAGCTTCTTCCATCTGTTTCTCAGACATGACAGCAGGATGGGAGCTCTTTGCAGGATGGGTATCGATGGCACACAATGTCATCTGCAATGATTTGTAAGGAAAAAAAACTATGAAAATATGAAAACCTTTAGGTCAATGTAATGTCAACACTGCATAATATTCAAGCAGATAAATACATGTTCTTAAGGATCTCTAAACTTGAATACATGTCAAAACACCAGACGTCAGGGGAGAAGAAATCTCAAAATTGTACTGTAATATTTCAGTCAACCTGTGTTTGCTGTCACACATCGTCAACACAACAAGCTTAATGGGGACATTTTCACACACCATGTTTTCATCCTTCATGGGGACAAAGCATCTCTGCATTCTATTTAACACTAACATCAAAAGTGCACTGTGGGGACATCGTAAATGTGCCAGATTACACTGATTTTTGGGCCAAAGGAAAATATCCAGACAGGTCCACATCCATCTACAAAGTCCCTTTATCTTTTGCCTCATTGAGGCATTAGCCTTAACTGTTAGTAGACCTGATTGACAATGCATTAGCCCCACAATGAGCTCATTTGCTTTATTTAGTGCTAAAAACCAACTTACAGAGGCTGAAAAAGTAAACATCAAGTGATGAGGGTGAACGTACCTGTTGAGGAGTGTCCTGTGGAGAAGGAGCTTCTTCCATCTGTTTCTCAGACATGACAGCAGGATGGGAGCTCTTTGCAGGATGGGTATCGATGGCACACAATGTCATCTGCAATGATTTGTAAGGAAAAAAAACTATGAAAATATGAAAACCTTTAGGTCAATGTAATGTCAACACTGCATAATATTCAAGCAGATAAATACATGTTCTTAAGGATCTCTAAACTTGAATACATGTCAAAACACCAGACGTCAGGGGAGAAGAAATCTCCAAATTGTACTGTAATATTTCAGTCAACCTGTGTTTGCTGTCACACATCGTCAACACAACAAGCTTAATGGGGACATTTTCACACACCATGTTTTCATCCTTCATGGGGACAAAGCATCTCTGCATTCTATTTAACACTAACATCAAAAGTGCACTGTGGGGACATCGTAAATGTGCCAGATTACACTGATTTTTGGGCCAAAGGAAAATATCCAGACAGGTCCACATCCATCTACAAAGTCCCTTTATCTTTTGCCTCATTGAGGCATTAGCCTTAACTGTTAGTAGACCTGATTGACAATGCATTAGCCCCACAATGAGCTCATTTGCTTTATTTAGTGCTAAAAACCAACTTACAGAGGCTGAAAAAGTAAACATCAAGTGATGAGGGTGAACGTACCTGTTGAGGAGTGTCCTGTGGAGAAGGAGCTTCTTCCATCTGTTTCTCAGACATGACAGCAGGATGGGAGCTCTTTGCAGGATGGGTATCGATGGCACACAATGTCATCTGCAATGATTTGTAAGGAAAAAAAACTATGAAAATATGAAAACCTTTAGGTCAATGTAATGTCAACACTGCATAATATTCAAGCAGATAAATACATGTTCTTAAGGATCTCTAAACTTGAATACATGTCAAAACACCAGACGTCAGGGGAGAAGAAATCTCCAAATTGTACTGTAATATTTCAGTCAACCTGTGTTTGCTGTCACACATCGTCAACACAACAAGCTTAATGGGGACATTTTCACACACCATGTTTTCATCCTTCATGGGGACAAAGCATCTCTGCATTCTATTTAACACTAACATCAAAAGTGCACTGTGGGGACATCGTAAATGTGCCAGATTACACTGATTTTTGGGCCAAAGGAAAATATCCAGACAGGTCCACATCCATCTACAAAGTCCCTTTATCTTTTGCCTCATTGAGGCATTAGCCTTAACTGTTAGTAGACCTGATTGACAATGCATTAGCCCCACAATGAGCTCATTTGCTTTATTTAGTGCTAAAAACCAACTTACAGAGGCTGAAAAAGTAAACATCAAGTGATGAGGGTGAACGTACCTGTTGAGGAGTGTCCTGTGGAGAAGGAGCTTCTTCCATCCGTTTCTCAGACATGACAGCAGGATGGGAGCTCTTTGCAGGATGAGTAATATTCTGTCAAAAATTTCCAAAATATGTGAAAACAATAATGAAAACACATTCTCACACTGTTAGTCTGAGACATTCTCAAACTCTACACATTTAAATACTGTGCAGTCATCAGACATACTTTTATTCGCCATGGGCAGTCATTGCCTCCGTAGTCATATGTAATTTCTTCACCGTCCTTTATGTCTTTTAGAGCAAAAAGACATAAGTGTGGGCTTCCCTCCACCTCAACTTTTTTCATACGACAATTTGGATGTCTGTGTTCATCATTCACTAGGCGGCCAAATGAACCATCTTCTCTGGATGCATCAATACTTAAAATGGACAAGAGAAAGAGGAAAATAAAACAATTTTACTTAAAAATAATGTCATTCCCAGGTCCAGTGCAAAATGTTCTCTTAATTTTGCCATATTTAAACATTCAATGTATTTCCTTTACCTTGCAGTGTCACATTATTAAATGGCAGACATTGATTGTGCAAGCTTATATCAAATTCAACAATTCATACAAAGTATATAAAGAAATATATGTATGTATGTAAATACGGAGATGAAGTGCAATTTTAAATCTTACCACCATGTTTTCCCAATCCACTTGAAGAGAAAGAAAAATGCAGCACATGACGGGTGATAAACTTTTCTCCTCCTCTCGGCTTCAGCATCATCTATCAAATCACCCCTGTATTCAACCACAAAGTCTCCCTTGCAGATGGAACCTACGGCAAACAAACCACGTCCTGCAAGAAAAAAAATAAAGGAAATTTAATCAGATTATGCCCCCATCTAAAAAAAAAATTCTACAACCTCTGGTTTGCCATTTCTTTATTATATTCTACCGGTGTATCCTTTGGTTGTAGATTTAATAACGTTCTTTTTTTTAATGCATTTGACACTACAATACTTTGTTCTGATAAATAATTTTTCAAATTGACTAATCGTCATATTACTAAAGTGATGTTCTGTGGGGACTGGTGCTATGTGATTTGGGCAGCTCCCACAGCTGCCCCCACGACCCGGCAACGGACAAGTGGGAGAAAATGGATGGATGGATGGATGGATGTTCTGTGTCCATTGCGGCCATCTGTCGGCCCTTTTTGGAATAGTTTGGACATGCCTGATATAAAACCTGCAAGGCAGTGTTCCCCAGGACCAGGGTTGGGAAACACTTGATTTAAGGACTATGTGTGTCTGTTTATATCTGTGTAAAGCGTCCTTGGGTTTCTTGAAAGGTGCTATATAAATTCAAGTTATTACCATCATCATCATCATCTTCTAGACATAAGGCATCATCTTACCTTTTACTGCATCAATGAATTTCACCTCCAGTTTCCATGTTTTGTCAGTCTTTGCACCAACATGATGACAGGCATCATTCAAAGGACTGAGCCTGGGCGGCATGTCAAACTGAAAAGAAATTAATAAAAAAGGGACATAGCCATGGCTTCAGTTACGGTGAAAATACATCAACTGTATTTTAAACTGTGCTATTCCAACACAATTTCTGTGAAGTCCAGCCCAAATAGAAGATATAAAATGGTGACTTTTGTTAATTAGTGACAAAAAAAAGGACAAATTTAAGGTGAAATACACAATGAACTCTTCTCAAGCACCGGTCCCTTCACTTAACAGTGTTTTTCAATCTTGGTACAGGGGGGCGACGGGGCCAGCAGTTATTGGATATTAAGTTGATTTACATAAAAATTTACATACAATAAAAGTTAATAATTTAATAGAAATCACATAACTTCTGCAGATTAAATACAAGTAGTTAAATATGCTTGTGTTTGTTATATGATAAACATTTAGTAACGTGCATTTCACAATCTGTAGTGTATTAGCCCGGGAACCTAGTATTATTTGATGGTGTTTGTTGTGTCAGAATTCACTCGCACCTCCTATAAGCAATGAGACCCCCATTGCCCCCCCAATAATAATTTTCTGAGCTCTGCTGCCATGTGGCTCTGAAGCTCACTAGCCACGTGCTCTCTAGCCACAGTGCAAGTTGAAGCGCACCATGGCGCACTTCAACTTTAAGTACATTATACATTTACCGTTTACCCACATTTGTACTGATTTTTATATTAACTGAATTAATCCATCCTGGTACTCGAAAACTTTGACAACTGCTACCTGACTTGAGCACGGTTGCTAATTAATGCTATCTATAACTTTCCTTGGCTAATAACCTTCAAACAAAAAAGACGATAGTTTGAATAAATAAATAAATATAAACCGCTATCTTCCAATAAAATGTTTAATACTTACTGAAAACGCCGCTGCCCACACTTCGTATCGCCATTAATCCTTTAAACCAAGTGTTGACAATCTCCTTTCCCGTCGTCGTCGTCGTCGTCTCTGTCTCGTCTGGCGGGTTCTTCGCAGACACGCCTCTGTTTGTGGGCGTGGGAAACATGCGCGCGTCCTGATTGGTCAATAGTGTCAACAGTATCATGTGAGCTCCGTTCAATGCTGCAAGCTAGAGCCTTCAACTTCGCTATAATTTTGTCAAAATGGAGATAAACGTCGGCGACATGAAGATGCGGGACATATTTGTTTGGATTTAAGAAGAAAAGGAAATGGACCATCAACCGCGACACGGAGGAGACCGCGGCGGAGAGCGGAGGGAAAGCGGAAAGAAGCTAGGCTAACGGAGAAAATAGCTGGGAAGTTCGTGTCCAAACTCCGTAAGTACCGCCGTTAAACTCTATGTGCGGTTGAAATGAAGTTAGAAAAAGTATTTCGCGTGATGTAAAGTTGAGCTGATTTGCGTGAGACTGCGGTCATGAAAATGTGTAGTTTGTGCCGTTGTTTTGACAGAGAAATGAAAAGGGAGGCGCTGCGGTGTTTTTCTGCCTTTATTTCACTCTGTCATTGGCTGCTGTTTTCTGTGTGCTCGCTTTGGGGACGGTAAAATCACCCACGTTTCTCCTGTGCGTTCAAAATCGGGCTTAAAAATCAAACATGTTTGATTTCCTGCAACTGAAGTCTAGTCGCGTCTGACTGCTGACACATTACACGATTCGAACGTGAGTCCAGTCGTGACCTCTCATACACTACGCGACACGACTCTGTGTGACTGCCTTTGACTAGACACGACTCGAGAAGACTCGGTGCAACTGAAAATTTGAGCAAAATCGGGCATAAAAGTCGTGTAGTATGGGCTAACCTTAACCGTCCCAAACCTGCAGGGCCTATAGGAATATGCCACATGAAATTAAGACCCCTAGTCTAAAGTGTTGCTATAACATGAACAATTGGACCAGCGTTGATTTTTGTCACATACCCTAAAGCAGGTCTGTGAAGACACATTGCCGCATATCTTTTGGGTAATAGTTTCAGAGCGCTGTGTGTCACATTTCCTTCCAGCTAGCATAGATGACATGGTAGGTTGGCTTGTGCTACCTTTCTCACCCGAAGAGGCTTGCGGGTGTCGTGTGTGGACTCAATCACTTAAACACTGTGGAAGACATCTCTTCAATAATAATAATAATAATGATAATAATGTGCAATATCTTCATTGTGGAATAATTACTATTCAGCTGCACGAGTCAATACCCCATATGCAACTGCTGCTTTTGTAGTTGTGTTTTGTTTCTTGTATATAGTGTTTATATTTATATTAATATTACCTTTTACCTGTATTGTTATCTGTATATCTATATGGCTAGCTTTTTTTATACCACTGTATATGATCTACCTCTCATCCACTTTGCTGCAACACTGTGAATTTCCCCATTGGGGGACTAATAAAATAATATCTTATCTTAGGAAATTGATACAAGCCCATTCTGCCAATCAGTCATCATGGGAAATGTGAACTCTCTGCCCAACAGAAGTGATGAGCAGGAGATATTGGTTAAGATTTAGAATGTGTACTGTGAGTGCAGCCTGATGTGTTTTACTGAAACCTGGTTGAATCAAAACATCTCAGACTCCATTGTGGATATACCTGGCTTCACTCTCATACGGCCAGACAGAGATGGTAAGGCTAGTGGCAGGAAAAACATTTGTGGAGTGGACATCAATGTGGTGCCAACCTATAAATATCTAGGTGTACTACACCTGAATAACAAGATGGACTGGTCCCTTAACACAGATGCAAAAAGGGTCTTTTTCCTGTGGAGAGATGCACAATGAGGGCACTAGGTTATATCCTGCCCCACTGCCCTGCTACTTTTAAATTAAATAATAATTTAAATGAGGAAGTGGGAAAAACAAAACTCTCTCAGAGGAAACTTTGAGCTAACCCTGATCTAGCTGATCTAGTTAACACTAACTAATTTGGAAAAATGATCGACGTCACCAGGTGTAACACAGGTTTTCACAGTGTGATCACCTGATCAATACAAAGCTGATTGACAACTCAATCTTCTCAGAGTTTGTTCACTCATTCTCTGAGTTTGACTATGCTGTTAAAATATGGCCTGAAGTCTGACCACCTGGTATTGCCACACTGAGCCTCACACCGGTAAGACTCTGCCTCTGTTAACCTTCTTGACCTTTTTATTCAAGCGGAACAATATATTGTTATAGATTTAAAATAGCAGGATAATTCATGCTTGTAATTCATTGTAATAGCAACCTATTGTTGTGCTGAATCTCTGTAGATGGTGAAGAGTCGTAAGGGTGTTGTTGTCATGAGGTTGTTGTTGTCATTATAAGGTTGTTGTCATAGAATGGATCTGGATCCTAACAGTTGTCTGTGTGCTCCGTTGTGAGCTTGGTTTTGTCAGCTTATGACGTGGAATATTACATTCTTAATTTAGGCTTGCTGTAGTTTTTGTGTGCAGCCTTTCTATGAAATGGTGGTATAGTGTGTGTGTATATATATATATATATATATATATATATATATATAAAAAATAAGACCTCATCAAATGTTACATTAACACTATGAATTTTCTTAACATTCCTAATGGGGACTCGGAAGGGGCGGTACTTACCATATTTGGAAGAAGTGTGTGTGAGGACACTGAGTGCAATAACATACGGGGACCTTTAGGGGGCGATAGTGAGGAAACTGTGTGTGTGTGTCCTGATGGAAAAACATCATTTATGGGCCAAACCGAAAAACTTCACAGGCACCTTCAGAATGACTCCTGCATTCATTTAAAAGGCATTCCCTAATGGGGACCTCGATTTTGGTCCCCATGGTGTCAGAGGTCCCCATGGCGTGACTGTGTAAACAGAAACATGTCCCCATAACGATAGGAATACCAGCACACACACACACACACACGCACACACACACACACACACACATATACACACATATATATATTTATATATATATATATATATATATATATATATATATATTAGGGCCGGGACTCGATTAAAAAAATGTATCTGATTAATTAGAGGCTTTGTAATTAATTAATCGCATATAAATATTTGACGTGAGTGAGAAGTAAGTTTTTTCATAAGGATAGTATACCATTGAATAATGACTGAATACATAAGCTTAAGCAACAAAATATTGTTTATTTTTGTTCAACCAAGTCCAACAGACCAGTGCAATATTGCCATTAATTGTGCGTCTGCAGGAAAAAAGGAAACTGAAGTGTGGAAAGCAAGTGTGATTAATTTCGATTAATATTTTTAATCGCACTAAACCTCATGTAATTAATCAAAAAAAGTCCCGGCCCTAATATATATATATATATATAAATAAATGCCTTACACTTGTCTTGCGCTTTACAAGCCTGTATTACCAAGTTTCTCAAAGCACTACACTGTAGTCATTATTCATTCACGCCATACTCGGATATAATATATATATATATATATATATATATATATATATATATATATATATATATATGCCTTTAGGCATTGACTGGTGAAATGTTCACACATTTATATACCCATGTCAACCTCCATTAGGCATTCAAACATGACAAAAAGGAGTACAGATTGAACCACCCACTTGCAGGCTTTCAAAGTGCAACAATGTGTGCGTAAGCTGGCCCGTTGGATACGGCAGCCTTGTATAGAGTATTATATTTCCCACAAATGTTTGTTGATTCAAGCAATAATCATGAAACCAAGGCGTCTTTCAAACAACAAATCAGCAGTGCCTCCATGTAATTTTTTTTCTATTTGAAGGCCTTTGACCCACTGAAAATGTTCCTGGTTCCAACTCACCATTTGAGAATCGTTGTATTACAGTGTACAGCTTTACGACCAGCACTCCTCTGAAAGCCTAATTATTACATACAAATATCCTCATGTATTAATCACACAATTGCCTGGAGGACTGCTGTAATTTATATCATGTTGCTGGTTATCACACCTAGCGACAACACTCCTAGTTACAAATCTAAATTGGGTCCAGGCTCATTATAGACCTCCTGTCGTGACAGTGTCACCGCACTTCAGCGCTGCGCTCTAAGTACTGCGTGTGTTACAAGACAAAGTATTCCTGATGCCTCATTAAGACAAAGGCAAACAGTCGCAGCTTTACCAACAGCACAGCGACTCATCTGCAGTCCGCGTGCGCTGCACAAATGGGACTGTGAAATGAACTACAATCCCCCATGCTTCAGTAAACGAAATTAGAGGCGGCTCTGTACACACAGGCCCCATAAGCAATTAGACCCCTTTCACACACACACGCCACACAAGTCACGCATGAAGTTAACAGATTGAAAAGAAAATGCTCAACATACAGCTTGTTATAACACCTGCAATCGATGAAGAGAGTTTGAAGTAAGACAAATAAAATTAATTGGCTGGGACTTTTTTAACTAATAGTTTTCAATTGTTAACATTGTTAACAGCCCCGCGTTGGAATGCAAACAGTAAGAGAGAAGTCTTGAGCACTGATGTTGTCTTTCAATGGCACATGTGATCAAAGGCTCATTCATACTTCATAAGACGCAAGAACTTTAATTACACCAAGCGCTGCAAAAAAAAGTATTTTTTGCTTTGTAACCATTGAAACGTCTTGTACCTGATAACATTTCCATGGTTACGAGGCAAAAATTACTTAATTTTGTTCTTGCAGCTCTCGGTGTAAAACGTTCTTGCGTCTTACGAGATATGAATGAGCCTTAAGACACATATTACTTCAGTGCTTCCGGAGCAACCTTTTAGGAGTTGCATCCAGAGATCCATCTCCTGATCTTAAAGCAAGGTGTGGTTAGGACGTCCTGGCTGAATGAGTAACCTGTGCATGTTTTCCCTGGAGTAACCAGAGGACATTCCCTTAGACACAAGGACGATATGCAAACTCCACACAGAAAGGCCCCACATGGCCCCTGGAATCTTCTTGCTCTAAAGTGAGAGCAACCACTTCACCATTTTGTTAAACTATTGTTATAGGCCAGGAATAAAGGTTTAACAGAGTTGTATAGAATCCTCTTTTTTTAGAGTTTGTATGTTTTAAGTATTGATCTTGCAACATAAATATAACTGATGCACTAAAATGAATATAAATTAGCCACTGTATGAGTAGTCCTAAATAAGTACTGATAACAGGACCACAACTATTAGTTTATTGGTATCGTTTTATAGAACAGTAACAATAAATGAGTACTGTTTTGTTCCTGACAGTATGATCTCACAGTGTGAACTTGATCAAAATTGTATTTTCATTCTGCACATTCGCACAACAATAGAATCGCACTTGAAGCACTAATGATGTGAACCAACAGCAAAGGCATACATGATAAATAAGTATTTTCAAATCAAAGCCTAGTTGCCTGAAGGCCAAACACCTATTTTCACTCTTCTCTGTTGCGTTTGTGAATATTTATATGGGGAGTAACTTGTGTTTCATGAGACGATATCCTGCAGGGATTAAAGTAAATATGCCCAAATAATTCATGTAACTGAAAGCCTCTATGTTCAGACTGCTAGTATCCAAAGTATCCAAACGGACGGAACCAATTACACTCTTGTGCATTCTGAATAGGAAACTATGCCGAATTCTTGTATCAAATCAATGCCACGTAATTTCCCTGTCACTTTTACAAATGAACCTAACTACGCCCATTAGAAGAAGCTCTCATAAAGCGCTGTTTTGCCCTGCTTTGAGTTCTGTCCACAAGCGGCGATTAGGAGAGAGAACCGCCGCATACAATTGCAGTCCTGCAGCGATTAGCATTTGTTTTTGTGTACGGATCATAAATGCAGCGGGCGTACAATTATAATGGCCCTGCAAATCAAAGCCTGGTTAGTGTGTGAAAGGGAGCGCACAGGAGGAATTAATGTCAAAGTTTCACTGTTAATTAAAGGACAACGTTTGATAACTTCAGTGACTCTGTGGCTTGAATGCTGGCACTTTGGCTCTGGTTTGCTGCACAGAAAAACTGTGGACTGGATTATCTGACATGGAGCTTCAACGTATATGTGGTTGCAGTGTTGTTTATTCTGTATGGTGCGTTCACAAGGCGTCATAACATAACCCGTTTTTGAATATTGACTTGGAGGACATACCTGGATTGTTCGACAGGACAGGGTCTTCAGTGGGAGGGGTTGGTATTCGTATTGCTTTCATTTTAATGGCATCACATGAGTCTACATGAGTTTCTTCAAGTGAGCGATGAAAACGTATGGGGAGAAAATAATACCCTCTCTATAGATGTACTGTCAAATTCATACTTTTAAACCTGGCCTAATCAGCTGTTCCCTCATGCATGTATTAACCCAAACTAAACCGCCCCAGGTGAACCGCACTCCTGCCTGCTCTGCACCAGGCTTTGCTGCTGCTATGCTAATGCGCTAATGCGGCTGATGCTCACCTGTGTGCTGCTCAGACTTGGCTCCAGGCGCACACCCATTCCTTGCATGTGTCACCGCTCGCTCGGCCAGTTTTGACCTACTTTAGACGATACTTGCGCCGTGATTTTTATTATAATGACATTGAAGAGATGGATGCTGCTATCAATCATTCACTGACTCCCAAGTAAACGATCGGCTCTTCATTTATCTTGTCTCGTAACTGCATTTATTTTCATACTTGACAGCAACTTGACCTTGGATAATTGTGGTCCACATAAAGCACTTATAAGCTACAAAAGACCACAAAGTGTTTAGTAGTGGTGCAGTGGTGGTTATTGTATAGTGGAAGGATTTAGTTACTGGGAAAAGACACTGAGCCCACTATAGAAATGTACAACAATTCTCAATAGTGGCAGTAGTCTTAGTCACTCTCCAGTAGAAGTAGTTGTTGACTTTATAGTATCCCGCGAAGCAATTGGATAGCGTTGCTGTTGCAAAAGTAGAATAGAAAGTGATGAGCACTTTTTGAGTCTGTAAATATTTGCACCGTAGTAGTAGTAGTCGCAGTAGTAGTAGTAATATAGGCTTACAAGTGAGAGCATTGCTTATGTTGGCCTTCACTCCATTCATGTTATTTAAGGTTAAGGTTAAAGGAATAGGTCACCGTTTTTCCATACTGAAAAATGTTCGTACCCGAGCTTAGATGAGTTGATGCGTACCTGTCTAGTCTTTCCGCGTGCGCTCAGTCGGGCTAAATGACCAAAGATGTTGTTAGTATGTAGCCTCTCCTCCTCTCTTTTATGAACCCAAACGGGAGTGTTATAAGTTATGAGCGACCAAGATCTTCCATAGTGTAGTAAATTAAACATGTCGATTTTCTAAGCGGATAAAAAGGGGTACTATATATACTATATAACACCTTAGGAGCACTTCGACGTCCGCGCAGTAAAGTGAAGATATTACTGCGCGGATATTACTGCAGCAGGCTGATGATCATGTGCATGTTTTTGGTCGATGGGGGAAACAGGAGCACCTGGGGAAAACCCATCCAGACACGGGGAGAGAAACATACAAACTCCATACAGAAAGACCCACACGGGACCTTGTTGCCGTGAGGCTAACCACTCAGCCACCGTGTCGCCTATTTGTCAGGGCAGCTGGAACAACATGCCAGACTTCAGCGTACCACCCAGGGACCTTTCTCTTTCTACTGTACATGTTTTAGGTTTATGGGGGGACACTTTTGACACACACAACTAATTTGATTCTGAATCTTTTTATCTTCACTTTTTGTTTTTAGTGCAGATTTTAAATCATGGCCAGAAGCTTTAACACTTGACCCTCCTCAGCTAATACAAAAATCAAATGCATTTCAGAACATTACCTTCCATTACCAAGAATGAAATTAAACTAAAAAAATAAATAAAAAGAAAACATATAGGGCCAGATCTTGTGCCTGGCTATGTGCCTGCACTGCTAATTGGCCTAATCAGTCATGAGCACTTTTCTGTTACACATAGATATGGACAAAGCCTTTTCTGAAAGATTTTGGACCAAATGGCTTTTGACACCATTTGGACATACTTTCAAGAACCCAAATGGGTCTAATTTTATTTAATAATAATAATAATAATAATAATAAAACATATAAACATCTGCTATCATGAAACCTCTGATGTGAAAATGTATAAATGTGATGTTACACTCGTTTGAAAGCTTGAAACCTTTAGTTTTAGACACAAAAGACCGATAGTCTCTATCACTTTCTGTTCCAAAGTTATGTCTGAAAGTCGGTGAGCTTGTAGAATATGCTGGGGGGCACGGTTAAGAAAATTAAAACGTAATTCAGCGCCCCCTGCAGCAAATGGCACCCTAGGGATTTCCGCCTGGGTCGCTTATGCCCAGGGCTGACTTTATCATTTTACCGACTGCCATTGCAATGTCTATTCGATTGTGATTAATCATGCTGCCCAAGAGGGAACAGGGAGAACAGAACAGAAAATTTCAAGTCTGTCTTGATATGAGTGCAAGCCTCTCAGCCAACATGGCAACCAAACAAGTAAAAAAAAAAGATTAGAAAACATCAATAGCTTTTTTACATTTTGCTTATACTGTATGCTATACATCACAACAACACATAAATCAAGGCCCTGCATCTTCTTTAGTCAATGTTGTGTTAGAGTGTGCATTCCTGTCTTCACAGTTGGCAGACGCTCTCTCCAGAGTGATCCATGATATGTCAAGATGAAGGACACCACTCTCGATTAGTCAAACTGTTCCTTTCACAGATTGACAGAAGCATCCATCAGATGATCCCTGTATGATGTCAATATCGCTGTCACATTTTTATCAGAAAAACAGGGTTAAGTCAGGAGAAAGAAGTGTGCCAGGCATGGTGGAAAACATGAAGGCCTATTGGGGTTCGAGACTGTAATGAATTAATAACGTCCGTGTGTTGGGGATGTTTCACAGGCGTTCGAGCAGCTTCATGACCGAGTTGGAGATTTGTGTTTGACATAAAAAAAATTATCTTTAAACTAATTTTCTTTGTACAATCAGATCATTCCAATCAGAACTTAGAAAAACATATATATTTTTTCCACAACATTAGCATAACTTCATCAATAAGACCAGACAATCATTGTACTATATATTATTTTCCATACATATTAATGTGCAGTGGGGACTGATAATCGTATGTGAGATTGCCCAGTTTCCAATTCCAGTCCCTTG
Organism: Proterorhinus semilunaris; assembly: GCA_021464625.1. NCBI lineage: Eukaryota > Metazoa > Chordata > Actinopteri > Gobiiformes > Gobiidae > Proterorhinus > Proterorhinus semilunaris. The sequence goes on along the minus strand of CM038358.1, from coordinate 18,212,290 downwards.
GCAGGATGATGTCAAACATATGCGTGTCTATTTATGTGAGATTCAACACCAGATTGTGACATTTTTCTGCAGAGGTCAATAAATAGCCACATTCAGTATTTTATTTACCCTCGCAGGTTAATGCCAACTGCACTATTATTAGTATATCAGAATGGGGTTCAATGATGAGAACATTTAGACCTTAGCTAAAGTCCATCTGTGCCAGTAAAGACTTAGTTTGACCACTACACCATAACTATTTTCAAATTCTTCTTGTTGAAACATTGATGTCAAACTTGTCCAGGAGACGTTTGTGGTGGTGTTGATGCGGTGTCTGTCAGTGTCACGGGCTGATCCTCCTTCTCTGCCTCCGAAACTCAGAGCGACTGGCTGCCTCCTGCTGATCGCACTCAAAACCCCTTCACCAACAATACCGCTTTAGACAAGAGCCGCCCCGCTGCACCCTTTCACTGTCTGAGGCTAAAATGCATCTTAAAGTGACGGGCTGTCTGTTAAATCATTTACCAAGTCGGTTGTTGACAACTTTTTAGTTTATACTGCCTACCAACAGAGACCACGACAAGCACAAGGCATTGGCATCAAGTTCAAATCAAGTCAAACATTTAAGATTATTTTCCGACCTGTTGAATAATTGTTCTATTGGATCAAGGGCAGGTAAGGTTGCCTGGGCATTTTGTCTCCCTTAACATACATTCCAGGGGCCAAACCTCCCAATCTAGGACCAAAGTGAAGCACTTTTCACTCTCCCTGGGAATGTTAAAGGAATTGACCCACGGGCCTGGCGTTGCCCTGGTGTAGATCATATTGTAATGAAGTCTCACATGATGGTGCAATACAAGGAGTGATGGTTTATTTGAGGGAAGTTTAAGAAATTATTGACATAAAAAGACGTAGCTTTTGCAGAGCAGCAATAAGTCTTCTCCATTCACAGTGATAAGTCCGACTCAAGTCCCGAGTCATTGGTGCTCAAGCATATGTCGAGTCCAAACTCTTTGTTTATTTTATCAAGTGAAGCCTGAATTCATCAAATGGTGACTCTACGGGGGTTGTTTGGTTTGTTAGTTGCTGGTATTCATAGAATTAGTAAATCAGTGGTTCCCTACCTTTTTTGTCTTACGTACACTTTGAGTTGTTCATTTATTCTCCGAGTACCCCCCTACTTCAAGGATCTTACCTATATTATTACAAAGTTACCTACTACACTCGTACCCCTGGTGGGGAAACACTTAAACGGTCATGGAAGAGGCTTGAGTAGTATGTGTTAAAAAAGGGGCCTTACACGATGGGATCAAAACAAATGTCAAAATCTTAAATGATCTGTGGCTCTGGCATTTACCACAGAACTAGCCAGTGCATGTATCTGGGTACTTTATGAGGATTCATGAACGGCCAGAAATGTATATACCTGTAGTTGCACTTATTTCTTCTTTGACAGACTGACAGCTGACTTGTCCATGGTTGGTTAAACGCAGAACAATGTCGTCCAGGCAAATACTTTTAATGAGAGACAAGGAACAGCATGTACTGTGCGTGACATCTGTGTTTACACAGTATGGATGGTGAGTTGAGAGGTGGCGAATAACTTGATACTTAGGAACTTGTACTGAGCAACATACAGTATATTAATTTAATAATGAAACATGCGCGTTCCTTAATTAATCAGTTATTTATCATATTCGTCTGCTCCACATTGAGTAAAAACTAATCCGCACAGTGCAGAGTGGCTTTAAATCACTGGGTACTGGTCAATGTAGCTCTATTAAGTCTGTGTTTCATTCAGCCGCTGCAGAGAACACGGATGCGCAGTCTGCAGGAGAACATGAGAAGGGAGTTACCTGAGCGGGATGACAGGGAAAGGCTGTCTGGCACAACGGGCCGCGGGAGGAGGACATGGAAGCCTGCGGCAGTTTTGGCAGAGAGAGCGAGAGAGAGAAAGTGTCAGAGGGGGAGCAGTAGGATCAATTATGTGTATTTTTTTCCTCTATAATCAAGGAAGAGTGTTGCTGCTTGGAACGGTTGTCATTCTATTGCTCAAATTTACAAATGGAGAATTAGGGTAGGCAAGTTACGGATCTGTTGAGAGGAATCCTCCCAACGGGCTCAAAACCTTGTCTTTTAATGCACCACTCAGCATAGGAACATCATCTACAAAATCAGCTGTTGGGGCAGCTGGGTGGGGGTTTGTTGGTGGGGAGCTACTGCCCTCTTCAACTGGCCCGCTCTACACTCTGGCTTTTTAATGCACCACACTGTGCAGGGCTTACGTCATACTTCACACATAACTCAATTAAGTCTAAACAAAAAAAACGTATTTTGTCCAAGTCATCTCCGCGAGGAATTCCAAAGTGTTTTTTTTCCCTATTTTCTCCAAAACCTTAAAATATCTCGTTTGCCAGAAGGCTGGCGATGTTTTCTTCCCTGTCAAACCTGAAAGAACGGAAGAGGCGTACTCGTGGTTAGTTTGTGCGTCCAGGGGCTTGTCTCACATCTGTTTTTCCTGTTGCATTCCTCACTGAATGTTGTGTATGACACTCATCTCTGTCTGATCAGTGTCCAGGCAGATTGGCCCACAGCGGTGCAGCTTGTACCATTCATGTTCATTCAAGCCTCACAGATGGCTTTTGCTCCTTTGCAACAAAAGAGCTCTCATCCTTATCTTTGAGGTTTTCACACTCAGTTGTTGCCTTAGCTTGTGTTTTATTTTGTGTCTGTATAACCATAATGTTCGAGGTACAGTATGTCTATTTCAGCCACATCTTGTAAAAGTAAAGTAGAGTAAATCAGAACAGATGCTTGACCCACTTTACCTACTTATTAACAACATCAGGCTAAACAAGCCTGTTAGAACATATGCATCTCCTCTGAAGCACATGATCCTGGAACAAAAGCTGCTGCACCTTCCACTCAAAGCCCGTAATGTCTTGAGAATTGCTCTTGACTTCAGTCCACTTTTGTGAAATTTTCTTTGCTGAGCCAAGGAACAGGCTGAAAATCAATGTTGCATTCTTGGTATAAAACGTGAAATTATAGTACACTTAACAGGGTGAGCAATTTCTAAGTCTCTGAATGAAAGGTTAACTGAGAGGTCACTCTACATTAATTTCCCTTTAAATGATTGAACTTCAGAAATGGTCAAAAAGAACAAAAGTAACTAAGGACCATTTATTCAAGAACCTTGTGGAGAAGCACATTGAAGGTCCTAATAACAAGTGATATTGGAGACATGCTTGCTTTCCTAAGATGTGATATATCATAGTCTTTGCAAGTTTGTCCTTAAGTGTCCACACAGAATACATTATTGCGGTATGTACACTTCTTTAACCACTTCACTGCCACCCTAGGGTTAGGGTTAGGGTTAAGGATAAATAATAATAATGCATTAGTCTTATATAGCGCTTTTCCAGACGCACAAAGTCACTTTACAATTTTGGTGCATTATTCATTCACTCCATACTCAGTGATGATAAGCGAGGCAACCAGGCTGCGCACATCAGCCACCACCACCAACCACTCACACACACACTACATTCGCCAGGCTTCCTGGTGTTCCCAAACGGTCTCCCTGCTTAGCTTCTGAGGTCTGACGGGATCGGGCATAGCAAAGGTGGTATGGCCACCGTTAGGGTTAACAATTATTTACATCCAAGTCTCAAAGCGTATTGACTGGAGACCTTACAGTCTATATGCCAGTGTGATACCTAATTTGAAAGCCAAGACCTTCTAGTTTCTAAAAATATGTGTGAGATCTGTGTGAGTGAAACACAACTTACATTTGCGGTTCTTAACCCTAATTATATCCTGATTAGGGTTAACTAACCCCAGTGCTTAATTTGATCCCCCGTTTGGGGGAACGCATTCCCCCAATTCTCAGTTTTCAAGGGTAAAGGATCCGGGAAATATTTAGGATGATCCGGCAAAGACTTGTTCCCCGAATCCATCACATCAGACCAAAAGTGTTCCTGAAACTACTAATTTACAAATTAAGCACTGACTAACCCTAACCCTAACCCAACCCCCCTGATCAGGGGTTAAACTGGCTTTCGCTGTGCCTGTAATAAAAAAAAGAAGTTGGTCGTAGAGCTTTTACATTTAAAGCTCACGGTGTCTGGGATAACCTGCCCAGCTCAATCCGCTCTATCTCGACCATCCATGTTTTTAAGGCTGCATTTTTCAATCACTTAAAATCAACTTGTTCCTGTGTTAGATAACATACTTTTGTTTTTATTAATGTGTATAGTTTAGTTAAAGTATTGTATGACTTGTTTCTATGCAATGGTAATCTGACAATATGAAGAGCTTGATTAAACGGGAGAGTTGAGGTGTGGAGTGTTGTTTGTTGTGACTGTCGATGTCTATTGTTGTTCATTTTATGTCATGGACGGCGTTGTAAATGAGGGACTTTTTCTACAAATAAATAAATAAATCAAACACGTTTTCATGCAGTATGTGTAACTTTGAAATACAGAAGGAAATGTTTCAGTCTGAATTTGTTTTCTTTTTACAAAGTGTCAACAGTGCTTTGCTGTGTGTATCTGCACATGGCCTTGATGTTGTTAAAATCTGCGGTTCCCCAGTGCACCAAATGCCGGATAATATGTAGCTACAGATATCTTCTCTCATATTTACTTGGTGTTGCAAATGTGTTTGCGCAGAGAGTGAACAGGCGGTTGTGCTCCTCACAGTGGGACAGTGAGACACGGCTCCTGTCCTCTCAGACATTGCCATCTGGACCTTTCTTCAAACTCCGCCACAGAGCAGTCCGAGCCAAAGATACTGTGCTAGCTGACCATAAAGTGAGTAGCCGGTAGTATAAGAGTGCAGCGGTAAAACCCATCTGCTACAATATGTGAATGAAGCGGCGTCGGAAGCGTTTGGAAGGTGGGGGGGGGGACACATTTCAAAAATTGGGGGGGTCGACTTCATAAAATTAAGAACTACAGTGGGACAAGGTCAGGACAAAAACAGGGCAATGTTAGGGCTTTAGCGGGACTACATCCAAATCGGGCGTTACTTCAGGAAAACATAAGAGACTCGATGAGCTCAGCAGCGCTCCTCCTCCTCGCAGCTGGGTGGACATATAGGGCGGATAAATAAACACCTGTGGAGCCGCTGTTCTCCTGTCCAGCCCTGGCTTTATGACTCTTTGTGAAAAAACGGAATTTAGCTCTTAATGAGACGGCGCGCTCGTGTTTGCATCCACATTTATCTTCAGCCACAACCGTTAACTCCTGCCATCGCAAAGAAACATCTCAACGCTTGTATCTTCACATTTCCCACAAACGCAGATAAAATTGAGTCAAGGGGTAGAGGAGGCAAACATTTATGCCAGTTTGTTAACCACTGCCCTATAAGTAACAGCTGACCCTCTCTATAGCTTTAGGTTTTACTATAGAATGGGTGAAGTATCGCTTTTATAAATACCAGCTGACTGGCACTAGTACTTCGGAACTGAAACTAAATTTAACACACTGTATTGTTCTGACTGTGTTACTAATTTACGGCAGCACGGCGGCAGCGTAAACATGATTAATTCATAATGAAGAATGGCTCGAGTCGGTGCGAGCTAACTAGGGCGCTAAGGACTGCTCAGGTGTGTGACTTCGCCTAACGAAGGAGACGGTCACATCATTATCCACGCTGACATCGGCAAGAAAATATTCAAAGCACTTCAAAGCTCACAATGGTATCTACATCTAAAGGTATTTCGTATCTATGTGTGTTCAGACCACTATTATTCCTGAAGGCTCAGACCAGCACTACCCACTCCCCCACCAGCATTAACCACTCAACCCACCAGCACTAACCACTCCCCCCTAGCATTAACCACGCCCCCATCAACACTAACCACTCCCCCACCAGCACTAACCACTCACACACCACTAACCACTTCAGCACTAACCACTCCCCTCCAATGCACTCACCACTCCCCTCCAATGCACTCACCACTCCCCCACCAGCATTAACCACTCCCCCACCAGCACTAGCATTAACCACTCCCCCACCAGCATTAACCACTCCCCCACCAGCACTAAAAACTCCCTCACTAGCATTAACCACGCCCCCATCAACACTAACCACTCCCCCACCAGCACTAAACATTCATCCACCAGCATTAACCAGCTCTAACCATCAGCACAAACACTAAAACCTGCCCTAACCTGCTTAGCTTCCCTCATCGGTTGGGATCGGGCTTTCTAAAGGTTGCAGGGCAGCAGGATGTTTGTTTATACATTGCTAACATACAGTAGAGCAGCAACGCTCAGTTGGGCAGTATTATTTATGCGGAGTCCACCTGCTAAACTACAGTATAATTTGAACCGAGGAGACCTCTGCACTTCCCCATACAAAATAAGATGTTTTCGTAATGCTTAGAAATATTTTTTTAACTTTGCTTTCATGGTCATTTGGTAGAGTTCATACTGAAAGAGCATGACCCCCACTAAAGAATTATCCTGCTGTAGTTCAAATCTAAGTAGAATATTAGAACTTAAACAAGGAAGTGTTGAGTTAAAGGGATATTTCAGGATGTTTGACATTGGGCCTCATTTCCTAGTTATCCAGAGTGTTGTTGATGTCTGGCTGGAGACATCTTACATTCATGCAGTTCTTATTTAGTAGTATATACTAGAGTCTAGTGGTGCTAGGCTAGGGCAAGGCTAAAGCATTTCTACGGTAACAGCTAGCCTGCATTAAAAAACAGTCTGACCCACTCCACAGTGCACCTGAGGTAAATCACTTAAAACGCCAGACTAACAATATAAATGTCTGTCGATAGAATATTTTTTTAAATATAACTGTCCTTGTATCACATGAATTATCCGCATTTTGAGGGACTATTTTCTCGCAGATCACTCCACTACTGCGTTAGCTTACAGCTGATGCTGCTCAAATATACGTTATTTTAAATGCAAAATGGTTAAAATTACTCTATCGACATTTATATCGTTAGTCTGGCGTTATAAGTGATCTACCTCAGGGGCACTGTGGAGTGCGCCAGACTGTTTTTTAATGCAGGCTAGCTGCTTTAGCCTTGCCCTAGCCTAGCGCCACTAGACTCTTCAAATATAAGAACTGCATGAATTTAAGGACAAAATATCTCCAGACATCAACAACACTCTGGATAACTAGGAAATGAGGCCCAATGTAAAAAATCCTGAAATATCCCTTTAATGGTATTTGCTTTTGCAATTAAATTATTTCATCTGTCAAAGGTAAACAAATGTAGTCATTATTTATTGACCACAAACGGATCCTCTTGCAATGTTTTAGCCTGGCACATCCAGATTCCCCACTGTTTAAGTAGTTTCTGGTCATTTTAAACAGGGATTTGAGAGCAGTAACGCAGCATATTCATTATTTTGATGAAGGGAACTCATTTAGCATACGTGCTTCAGTGTGACACTATATGCCGTATATAGAACTACTCTTTTGGAAAATTCTGACTTTCATGCTCAAGCACACCCTTCCTGAAGTTTCAGATAGTTGAAAGTGAGATAACAAAATCGTAATTGAATTACACTCCTCATACTTATCTGTTGTTTATTATTTCACTGGGACAGTGCACAGAGCTTTAGATAAGCAAATGTTCTGCTTTTCATCGCAGAAAGCGGAACAATTAGGGTACCTAAGGCGCATTTGTTAGTTTCGTTGGTAACGCTGGTCACAAAGGTAGTTAGATGTAAATATGGGCTTGAGGTGGGATACTAGAATACAGTATTAGTGTATTTAAATGGACCTTGAGTTTAGATGCTGCTGCTGAGAAGACCATTACAGACATTTCAGTTCTCAAGTTCTCTCTCTACTAAGCAAGATGTTGTTTTTTTTTTTTACCAGGAAAGATAATTTATGGATCTCACACTCTGCAAACAAGGCCACTCAGTTCACAGTGGTTCACCCTTTTGACCCCTGGGTGAGGTGAGGCCTTTCTGTGTGGAGTTTGCATGTTCTTCTCGTGTCTACATAGATTTCCTCCAGGCAATTAATCAGATCAAAAAGATTAATCTAGTTGTAAACAATGGCTACTTTCTCTTTACTTACTCATTGCGTTGTCATGATGCTTTGTTTGACAGATATTAGTGTAATTAATAGCCAGTTTCTCATGTCAACAGTAGGCAGGTAAAGACTGTTTACTTAGTGGCCTCTTATAGATATCACAGGGGAGCCTCCAGCATGAGCCAAGGGTACATGGGAATAATGACATGTCATCTGATAATGGCCACAGGGCTGATGAACCGGTCTCTGTAATGGACTTATAATGAATGCATGTGTGTGTTGGTGATGCCGCTGATGTCTGTGGAGAGGCTGGATAATGTTCTGGCACTACAAAGCCCTGTCAGATCAGTGCGGATCAAGCCAAGGCCACTGAGTCACAGATAAAAGATGCATTTTGTTGTGTGACACAGGGCATAGTGAGTGCTTTATTTGTCATTGTACAAGCGTACAACGAAATAGTGTTCAGATGTTAGTCCTGAGACGCTGCGACTGAGTACGCCACCACTGTCGGTCAACCTGACCAGCATGTTTTTGGAGGTAGTGGAATCCTTAGTACCCAGAGGAAACTTGGCTGGCTGCCCTCTGTCTCCTCTGATCCTCTGAAACGGTTCACCGCCTCCTGGGTTTGTCCCTGTTTCAGAGCGTGGTGTCCTGCACTCGTCAGCTCCACCTCCTGTGGACCCAGGCGGCCACCGAGGGCGCCATCTGCTGGAGGGGGTGCCGAAGTGCGCTTTAATTTTTGAGCCCCATGAAGTCCGCCATCTACAACATTGCTGATTTTCGGACAAAACGTTGGAACAGAAAGTGATATAGACTTGCGGTTTTCAAGCTTTCAAACGAGCCCTCCCTACGCCTTCCACTTAGGGGAGCCGTGTAACATCGCTGGGAAAATGTGTAAATTTACTTCAGAAGTAGAGATTCCTCCTCCAATATAACGATTGTGCACACATTTCATGATTGCAAATGTTTTTTTTAATTGTTATTAATAGATAAGGGGTGGGGGTGCAAAAGTTCAATCTTACCTACGGCGCTAAATTGGCTAGGGAGAGGTGCCATGGATGGACTTGTTTAGATCTGCTCATCCCAAAACTTTAAAGCAATGCCCTGGATGTGCTGAAATATTATACCACTGCTTTACACAAGATGTTTAGAGTAAGTGAAAAGTAGACCTGATTTCATTTAAAAGTACTACGGCTGCAATCACTGCTTCTTTTACTGTTACTATTGCTCTGTTCATGTGTGCTGGGGTACATGTTTTCCCCAGATGTGATGTCATTGTGCCATTTTGGCTTGTGTGTTTGGGGAGATTTTAATGTTTTATAAATATCTCGTTAATTTTTTCCCTTTTACTATCGTTAGTGTCGAGCATTTCTCATTATGTTCCTCTAACGACAACAACAGCGCATTGGAAACTCACGAAAGTAGCAGCGTTTAGCCAAAAGGCACATATTACATATCAGCAGTCAGGTGCAGATTTCATGAAGCATGAAATGTTCATGTGAATTTGTCTGGTCATAAACGCTCCCCAGTTTCTGGGGACAATTCGAACACAGAATATCACTATATCACACTACAATTTCAAGCAACTGTTACAATATCTATATGTCTATAGAAAATGTGAAGAATTTGCTTAAGAAGCTGTACTTTCTGAAATAACCTTGAATAGACAGAATAATAAAAAGCATAATTCCAGGCTTTCTGGTTTGTAAAAAGGCATAATACGTACTATGATGTCACCCTTTGTTACCATGGTGCATGTTTTTCCTTCTTTCACTGGGCCACTTCTCTTTTATAAATTTGGCAAAAGCAGTCAAGTCAACCAACATCAAAGTCTAGCTGTGGACACCTTGATCTCTCTGGTACACAGATATTGGCTTATACTCCTTTTTGTAATCATGTGAGTGTCCTTCCACTGTGGAAATCTGTCATCTGTTTCAAGCTTCAGTGTCCCCTTCGTCCCAAACGCTGTAATTATTTTTACTTTGACACAAAACACATTCTGTTTAGTTGCTGGCACTTCAAGCCACTATATTGCACCTTTAAAGAGAAAAAGGTTATTGCATGTCATCTTCTTTTCTCAGAAAAGCCCACTATAGGACAGTTGTTCAAGGTCAAGGACTTAAAGAAAAAGTCTGGGATCCAGCCAACCTTAGCTGCACTTGGGGCTTCAACAAGAATAATGTCAAGGATAAGTGTTAATGTTTGCCTCGTACAAGCAGCAGGTTTCTACATGCACAAGTTTACGCAAAGAAATATTAATTTATTTGAACTTTTTTATTTTGTTTCCCTGTATAGCATCCTATGATGGTAACGTATACTTATTTTAGCTCCCCAATGCGTTATTTTAGCTCTCACATGCAACAAATGCAGATGTGTAAGGAAGACTCTCCAGATGCAACAATGGGAAAAACGTTATTCCAGGGTTAAAAAGTCGATTCTGCATGACATGTCACCTTTCAAAGACCACACAAACTCATCTGAAACTCTAATGCCCCTCTTTTCCGTATTTAACAGTGAAGCGAAGTGGAGTGCTGCTATTCCCAGCCGGGTTGACGAGTGTCACTCACAGACATGTTTGTTGTCTTAGCACAGTCCTCCGCTCTGCCCCATGAATCCAAAACTCATCCTCAGCTCACACCTTTACTTCTCCAGCGCTCACACTGCCTTTCTTTGATGCAGGTTCGATGTTAGCCCCTTTGTTTTGACGGAGGCAGCGACAGATGTGCAAATGCAGCGCTCTCAGGTCTACTCTATGGATGCAGGTCAGTGAATATTTACTTCAGCCTGTGATGTTGAAACAATGGTGTCAACTGAGACCTGGTCCCCCGCCTCGACTTCTTAAGGAATATAATACTGCAACACTTTTAGCGCATGAAAAATACAGTTGCATCACTTGATTTATTTAAAATAGCTCAAAGGTTTTCTGGCAAGGAAAGAAATCTAGGATACAGATTTTTGGCTATGACATGAGCCTTTTTTTGATGCTAAGGGCCTAAGTTTGGAAGAAGTTTTGTGCCTGAGTTTTCATACAATTGTTAGCAACTTGTCTCTGCATTTAGCGACTGTCAGTCATCTTTTGCATCTTCTCATTCTGACATAACACAGTTCTCCTTGTGGAGATCTTTTTTTTTACCATGGAAAATAACCCACTATGTAACCAATTGAAAGTATTAAAAGCTGCTCCTTATTTGGACAGAAGTGCCGGGTCATTGTGGCTGCAGCCTATACACTTCACTGAGGCTACACAGGTGTGTACGATTTGGCTCAGGCAAGAAGAAAAGGACTTTTTTTTAACTGACTTTGTCAGTAGTAAGTCCCATCATTGCTCGGTTAACGCTGGAACCCGGTCCCGGGTTCCATCCTTTCTGTGTGGATTTTGCATGTTTACCCTACTACTAAAAACATGTACAATAGGCCAGCGCGAATGATGTGTGTGCGTGAATGAATGGTGGTGGTCAGATGTGCAGATGTGTGCAGTCCCCACAGCGCATCTGTCAGTCTCCCCCAGGGGAAACACACCACGGAGTGTAGAGTGAATTGCACTTTGTGACCATGTTTGTGAAAGGCGCTATACAAATAAAGTCCTTTCCTTTATAACTTTAGCCAGGACATACTCTAGTTTAGATGTCTTTGAAGTTTCCAGGTGAACATATTTCCACAAATATTTGCCACAAGATTGTTTTGACTGTGTATTGGCCTTCGATTTACGCAAGGTCTGGGAAATAATAAATAAATTACTGGTGGGAATGTTGTAGTGCACTGCATGCAGCATATCTGGCATTACTTCCTCAAACAGCCACTTGCAATCCAACACCCCCCTCCCATCACCTCCACCCCCCACCAACTGTGCCACGCAACAGATTTATGATGTTTTATAAAGTAGTTTTAGATCTTTAACTGGTTCACATCAGTGGTCAAATGGCAGCTGGCTCAGTTTACCCTTCTCTCTACTGTGAAAATGTGAGCCATTTAGAAAACATTATTGACCTCTCGTTTGATCACCTCTTGTTTGTGAACTGTGAGACGCTACAAAAATAAGATTTTTAGCCTAAGCTCTATTGATTGGCATCTCCTCTCATGTCAGCGACTGATACAACCACGTTTTGAAGAGCACTTGCAATTGATATTATCCTCCAAGAGATTGCTAATACCTAAATGACTTATTCATTTCTCGAGAGCTTGACTGATGTGCAGTTTGAAGCACCGGATCACTTTCAGCAAAAGGGGAGAAAAAAATGTCAACCTTAAACTGACATTTTTAGGATGGGCTGTTTTCTGTCTTTTCAATGCAATAACATGAATATTGGAGGCTGAATAGAAGGGAACAAAACGTGTTTTTACTTTATGTTAATTGGTTCTTCTGCGAACGCAAGAGTGTCCTCTAAAGCACTGAGTTAATCGCAGGAATATTAGGAGCCAACAGGTCCCTTGTGGTGCCACTTGAATACACCAGATAGGAGCAATAAAAGAAAGCTCTACCTATCTAATTTCCTGCTGTTTGAGATAGTATTTTTCCCACTAAAAGTTGTTCACAATGCTACTCAGCGGCGTTCATTTTGAGACAATGAAACAAAGGACGAGGCGCTGGTCTCAAATGCACAAGCCATCAATTCATAAGTGGACTTCTCACATGCTGCAGTCATATGGGCCTGTGATGAAACCCAGTGTCGATCTCTATACCCTTGACTTAAGGCGGAGAACAGTCTCATGTCCTGAAGACAAATGAGGCGGGCTGCTGGGCACAGAGGGAAAGGTATCGTTTAATCTTGACCTGGGATAGCGTCTAAGTGGGTTAATTAGGGCAAAATAGCACCCCTTCTACCAGAGGGATGATGTGGAGTTGATACGGTAAGCCGAGGGTTTTAGGCGAGTGATCTAGATAGTCTGCGCCAGATAAAGAGGCAATATCACCAGCTGCTTTGGAGATTAAGAGTTGTAAGGGAGATGGCTCACAAAGATACCAAAGGCTAAAGTCATGTCGAATAAGTTTTTCCCCCCACAATTTTACTGACTGAAGAGATCAATAGATTTTTGTTGACTTCACTTGGAGGGCAGTAACCATGGTGACAAGAGTGTAAACATCATAACCGCACGCATGAAAGCAAATCAGGCTTTAGACGCTCAACAACTTCAGGGGGAAAAAAAACCCCGCAATATGGAATAATATCAACACACCAGCTCACTTTTGTAAATTTATGCTCAGATCTGAATTTACGCTGAGTAAACAGTGCTTCATGCAGTGCAGGAGTCATCCTAGCGCTCCAAGAATGTCACAAGAAAACTATCTATCAGTAACACATATTGCTCTGTCTTGTACTTTGCCTGTAAATCAGATTGCTGATCAAATGCCCGGATTGCATAAAACTGCTTAGGTTCAAAGCCACCAATTTAGTGCAAGTGACAAATGAAACAAACAACAATCCCACCACTTTTAGTAGGCGGATTTGGAGAGAAAATGGTTCAAAGTAAGCCTTTCCCGGAATAAAACTACTATAGGCTACAGGTTCCATCAGCTTATACCTAACTCGATAAAATGTGTGCTTATACCAAGATACGCCATGACCTAAAATAGAATCAAGTGCCGGGCCAAGTGTAAAAACAAGCAAAAAGCAAAAGTGTCAATTTGCCAGGCAGAACGAGGGCACTTCTCCAGAGCCAAACACAAGGCCTAGCGGGGTCTGCCTCTGATCGCAGGCAGTGGGGCTTTCTGCTAAAACAATACTGATGTGTTACATGGTCAGTCAAGGAGCCAGAGGCAAGGTGGTGGAATGATTTGATCGCAAACATGACAACACTGGGGCCCACTGTTCTATGGCACACCAAAAAGGATTAGAAAATACCTTTTTATACTGTAGGACACACACTTTCATGCCATTCGCGCAGGTGTAAGGAGCCGTGTCCAGAGCTTGGTCAGTGGGACCTAGCTGGAGATACTGTATGCAGCATATATTGTGCATGTTTCTGGAAAACTGGAGCACCCAGAGGAAACCCGACAGACGCAGGGAGATCAGGCCAATTCCACATGATCTGAAAACCGTCTGAGCTCAGCCCCTCAGCCACTGTTTCACTGCGTATTCACCATCTATGTAGGCAAACGCAAGCTTTTTAAAAGTAAAACTGAGAAGTACAGATCCATAGTCACCCAAATTTCCTTGAAACAATAAAAACTGCACCAGGGGGGTATTGCGCTGAAGTTTATCGTTTTTATGATCTCATGTGCAGCACTTTGGAAATGTTTTTGCCGTTTAAATGTGCAATATGAAAAAAAGTGGACCGGATGGGATTGAAGCTAAATGCACTCTTAGAGCAATAAATGTACATTATGTGTTATAAATAGAATAGCTCCCAATGCTATTCCAATAACAGCTCACAGTAAACTCCAGAAAGTTTAACCAAAAAGCCCACAAACTATGAATGACCTGTTTAGCAGATTTCCACTGTCAGGCGTGAATGCTGCACCACATGAACTCGCTTTTATTATAGATCTGAGCGATTTGTCTGTCTTTTCTGGTACCATTATCAAGTTTACTACGTACGTGGCGAGATGCCTTTGAACAAGGCTGTGCTGTTACACACGTTGACTTAGTTGCTGCTCATCTGTCAGGGTTACTTCTGTTGCAACACAAACTTAGCCAGATGGTTTGTTTTTTCACATTTTCCGCAGATGGAGCCAGCCACGACAGATTGCAAGGACACAGAAATAACATTGCTCGGACAGTGTTTTAAATCAGTTTCCATCTTACTGTAATGCTAATTATACCATATACATTCAATCTCCCTCAGCAAATGAAATGTGTTTCTATTTGAAGAAACTCTATTCTGGCTTTTTTCTTCTGATTTAATTACACTGTAAGCAGGACACAGCGAGTTTGATCTCTGTAAAGATTTCAAAAGTGCTCTCTTCTCATGTGAATGGAATTAGGTCACTCCTGCTTTGATGATCCTAATGAAGAACTAAACTACCACAGGTCAACTCTGGAGCGAGGAATGTTACTTTGTTTGTATCAAAAACAACTAATGAGACCCTGATGGCCAATTTTAACGAGAATACTGGCTGTAATTGGATTCTGTCGTGAGGGCGGGTGGCCTGGAACAGACAACCTTAAATTTGTCTTTTGATTGGTGAATAAGAATTATAGGTTGGACCAATTTAGCTTTAGCTATTGAAATAGTTGAATTTGTATCCTAATTTATTCTCCCACCTCTAAACAGTGTCTTGATGGCAGGAACGTTATTAATTAGAGCTATTGTAAACTAGAAACCAAGTGCCCACAGTTCACATTTCTTTTACTTGAGCCCCACAGATGTTTTAGAAATATATTTTTTCTGGGGAAACAAAGTTATTACTCCTGTCCTTGCAGTTTGTCTTTGTCCTACGTCCTGTGGGACGCAGCAGGCGCCTCTTATCTCTAGCTGTCATTATCTTCTGTTACAACAGAACTGCAACAAAGAGGGAAAGATTTGTTTGTCAGAGTCTATTTGACCACTGTGTATCTTGATCCGCTTTTCACTACATTTTAAGCCTTACAGACGGATTTCACAGATAAACGACTACACACTGATAAGTGGTGCAATGTGTTTAGCACATATTCATACCAGTTTTATTATCAGACACAGTGAGAACAACATCCGGAGGTGAGAAGTTATCTCTCAGCGGTGACTGCTGCTATGTCAAACTGTGGATTCGGAGATGTAACTTGCAGTGTTCATCTTTATTTTATCAAAAGAATTGAGACATTTTGTTGAACTAACTTTGCCCACAGTACTTTAAATATACAGTATCTCGCTCAACAGTGGATCACGCTCTAATTTGGTTTTATGATTCCCTTCTGATGCAACATGCTTGGAAAAATGAAAATGTTTCTGAAAACTTGATTTCCAAAAGGCTGAATTTGTTTTACAAAGTAGAGACACTAAAAGCTCTTCTGTCCGACTGAGTGGACAAACGGCAACAACAACTTGGATGACTTTGAGCGCGTCCTTGAGTGTGACTCTGAACCAGCTCCAGGACTGATGACCTGTACACGACCTCTGACCTTTGCACTGAGGGGAACAAATGAATCGCCGCATTAAGTTATTTTTAGGTCTCAAAGTGCTCTTGTGAGGTCCGGTTGCAAGGACATGATGTGCTGATATGTGGCATACATTTATGTTCATTTACAATTTCAACAGACTATAATGAAGTCCGACTGTGATTAAATTGATCTCGGGTGAATGAATAAACACACAGTGACACTGAAAGAAGCCACTCTGTGCACTTCTAAAGTTTAATCTACCATCACACTTAGAGCCTTGCACTGCACTCAAACTCTTATGTTCCTCCGTGAGTCAAACTAGATAGATATAAAAATACTGCAACAATGAGTCCATCCATGCCCGCTCGGCCCTTACATAACCCACCTAAGCTTAAAACATAAAATACAACAGCTGAAGTGCCCCAAAGCACTTTATTGTGCTTTTATGAAATTAATTTGAGTCTATCAGTTGAGCTTGAAAATTAGAAGGGTAATTTTCAAAAGTTGAAAAACCCTGACTTCAATGTCCATTAATTGACCATATTTGTTTATTTGAGCTATTTGTGTAAAAATAAATAAACAGGCATACATTTGCACCATATATTACCAATTATTAAGTCTGCGTAGGTTTCCTCCGGGTACCCCGGTTTCCCCTACCACTAAAAACATGTACAACAGGCCAGGATGAATGAGAGTGCGCATGGGAGATGACGGATCGAAGTTAGCCCAAGGCTACCATCTGGCGTGGCTTGTTTACATGCATGAGACCCATGTATATTCATTAACATGCACTGTCCCAACCAAATAAACCAATAAATCCATTAAAAATGAACATGCTCATTCTCTGTCATTTTGGTTGGAAAATCAGCCGTTTGCTGATGTTTATGTCATTTATGAGATTATTTTCCACTTTATATTAGAGTTTCATCAGTTGGTATTAACAAAACAACTTCATATCCCCAGAGTAACGTATTACAAAAATATATAACTTTTTTCAGTAACTAAGAAATATAATATTACTTACACAAAATATGGTAATATACTAGTTATTACAATTCAAGTGCATTTAAATGTATGAATGAAAAAAAAATACATAAAATGCAGCAACAAATCAGGTTAGAAGTTGGTGTATAAGATCTTCAGTTACATGTAGCTAACATTGCTAACTATTTTCAGTTTATATGTTTCCAAAAGTAACTCATGGTAGTCTGACTCAGCTACATTTTTGAAACAATAAAATGTAATACAAACATATCACATTCTTAAAACTGTAATGACTAATATTGAATGTATCACACTTTTAAAGTAACTTACCCAACACCAATATCCCCTGCCTATTCACCTTAATCCGCCCACTTTTTCATGCAAGTATTTCGGCTCAGCACTTCCTGTGAACGGGGATTTCTATTGTTGTCAATCATTATGGGAATGGGAATAAAGGTAACTCTCGTAAAAAAGTTCAAAGGATAAGTTTGCGTGGCCCATCACAGACGGAAAGACAGCATGATAAAGCGACCTCAGATCCATCCATCCATTTTCTTCCGCTTTATATGGGTCCGGGTTGCGGAGGCAGCAGTCTGAGCAGAGATGCCCAGTTTCCAATAAGGAAGTGAAACTATAAACATCACAAAAAAGTACCTTCATTGAAGATCACAAAAAAGGTCAAACTAAAGAAAACTGGGTAAAAAAAATGGTGTGCAAAATCGTATTATATAATTGTGTTAACTATGCTTTAGGAAAAAAATTTGTCTAATATGTCATATGCACTTTTAACACCCACCACCTACAATGTTTACAAACAATATTAGCACTAAAATTAATAATACGCAAAAGCTAGATGGCACAATTGGCCTGTAGGAGCTGACAGAAAGCCAACACAAATGGCCCCATTCTTACATTTTCTCAAGCATCAATTGAAAACCTTGAAGCGATTACACAGACAAAGGCTCACAGATGCTGTCTCTTCTCAGTGGTAAATGCTTATTGATCACTGAAGGCTGGGACATGTAGATTCTGATTTGTGTGCGTGTGTTGTCCTGGCTGCCCACTGCGCGCTCGAATCCATCACTATTGGCACGTGGACCTGATTACTGTAGAGACTCTGAAACACTATGATAAAGAAGTCTGTCCTGGCCTCTTTAGCTGCACATCACTCACACAGAGAAACAGCACACAGCCACCCGATGGAGAGAAAAGTAAAAATGTATTTGGCTATCTTCCAAAAATATATTTCTTTTAAACAACATTCCTGCGTGGGGAGAAAAAAGGGCTAAATTAGGAGAAATGTGTTTTTGCAAATGCATTGAAGATTCATCAGAGAGTGAAAGGGGTGTATTTATATTCAGCAGCAAAACCTTTTTACTTTGAGTATTTGAATTAGAAACCACTAAATAGGGTTTTAGGTCAAATTTAAGAGCAGCCATTGTGAAATTTAATTTACTTTTACCAATCAAGCTCCTCAAATCCTAAAACTACATAAGTATATTAAACAGCCATACACATGTTGGGACTGAAAGCAGAGGTCTTGATCTCCTGACATAAATATCTACCAACACATTAGCGTTGTGCATGTGCCTTTGAACAATAATAGCAAGTTGTGCTCATTGGGAAGCCTTTTAATATCCCGGCTGTATTTCCATTTCCTGTGCTGAGGTGGCAGTGTTAAGCATGACGCTGCGCATGCCGATGTTCACTTTATTGCAGCATGACGGCAAACTTAACCTCAGACTGTATTCTGTAAAAGGCAGACGGCTCAGGTTTCTACAGAAGCCTGTGCAGTTCATTTGAATCATTGTGCCTCGTACGGGGAATGACAACCTGCCTCGCCTAAACAGGAAGTGATGTCACCAGTCCGCAGCCGGCTCTCGGGCTGCTTTGCCATGTTGGTGATTTCCTGTAACCACTAAACCTTCTTGTGAATGTGGCAGAGGAAGATCCCACAACTGAACGCCGGAGTCTGAGAAGAGCTTTTACACTTTATTTACCGTAAAGCCGCATTGTACTTTCATTCTTGCACCTGTGATGACGTTGATGCTTGTGTTTCATTTTCGTTGTTTTGTCTCGTGGCTTTAATTCATTTCATTAACTACTTTTATCAACAAATGGATGGGACAATGTGAAACTAGTTTTGCTTTTTAGCTAATGTTCTTATTTGCGTTATTTGACAAAACATTATGACACTTGATCTGATGTCGGAGCAAATTCTTTTTTGATTATCCAAGGAACAACGTTTGGGGACCACTGCTTTAATAACTACTGTGAAATTCACCATCCATGCTTTGGGGTTACATTTTGTATTGCGTCGTCAGTAGCAACTAAACTGTGCTGTCGTCCGCATCTGCTGTCTTAGTCGGAAGGTGCAGTCGCTAAATAAAAAGAAAGCCTTTTATTTGGCCAATTTTGTAAATGAAAACCGATGGCAAAAAAAAGGGGGACCTTGACCGTTTCCCCGTTATGTCGTGTTGATGGGATCACGGAGAAACCACGCCGTTCCCGGTAACCCCGCGGTGCCTCTGTCTTAGTACTGGCACCGGTCCTTTTCATTGCAGATTTTGCGACACACATTTTTACCTTTAGTAAGCAAAGGTTATTCTTTGAAAGCTTTGATACTTGTCAGGGCTGCGGTGTTATTTCAAGGTGATCAAGGGCAGTGCTTTTCAAGAGGCGCGGAAAAGTGTAACGCACGTTGGGTCTCAATTTCCAGCGAATGTAGTTTGATTTGCACTCAGGGACTCAAGTGGGGGACTATTAGCACGGCGACACCATCTGCACAGGCCCGCAGCTAAAAACACAACAACAGGCTATTCTGGGCAGTGATGGCCAGCCAATACCGCACTCCCCTAACAAGCCAGCCGTATTTGGTGTTAAGAGCGCAATAACAAGATATTGAGTTTTGAGAATTTGCTATTTTTTTTTATTATTTTTTTATTTAGCAGCTGGGTAACACAATTCAAATATAAAACGCCACCCGAAAGTGATTTTCCACTCTGAGGCAATAAAATAGAATATTTAATGTGGAAACACTGTATAAAAAGAAGCAGAAGTTGCCTGTCCTGGTTCGACACATCAAGCATCACTGTCTGTCTCCATAGAGCCAGCCTCCTTCTTTCGAAAGTTTCTAATTCACCACGAGAAAGTCCCATTTAAAGATTAAAGCAATCCCACAGAGATGCAGAATAATGAGTGTTGAGAGGCACCCTGATTTTATGTTTTACTTTTTTCTCTCAATATTTTTATTTCCCATGTTAGTTTGGCTCAAAAAACAACATTGCCTGAACAGTACTTTATCCTAATCATAAATCATTACTGTTATTGGACCAGTTTTGGCGACCGGAAGTCCCAATCTGCACAATCTTCAGGTCAGGAGGTTGTACGTTTTTGTTGTTGTTTTTTTTCACTTCCCTTTTTGGCCACACAGGGTTTTCTCTCTTTGGTTTGTGTCAAATGTCATAGCTGCAAATGGAAGTTGAGATTATTAGGTCAGAGAGGCAGCATTATAAAAGCAACCTCTCAGATAAGACCAGATCATTCAACCTGCAACAATAATCCGTAATACCCGCTGCACTTGTGACACGATGCTTTTGCCACTTCTGCCAGCTTGCAATGTTGATCATTAGGCGCCATGCTGACAAAGTTACATAATTAAAATGGTAAATGTGCAGTATAATCTTAAATTGATCTAATAAAAATGGGTAATCGTTGCTTCCCAGCTGGCAGCGGCCGTCCTGGCTCAGTGGGTGAGTATTGATTTAGCAGCTTCTCTCATTTAGCACGTTGACAGGAAGCAAATACATACAGCCCAGTTAAATGAAGGCCATTACATTTGGTGTTCGTGATTGCACACTTTGCTTTTTTTTTACCTGAAGGGAATTCATGCTGTGGCTCAGGTGCACATTTGGTTTGGAAGAAGTGGAGAGTTTTCTGTTTTTCAGGATTTTCCCAGACCACCACGCAGTGAAAACGTGTCTGTGTTGACCTTAAGCGGGTTTTACACAGCTGCGGAGAATGTTGTTTTTGAGGAAAATGTGTTCGAGGGGGCGAGCATTCTGGCTAACATGCATCATTTAGATACTGTACTAAACACTAGATCAAATTAAGTTGGAGTTGTAATTGAGCTTTATGTGCTTTAACACATGATCCCATTAGTGGCCTTTGCTTCCCCTTGTCATCCCTAACAGACGCTCCTCTGGATCGATGCACTCATCATTTTCAATTCTCCATTACAAAGCAACACCTAGAAGGTTTTTCTCGCTGAATAGGGCATGTTGTGATCTGTTTCTTTACAATTTTCTGTTGTTAATGCTCCTGTCTTACCTTTTACGTTGTAGTACAGGGGTGGCAATGTCAGGCCCGGGGGCCAAATCCGGCCCTCCAGCACTGAAGCTCTGGCCCTCAAGATGATTTTTAGAAATAACTTTACACAAATCAGAGAGCGAAGGCCTGTTAACCTCTTAACCCCCATCTGAACCGAGCACATTTTCTCCTGTTTGGCTTTACCCTAATCTAAAAGCTTGAAAAAAGTGTTGATATCGTAACGAAAACGAGAATGAAAACGCGGCAAAAAGGCAACAAAAACGTGACGATAATGTGGCGAAACCAAGACAAAAAAGGAATGGGGGAAAAAAACAACAATGAAAAAGCAACAAAAACAGAAAAAAACTACGAAAACACACCAACAATGTGAAAAAACACGGCGGCGACACAACAATAAAAGTTACGCTCAGTTTTGTAGGTCTTAGCTTTCAAATGAGGCGTTGACTCCAGTCAAGAAGCTTTTAGATTTGGGTAAAGCCGAACTGAAGAAAATGCACTTGGTTAATGCAGGGGTTACGAGGTTAAAGGCCTAAAAAATGTGAAACATACAGTCAGTTCCTTTACATTTCTGAGCAGAACATCCACTTAAGTCATATATGACGTACAACTTGCATTTTGTTGAAAGTGATGCTTTACTTCGGGCGACAACTGGGTTCGGGCCTCGGTCTTTTGACGATGAAGAAACTCCGCCCGAGCAAACTTGCATGCCCCTGTAGTGTATGTGCTGGCAATCTACAACCTCAAAACTCATCACCTTAGCTCGTCTACTTGTCTGCATGACCTAGATTTGCATTAGAATTCAATAATTGCATATATTATAAACTATACAGTAAACCATGTACAATAGGTCATTCTGGAGCCAGGTATAAATAATTTAAGCACTGTAAAGCTACGTAGCGAAGAAGACGTCTTCAGTGTCTTTCCAACAGCAGGATCACATTTGTCTCCATATGGGACCTGAGTAGCCTATTCCCTATCGCTCCTTCTGTGTCGCAGTGAGTTTGTCTTTCTCCATTTAAGCTCTGATGCAGAGAGTTGGACCTACACTCTGAGCAGACACACTTTTATTATTCATGACTTTTCCATCCTTAAAATCTGCAAAGCTCGACCACGCTGATGGTGCTCAAGTTAGTGTATAACTAGTTTGTCTGGAATATTTTTGTAAAGATTACCCTTATTGTGTACATAATGTTCTTGCAGAGTGAAGCACTTTCACTTTGCACTGTTTATGTTTTGCATGTGGTAGAATTTACGATAAAGCTATAGGTAACTTTAGTGGAACTGCACTGTGTACATAACACACAGTAATAGTTTCTCACATTTAGACAGGATATTCAGGGGTGAGGGGGGTTTTCTGTCACTCCGCTGTTAGCTTATGTTTCACACGTTACAGGAAGGAGACAAAGACGTATATAGGAAATCATATGCAATGTTCATAAAAGATGGGGTGGCCCTAAGGATTTTTTGTTTTTTTTGAGAAGCTATTTGTGGCCGACAGAACCACACAACACAGTCACACCAACAGCATGGAGACACTACTTTTTCTATTTCCTCAATTCAACTACATGGCCCAAAAGGAGGAAGCCTATTGCAAAGCGCTTGAGCCACAAGACTCACTGCCAGCGACGATGAAGGAAGAGAGTTGCAGGTTAGTGTCTGTTTTGTTATTTATTGTTATATCTTGACTTTGAGAGAGATGCTTGTAATGTTGTTTAGGAACTCGCTTCCTCTAACCTGATTTTCTCTGTTCTTTTGAAACTTGCTTATGTTTAGACAAATGCAAATGCGTCTGTATAATAGTTTGCTGAATGCCACTTGGAGCTTGAGTTTAAAAATGAAACATACAGCGCTTGTGCTTTGAATTGAAATGCGGGGCCTTTGAAACATTTTTTTGCTGAATTAGCCGTGAAGACACTATATTCAATACGTTTCCCTCTGCAGACATAAAGACAAGGAGCGAAAGAGCCGACTCAGCCTTTTCCTCACAAAGTCTGGCTCTCATGAAAACGTCAGTCCTCATAAGAAAACCAATACGGCATCGAGAAAGTAAGGCCCATTTATTTTGAATAGTGTCTGTGTAGTTTTGTATTCATTTCTCATCTTGCGTCTCCACTGGCTGCCTGCATGAGATGACAGCCCAGGACATTATAACTGCATCATTAGGACAGGAGTTGACCGCGTCTCTGACTTATATTTTTCAGCATCTCCCCAGAGGCCGCTTTGAAATGGAGTAACTGCTTTGAAGAAGTTATGAAGGATGAAGGTTGGTTTAGTCCCCCATATCTGCTGTGTCATAACCCGAGATCATTTTAACAGCAAATTTAAATTCCATTCTGTTGTTAAATTGTCATGCACCGTGTATTTACAATGTTCATGAAAATACAAGGCTTGTGCACCTGTACAAAGGACTGTGTTTGTCCCAGAGGTCTTGGATTTGTGTAAATGGGGTCTTTGCAACAGTTTGAAGATGTCTCTCTATTTTTGGCCCTTTCGTATGAGCTTTTTTTTTTTTACAAAGACAACAAGTGGGAACTTACGAGTTTCACTTCACATTTTAATGTTTGCTCTCAGACAGTGAGTAAAACAGAAACCAGGCAACTTCCTCATAGGCTCTGCGCTCAAGAGTCACTTTGAAACTGCTTTTTGTGTGTGCTCTCATTTAGTAAAGACACAGGGACGTACAACAAAAAGTCCAGTTGGTTTGATAAAGTACAATGGGGAAACGTATCCAAAATAATGGAAAATAACATATACCACAATAAAAAATATATATACATAGAAAGCTCTCTAAGGCACTGGCATTATCTCGCCGTGGTAAAATATAATACCATTATCTGGACTCAAAATAGATGTATTTTGCTTATTCAGTGGAGCAACTAGGCCTGCATGATTAGTCACCAAAGTCAGAAGTCAGAAGCAAACACATTACCTTATGTAATGTTCTGTCCAATGCAAACCACTAAATGTCCTTTCTTAACCTCCTACCCCCCACCACCCCACACTTAACCACGCGCATTTCCTCCAGTTCAGCTTTACCCAAATCTAAGCGCTTCTCGACTGGCGCGTACAGCCTATAGGCCAGAGTAACATTGTTGCCGTTACTTTTTTTAAAACTTTTTTTTATCACCTTTGTCACCTTTTTGTCACTTTTTTGTTGCATTGTCTTCACATGTTTGTCACATTTTTGTCTCATTTTTGTCGCTGTTTTAACGCTTTTTCCAAGAAGCTTTAAGATTTGGGTAAAACCAAACTGGAGAAACTGTTTGTCTAGGCTCTCGCTCCAGGAATTTTCCCTTGCATGAGAGATTTTCAACTGGATTGATTGAGTGGTGGACGTTCCGCTTCTGTCTTCAGGAGCTTCTTCTTGCTCTCATAGTCAAACGTGAGGCTTGTAGGAGTCTGGCCAGAGCGAGAGGAAGCCTCTGAAGATCGAAGCGCAGCGCCGACCACTCAATCAAACCGGTCCAATTGGAGATGATTGAAAAACAATACCATGAAATTTGATCATGGACCATGAGTTTGTTATTTTCTATCCTTTTTATTCTGAGACTTCAAACCCTGTTGTTAAAGTTAAGTAATTATAGTGCTAGGGGTGGACATGTTTATAATGTGAATTTCAAATTGCCAATCTAATCACAATAGTAAAGAAATAAAAATTTTAAACCCTTACAACCTGATCTGCCCTAGAT
The DNA here is from genome assembly GCA_021464625.1 of Proterorhinus semilunaris. Taxonomy (NCBI): domain Eukaryota; kingdom Metazoa; phylum Chordata; class Actinopteri; order Gobiiformes; family Gobiidae; genus Proterorhinus; species Proterorhinus semilunaris. The sequence goes on along the minus strand of CM038358.1, from coordinate 18,187,281 downwards.
GGAGTGGATGTGTTCTCCCAGTTCCTGAGGTCGGAGTTCAGCGAGGAAAACATTGAGTTCTGGATGGCGTGCGAGGACTACAGGACCGTAGATTCAGAGACAAAGCTGCTCTCCAAAGCCAAATATATCTACACCGTTTTTATCGAGACTGATGCCCCGAAAGAGGTGAGAGCGTTTTTAGTGTAGAGTTGACTTATTACTGTCACATGTTATACCACAGTGTTTATTACAGTGCTGTAATAACAAAAGTACAAACAAGAATAGGTGCTCACATTGTCGAGTGCGCTACAGCCTGACCTTTGCGAGCGTCACTCCTGCAAGATTTCACTTGAGCAATTGTGTTCTGTGTAAAAATAGCCTCGGTCTTTGCAAGAGAGTTCCAGTTTCCTTCAGGCGGTGCGTGACCAGTGTCTGTGGTTTTTGAGCTTCTTACTGTGCAGAGCATCGCCCACAGTGTTGCTGCATGCAGCCCATGGACACAACTACATTTGATAGTGATTGCAGTAGTTGAGCGGGGGAAAGTACGACATGGCCTTTTAATTGAATGAGGTTTTTTTCATAGTTATTAAAAAGTTCATTATTAAAGATGGGGTTTTATGCTTTGCAGGCATTTGGGAATAATCTCACACATCTTTATAGCTATCTTACACTCTGTTGGTTAGAAAATGCAATATTGATCTAAAACTGCGAAAACAAGATATCCAGTAGTTGCACTTCCTGATTTTCACGGGACCTACCCATATGTGCACCCAGCTCCCCATTGCAGTGCAACTGTTTCAATAATCATTTCTTGGCTTGCTTTCCCTTCAGATCAACATAGACTACAGCACCAAAGTGGCCATCGAGAAGAGCATCTCTCAGCCCACGAAGAGCTGTTTCGACGTAGCGCAGATGAAAGTGTACAGCCTGATGCAGAAGGACTCCTATCCCAGATTCCTGCACTCTGACATTTATCTGCATCTGACTCGGAGGAAGGCCCCTATGTTCCGGAGGAGGTCACGGTCCTGTGTGTTCAATGAGAGAGGTGAGGCCACGTCTGAACCATCGGCCTGGTAGACTCATGTATTTATTAACAGACCTGCTACTGCTGTGAATACTATAGTCATATAGCCATGGGGTCGCAGCGGATTACATGAACCTAGGCAACGTGCTAAAACAAGACTATATCTGCAGCTGGAGGAAAGCTAAAACGCGGTCGACACAGAATTCACAAAGGTCACGAAGCCTTGACATCAGCTTTGTGATAATGTTAACATCAGGGACAGCCTGCAGCAAATTACAATGCTTTGTGGCATGAAACGGGAGCATCCCGCAGCAGCTGTGTGTTTAAAGAGTGGAGAAATGTATAGTTATAAAATACGTGTAAATGTCTTTCATAAGATGCTGGATTGTAGATTCTCTTTTGTCACCAATTTATTACTACTCCAACCATCTGTAAACTGTAATATTATTGAAGTGTGTGTAAAACATTTATGAAAAATAAACTTGACTGTTTTGCATTATTAAGTTATTGTTTATTGATCTTCTTAATAAAAGTATTACAAAATGGTTTTGTATTGTCAATAATGACCCTTATGCAGCAGATGCAATATAATGTCAGTATATACAGTGCCAAGCCATTGTAGGTTTTTAATATACCCCCATAAAGTTATAAAAAATATATATACATATTACACTGTGGAGCTGTGTAAATCATTTAGCTACTGCCTTCTGCTGAAAATACCTCTAATGAAGCTGTAGTGCCATTAATTGGTCTGAATCACTCAAACTAAACGTGACAAATGAGGCCATCTGAGAAAAGTGCATTGCGGAAGTTGAGATTGTGGTGCAGACTCTCTTTTTTTTCTCTAAATCAATAAAAAATGTATAGCTTTTAAGAACTCCCACTACTACAGCAGGAACGCTATTAATCATACTCAGTCTTAAAACACTGCTATGCAAATAAAAATGTAGGCTCTGGTTTAAAGCAGCGGTTGAGCTGATAATCTCTAAGTGCATATTGTTTTAAAGCCCACATTACAGTCATTCTGCAAACACCTCACTGTACATTAATTATGAAAACATACGTATGAGACGCAGCACGCTCGCTGCTAAAGCAGAAAGCACTGAACAAAGATATTCACTTTGAAATGACTACAGCTGAAGGAAAGGTGTTGGGAGAATTTACAATCTCTGAAATTATATGTTTTAGATCTTTGGGGGGTAGACGCAAAAAAGCGGAAAAGGAAAGCCGATTCCCTGTGGATAAGGGACTGTGAACATCTGAAACAATAGTATTTAATTGTCTGTCACAATTCGAGTCCTGTGGTCTTAAAATATGGTTAGAACATTGTGTGCAGCAAAGTTGTTGTATAACTTCTCTACACGGATTTAGTGCAGCAGTTCTCAAACTGTGGTACTTGCACAGGGCCGGCCAATTTGGTGCCTTAGGCAAGATTGGGCTTTTGTGCCCCCATTACAAACAAATAAACAACAAAAAACACATATAAAGAAGAAGAAAAAGTATATTAATCAATTCATATACATTTAACTCGTCAGTCATCCTGTAGTACTGGCAGGATTTATACTTGTTTGTCAATGTCTGCATGTGCTAGAAAAGCACTAAGCCTTTTCTGAAATCTCTTGATCCATTTTACATTTTTAATTATGATTAAAACTCTAATTATGAACTCTGACTCACTTCCAACCTTCAAATCAGTACTCAAAACCCACCTGTTCAAACTAGCTTTTCCTTAAACCCCTTTTTTGTTTGTTTGTTATTCCCCATGTAAAGTGTCTTTGAGTGTCCAGAAAAGCGCTATACAAGTTCGATGTATTATTATTATTATTATTATGATTATGATAATTATTATTATTATCGGCTATTTTTTTGCCCCCTTTTTTTAAAATGTACTCATTTTTACTGCAACGTTACACAGCTCTCCATAGATGTGGATTAAGGACCAGGGAGGAATTGTGAGAAAGCTTGAAATCTCAAGTTTCCAACATAAAAATTCATCAAACGTTGGTGTAAAGTGTTGGTTTCTTGGGACCAAGAACATTTAACACTGAGACATAACATCTTCACCATTATAGAGAGCAGATGCTTTTCATACAGTTATTACTTCCAAGCAAAATTTGAGTACTTTTGTTGAAGTAAAACAAGTGCATGTTGTAAAATAAATACATTTAAATATGTAGTAAAAAAAAAAAAGAACGAAAAAAGAATTACAAGCAGGGAGTAAGCACTCCATCTTGTGTTGAATGAAAGAACAGCATGGCCACGATGGCATGAGTAATGCGTTCAAGAGACCATAACGTCACAATGAAAACAGATACGCTCCCATTCACTAAATTGAGCACTGAAGGGATCGTCCAAGCTCAGAGTCTACAGTTTGTAGTTGCTCAGACATATGACTTATGCTGCCAATGAGGCTCCATCTTGGCTGGCAGTGCCTTCTTTGAAAAACAAATACTGCACTGTGGTGTGTCCGTGCATGCAAAGGGGGTAGCCTTGGTGTTTTCCATCACCTGTATTTATTTACATCTCTGGTCAGCATTTGAGCTACAGTAAAAAGAGCCTCACCCATGACAAACTTTATGAAAGACTTTTGAGGACTTGCGTAAGAAAATAAAAGCCTAAAATATGCATTATAAAAGGCCAAAAGTTATGAATCAAGTGTTTCTTTTATGCTCTGAACTCGGCTGGAGACTTTTAATGTTGCTCTGGTCTTATTTATGTCTGTCTGTGCACATCAGATGAAATATAGTTCACCAAATTACTGTTCAAACATTTCACCTTCAGTTATACGTACGAAATAATAATTTGCTCCAAAAAGCAACCTGTTCTGTTATGGGACAGAGTGCAAAAGAATTATGAGCCACTGTATGGAATTTTCTTCTAATGCATTTGTCTATAGCAGGTATCATCTCTTGGCTTGATGTGTGTCCTCGGACAAGTGCCTCATTGGAAAATAAAAAGTCATATGATGAAACCGTACTGACAGGGGGCCTTTAACTTCTTTGTTTATTCCTCTTTACGTAACACTGAAAAGCTGCACCAAAATTGCTGTGCACAAACTCTGTATGAGCATATGTACAGATGTACAGGTGCATTAAGTGCTCTACAGACCTAACCTTTCACTGGTGTGGCATAGAGTGTAAAAAAAAACATTCAGAATAAACAAAGTTACTTTTAATGGGTAAAATATATGACCAAAACAAACAGTCCTCGAAAGACCACATCTCTTCTACTCTTTTCTTTGCTGACATAACATGTCTTTGTGGATAAGTCTCTGTTTGAAATGTGTCATCTTATCATCTTCCTTATAATAAAAGCATTGACTCCAATGTCTTAAGTGTTCATGACTTCATGTCCCATACTGATGGTAAATACAACTTTTCTGCTCAAAAAGAGAAATGTTTCTGCTAATTAAGTTAAGTTAAGTTTCTCTATATGAAATGTATTACATTTGAAGATAAAAGTGTATGACAATTTAAAATTTTATTTTTTTGTTGATATTATTGATTTAGTTATATTTTCCCCCTCCCACCTTCCCCTCTGTCTAACATATTTCAAAATGTAGTCTGAATGTTTAAGTCTTAAAGAACATTTACATTTCATAGAATGTGGCATGGATGTGTATGTGTGCATGTGTGTGTGTGTGTTTGTTTGTTTGTATGTGTTTTTGTTTTGTTTTTTTATGCTTTGTTGATGTCTATTGTCCTGTCCTTTCATGTATGGTTTTAAGTTTAAATAAAAAAAATAATAAAATAAAAAAGTGGGTCCTGTGAGCCGAACTTGAAGGGGTTTGATTCGGATTATGGAAAGTATCTTGAGATTTTTAAGATTTACCAACCTTTAATTTACCTTTTCACCGATATAATACATAAAACACTGTCATCATAAATCTCTTTACACTCATTTCATGCAAACCACTATTACAATTGCCCGTCGCCCACTAATGCGTTTCCATTGTGAAAAAAAAAGAAATAGAAATCAGGCTCTGGAACGTGAACGTGAACATGGAGGCATTGTAATCAAAATAAACAGTTTAGGCAGGTTGTACCCCACCTTACACCCAAAGTACTTGCAATTTTAGGCCCCTGCAGTGAACAACTGGTCAGCTCAATCACAGCACACCTGACTTTGGGTGTGTCAGGATTCGGAGGATGCCCCGTCTCCGCCGGCAACAGTCCTTTGCATACTTATTTCCATATATTCCATTGTTGTCAGGGAGGGCCGAGGGGGTGCTCGTTTAGATTTGTGCCGTCACTTGACTCCGATTCATTTCCAAACAATCGCAACTCCATCTTCAGACTGGCAGGATCTTATTTTGCGTCTCCCTTCGTAGAGGAACGTGGAGATGGCGATAAAGTGAGTTTCTGCATCTTTGATTATTGGGCCCTTTACCATTTTGAGCAGGCAGCCGCTTAAACCGCAGCCATGTGGGAATACTCAAAGACGTTCACTGTAAGTTTTACCCTGCATTGCACTATTGAATTTCTGAAGGGGCTGAGAGTTTTATTCTGAAACCGAAATGTGATTGGCCTGATGTAGCTTTACTCACGGTCTTGATGTGTTGGGGAACTAGGCTAGTGATAGATCTACTGCTTTTTTCAAGGGTAGATTGTGTTGCTTTCAAAAGGATCCACTGGAAGATGTTGAGAGTTGGGGCGAATCAGTCGACAAGGTCTTGGGCTGTAAAGGTAAAAAACAAGCTACTCTTTAATAAAAAAGAAAAAGGTATACATATATATACATATGAAAAAAACATCTTTGTTTTATTGCCTGTTTTGTAGCCGGACAGATAGCCTTCCGAGAGTTTCTCAAGTCGGAGTACAGCGAGGAGAACATACTGTTTTGGCTGGCCTGCGAAGACTACAAAAAAATCAAATCGACGGCAGAAATGATATCGTCGGCCAACCGTATTTACTCTGAGTTCGTGCAGACAGAAGCGCCCCGACAGGTAAGATGATAAACATTATTTTAAGAGCCCATTCGGGACTGCGTCGTCTAAAGGCTGGTCTCATTTCAGATCAACATAGACTGGGGCACAAGGGAACACATAAGCAAGAACATAGAGCGGCCCACCCCGTCTTCATTCGAAACAGCGCAGAAACTGGTCTACAGTCTGATGGCGCGGGACTGCTACCCACGCTTCCTCAAATCAGACATCTATCAGGGACTGCTGAGGAGAGCCGAATCCAGGTGACTGTTTAAAACCGAGGCTCGTCAAAATCACCATGAATATCCCTTTGCTACTGCCTTTGTCTGTTGTACTGTTTTTTTTTTTGTGCACTCCTCTCAAACTGTGTGATTCAGTAGAAGCTTAACACTTCAATGATTTTTGCATGTTGTATTATAATTACTACCCCCTATTTAAGACCATTTCTATTTGTAAAGTATTATCGATTCCACGCCATTGGTTAAAGACAAAGCATATCTTCCCTTTATAACTTGTTACAATTTGCAAATAAATTAATAAATGAGTGCATTGTTAAGATTGTGTGTTGTCGATCATTGTGTGGGAGCTCAAAGGGCTGTGGCTCTTTTTTGAATGTGATGCAAATGACTCCCGGATTTGCTTTTATTTTCTATTCCTTTCCACAACCAACAGGGGCCGACAAAGATCGTTTTTGTTTTGGAAATGGTTGACTGTGAACACAAGGGACCATGCATTAGTCTTGCATTCAGGCATTTTTAACATACCTATTTTCAAGCATTTTGTAAGCAAGGTTTACGGACTGAACAATGTTCTGTCAATGTCGTTCCAACAGAGGAGGTGGTCTGCAAATAGGCCCAGCCGTATACTGTGATTACAAACAGATGACATTGTTATTTTTACATACCTACTTTTATTACCTGAATTACAAGACATAAAACCTCACTTTGCTACGGTTTAGTATAAAAATGTGTTCCCAGAAAAGGATGTCTAGATGGTATTTTTTGTAGTTTCACTGTATTCAAATCTGGATGAGAGCAGAGACTTGCGTAGAGCGCCATGTTTTATTCAAATCAGATTCAAAGTGATAAACAACATTTACTTCCTTTAACATTGGAGCGTGTCACTGCTGACATACAGGACATTTTGTGACTGGTCATATTTGCAGACAACTCAACCGCAGTTTCATCTGGCTTTGGCAACATGCTACATTCGCCTCTCAGTGGTTTCAGCTGTTGACGCGTCTCTTGGTTATGAATGAAATGAGACACTACTTTAATACAAAGTCACTCTATTGTCTACGACACACACGATCAATTCATTGACGCATTTTCTGTTTAAAAGGATGTGAAGTATGAAAGGTGTTTTCTGAACAGGAAGTTTCCTGTGTAATTCTTTTCCAAATACAAACATAATTAAACATTCTGCGTACAACCCTTTCCTCGCAAAAAGAACTAGGTGCATTAAATGTTCCATACAGTGGGAAAGGGTGTTCATCCAAAGGTCCTTATTTTGATTATACTCTGAGCCATCTCTTGTCATGTGGTATGTCTGTATGGACATCAGTTTTAGTCCAAATTTAGTCAAACAATTTATTTTCATGATTTTTTTGTCGGGGAAATCTCAAAATCTATTGTACATTAGTGAACTAAACGTTATTGTTGCTCCTTAGGCTGTTTCATTTTGGAGTTTGGACCCTGGACAGTCTGTGCAGTAAAGTTTATAATAGTCAACAAATTGCCCTAACTTTTATAAGTTCAAGAGAAAAAATGTATATTTGAACTTCAAAATGAATCTGTTTCAGTTCTTGTGTTACACTGATGTAAAATGCTTTGGCCTGTGTTGACTGCACTAAAACTAATCACATGCTTGAGTTAAATTAACTAAACTTCTACTCTGTTGTTAGAGTATTACTTTGTATATTTTCTGCTGAATGCAAGATGACAGTGACCTAAACACCTCAAACTGAATGCCCCAGTGGGCCATTTGCATTTTGACATCCAGATAAACAAATGCACATGCCGCTGCACGTTTGCATCAGCTCAAGTTCCTCTTTTTCTGTGGTTAGCTTAAAATTATCCTATGACGCAGCCCACCAACTTTGTTTCGGAATCAATATCAACCTTTATATAAGCTGCTTTGACACTCGCACAGACAGACAAAAACAAAACCTGAAAACCACTGCAGCCATGCCCCACTTGGATAAGAGGGGGTCACATATTTCTACATGGACCGAAAGAGAAAGAAAGACAGGTAATTATTTTCAGTTTGTTTTGAAAGAACTATTTGGCACATATTTTGAGAGTGCAGTCTGCAGCGGATCATGGTGCTTATTAAATAATGAGACTTAACATAATTCATCTTATTCCAGGCTTTGTTTTGAAGAGCTATCCCAGTGGTCACATTCATTAGAGAGACTTCTAGAATCCAAATGTATGTTGATCTTCTACAAAGCGCTTGCACAACACAGTCAAATGATTTATTTATGACTGTAGCCTGCTGCACCTTTTCCTAGATGGACTGAAGATCTTTCAGGCCTTCTTAAAGTCTGAGTACAGCGACGAAAACATTGAGTTTTGGTTGATATGTGAAGAATACAAAAAGATCAAATGTTCTTACAAGATGTCAACCAGGGCGAGAAAAATCTTCAAACACTACATTCAAGCTGAAGCTCCTAAAGAGGTAAAAGAAATGCAAAGGACTTAATCAAATAGCAGTTATTTTAATTCTAATGTTTTCTTGTTTTATAGATCAACATTGACCAGGTAACAAGAGAGACAATACAGAAAAATATAGAAGAGCCCGTAGTCACATGTTTTGATGCTGCACAGAAGATCGTTTTTGGTTTAATGGAAAAGGATTCATACCCACGATTTCTCAAGTCAAATGCATATAAAGCCTTATTTGATGCCACATAACTGTTGAACTGAAGATTTATTGATGTAAATACTGTACAAAGTGAAATGAGACATGGGCGGAAGAAGGAATATAAATATCGGGGGATGTTGTGCAAAGCTAAATGCATTCAACACTTAACATGTTGTAACTTTTTTTAAAAGGAAGGCACATCTTTCAGAGAGAAGAAATTTGCCTGAAAGTTCAGGAGGTGGTGAATGGTTTGATACAGTGCCTTGCGAAAGTACTAATACAGCTTGAACTTTTGCACATTTTGTCATGTTTACAACACTAAACATAAACATTTTATTTAGAATGTTTTACTGAAAGTTCACACACAAGTAACAGACAACTGTGAAGTGAAAGCAAAATGATAAATGATTGTGTTATTTTTCAAAAAGTGAAAAGTGGGGCGGGCACAAGTATTCATACAGCATGAAATAATACTTTGTGGAACCCCCTTTTGCTGCAATAACAGCAGCAAGTCTTTTGGGGTATGATCACAAGGTACAGCTCCTCCAGAGTTATCTTGGGGCACTTGGTTGCATTTCTTACCAGTGCTCTCCTTGTTCGGTCTGTTAGTTTAGGTGGACGCCCGTGTCTTGGTAAATTCGCAGTGGTGCTATACTCTTTCCATTTCCGAATGATGGATTGAACAGTGCTCCGTGTGATGTTCAAATCTTGGGAAATCTTTGAAATTATCATCATTGGGAATGTTATAAAGGCAATTTAATGCATTTTCACTTTTCTATTTTTTGTAAAATAACAGAATCATGTATCATTTTGCTTTCACTTCACAGTTGTCTGTTACTTGTGGGTGAACTTTCAGTAAAAAATAAAATAAAATCTTTACGTTTAGTGTTGTAAACATGACAAAATGTGCAAAAGTTCAAGGTGTATTAGTACTTTCGCAAGGCACTGTATATGAGGTCGTTCATTGGAAATGTTTGCTTGCTCTTTTGTTTATTCAGTGATGTTGCAGGGTTTCTTGAATAATAAAAACTAATACATGACATGTTTAAATCATGTCTTTAAAGTAATATCTACTGGTTTCATCTATGCTCTAGGTATAGTGTACTCAAACGGTAGTGGAAAAGTTATCTCTAAGAACATGTCCATGCTAATTATTCAGCTCTTCAAGTCTTGATAACCATAGTGTTGTGCATCGAGCTCATTCTAGACTATATTTGTTGTTGTCTGCCACAAATCCTATTAAAAATGTGCCTCACAGCAAGAAGGTCTCAGGTTAAATTCCCGGACTGTGCGGGCCTTTCTGTGTGGAGTTTGCATGTTTCTCTCCCTGTGTCTGGGTGGGTTTCCTCCGGGTGCTCCGGTTTCCCACATCAACCGAAAACATGCACAATAGGTTAATAGGTTAGGTGATTGTGACCATGGCTTCACATCTGCCCATGCTCCCCAGCCGCAGAAGCATCAAAGGATGGGTGAAATGCAGAGGACACATTTCGCTGTACAGTTGTTGTATAATGACAAATAAAGCACATTAACCTTAATCAGAATGATAATAAATTCACAGCTTTAACAGAAAAGCAAACCAAAAAACATTGTGTTAAATGTTTTGTAACAAGTGACAACGCTGTAGTTAGCTCTTGCCACATAGGAAAAGGTTTCTAAATTTGAATGTTAATAACAGGACCAAACTGACCTACGTTATGAAGCCAAAAACCAATCTAAAGCTGAGATCCCCATCAGTATTTTGGTGCCAATGGTTCGACCATGACATAACCACATAACTATAATCAACTACTTTTCTTTAAAAAGAAAAAAATTTAGGAATAGAATAACACTAACCCTAACCATCAGGATATAGCCTGTATATCAGTGTACCAACTATTCGTCGCCGGGACGTGCATTATTCGCTTTTCCTGTCCATTGGGCAGCTGCTTATGAAATAATGCCATTCAGTGGAGAGATAGAATAGTGCACCTTGTTCAGCTTCCATGTATCCCAACGCTATTTAACACATTTAGGACTTAATTAAAAAACTGGTTGAAATCCAATCAACGATGTGCTCATTAGCCCCTATACAGATCTCCTGGAGCAGAACTGAACCAAGTGTCAGGATTCTCTGCACAGGTGTTGCTTTGTAAATAATAATTGTACATATTTATCCTTATAATGTCTGTTTGAACTGTATGACCTGCCCTTGCACCAACATCTCTATTCTATTGTTCAAGTCACAGAACGAACATTCAGATCAATCTTTATTTATTTATATAGCGCTTTTCATACATTTCATGTATGTTATTAATGTATGAATTGTATCAACATTTGTTATGTAAGTAGCCTCAACTTTTAAATTGTTTTATGTTTTATAATTGTCGTTGGCATTATACACCTTGCCCAGGGACAACAGTTGAAAACTAGCTTTGCAGCTAATACTGACACATTTACAGAAATGTTCATTAATGTGTAATGTCCCTGTCAAATAAACTAATAAAAAAATAATAATAATATAGGTGAAACTTGGAAAATTAGAATATTGTCAAAAAAGTGCATTTATTTCTGTAATTTAACTAAAAATGTGAAACCAATATGATATAGACTCATTACATGCAAAGTGACAAATGCCAAGCCTTTGTTTGTTATAATTTTGATGATTTTGGCTTACAGTAAATTAATCATTAATCAGTTTCAACAGTGCATAAAACCAATGAACTTGTTAATATTCCACGTTTCACCTGTATTAATGACTGCGCTGTGAAGATGTCGGTAATTTCATAATCGATACAGCAGGGGGCGGCATTACATTGGTACCAGTCCGCCATCAAACGGAAAGAAGAAGGAGGAGAATGAAGCTGCCGACCGACGCAGGGCCTTCAGCTAACTCCATTATTTAAACTGTTGTTATTTCGGGTAAGTTATCGCTGTTATTTTAATGCTTCGTTGTTCTGAAACATTCTGACGCGGGTCATTGTCCTTTACGTTTGAGCTGCTAGTGTAGACTAAACTTCAGCTCTAAGGCAGAAAACAAATCACAGTGATACTCAGCTCAAGCGGAATTTGTGTTTGTAAATTAAAGACACTCCTAGAGATACGGAGCCCGCCAGGGGACATGAAAGGAAAAAAAAAAAGGGGAGGAGAATTTTTTTTTATATCAAAATCCCTACTTATTATCTCGGGATCCCGGGATAATAAGTCGGGATCCCGAGATAATTAAGTCGAGATCCCGAGATAATTATGACGAGATCCCGAAAAAGTTTTACGGAATTCTGGTTGAAACTGTAGATGGCGCGCAAACACCAGAAGTATGATACTTCGGTAAAGTTAGAAAGATATTCACAGATTCGGCTTTTCCGGATCAATAACTCATCATCGTAACATTGCTTTCACATAAACGACACTTCAGTGCGATCACGGCAAGGTGGACTACTACCTACACTCGTATTTTCCTCAAAACAGGCCGCACTCCGTGCTGGGAGACTTGCATTGGCCTCTACGCAGAGCCTGCTGGTGCTCGAATGCGCAGGGACCACTGCGCCAATGCTCCACCCCTGGTCTCAATGTACCGCACCCTGGTCTCAATGTCCCGATCGAGTGGTCTCAATGTCCCGGGCATGGACCTATTATGGTCCCGGGGCGTTGAGGCAACGGTACATTCCGACTAGCGCCCTCCATGTTGAACTGACAGACAAATGATGAACATAGGTAATTAATGCCATTAAAAAAAATGTTTTATTAACTTTCACGGGATCCTGACTTAATTATCTCGGGATCTCGACTTATTATCCCGGGATCCCGAGATAATAAGACGGGATTTTGATTGAAAAAAAAATTCCTCCCCTTGTTTTTTTCCTTTCATGTCCCCTGGCGGGCTCCGTATAGAGACGACTATTGCATCTTGACAATTACGCTGTCGGCTGCAAACTTGGCCAGAAGCCCATCTGCCACGCAATCTAAATTAGTCTTGGCACGTGGGATGGTCAGTTAGACTTTTGTGAATTTGTGGCATGTGCATTATCATTGCCTCTAATCCTCTCAACTATTTCTGTCTTCATTACGGCAAGGCTAACCTTTGTTGCTGGACATTTTTTCCATTAAAGGTAATAAAAAACTATTTTGAAAGCAAGAGATTGTGCAACTAGTTGTGCATTTTTCTGTATTAGTTCACTGTGCATTTTCCCCCAACATAGACAAAGGTTTTTAGAGAGAGGGCGAGCCCGAAAATTGGCTTGTGGCTCCTGAAATGGCTTGTCATTGACTTCAACTGGCTTTTTGTGTCATATTGATTAATTGATGCAAAAATATAAATTAATTCAAAATCCCAGATTTATTCACAATGTCTAATTTGCGTGCTTAGATTTATTCACGTAAAATATTATTTGCACGTATATATTTTTTGAATAAAAGGTATGTTTTGGTTTGTGAATCTCTGCTTCTGTGAATAAAACATATTTTTGTGTTTGTGAATCTGTGCTTTTGCATGTGCCAATTTGAATCTGCATTTGTGAATCATCTAAAGGGTGAATTCTTCTCCTTTGTGAATGTGGATATTTTTAGACCAATTTCACACGTTTTTATGAAAAATCTATGCACAGTTTTGAATCCTCGCAAAATCCGGATTTATTCCAAAAGTTGGTTTTGCATGCAATTTTTTTTGAACACGCATTCATTTTTATATAAAATTAAGTTTCAATTTATTCGAACTATGTGAATTATTTCGAATAAATTCGAAATAATCTTTACAAAGATGTATTTGTAAATCTCAAGTTTTGCATGTGAGAGTTTTAATCTGCACTTGTGAATAACTCAACACGTGTATTTAGCCTTTGATCTGCCGAGGATCTTTTTGACACAGTTCCTGTCGTGACCGCTAGGGGCAGTGTGATGACAGACTGCACATTTCCGGCATTTCGTTCATCTCAATGAGTATGTTGATAGCGTTACTGTGTCTGCGAGAGATACGGATGTCTTGATACTCCTGTTGGCACATAGTGCAAGAGTCACCCCCAATATGTGGTTTTGGGCTGGTACTGCAAAAAAGCCAAAGTTCATCCCCTTGGGAGATGTTTTGACGCGTCTTCCCCAAACGTGTTTAGAAGCACTGCTTCCCTTCCATGCAATCACAGGGTGGGATAGCACCTCGGTCATCTCGTTCATAGTAATTCCAAGGAGACAAAGTGCAAACTATGACCTGCTTGAGTCTGTTGAAGGAGTGCTTGAGGTCTCCAAAATCTCATCTGCTGAACAGTTTGTCTACCGATTATAAGATACAACAGAGGAATCCCTCGACCTTGCTCGCGTTTAGCTCTTTGGTAAGGTTAGCGGCCCTGAACGAGTGATGCATTTAATCACCATCTGTTGAGGTCACATTACCAGGCCATGGTGGCCAGGCGCACGTCGCCAAACCACCTTTTCCAAAACCAGAAGAGACAAGATGGAAATTGCAAGAGAGCCAGTTGGTACCAGTTCTGTCAACCCTTGATCCTGTACCTAAAGCATGTTTGGAGATGGTGTTTTGTAAATATGGTCCGTGTGCGCAGCTTCTGGCTGTTGGGACGTGGAACGTCACCTCGCTGGGGAAGGAGCCTTAGCTTGTGAAGGAGTTTGAGAGGTACCAGCTAGATATAGTCGGGCTCACCTCCACGCACAGCTTGGGTTTTGGGCTGGACGCTCCACTTTTCTAGCGTTGCCCACTGGGAGAGGCAGTGGGCTGGGCTTGCTTATCGCACCCACCAGCTCAACCGCCAGATGTTGGAGTTCACCCCAACAGGTGTCCCTACACCTTCGGGGTGGGGACAGGGCTCTCACTGTTGTCTCGGCCTACGGGTCTGTGCAGGTGAGTACCTGACCTACTTGGAGTCCCTGGGGTGGTTACTAGACGGTGCTTCGACTGGGGGACTCCATTGTTTTACTGGGGGACTTCAATGCCCACGTGGGCAATGACAGTGAGACCTGAACTGGGGTGATTGGGAGGAACAGCCTCCCCGAACTGAACCCGAGTGGTGTTCTGTAATTGGACTTTTGAGCAAGTCACAGTTTGAACACCATGTTTAAGCACAAGGGTGTCCATAAGTGTACTTTGGACCGAGACACCCTAGGCCGGAGGTCGATGATCGACTTTGTAGTTGTCTCATCTGACCTCCGGCCGCATGTCTTGGACACTCGGGGGCTGAGCTGGTGGTAATCTGGATCCACTGGCAGGGGAGGAAGCAAGTCAGATCTGGCAGAACCAAAAGTGTTGTGAGGGTCTGTTGGGAATGTCTGGTGGATCCCTCTGTCTGCAGGGTCTTCACCTCCGGAAGAGCTTCTCCCAGATTCCGAGGGAGGTTGGAGACATGGAGTCCGTGTGGACCCTGTTTTCCTCCTCCATTGGTGATGCGGCCGTTCGTACCTGTGGCCGTAGGGTTGTTGGTGCCTGTTGCAGCGGCAATCCGCGGACCCCTTGGTGGAGCCTGGAAGTAAGGGATGCCATCAGGCTTAAGGACGAGGCCTACTTGTTCTTGTTGGCTTGTAGGACTCTAGAGGCAGCTGAGAGGTACCGGCAGGCCAAGCGTAATTCCGTAATAAAATGCTACGAAGATAAATCCTCTCCAAACGCAGCGGCGACACATTCAGCAACATATGCACACAGCTGGTGGCTCTCGTAATAATCCAGGTCTCTGTCTTTGCTGTAAATGAGGCCAAATGTAGAGTTTTAAAAGAGCCCCGGAACATCTAATAGCTCCATGGTAAACTCTCCGTATTTCTCTAACTCTCACTAGATTCTAGTGTTACTCAAACGGGCTGCGCGGTGCGCTGCCATCTAGCGGGTGGGAGTAAAAGTGCAGGACCAAAGAGAGATGCTGCAATGAATATTTCCCCAAAAATAGATGTTTAAATATCGATATGGCGAGTGAGGGACGGATGGAGCGTGAGATCGATTGACGGATCGGTGCGGCGGCACCAGTGATGCGGTCGCTGTATCGGACTGTTGTGGTGAAGAGGGAGCTGAGTCAAGTGGCAAAGCTCTCGATTTACCGATCGATCTACGTTCCAACCCTCACCTATGGTCATGAGATTTGGGTAATGACCGAAAGGACAAGATCGCGAATACAAGCGGCCGAAATGAGTTTCCTTCGCAGGGTGGCTGGGCGCACCCTCCGAGATCGGGTGAGGAGCTCGGACTCGAGTCGCTACTCCTCCACGTCGAAAGGAGCCAGCTGAGGTGGCTAGGGCATCTGTTCCAGATGCCCCCTGGTCGCCTCCCTCGGGAGGTGCTCCAGGCATGTCCCACTGGGAGGAGGCCTCGTGGAAGGCCCAGGACACGCTGGTGGGACTATGTCTCCGAGCTGGCCTGGTGTCGCCTCGGGGTCCCCCCAAAACACCTGGAGGAGGTGTGCGTGGATCGGGAAGTCTGGGCATCTCTGCTGAGACTGCTGCCCCCGCAACCCGCCCCCGGATAAAGAGGAAGAAAATGGATGGATGGATGGAATATCGATACGGGCGCTTTTGTATCGATAAGAGAATCGCGCGACGTAATATCGCGATATATCAGCGGATCAATATTTTTCAACACCCCTACCCATCACCCAAGCTGAAGTCACTGAGGTGGAAACTCCTCGCTGACACACGCATCATTTTTTCAAAGCGCCATATTCTCCAGTGTAGTGTCGCTTGACAGCGAAAGGGGAAGCTCTTGGACTGGCCTTCCGCCAAAAAGCCCGTTGAAGCCAATGGCAAGCCATTTCAGGAGCCAAAAGCTTATTCACGGTCTCGGCCCTGCTGGGGTTTTTAAGCCATCATCTGTACTTAAAGCCACGCCGCATAGAATTTAACTTTTAAAAAATAAAACTGAAATACAAGCTTTCATTTTATGACCGATATTGTCATCATTGAAAAATAACTCATAACTACATAAAACATGTGCCTTTGCTGTGAGCGGCTCAGCTCTCCTAAGAAATGACTGTAACTTTACCAGGAGTGGGTACGTCTCCAGCTCGCCTCCATGGAGATGTTGACTAAAGTCAGGAGATTTAAACAGGTTTGGTGTTCATCCAAATCCTTTATTAGATTACCCACTGCAAAAATAGCATTTTCTGTGTCGAGCTGGACATTATGGTGGGTTTACACACAGGCACGATACTTTACGAATGGCATTTTTTCGTCATTCGTGACGTTCGTGACATGACTTAACGCATCTCAGTGGGATTCTTAACAGAGCTCGTGACATTCGTGATGTTCGTGGAGAACGTTTTTGGCTGTCAAAAAATCTGCCACGAATGTCACGATTCACCCTCTGTTCGTGGAGTTCGCAACGGAGCGTGTTCTTTCGTGATGAGTAGTGGCGCTTCGTAATTCAGCGTGAGAGCATTCGTATAGCATTCGTTGTGCAGAATCACAGTTTTCACGCTCAAAACTGATAGAAACACACGCTCGAAAAGTAAATGTTAGTATGGGTGTGGATGGTGAATACCCAGTGACGTACCCAGTGACATTAATCGTAACGTGTAGTAACAGGTCACAACAGTTTGTGGCGGTGCGTGAAACCTCTAACCCGAATAATCAAATTCCACTCACATTCGTGATCCTCGGCCACGAATGTGGATTCGTGGCATTCGTGACTTGTCGTCGTTATGTGTAAACCCAGCATTAGGAGCGTGTTTTGTACTGATGGCAACAGTATAGTCCAAAATATTACACAGTCTGCCTTTAATTAGTTTTTCTTTGATGTGTGGTAAAACGTCCGTTTAAACAACCAAGTACAACTGACAGCTTATAAACCTTTGTCTGAGATGAAAAACTCCTGCACTGAGTGCTTACACAACTCTAAAGAAATGTGACTTTATCATCGACATTTGTGAGATGTCGTGTCATCATAACAATAGCCTAATAGTGCAATAACTAATACAATTTGTGTCAGGAGTTTTTGGATTTGCAATGGAGCCTACAGGAAGTACGATGACCAACCACAGTGTAAAGTCCCAGCCGTGGGAGGTCGATGACAAGGCCCGACTGTGCCGGTTCCTATGTTATGGATCAGAGGGGGACATTTATACGGCCAGAGAGGAGGTGCATGTGAGCATGGAGAGTGCCGAGGCTCTGCTCGCTCTGCTTGGAGATGGCAGAGGCACTGAGGTGGTGGAGGACATCAGGAGGTACAGCCAGGATGGGCGAGTTGTCTCTATGGACCCCAGTTTATTTGCACTAGCAGTTTGTTCGCAGCATTCTGACATAAAAACGAGACAAGCAGCGTTCAAAGCTTTAAAGGAGGTCTGCCAGGATCCTGGGAGTTTGTTTGATTTCATCCAATATAAAAAGGATCTTAAAGTAGACATGAAAAGTGGAATTTGGGGACGTGCCCTGCGCAAAGCCATCTCTGACTGGTATAATGGACAAAATGCTATAAATCTGGCTGTGTCTGTTGCAAAATGTAAACAGAGAAATGGCTGGTCCCACCAGGATCTACTTAAGCTGTCACATGCCAAACCAGCAAATGATGGTGCGTGTTTTTCCCATTCAAAATAGTTCTAATCTATGTGTGGTAAAGGTGTATAAGAATAATAATGTTTCATCTTTTGTCAGCTATTGCTTTGGTTTGCAAATATATAATGAAAGGATGGAAAGAGGTTCATGCTGAATATGCAGACAAGGAAAACTCAGAGGAGGTTCTGAAACTCCTCTCCTATATGGAAGTGATTGAGAAGGTCAAGCACAGCTGTGATGAAACAGAGATCATCAATCTGATAGAAGAACACTCACTGGAGACAGAGCAGCTGCGGACAGACCATTTAAAGTCCAAACATGTAGGTGAAATTACTTTGTACTTTGTTGTAATGTGCTTAACTTAATTACAAAACACATTAAGTTCCCTTTCTCTTGTTACTTATGTGACTCTTTTTATTCAGGTTTGGAAAGCTTTGTTGAAGGATATGCCTCTTCAGTCACTGATGAAACGTTTAGGTAAAATTACTTCCAAAAAAATTCTTGAGCCAGGAAGCTCGGACACACATGCCGTATGTGACAGAATCCAAAATGACACGGCACTAAAAAAAGTAAGTTTTTTGTTGAATTAAGTGCAGTGGTTTCCACTAGTTTTTCACAAGTGTATTATTTTTTATCAAATGATAACTAATGAGTAAAGAATGAGTCGACTTAAAAATTAATTGTGGAAGATGTGATGATTAAAGTCGCTGATCTGTGCTACACCCCAACAGGCCAAGATTCATCCTTTTAGTATTCTTGTGGCTTTAGAAAACTATAAAAAAGGACAAGGTTTTCAAGGTAAAACAAAATGGGAACCAGACAGCAATATTGTCCAAGCCATGGATTCAGCGTTTTATAAAAGTTTAATGGTATGTTATTTGCATGAATGTACTTAAAGGATCTGTATCATGCTATTTTAGCCATTCCAAAGTAAAGTATAGACATTTATATAAAATATTGTACCACTGCCACTATGGAGTATTAATTTTTGTAAGACAAAACGCTTGGATTCAGTTAACTCCGCCCCCTCTCTCCGCTCATACAACTTTACCATAGTAGAAAAATATAAATATCACAGCAATAAGTGAAGTTACTTCATGATGCAGTTACAAGGAGTTGACATGTGCAACACAGCTTCATAAATGGCTAACACACACGCTAACATTATGGGACTTTGATTCTGTCACTGATGGATGTTCACCAAACATCCATCAGTGACTGTCACAGACTAACACTATTTTGGCTGATAGTCGCTGAATCCCGTAGAGAAATTCCAACTTCTGGCGAGTGGCCTCTTCTTTAGGAAGGTTGAATAAAGTCTCTCTCTCTCGCAGCCAAAAGCGCTTTTCCCCGTGACATTATCGTTAGGTAATAAAAAAAGAACAGGTGTCCAGAGTAGGTTAAAAAGAGCTGCTTCTTTACAATTTTCGGTGCAAACATGACATCTGTTCAGACGCTGTTTGTTTTCTCTGCAGGGGCAGCACGGATGCGTCAGGCACAAACAGCTTTTTCTTTTTTTCGACCGAAATAATGAAAAAGCTGTTTTACACATTAAAATCAGGCCATAAGGCATTACATTAGACGTTTAGCACTTCCGTTCCGCTCTGACGACACAACGGAACAAGTCAGTCGTTTACTAGGAGAGCGCGGAGCAGCTGCTCAGAGCAGGATTTAGGATTGCAGAGAACTGCGTGAATGAAACCAAAAAACACTCTGTTGGTGTTTTTGATAAGGAAACAGCATAACAACATTGTTAAAAGCTACAAAAAGTCGATTTTGCATGATATAGGACCTTTAAATAATAATAATAACTTTATGGGTATAACAACAACAACACTACCTTTTGAAATGTCAGAGGCGTTTGAATTGTGTTCTTTTTCAGTATTTGGAGCCCTTGGACAAGAACTTTGTGCTGGCTGTGGACATCAGCACATCTCTGAGTAGCATTGTCCCAGGAACGTCTGTGAGCACCGCAGTTGCTGCTGCTGCAATTGCCATGGTACAAACTCTATTATAGTTTTCTATTACTAAACGAGTCAGTTGGTCATACTGTGTCTCAATATAAATGCCATGTTTGCACCTTCTCTATTGCAGTACTTTGATGCCCGAAAATAGTCTGAAAATGCAACTTTTATATATTATATTTTAGGTTTTTACATCAACCGAGACAAATACTCAAGTGCTGGCTTACTCGGGGGGATCTCTGGTTCCATGCTCTGTGGTAGCAGGCATGACCCTGGAGGAAGTTACCGCTGAGTTAGTAAAGGTAGAAGTTATTAATCCCATTTGTGTATAACAAAGGGAATAAGTCTAACCTAAGGTCTCAATGTTTCAGAGTCCCAGTGAGAGTACAGACTGCACCCTTCCAATGGCGTGGGCCACTGAAAATGGAAAGGCTGTGGATGTTTTTGTTGTTTTGACCAACAACCCAATTTGGGCTTTCAGTGCTAGTCCAGTGGAAGCTCTTAAGAAGCATAGACATGTGAGTTTCTTTCTTTTTATTTCTATAATACGCTAATGTAAGTAAAATTAATGCAATGCCTTTTTACATGGGTGAGTGGTGTATGACTGGTCGGAGCTAATCGTCTTTCTAATTGTTTATGACTCTTGCCTCCACAGAATATGGGCACTGAATGAATTTTGCACGGCGCTGCAGAAGATTATAATTTGTCAATAATAGTTATTACTATCACATCGCTATTATTATTATTATTATTATTATTGTTATTGTTGTTGTTACTACTTTCACTACTTTTCCTGTTTTTGTGTCTGCATTCAGAAAACTGGGACCTTCTCCAAGTTTGTGATGTGTGGGTTGACATCTATAGGACATACCATTGCCGACACACCTGACCGGGGAGTACTCAGCATCTGTGGCTTTGACCTTGGGTCTATAACACTCATCCGTAACATAGCCCAGGGTTTAATTTAGATTAATGTTGTGTCAAAACATTGGAGACAAAAGTGGACCGAAATGGCCCTCTTCCAATTTGTGAGCAATATTGGTAGCTTCTCTTGTATACAAAACACTTTTATAATATACTGTATTGCATTCAGTGACAGTTTCCAGCAGGCTGGATGACAATCGAAATGTAGATAATTTTTTTGTTCTGAACACAATCATATTCCATGTAGAGTTAAACATAGTATTCTGTTTATTATTGCCCTCGTTTGTAAGAACACTTCACTAATAACGGAAGAATGGCTTTGTAAGAAGTTTACTGTATGTTTCATTTGGACTGTGCAATGGTTAACATATGGGTCATATCTAATGTATTTTGAAGTGACAAATAGAATTTGGAGCTGCAAATATTCCCGATATGCTAATATTTTAGCATTATTTTAAATGCTCCACTAGCCTATCACAAGTTGTTTTTTTTGTAGGCTATTTGTTTATGTAATGTTTCTTGTACTACTTTAGTATACATTTGAAGTCTCAACTTCTGAATAATGTTCCTTTTCCTTTGGTTCAAAGAAGAAAAAAGAAAGATCTGATGAAGGCTAATGCCGAAACGTGATCACTAATATCAAAAATTTGGACATCGGCTCATGAGTGTGCGATGTTGTTTTTTGATGTATAATGTTCCTTTTCCAGAGGACTGTCAGTCAATGACTTAAAGATGGACAAGTTGAGTGTCTTTTTTTTAACCTCTTAACCCCCTCTCGGGTGGAGCGCATTTTCTCCAGTTTGACATTCCCCACATCTTAAAGCTCCTTGAAAAAAGTGTCAAAATAGCGACAAAATCAAGAAGAAAGCGAGGTGGAAAACGCAACAAAAAGTGTTAAAAAGTGGCCCAATAAAGCTAAAAAAGTGCGACAAAAAGGCCACAAAAAAGTAACAAAAGAGCCACAAGAAAGAATCAAAAACGTAACAAAAAAGGAACAAAAGCGCAGCAAAAAAAATTATTCTAAGTGACGATAACAACAACAAAATAGCTAAATAGTAGCAAAGAGAGTAATGGAAGTGCTGCAAAAAAGTGGCAAAACTGAGATGAAATGGAACGTGAAAGAAATTATGACATGGCAACAATGCAAGGCAAAAGATTCGTTTAGATCAGTTTCGTAGGCCTCAGCTTTCAAATGAGGTGTTACACTGGCCTAGAGGCTGTACACTCCAGTCAAGAAGCTTTTAGATTTGGGTAAAGCTGAACTGGAGAAAATGCGCTCGGTTAAAGCGGGTGGTAAGAAGATGTTAGTGTTGTTTTGAGTTTTTCCCAACATGGAATAATTAATTTTCATTTTAATAAAAGTTATTTCCCTTTTTCCTTTTCATTGACTCCTTTTATTTGTAGCCATACCGCCTTATGCCCAATCCCGTCAGACCTTGGAAGCTAAGCAGGGAAGGGCCTCGTCAGTACTTGGATGGGAGACCGTTTAGGGAACACCATGAAGCCTGGCGAATGGAGTGAGTGAGTGGTTGGTGGTGGTCGGAGGTGCCGATGGCGCATACTGGTTGCCTCGCTTCCGTCAGTCTACCCCAGGGCAGCTGTGGCTACAATAGTAGCTTACCACCACCAAGTATGGAGTGAATGAATAGTGCTATGTAAAGCGTCTTTGAGTGTCCAGAAAAGCGCTATATAAAACCGATGCATTATTATTAATAATAATATTTGTGTAGCTGCTTCTGTCTTGTTGCATGTAGGCTACACTATCATCAATTTAATGTCTGCCTCATAATGACATAGAGGGTCCCCAGTTCAGTTCAACAATTTTTTTCGAACAATTTTGGAAAACCGTTTTTCAACAATAACGTCCAACTTCTAGCGGTCGTACGGGTAGCTTTTTATTTCTATGGTGTTTTTCCTGTAGAACTACATGCTCGAAATCACTGCGGTCTTGATTTCTATGTTAAAACAATCTATCTTAAAATATTATTTAGTTCGACCTTTATTTTTACTTTTTTATTGCAAGTTCTTTTGATGACAGATTGATAGTAAAGGCTAAATACCTTCGAGAGGAAAGGGTCTTGTTGAAATTACGGTCAGGCACCGAGCTGGCCACACCATGTTGTTAACTGTGGGGACCTCGCACTCACACTACAAGACAAGTGAAGATGGCGGACGTACTGAGCGTTCTTCGTCAGTATAACATACAGAAAAAGGAAATTGTCGCGAAAGGAGATGAAGTAATATTCGGAGAATTTTCTTGGCCGAAAAATGTCAAGACCAACTATATCATCTGGGGGTGAGTTACTTCCTTAAATAAGAAGATGCTTGTAGGCCTCACCAGGAACTCATGAGCCCACTGTCCGCATCGGAACTGCTTTAGACGCTACACCAGCCAAACAACTCTATAGTTTAACTTCAAAGTTCAGGCATTTTTGTTGAATTTACAGCAAATACCTATGCTGCAATCCGTATATGTATTACTGCCAAACTACTGACACAAGCCCCGGTGTTTGTGCATTTACAATTACACCCCGATCATAGTAAAACAGTCATGAAAGTTAAAGTGGTGGTGCTACAGAACCTTCCCCATAACAGTAGTCGAGGTAAAAGTGTCAATGTTTTGAATTTGCATCATAACTAGAAAAATAAAAATATTTGATCAGCTTTATCTATTTTTTTATTTTATTTTTTCTAGTAACACGTCTGTTGGAAGCCTGTGTGTTTATAATGGCCTCTTTTTTTGTGTTGCAAATCCTGTATACAATCATTACATAAAAAGAACAAAAATGATCAATATTTTTGGAATAAACGAAATCGTAATCTCAATTAGCGCAATGAATTATGGGATTGCTCAGAGGTCAATCGGGATAAATTTGTATGTTGTATGGAAGTATGTTTTGACAGCACAGAAGCATATACGAAGACGAGCGAGTGCAGATAAATGTTGTTTAAATGATTTATTATGTGTTTGTATGATATTTAAAACTTACTAAACTGTGTGAGAGGCTCAGTTGGAGGATACATAGATGAGTCGCAATGTTTATGGACAATTGCTAATTTGAAGTTATTTGTGTGGAAACGCGGGCTATCGCTAAGCGGCTAGAGGACTTGTTGGTGGCAGACACAACACGGAGAAACTCTGGCAGATCCCTTGAAAATTCCTTCAGTGAAACGGGTCGTCGAGATAGTTTGCTGCTGGCCATCTACGATGTGCTGCTGCTTCTTTTCTTGTTTGGTTGCTTAACGACAGATACAAACTCAATAGTGCATTTCCACCACCCACTGGCTTTAGTTTACAATACTAGCGTTCAACCCAAATAGCGTTTAAAAATAATCCCAATCCCCTTCAAACCCAACAATGACTGGTACTTTGACCCTCCTTCGCACTCTTCCTTCAGAGTTTTAACCAACTCTTTAGTGATTCCATCCATATTCATGAATCTCCTTGCCGCTTTAAGAATCTTGTTAATACAGTCCGTTTTACTCTGCAGATCTGTCGCACAATTTATCACCATCACCATGAACGCCAAAAATCCCTTTTAGATCAATCATAATTACATTGTCGTTTCTTTTTGGTACATCATTTTCTTCGCACACTTTAAATCTGTTTCACTGCTTCAGCATACGTCACTTTTGTCTCCTTTCTCAGGTTATCAATTTTCTCTCCAGTGATTCTTCTGGGGCATATGGCTGCTCTGACACGATGGCTGCCGTTGCAGTGCAGGCATTGCAGATCTTCGTCTGGCTTTTTACACTTTTTCATTTGTACAGTCACTTCTTCCGCAGAGAACACACCTTTTTAACTCCACGACACACAGCTCCCACGTGCTCATACTCTACGATCCGGCAACTCAGTCAAAAGTCAAACACAGCGACGAACTTCTTTCTCTTACCCCATTTACACTACGGGTCAACCTTTTTACATCGCAAACTCCATCTACCCTCAGAAAAACCCCAGTTACCTAATGTAACTATGTTGCGAAGCCCTCTAGACTTTGGCTGATGCATAATCACACCGACCAAGTCTAAACACAATGGCTGTATCCCAGGCAGTCTGTCCCAAGAGTGCCGGACACACCCAACACAACCCAGACAGGCCGCCACTCCCAAGTGCGCCGCTGGGGTACTAAGGTCACCCGCCACCCAAAACAGAACGGGCGATCGGGTCGGAGGCGACATCCAGCAGGTAAAACTGCACAAAAGTCGAAGAAGAGGACCAAGAGGCTGTTCGGCAGATATCCTCCACCGACGTGCCTCGGAACAGCGCCACAGAGGCCACCACTCCACGTGTGGAGTGAGCCCTGACCACCACTGGCTGTGCCAGCCTCTGCGCCTTGTACGCCATGCGAATAGCGAGGCAGATCCAGTGGGCCAAACGCTGGGGGGACATGGGAGCGCCCCGATTCTTGGCTCCAAATCCAACAAACAATTGCTCTGACCGTCTGAAGCCAGACGTCTGATCCAAATAACAGCGCACAGCCCTCACCGGGAAAAGGCTGTAACGACGCTCGGTCTCCACAGAAACGTGCGGAGGAGGGAAGAAGGGTCTCACTCTGCTCACCCTGGACCTGAAGGAGGATGTGATTACCTTGGGCTGGAAGGCCAGGTTGGACCACAGCTCCCATTAGACCATTGTCGGCAGGGAGAGACAAGCAGGACGGATACACAGAAAGTGCGCACAGAACGCCCGACCTCTTAGCCGAGGCCAGAGCCAAGAGCAACGCCGTCTTGTAGGACAAACAGGCAATGTCTGCCCTGCCAAGGGGTTCAAATGGCAGACGCACAAATACACACACACACAGGAGGGAAAGGGACAGAGAGGGAGACGAGTTTGTCCTGACAAACCCGTCTGAAGATCTGAAGAAAACCGGTTAGAAGGATATTATTAGCCTTAACCGCGTTTGCATCGTGGTTTTCTTCACCGTGTTGTTAGAACTAACTTTAGTACCAGGCTCAAAGTTAGGAAAGTTAGCTAGCTAGCAAGGCAGTGCTACAACTTGTCCTGAGCCCTTTCCTCGCAAATGTGAGCGACACAAGTGACACTTCATTCATATCATTAGATACTTAATCTCTGTAATTGCTCCACGCTGCCATGTTGTTTTGACTGTGTTACGCAGCGGAGGGGGCGGCTGGCTCACACGGTAACCCACAAGGACAACGCGACAAAAGTCCAAAAAAAAAACGAGAGCCGAGCTCGAGACCCAGACACGAGCTGGACGGGTCTCTGGCCGAGTGCAGAATGGCGTGGGCCGCCGAAGGCCCCACGCGCACGCCTGTAGTCACCATATGAGCAGAGGGACGAGCTTTTTCGACAAATGAGGCCACCCGAGCTCCACTGTCAACTGCCGTCGAGGCACTGAAAACAAGCGGTCTCTTCACGCTGTTATCAGAGATAGGGACAGATGCATGCTCTTTAGTGATGTGTAACGGGCCTAACGGCCTTTATTGGTAAATGTCCCCCTGGGAACCGTAGGACGGACGGCGGTCTCATCTCGGTTCCTCTCTCTGCTGCTGGTCTGGCCCCGGTCCGGGGGGCCTATGGGGACCCGGACGCGCCAGAGACGCAGAGGAGCGGTGCGGGGAAGACCTGCCTCTCTGCTTCTATAGCGGCCGCCGAGATGCAGATTCCCGGGGTCCCCGCTGCTGCGGCCGGAGATGTGGAGCCAGCTGAGCCGACGTCTTCGAAGCAGCCTCCATACGCTCCACCAGATGTCTGGCCCAAACAAGGACGTACTAGACAGCGGCAGGTCCAGGAGGCGCCGCTTGTCCGTATACATGAGCGAGGACAGACCAAGCCACAAAAGATGACTAGCCACTTGTGCAGCGCACACGGAACGGCCATCATCAACCACGAGCCCCCAAGCCATGCGGAGAAAGGTCGCAGTGGTGTCCTCTGCTTCCTCGATGTCTGTCCGAGAAAGCTGGTCTCGACCACGCACCAGACTATCCAAGGAGGCCGCGACAAGGGTCATGTTATTTGCCAACGCCGGGACCTGAGCAGCGTTGGCATAACACCTTTTGAGCATGGCCATGGTTAGCTTGTCCCGCTCGGAGGGGAAAGCCGCGCCGGACCACGGTGAGGACGAGGGCAGCAGAGACAGCCGGACACCGTCCTCAATGGGCGGGACGCCGGACATCTTTGACCACTTGTCCACACCAGCGTAAACCCTGTATGCCAGGGCCGGCATGGGCTGGGACCACTCGCGCTGAGCATAGTGCAGCAGGGGTTCCACCCGCGGAGCAACGACATCAGGTCGAGGCTGCCGGGACGGGGAGACGAGGCTCCGGAGATAATCAGCCACCGGAGCAAGGGGCTGTGGGGGAAGCTCCACTTCCCTTCTGACCGCAGCAGACTCGACTAATTGAGGGAAGCGGTCCAGAGGATATCGTTCCCGCCGCTCTTCCTCCTGGGGGAAGAGAGACAGCACATCCTCCTCATAAATGCGCTGATCGTCCTCATCATAATCTGCCAAGCCTTTCCTGCAGCCGCGACAGGTGCTGGCAGTGGTGGGCCTTGCCCGGGTGATACCGGGTCCCCATCGTCACACACACCGGAGGGGCCTTCCTCAAGAAGCTGCTGCGGCGCTCGTGCTCCTCACTAGTGAGCGCGAGGCAAGCAGCGCACGAGTGTCTTTCCTCCGCGAGGTGTCGCCAGCCCAGGCAGAAGAAGCAGGACTCGTGCGTGCCCGTCTGGGAGAGGGAAGCCGAACAGGAGTCGCGGACCCGCACCTCGACACCAGAGGGTGACGCCATCGCAGGTGCAAGTTTTCAATTACCCGTTGAATGCTTGCTTGTAGACATCTTCGCATAGATTTCTCAAAGGCAAGCTGAGAGAAAAAGGAGTAGAGTGTTGGGCTAGGTTCCCTTTTATAGAACCTGGGGTGTGCCAGGCTCATAGGGTGATTGGAGCGGTTAGATCATTTGATCTGCTCAGGCGAGAAGCGGAGCTTCCGAGAGATTATGCATCAGCGAAAGCCTAAAGGGCTGAAGCAACATATGAAATGGAACAATTATTCCTTGAAAGAAACAGGAACACCAGAAATAACTCCCCTGGTTCTTTTCACTTTCCCATCCATCATAAAGCATCTCACATTCACAAAACCTTGATCCATTTGGAATCCACAAACATCCAACGCGTCAGCTGTGCCTGAGACTTACAGTCCGAGCGAACTTCTCCAACCATTTCATTGACAAACTTTCCCACCTCTTGTGGCTTGCTAAAAAATCCATCCGCACGACCTACAGTTACCATCCCGACCAAAAACGAGCCCTCATCGGCTTGTGCCGTGACATCGGTGAAAATAGCGTCATGTCCGCAACAGACTTTACCGTGGGTCTGGAAGTAGGGCCACTTTACTGTAGTCCGCGACTGGGGCTTAAGGAGATGGCTTATTGTTGTTTATCACATTTTATTTTTGATCTACTTTATGCCCTTTTAAGTTTTAAAGTGTTTATAGTTTATTATTTACGTTTTATGATTCATGTTGCACAATTGCTCTGAAGAAAATTCCTACTTTGTGAACCTGTTCAATGTCAATAAAACCAATAAAACCAATTCTGATTCGGATTATTAACAAGGAAAAGCTTTCAGTTTCTACACATTTGGATGGTGAGGGAAATGTTTTACTTCAATGCCAAGTACGAAGTACAGTTTCTATAAGACCGATTGCGTTATCAGAAAAGATCCAACAAATTACATATAAAGCATGTGATCATTGAACAGGACGCATATAAGGTGCTATTGCACATGTTTTGCAGGGTCTATTTGTTGTTTCCTATGCTGCATGACTTTTTTCAACTTCTAGGCATATGCCATTTAGCCTTTCCTTCATACACAATCTTCGTAATCCCTCTTCCCCCTATACAATGCTGAGAGAAAATATGTTCATGTAGGCCAAAGCATTGTGTAGTATAAAAGTAAAGATTACTTACTTTCTGCTGTTCTATAGTACAATTCATAGTGTGTAATTTTCAGGAAAGAATCTCCCCACCCAATAAGTCGACATTTAATTTAGCTTTTGCCGCCCGCTATTGGAAATTTAAACTAATATATTTGACCAAAATGTTCGTGAAGGCACAGATACTCACCCTCGATATATTTGTGATGATCTGTTAATGTACCACAGTTTTTATGCCTGTAAAACAATCTTTATTCATGCATATTTTACATTGGGTTTACTGGGAGACAGCGCTTTTATCCCGATTGACCCTTGACCAGAAGTTTCGTTTAGTTTGTTTGAGCAGTATACATTCTGCTCAAAAGGAGTGGGCTGAAGCAAGAAGCTTATGAGCGCCTACCATTACGACTTCGCTTATTGTTAAAGAATGGGATCCTTTGCTGATGAGTTATAAAGAATTGACTCTGCGTTTTGGGCTCCTCTAGAGTAGAGTATTATTATGATTACATTTTGGTGCCCAAGTTTGGAAATTGGTGCTCTAGGACAAATTTGTTGGCGTATTGCTGTAGAAATATGCCCAAAATGCATCCCAAAAGCAGGGTTTAATGGTATTAATTCAATAATATTCACTGTAAAGTTGCTGTGTGGTACATCTTGTTTAGGCACAATTGTAATAGGACACACCATGTTGCAGGTTTTCACAATATTCTAGACCGTTATCAATCACTTTATTTTACATATAGGGCAGCCCTGTTCCAATTCAATTACTGTAACCATCCAGTTTACTGAAAAAAATAAAAATAGGCTTAGTAAAGTAGATTCTGGTTCTGATTGTATCTGAATTTAATGTTCTTGATCACCTCCAGTGTGTACACAGAGAAATGTCAGAAGTTAAAATATGAATGAAAATATCTCGATAATCCAAGAGAACATTTAGTTTAATTTATATTGCAGTTTGCACTAGCATCTGTTTTCTAATCCACAGAACTGGAAAAGAGGGACAGCCCAAAGAGTATTATACTTTGGACTCCATTTTATTTTTACTCAACAATGTGCATCTTCCTCACCCATCTTATGTTCGGAGAGCTGCCGTAAGTTGTCCTTTTTAGTTCATTTTTGATCGCGGATGATAAATAAGCTCTGACCTAAACATTGACCACTGATTTTGACTGTTTTGCAGACTGAGAACATTCCTGTTGTTAGAAGACCTGACAGAAAGGGCCTACTGTCCTATCTCAATGGCGAGAGCTGTAAGTAGTTAGATTTTGAAATGATACAATCGATTATTGTCATTCATTTCTCTTTTGTGAATGATGTAATTTTCTGTTTGCTGAAAAAATATCAGGATGAATGTGTTTTATGCAAGTAAATAAAGCTGACTGTAATATTGAAACTCTTTTCCCAGCTACATCGACAAGTATAGACAGAAGTGCCCCAATAGAAATTGGTTTACAAAGGCCAACACAAGGTAAGAAGATTATTTATGTATTTATTTTTACATTTATTTAAAAGGGCTTTCTAATACTTAATTACAGAACAATTGAATGTGCGGGTTAGGAAGTCAGAGATGATGATGATTGTCTTACTTAAAAAAAAAAGGTTAAATGACAATGGAATGGTTTCTATTGTGTTAGAACATGCATGCAATAAGAGCTAACACAAACACTGGAATGGCTGTTTTTCTCCTTGCAGTAAAAAGAGCCGCTGATGAAGCGTCTTCGGAAGCCAAAAAACCTCGAATTGAGGTAAAGTCTAATTAACTGTTATAATAATTGTTATTTAAATAATATGGGCAATATTAGGACACTGTTTGAACTGATTATTGTTACAAGTGTAACAAACAAATTAAGGATTTTGTAACTTTGTGTATACATTTATCTAAGGATGAGGAGCGAGTGCGTCTGGACAAAGAGCGTTTGGCAGCTCGTCTGGAGGGCCACAAAGAAGGCATTGTACAAACTGATCAGATCAGGTGTGAAGCAATTGAATTAAAGACATACTTTTTAACATAGAATACATATTAATCAATACTATTCACCAGGTCTTTGTCTGAGGCCATGTCTGTGGAAAAAATTGCAGCCATCAAAGCCAAGATCATGGCCAAGAAGCGCTCCACCATCAAAACTGATCTGGATGATGACATCACCCTGAAGCAGAGAAGCTTTGTGGATGCTGAGGTGGATGTTACTAGAGACATTGTCAGCAGAGAGAGAGTCTGGAGGACTCGGACAACCATTTTACAGAGCACGGGCAAGGTGTTTTTTATTTTCGTTTTTCTGGTCGGGACAGGGAATGTTAATGAACACACTGGGACTCTTGCATGTAAACACCCCCATTGCACTCTCAAACACACTCTTACTCAAACCTTGCCTTATGTACATGTTTTTAGTGCTATAGAAACATGCAAAGTCCACACAGAAAGGCCCCGTCCGGCTTGC
The DNA here is from genome assembly GCA_021464625.1 of Proterorhinus semilunaris. Taxonomy (NCBI): domain Eukaryota; kingdom Metazoa; phylum Chordata; class Actinopteri; order Gobiiformes; family Gobiidae; genus Proterorhinus; species Proterorhinus semilunaris. The sequence continues at coordinate 18,155,815 of CM038358.1, read as the reverse complement.
GGATTGAACCTGGGACCTTCTAGCTGTGAAGCACGAGCACTAACCGCTGCGCCACTTTGCCATTGTGTGTTCATCAAGCACTACCCATAATATTTTCTCTCTCTAAACCTAATTATGAGACCTGACACATTGTGTGACTATAAACATTTGTGTAAGTCCAAGTTCAGCCACTAGATGGCAGCAAGTAGGAGACTGGATCCTGACCTGACGTGTTGCAAAAGGAACTGTGCAGCATTGAGCTTGACTTTTATTTTATTTGAAGCAAACTACAGAATAATTCAAATTGATAAAGCTGTAACATTTGTGTCTTAAACCTCAGAACTTCTCCAAGAACATCTTTGCCATTCTTCAGTCGGTTAAAGCCAGGGAAGAAGGTCGTGCTCCAGAGCAAAGACCAGCACCAAATGCGCCTCAAGTGGTGAGTGCGATCTCTGTTTATGGTTGTTTACTTGCTTCCGTAGAATTTTACTATGCATTTAAAATACACGTTTGAAATAATGTGTCTCAATTGTAGGATCCGGCAATTAGAAATAAGCAGCCAGTCCCAGCGGCCTACAACAGATACGATCAGGAGCGCTTCAAAGGAAAAGAAGGTGAGTGCTACTTAATAACTGCTGGGAGTAATACACTAAAAGCACTGTTGATACTCCAACAGGTCCTGATAATCATTGCTTTCCTACATGCTTTGTTCTCTGCTGCCTTTTTGTAGAAACGGAGGGTTTTAAAATTGACACCATGGGCACTTACCACGGCATGACCCTGAAGTCAGTGACGGTAAGGCTGACATTTTTTGTGATGCTCTTGGGTCATAAGAATATACGTGCATGTTCTTTTCATACCCATAAGCACAAATGAAGCTGTAATGGTCACAATCACATCCTGAGTCTTTTGCCAAGTGTTTAATTTGTATTTCATTTTCACTCATAGCATATACAGGATATTTTAAAATTGTTGGATGCACAAAATAAATAGCAGGGAAGATATGATGGAGTCAAACGAGTCACACAGCTTCAGGTTGTTGCAATAACTGCGTGTGACTCTGGTAGACTGTTTAAATATGTCGGCACAATATGTTCTCAACAAACCATTGTAAACAAGCTTTCTGTGAATTGACTTGTATATTTTAACTTCCGCTGCATCACGGCCGCAGTCTGTGCGAGTGTGTCCGGCTCATCCTTTCCTTCAAGGCATTGATGCAGGCATTGTGTTTGTTGCTTTGCAGATGATGCCAGTATTTTAGTAGTTCATTTGGATGAAACCCATGTGATGTTATTAGGTGACTGTACTTGCAGCTTGAGTAGGAGACTCTCCAGTGGTTGAATAAGAATTCATTGGGTGGAGGTGTAGGTATAATGCCGAGTTGAGCCAGGCAGACTCCTACATATACGTCCTCCAGATGTAGGTAGCGGATTTGTTGGGATACTCTATAGATCTTGCATGCTAAATCTCCAGAGAATACATAACCTGTCCCAGAACAGAATGTGGGGTACTTATTGCCTGGGTAAGATTCTGGTGGCATGTACCACTTGCTGTTTTTATTTCGATTGGGTGCAAAGCCTCTCATGTTATTTCCTGTAAAGTAGTTTTTTCTATGCTCCTGGTCTGGTCTAAGTAATTTGTGTATGAGGTATTCAGTGTTGACAAACATGTCACTGTCTGTCTTCATCACATAAGCAGCGTTGGGGCAATGCTTTGCTACCCAGTTTATTCCCATCATTGTTTTTACAGTTAAGTTTTTGTACGAGTCAAGAAAGTCCTGTTGAATGATGTCATGATACCTTCGACTCTCCGATTCCAGCATCTTCTGTTGTACAAGTCCCAGCTCCCCCGCTGTCTTTCCTAGTAAAAACAAGCGTATGAAACCCAAAGCAAGAGCAACGCTTTCATTTCCCCAGGTCTGCCGAATAGCATTCCTCGCCTCTACCTGTCGAGCCTCTGTAGCTATAAGCAATATCAAAAACGGTGGAATCCTGCCATCTGAACACTTGTGTGGCTCATTGATGATGTAAGCAAAAGGCCCATCTGTGACCAGTTCTTGTGGTTGAGTGCGAGTGCCGTTAATGATCAGTGCGTCCAGAGCTGGCTCTTCCTGGAGAGGAGAAAGGCCGATTGTCGGTCGGGAGGAGTTGGTATCCACATTAAAGGTCGGCCGAGGGACTATAACAAAGTGCCATGTGCTTCGTTTGGAGCTCACGTTTGATTTGGCTTTGGTTGACTGCAGCTTGTCACCTCCATAGACCACAGGATGCCCTCTCCACCATGGCAAACCAGTGAGCTGCGGAAGCCACACCTGGTGGACCAAAAAGATCAATAACCCCAACAAGGAGAGAAGATAGAGAACTTTAGCTGCTTGTGTGCAGCAGTGTCTGCGTCTCCACTGCATGGCTTCAGCAGAACTCTGCACTCAATTACATGATGCTGGGCAAACTTGGACCTCTGGTTCCTGCAGTACACAGAAAATATATGGCTTTACAAGAACAATGTTTTGATTACAGCAATAATCAACAGCAATAACTGAAATGTTCACACTGAAACATGCCTAAAAACTACAAATCCATCCTCTCCATAGTATTTGATTACTATGATTTATAGTATAATAAATAGGTATTATTTTAGTGTGTGACATTTGCTGTAGCATTCTGTCATTCTTGCTCCCCTTGAGCAGTGTGTTCTTTCACTTATTTACCAAGTTACAATCTACCCTCTTGAAGGACCCCATCAACACAAAGAGCGGTTTGTCAGCTCTCTCTGAAGCTCTGACACGAAGCTGCTTGTTTGCGGTGCCACTGAAAACTACCCACTGTCTAATCAGCATCACAAACTGGGTTAGATGGCTAATTCCGCTGCTGCTGTTTGACAAATTAATGCTTCTTGGCTCAAAACTCACCTGTGTTTTTTTTATGCATTTTTGTCTTTCCTGTGGAACCAAGCTTTGAGCATGTGTTGCTCCCCTTTCTTCAACAATACAACAAGGACACTCCAGCGTTTGCTGACATTAATTTCCTCAGTAACGGCTGGCTGCTTGACAGTGACTGTGACAGGAAACCAACTGCGCTGACGAGCATAAATGCAATAAATGCAAATCTGTATTTACATGTTTTGCTGGCTGCGATGCGTCCTAGTATTATGCTAACTGCATTGCTGTTATGACCGAAAGAGAAAAGCAGAGGTTCATCCTGAAGTCTTCCTCATGGCCATTCCCTTCAGAAATAACAGTCCGATCTTGGATGGCTGCTGCTCTCCCGTTGTCCCCTTTCAAGCACATTTTCGGATGCCTCAAGTCCGCCTGCCATCATTTTGACTTTCAGTGCCATTCTCCACCACGTTCGCCTGTTTTCATTCGCCTGCTGCTCCTTCTGTACCAATTGGCGTAGAGTGGAAGGGGGGAGGAAAGATGAAGAGGATGAGGCTCGTTGTTGAAAAGCTGCTTGGAGCTTTGTAGCAGTGCGCTCTCCCCACCACCATCACCTCCACCGCGTCACACTGCCTCTGCCGCGCAACAGCAGCAGTGGAAGGGGAGGGGGCTGGGAGCTGCTGACCCATTTGTATTCACGCCCACTCTCTCCAGAAGAGGCAATGAAGCATATCTCAGTCCACCATGCTGCTAGAACAGGAGAGGTGTCGCCACATTCGCAGATTACCCACTAAAGACCTGGTTATTTAGGTTGATTGAATGACATTCCCTTTTATCTGGATACTTTGTCAGTGCCTTGGCCTACTATTTGAGATAAGACTAAAAGCTTAAAGGCCCTGTTAACTGTTTTTTTATTTTTTCGAGTAGTGCAATCAAACTTGTTTAGTTCTTCAGATGCCTATGTTGGTGGAGGTCTAAACTAATAGGTAGTCACATTATAAGACCCCACTGCAATACATTTTTCTAAATACACCATGTTTTCTTTTGTAGAGCACATTACATTCTCTTAATAATTGCAGTGTTTGCAATGTAATAATTGTGCATTTCATAAGATTGCAAATCTCTGAAGTGCAGCAAGATTAATCAATCATCAGCTTGCAAAATCTTGTTTACAGTTTCCTCTTGGCATGCGGAAATCCATTTTTCATTGAATTGACATAAGAATCCATTCATTTAACTGGCTTCGCCGTTTGGGTGTGATTGCAGCTTTGCTGCGTCTGTTCAAGAGCACAGCTGGCTGTGCTGCTGTTCTGCAGATAAGATGTCTTTGACAATGCTGCTGCTGCAGTGCCGTGATACTCTGCCCTAAGGCCTCTGGGATGTCCTCTGCGAGTCAGTGCTTTGTTATTTAAAGCTGTTGATTAATGAAATATATTTTAGGATTATAGTACATTTGTCTTTCATATCATTTGGAGTATTATTTCATTAAGTTATTTTGTTAAACTTAAGGGTTAGATTTTACACATTTCTCATATGACATTCTTGGAGGTCCAAACACCACCAGGCTCGAAGACTAATGTGGTTCTTACACTATTTGATAAACTGTTCACCCATGTAGCTAAAGTCTGGGCTTTGTTTGACTCCGACTCCAAAACACGAAAAGTGAGCTGATGAGTAAATAACCGTAGTTAATGCCTGTCATTCAGTCACACCCGCGTGTTTGTTTTGTGTTTTGTTTTTTTGCGGCTCAATTAAACTACAGAGGCATTTTAATTTCCTATTAACCATATAAAAATGAGAATGACCTGTGCCATCATAGTCTCCGCAGACATTTGTGGGACGCACTGCCTCCATACATGCAGAACAGTGCTTCTCAAACAGCGCAACTAAAGTGCTACTGTTGCCGTAAGCTACTATTGCCCTTTATGCACCGTATCTTTTTTGTTTATTCTATCAGGAAGGAGCGTCTGCACGGAAAGCCCAGACCCCAGCCCTGCAGCCAGTCCCTCGCCCAGGTACAGTTCACAAGCATACTGTGTACAGATACACACAATGAGTTTATTAGACTAAAAGGTGCAGAAAAGGATTAGTTCAATCGTTTTTGCTATGTTACTTGGAACTGGTTTTCTCATTTGAGATGGACAAACTAGAAAAGGACTAACATGTGATTTTGTGACACATGATCACATGATATGATGAAATATCCCCTTAGTTTTTTATGTGTAGGAAATTAAATTAAAGAACCAAACAGCCTTTCCAACAGTAAACACAGACCAACGTTTAACCTCTGTTCATGTTTATCTTTATTTTAATGTCAGCGTGTTGGTTCAAATTTATTTTTACATTCCAGTCTCGCAAGCCCGACCTCCCCCGAACCAGAAAAAAGGTAGTGACTATAATTTGCAGTTTAGAAACATTGAATAATAATACTTGATACTAATGTGTTGTGTATCATTGATAGGTTCCCGTACACCAATCATCATTATTCCTGCAGCCACCACATCTCTCATCACGATGCTCAATGCTAAAGACCTTCTCCAGGATCTGAAGTGAGTATTCTAATTGAAACTTAAATTTGTAATAGCTTTGTGATGAAGGCATATTGCCGACCTCAGCATTGACATCTCTGTTTGCTGAATGTCTGTTTTATCTCAACAAATACTGTCCTTTAAATGTAACCAGGTTTTTAACATCTGATGATAAAAAGAAGCAGGGCATCCCCCGAGATAATGAGGTGCTGCTGCAGAGACGTAAAGACCAGATCCAGCCTGGAGGCGCCACCCTCAGTGTCACTGTCCCGTACAGAGTCATCGATCAGCCTCTAAAACTGGCCCCTCAGGACTGGTCAGTGAGATTACTGCTGTATAGATGAGTAACCTGTTATGAATTGTACATGTTTGTTTATTGCAAACTAATTTCAGTTTTGCCACAGCGCAGTCACTGTACATGTCGTTTGTTATGCTTGAAGTCCCTACTGATATTGAACTGTATTGGCAGTAGCTTTGTTTTCTTGGTTGAAGTGTAATTCAGGTTTATCATTTTACAGGGATCGAGTTGTGGCCGTGTTCGTGCAGGGTCCTGCCTGGCAGTTCAAGGGCTGGCCCTGGCTCCTGCCGGACGGATCTCCTGTTGACATATTTGCCAAAAGTATGTCACAAATCCTTCAAAACTAGATTGGCATATATAATAAAACAAGCTTAGAAAATGACCATTTTTGTTTTTAGTTCGAGCTTTCCATTTAAAATACGATGAGGCCAAGATAGACCCAAATGTGCAGAAGTGGGATGTGACTGTGCTGGAGCTGAGCCGTCACAGGCGCCACCTGGACCGACCCGTCTTCCTGCGCTTTTGGGAAACCCTTGACAGGTATAACTCCATATTGGGCAACATATGTGTGGTATCGTACTCATCTGCAATTCTTTTGTTTCAGATACATGGTCAAACACAAATCCCACCTCAGGTTCTAAGCCCAGGTTCTGAACAGCCCTCCTACGAATGACTTCCCCTCCAGGCTAAACTTCCAGTTTGATCCTGTTGCACGAGTGGCTCAGTCACCGCCAACTTCCTAAAACTTCAAACACACTGTTTAAGAGTTGAAGTTTGTATTTCATATATTTTCATGTAATTAAAAATACCAAATGTTTTATATATTACATGTTAAAGTTTAAATAAGATTAGACCATGATAGAAAGTGTGAGCTGTGTTTTCATCAAAAAATGACTGGGTTTTGTCCTTTTTCTTTTTGGCCCAATTGTGTATATATACAAACACCAGCCAACACAGTCTGGGCTGTGGACTCTACATTTTTAGAAAACTGCAGTGGCTCAGACTATTTTTGATCAGCTCTGATTTCAGACTATGGTTATTATGTCCACTGGAATTCCTTGTTGGCGTTGTGCAAAGAACGAAATGTGTGATTCTCACAGAAACAAAGATCAGGCCTACGTAAAACTCTCAATTACATTGAGAAACTTATGCCATTTTCTTTATACATTATTTTTCAAATCAAAACATAAAGTGACATCATTTTGTCAACATGTCCTACTTGAAGCTCTTTGTTTTTGTTTGTGCAAAAAACACTGTACAAATAAAGCTCCTTCTCTACGATTTACACTGCCCCGACTTACCAGCTGAATGTGAACAGAGCGTCCACCTCTATAACCATCGGCCTTTTGACGGGTATTTGTTATTTCAAAATGCTCATCTGTAAACAGGATGGTTCGGGAAATGATTTGGAAATGTGGACTCTGTTCCCACAATCCATGCTTTTTGGGCCAATGCTTCTGTTAACGATTAACACAGTCCAACATCAAGTACGACCATCTTTATCGCCGTGTTGTGTCGCAGCAGTCGGGACAAAATGGGTTTGAAGTTGCTTGACTTGTGGACTGTGGTTCTTGGTCTCTCTGCAGTAGTGAATGGTAAGATTTAATTTAAGCATTATACTTAAAACATAGTCTCAGTCAAACTAAACCAGACTGATCTAACTATGACTATGATTTAGACTAAGGGTTCCCAAACTTTTCAGGCCAAGACCCCCAAAATGATCATGGGAACAATCTGGGGACTCCACTTTGAAAACAAATCAACAATAGCCGCAAAGCGCGATTATCGGCCCTTGCCGACCGCCCTGCCCAAAGCAAGGGGGCGATTCGCGCCCTTTTGTCTCCCTCAATCTAAAATTACTACTGCCTTTATGTTTGTTTTTAACTTTTTCCCTAGGGTCTTAGTTTTAGGATTTTTGGAATGCGCTAACATTCCGCGCCCAATTTTGACATTATACAGAGAAAAATGTTTTGAATTTGTTTCACACTATATCTGCAAACTGAAGCATATTTTTACATTTACTTAGGCTTGCGGCTGCGCCACAGAAAATCCACAAAGGTTATCCAAGTACTTTGGATAACCTTTGGTTCCTCACTTCTTGCTGAATTATGGAGTTTGACATTTTTCCATCAGAATAAAATGGGACGTTCTGGTCATCGCTGCGGCAACACCGTGAAAAATATTGCATGGCTGTGATTGACTTTTCTGATCGGAACGAACATATAGAATTTTGTGCCAAATTATTTTAATTTTAACAAAAATGTGTACTCTCCATATAATTCCTATAGGGGGCGCTATCGCGCACAATTTGAATTTTGCCAAATGAAAGTGTTTAGGACTGTGACTTTAACAAAGTAGAAAATGATCGAAATTGGGCTTCATACATGCGAATGGCGGCACGGTAGTACTGCAGTTAGCGCTCGTGCTTCACAGCTAGAAGGTCCGGATTTGATTCCCACCTGGACGGGGCCTTTCTGTGTGGAGTTTGCATGTTCTCCGAGAGGAGTGCGTTAGTGTATGTTTGAGAGGAGGCGTTTTGCTCTATACGATTACAAGAGCCCCTTCGCCAGCCCTGATGGCGCTCGGGCCTAAATATGGATAATATCAAACTAAAACACATACATCTGGTCATGTCATTTGTGTTTACATTGTTGTTATTTGACCTCAATTTACAGATCTATGTTGTTTTCAAGGAAGAATTATATTGAATACACAATATTTTTCTATTTCATATTTTGACTTGGGCTCCCATCTCAGTGCTCACGACTTTCTATACCCCTACTTTGGGAACCACTGGCTTAGACACAACGCAAGTGCTATAGGGCCTTGTAATTTAGTTTTTTTTTTTTGTCTACAAATAATGAAAGGGAGCGCCTAAAATATTAATTGTTAGTTGTGATACAAACTCATTCCGTTTAGCATTTCTAACATCTCACTACTTCACAGGGATGAGTTTGGCACATTCACACTTTAAGTATAGTATTGATGTCCAATATAGGCTACTAAATTAAGATAAGACTTGACAGATAAGACAGCAGTGCTTAAGAACACACAAGGTGAGCAAATAGGATCAAGGTAAATTGTGTACAAACTTAAAAATGGAGCAAAATATAAAGCAAAAAAAAAAGTTGGCTTTGTACAGAAATGTATTATAGATCTTTAGCATTGACGGTGATTGATAAAGTACACTGGTTGCAGGTATTTTCAAAAACAGTATCAATAACTATACAGTAGAATTATATGGCGCTGGGAAGCAGAGGCTTCCACAGAGTCATAAAAAGTCCTGAGCAGAGACGTGCTCATTACGAAGGACCTCGGTCCTTCACAGGTACTGGAAACTGTTCCCTGACTCAATGTCCTCCCCCTGGATGTTCACCGGTAAGTGCAGTAGTGACCATCTCCTTCCTTACTGGTGTTCAAGCACAGGGGGTTTCTCTCACACAAGTTCACAAAGTCCATGATGATCGACCGGTTCTCCAGGTCGTCCCCCTCAGCTGTCCGTGTTGTATGTGAAGTACGACGTGTAGTTGGTGAAGACAATTGGCGAGAGGAAGGTGCCCTGGGGGACCTCAGTGCTGCAGATTACCACCTCTGACTCACAGCTGCGCAACCGCACATACTGTGGGTCATCGATGGTCCAGGCAGCAAGATGTTCATCCACCCCACCAGCTTCTCTCACAGCAGCGCTGGAGGAGTCAATAAGCATGACTCTCAGTGCCACTAGTAAATATCATAATACAATTTTTATCATTATTGCAAATATTTTAGTTTCCTACTCTTGAAGAAAAAAAGAATAGACGTATTGCATGTGTGCCTTGGCTGGGGTCTTCAAAACAGTAAATACAGTTTTGTAACAAACAGCACTGTAAGCAAACTTGTGTGTATTAAAAGTTTGATCATTCATTCTCTGTTATAGCTGCAAGAAATCAAAACTGTACCCCTCCAGCCATAAAGAATGGTTTCTTCATAAGTGAACAGGACACTCTCTCTCACGACACTGAACTGTATTATAGCTGTGATGAGGACTTTGTGACAGTGAAGGGCACTTGGTGGGCCGCAGTTACTTGTCAAAATGGAAACTGGTCTTCAATACCGGGGTGTGTAGGTAAGTATCAGCAAATGTTTCTTAGAAATAAACTAAACTATAAATACTGTTACAATTGCCCACCTCTGGGACTGACCTCTGAGCGACTGAGGCAATTTTCTTGCTCCTGTGCTGTGATTTTCATTGACAGTTATTTACATATAGAGAAACTGTATCTAACAATTGAGGGCATCCATTTAAAACTATTTTTGTTAACCATTCTTCAGCGAACACTGCCTGTTTTGACCCAAAAATCCCCAATGCCAACTACACCGCAGTTCCATATGTGAAGCACAATGAAAGAATGTGGATAAAATGTAACCCTGGATACGAAGACAGGAAAAAACGTGCCAACACGATTTGTCGAAATGGACAATGGACAGAGTTACCCGTCTGTGAAAGTAAGACTTCGATGCAGAAATAGAGCCCTTTCCAGCTGGGGATTCAGTTTATCATCAGTAATAAATTGGGCCAAACATTTAGCTTTGGAGAAACCGAATGTTGTGCACATTTCCAAAACTTGCATATGGCTAGAAACAGTTCTATACATTAGTGCCGGGATATCACACAAAACTATCAACAAAAAATGTCTGCTTTTACAGAGATGGCGGACAGTTGGTGTGGGCCCCCTCCACAGATCCCACACGCTGTTATAATTAACCATGGTTACAAAGACATGTTTCCGGAGGATGCATATGTAGAGTATATGTGTAAGCGTAACTTTGAACTGGAGACAAACGACAACAGGACCTACTGCAATTACGGGCAGTGGCTTTCACCGCCGTCATGCAGTAAGTGAACATGCACGTTCTTCGCTCTGACACAAAGTAACAATAAGTGATATGACCCTGCAGGACAAAAACAGACAAATCAAGGGCGTGACCCACCGGCGACCACAGGTGCTGTGGATATTCTTCCTCTTAACTTGTACAAGATTATTCTCCTGTTTTTATGCACATTTCATTAACCATAGTTCTTATCTTCACATTTTACTATTCAAGTTTAGTGCTAAAATAAACTTTTTGGATTCGGCCTTTCAGCCTCTCCAGATGACAACAATCACCCTTTGTACACAAGTATTTATCCAAATGCACAGTCTCCTAATCTCTCCTGCATAACCATTAATAACCATTACTTATAATCAGATATCATGTCATTCCTCCTCCAGTCGACAAATGTGGCAACAAGTCAATAACAAAGTCCACAGGCAGATTAGCAAATACTTGTGTGTGCAGACAAATGTATTCACTCAATTCATCTTTTAATTTGATGTGTCTCATAGCCTCTCCACATAACTCGGAGTCTGACGATAACAGCCAACATCTATTCACTACAAGTACTTTATCTAAACATACAGAACTCCTATCCTTTTAATGATTGTTAATGTAAAATAACAGTCTTATTCCTCCTCCAGTCGACAAATGTGGCGACCCTCCAACAGTCCAGGAAGCAGTACTTGATTATGCTGAAAACAACATGTATGTGAGTTATAAGTGTAACTATTACTACGAACTAAAAGGAAACCACATAGTGAGATGTGCTAATGGTAACTGGACCCCACCGCCCACATGTGAAGGTACAGATAGTTTATTAGAAAGTAAATTCAAAAGAACTTAAACCTGAAATGTCATTTGTGTGCAGCCAACTTCTGCAAGCTCGACACTTCTGCACATCCTGATCTTGTAAACGCAGGTGATGTTTTTCTCAAATCTGGATATAAAATGAAGTTGCCATGTTTTAATGATGAATGGAGAACAGCACGTGCAGAGTGCAGAGACAATCAGCTGTATTTGTCTAGATGTAAGTATACACAACCCTACAAATGTTTTAAAATACATTTAACATAAGAAAAACAGGAGAAGAATGCACTACAAAGGTTAAGATAAACAGCTATGTAGAAGTGTACATATTTATTTTTTAATTCAGATTATTTATCTATTATTCATATTTTAAATGTGTTTTAATATCACTTTGTTCATCTACAGCTGAAGCTTGATGAATTGCTTTTATATAAAAATTGTGTTTATCTTTCATCTAGGTTGTTTAGGGATAACACACTGGGCAGTAAGTGACCACATGAAGTGTTTTTAAATCTGTGTGTGGAAAAGATAATTACACTATTTTAATTCTGCAACGTGCTTTGTTTCTAGAACAACTGTCGATATTCCCAGATAAACCCGTCACAGTGAAGAAGCCGCTGATGTGGTCGCTGACAGGAAACAGAATATTCTACATTTAATGGAAATGTATACCACAATAAAACGTATCTCCAGTTAGATTGTCGTCTTATTTTAGGTAAAAACCTTCAGCGCTAAAACTTGTTCTGATCCCAGCGCTGCATTTGTTGGATGGCCTGTAGTGATTATTCTGAATTGAGCTCAACAGTCCCGCCCACTTCCTGTTCTTTAGTGAGAGTCCGAGGTATAAATCCCATTTAATCCATTGACTTTGAGAAATATCAAGAGTTTAAAAGCTCAACACTGACTCAGCCATGTGCTAAAACACACAATTTTAAACTGAATATGTATTTAAAATGTTATAACTGATGTCACCATATTTCACCAAATTTTCACCGTACTAAGTATTTAGTGGGATTCTTTGTATAAAATATCTATGCCATGGTTGGCAGTTTGCACAGAGCTGACCATGTGTCGCGCTTTTTAACTCTTTTGATTTAATTTTTTTATCAATAGATTATTATTATTATTTTTTTTTAATTAATACAAAGTTTTATAACAGAGTATAAAACATTGAGTCAATTACAATCAACATTTCTCAGTAGATGCACATGGAAATGACCAGTAGATATTAAAATTATGCTTAGCTGGACCAGTGCAAAATTGTAATAAAAATTAGTGAAAAATGAAAAAAAAAACAGGGAAAAAAATAGAGAAGATAGGAGAGCAACGAAACAAATAAAAACAAATAATTAACAATAATAATAATAAAAAAATTTAATTAAATAAAAAAAAACACACAAGAACATTCTAACGCTAGGGGGGTCAAGATTTAAATGAAGACATTCAACGCTGTACAGCCCTCAATGGTCTTAATTGCCTTCTGATTTTCAGAAAATTTAATTGAGAGAATGTATTGTTTGAAGCCGTTATAAAATGCAGAGAAACACGGCCTTTTCTCGGAAAATTGACATGAATGAATATGATACTTTGACATCAATAATAAAAGATTAATTAAGTAAATAGAGTTACTGTTTTGTAAGTTAGATTCAAACAAACCAAACAATACACTCTTCCAATGTAGAACAAAATTCTTTTCAATACTTTCATGAATAAAGTCACAGAATTTCTGCCAAAATAATGCAACACTTGGACAGTACCAGAAAAGATGCACAATGGTTTCAGGATATTCTTTACAAAAAACACAGTTAATATCAATGTCTTTCTTAAATCTGTTTTTGATGTAACATTTTGAAGGATAAAACTTATGAATGAGTTTGAAGGATACTTCTTTGACTTTGTTTGTTACTAAATATCTATTAGACAAAAGCCAGACTTTCTTCCATGGTATATCATCCACAAACACACTCCAGTGAAAAATGGCACTGGGTATTGTTGTTATGTCTCTTTGGAACATGGTTCTTATAGCACGATTGTTATTGGTAGGGTTATTGGCTAGACAAACCCTCCCCGCAAGTGTATCCTTGGGTGATAGAAGAGATAGTTTTTGAGCATCAACCCTGTACTGACTTTTGAATAACATGCATACACCGGTAGGGATGGCTCCAAAAACCTTTGCATAATCACCTGGAGATACAGGGATAGTGTATTTTCTAAGAAATTCATCATATGTAAGCAATAACCCCTCGTCGTTAAAAAGTTGATCAACCCAGTTGATGTTGTTTTGAAACCAGTATTCCAAAAAGAGAGATTTACGTTTATATAAAATGTCTTTGTTGTTCCATATTAAGTAGTTGTGAGGAGAAACATTGTGCTTGTAGATGAGAGACCATGAAAGAAAAGCCTGACGATGGAAAGCTGACATCTTCACAGGAATTTTATCAATATTGAAATTACATGTAAGAAAAAAGTTAATGCCACCTAGTTTGGATAATAAATGATAGGGAATTATATTCCAAACTGAAGTGGGGTTTTTAAAGATTTTTTTTATCCAATTAATTTTAAATGTGTTATTTAGAGTTTGAAAATCCAAGAAGTTAAGCCCCCCGCTTTCATATGGATTCATAACAACTGCTTTTCTCATATAGTGGGTTTTACCTTTCCATACAAAGTCAAATAGAATTTTATCAATTTCCCTGAGGGTCTCGTCACTAAGATGCAGAGCCAAGGCTGCATAAGTTAGTCGTGAGATTCCCTCTGCCTTAGTGAGGAGGACTCTCCCTCTTAACGACAGATCCCTCAAGAGCCACTGATTCAATTTTCTCTGTGTTTTTTGTATGATTGGGTTAAAATTAGAAGTGCTTCTGTTGCTTTGGTCCTTAGTGATGAAAATACCCAAATACTGTACTTCGCTTTTAATTGGGATGTTATAGATTTCTGATTTTTTGCATTCTTTTATTGCCATAAGTTCACATTTTTTTAAATTCAGACACAAACCAGACGCCACCGAAAATTCCTGAATTACATTGATGGCTACAGGGATTTGACTCTCGTTTTTCAAGAATAATGTAGTATCATCTGCTAATTGTGTTATGAGTATTTCTTTACCTATGAGAGAGATTCCTTCTACAGCCTTGGCTCTGATATGATATGCCAAAAGCTGTGCCACAATTAAGAAGAGGTAAGGGCTCGTTGGGCACCCTTGTCTTATACCACAAGCTAGATTGAATCTCGGGGATGTGCCACCACAGAGTTTGATGGAACTGTTACCATTTGTGTGCAGGGTTTTTTATGGCAGATACAAAATAATTCCCAAAACCAAATTTCCCCATCGCTTGTAAAATAAACTGATGCTCCACTGTATCGAAGGCCTTGTAGAAGTCAAGGAATAAAATAAAGCCATTGTCATCCAACATTTCAGAATAATCAAGAAAATCCATAACCAGCCTTATATTATTTGTTATATGTCTTTTTGTCATAAATCCTGACTGAGTTTCTTCAATAATTGAGTGTAATACCTTCTTCAGCCTTTTAGCAACAATTGAGGCAAAAATATTTTTTATCAATAGATGAAATCAATGGGGTTTTTACTTGCGACGCACGTCCAAGACTGGAAGTGGGCGGGACTTTGTCCTATAGGGCTTGGTGTCATTAAAGCTAAATTTAGACAAAAAGTTAATTTCTGCATTTTTATGTTACATTTGCTTGTGTTTGTTGTTGTTGTTGTCTGGTAGTCAAGTAGGTAGTTTTGTACAGTCATGTTTTTGTATTACAGTATAATAAATTGTGTAATAAAGTAGCTGCAATAAGATTGATGGTCTGTTGATTTTGGAACATTGTTTCAATGTCAAATCAATGAAATGTTAATGCTTAATACTGTTAAATCCATGTTGATTCAATGTTGATGTAGTATTGAAAATGTGGCATTGTTTCAATGTTGATAATTCTAGTCTAGTTGAATCAATGAAAGATCAATGTTGGATCAACATTTAACATAACGAGCAACGTTGACGCCATTTCAACGTCAGAAATCAATGTTGATTCAACGAAAAAGCCTGACGATAGATCAACTTTGAGTCAACGACATTTTGCTATCTGGGATATGTGACCTCTTCCCAGAAATATTTGGTGGAGCTGCTCCAACACTTTTATAACACGCCCTATAAAAGCCACACTGAACCACATCCCATCAGTAGCTTCGGAGTCTGTTGAACACCAAACGCAGAGCTCAAAATGTGTGGACGTGGTGTAGTGCTGGCACTTTTACTTTGGATCACTGGGACGTTAAATGGTGAGAGCAATGTTTCAGTCATTTCAATGAAAACCACCCGCAAAGGATGATGTCTTATTGTCTGATCAGGTGTGAGCAAACCTGTTGATCCCAGGGCCACACTGGGGACTTGCCACGAGAGCTAGGCCAGATGTGAATTGCATTGTTTCAAATAAGTACAATTCTCAAATATGTAAATATGTTTATAATTGCTTGAATATGTTTAACAATTAGATACAATCTGTCTTTATGTCAATTATAAGTGATGCATATTGGGCTTGATCTTAGTTTGCGAGTCAGACTGAAGGACTAGATGAGCCCCATTAGTTTCCCGACCTTAGTTTTCCCGCCTCTGCTTTGTATTGTATCTCTGGCCTTTTTATGAGCCTAAACTTGTTATAACGCAGATGATGTCAAACCTTTTAATAATCCTTTCTGTTGCAGGGTCTTTTGGTCAAGAGGAACTTCTCTTCACAACAGGTTCAGATTTTTCAATAGTCTGTTTATTTTGCACAGATGTTAAACTAGTGACTGTACTTTTTCAGTTGATCATTGTGGAGAGGCACCTCTAATAGACAATGGGTATATTGTGGAGCGCAGCCGTGTGTATATGAAGTACAGGTGCAGATTCAATTACACTCTTCAAGGTAATGAAACGGTGCTCTGTCTTAGCGACGGATCTTGGTCTGAACTGCCCCGCTGCGAAGGTGAGGCATTTTTAGAAACAAGTCAATAACAAAGTCCACAGGCAGATTAGCAAATACTTGTGTGTGCAGACAAATGTATTCACTCAATTCATCTTTTAATTTGATGTGTCTCATAGCCTCTCCACATAACTCGGAGTCTGACGATAACAGCCAACATCTATTCACTACAAGTACTTATCTAAACATACAGAACTCCTATCCTTTTAATGATTGTTAATGTAAAATAACAGTCTTATTCCTCCTCCAGTCGACAAATGTGGCGACCCTCCAACAGTCCAGGAAGCAGTACTTGATTATGCTGAAAACAACATGTATGTGAGTTATAAGTGTAACTATTACTACGAACTAAAAGGAAACCACATAGTGAGATGTGCTAATGGTAACTGGACCCCACCGCCCACATGTGAAGGTACAGATAGTTTATTAGAAAGTAAATTCAAAAGAACTTAAACCTGAAATGTCATTTGTGTGCAGCCAACTTCTGCAAGCTCGACACTTCTGCACATCCTGATCTTGAAAACGCAGGTGATGTTTTTCTCAAATCTGGATATAAAATGAAGTTGCCATGTTTTAATGATGAATGGAGAACAGCACGTGCAGAGTGCAGAGACAATCAGCTGTATTTGTCTAGATGTAAGTATACACAACCCTACAAATGTTTTAAAATACATTTAACATGAGAAAAACAGAAGAATACACTACAAAGGTTAAGATAAACAGCTATGTAGAAGTGTACATATTTATTTTTTAATTCAGATTATTTATCTATTATTCATATTTTAAATGTGTTTTAATATCACTTTGTTCATCTACAGCTGAAGCTTGATGAATTGCTTTTATATAAAAATTGTGTTTATCTTTCATCTAGGTTGTTTTGGGGCAACACACTGGGCAGTAAGTGACCACATGAAGTGTTTTTAAATCTGTGTGTGGAAAAGATAATTACACTATTTTAATTCTGCAACGTGCTTTGTTTCTAGAACAACTGTCGATATTCCCAGATAAACCCGTCACAGTGAAGAAGCCGCTGATGTGGTCGCTGACAGGAAACAGAATATTCTACATTTAATGGAAATGTATACCACAATAAAACGTATCTCCAGTTAGATTGTCGTCTTATTTTAGGTAAAAACCTTCAGCGCTAATTTACAAAACATTTTCTGATCCCAGCGCTGCATTTGTTGGATGGGATAAACCTTTATTGATCACACATTGGAGAAATTCACTTGTGACATCAGGGCTCAAGACACACTCAGGGGTGCTGTAGTATATCTATGTCCTCACACAGAGGCACTAGAATATGTAGTGTTTTAACAAGTGGTCTCATTAGGAGAACCATAAATATATCAGGGGAGACCGGCCCGGGTATGGTTGTAACACTTTTTGCTTCAGCACCTGTAACTCGGGTTTTTATACAAAGTACCCACATTTGTTAAGTACAAATGGCACTAATTCAAGGGATGCCAATAGTCCGGGCAAACAACTAATAGTAAACAGAGGTGTAGTGGCAGTTTAAATCCACAGCACGCGACTTTAGCCGTGAGGTTATGGCTTAAGCTTGACTCGTGTATCCAAGATGAAAGTGAATAAATCAATGTCCAAACTTACAAGTGTAGTTATGGGTGATTTAATAATGATGAAGATTCCACAATCAGCGTTGTCTTCACACGGTCAAAAAACGGTTCGGCCTCTAGCCCTGAACAGCTTCCACACACAATTAGCCAACAACATATGCCCACCTGGCGATGAGGTACAAGGCTCCACCCAACCCACCCAAACCAATGCCTTTTGTGGTGCAGCATAATCACAAACCAACATAAGGTCATAAATGGCTGTAACAAGAGGTATCTTATATACAACAAATACAAAAACTTCAAAGGGGCCAAAGAAAAGGTGGTTGATAAAGTGACACTGATAGAGATGATTTCACGTGGTTTTACATAGAAGTTATTGCACACAAGTTACTTTACAGTGGGTTGTTTAATGTTGAGGTGCCAGCACTTGAAAGTGTTCACATGCTCTGATCCAGACTTAAGCACCTTTTCAAGTTAGTTTGTGCATTTCTGTGGTACTGTATAAATTAAGTTTCCTTCTCTAGAATTTATACTGCCCCGACTTACCAGCTGAATGTAATCAGAGCGTCCACCTCTATAACCATTTATTATTTCAAAATGCTCATCTGTAAACAGGATGGTTCTGGAAATGATTTGGAAATGTGGACTCTCTCCCCGGGGCGACGGTGGCGCAGATGGTAGAGCGAGTCGTCTCATGATCGGAAGGTCGGGGGTTCGAATCCCGCCTCCTGAAGGTGCACACTGTTGTTGTGTCCTTGGGCAAGACACTTCACCATCCTTGCCTCCGGTGTCTGCATAGGTGAAGCCCCTATGAGAGACCAACAGGCCTGTTTAGAACCATGAGGCCGTCCTTCTGTGGACCCACCACCTGCAGGAGGAGCCATAGGGGGCTGGTGCTATGTGATTTGGGCAGCTCCAACAGCTGCCCCCACGACCCGGCAACGGACAAGTGTAAGAAGATGGATGGACAGATGGACAACAACTGTCCTACAAAATGGGTCCTTTGCATTTGACTCATTCTTTGATGCCGCATCCAGTTTTTATTAACTGTAATTTAGATAGTTGTATTAAACATATGCATTTTAAATATCAAACCACATGCAAACTCCACAAAGAATTGAACCCAGGACCTTCTTGCTGTGAGTCACAAGCCTTTGCCGGAAACAGAGATGCACATAAGTCCCTCACCTGCAAGTCCCAGTCTAGGTCCAAGTCTCTGACCCCGCAAGTCCAAGTCAAGTCCAAGTCCCATGGTTTCTATGTTTTACACTGTGACTTTACACAGTACAAGTAAATAGTTTTACTTGTACTGAGATTCAAATCACAGTACAATAAAAATATTTTAAAATCAATAAACATACGTAAATTAAAAACAACTATCAGACAAATACGAGCCCAGGCCTTCCACACACAAATAATCAACATCTCAATATTTATATGAAGCATAAGGCCATTCACAGTCAATACCAATGTAATGGTAAGTTAGGAAAACACAAAAATAATATGAACTATTTACCACTGTCTACAGCTGTGGCCAAAGGCAGGCCCTGTGTCATACATTCAACTAGCCCTCCCACACCACTACTTCAGTTAGTTCAGATTTGTAAAAGTAACATCAGTATAGTTATCACAGCTGTACTCTGTCACAAACATGTCTGCAGAAGCGTCAGGATGTTACTGAAGTGCCCTTTATCATACAGTAAAACTCCACTGTGGATAATAATACTTCCAGTCTTACCTCGAAGGCTATATCCACTGCCAGCTTTTGGTCTTTGACAAAATATTCCCTAAATAAACGGTAGCCTCGTAATGGTAATGATTTGATCACTAATCACTTTACTGAGTGGCTTTAAGTTACAACTTATGCAGCTGCTCAAACTCTTTTACCTCCGCCTTTTGCTTGAGTTTTCTCGCTGTGGCGCTTATTAAGCACCAATGAAGGCTTTACATTAATAATGAGAGAAACTGTTGTATTTCGCCGTGATCGCTAGAAGTACAGTCCGAATAGCGCTCACGATGTCAACAAACCAACGACAGGGCAGCGTGCGCACGCAGGGAGGGGGGGCATACGGCAGGGAGGGGGGCATACGGCAGGGAGGGGGGGGGGGGCATACGGCAGAAGAGCCGATGAGCAGCGCGGTGCTGGATGAGAGAGAGAGCGCACACAGAGGAGACAGAGACAAGGGAGCAGCCGACAAAAAAGCCAGAATCAAGCGTCCAAACAGCGTGTGTAATGAGTGCGCGAGGGACTCGTAATGTTCACGAGTCTCAGACCACGAGTCCGAGTCCAGTCTCGAGTCTTTAGGGTACAAGTCCGAGTCGAGTTGCAAGTCTCTAAAAATAGCGACTTAAGTCCGACTCGAGTCCGAGTCCGACTCGCGAGTCCCCATCTCTGGCAGGAAATATCATAATTTTAATGTTCCTTATATGTTTTGTTTGGCCTACATCATCACAAAAGGCTTTTAGGCTCAGTACTCCACTAGCATTTTCAGTAAGTTCTTTTTTTTAAATTACATTTAAATATTTGCATGACTACTTTTTTCTTCATTTTAATAACATTACTTATTCTGTAAAACAGAAATGTGATTGTTGAAAGTCTGAAACATTTTGATAAATGCAAAAGTTCATTTCTTTGTACAAAGGTCTATATCAAAGTGCTTCTTTATCAGATCAACAAGTGCTTTCTATACATTCAGTGAGTGTTTTCTGAGTTGGTGACACTCGACACTGAAACGGCAGACTCCAGTCCGAGCAGTGTCCCCAGGTAGGACTGCTCTCTGGGGTCTAAAATGTGATCAGGCCTCACAGGGTGGACTACATTAGCGGGTTGTGGGTTCAACGTATACTTTTCCAAGAAGGCCAGCTCTGTTGCTGACTGGTAGCTTTGTTGTTGTTGTCCCTGGGCCTGCACTGCTCTGTGAGAGTCCCTCTGCTTTGCCCCATCCATCGGGACAGACACTAAAGTTAAAGGAACACCGGTGCTAGCATGAGACGGGCTGCTCTGGCTTTGGCCTGCAGGCTTGGGCTCGTTAAAAGGCTTTGCGGGTTCATCATAGGGATTCGTGACCAGTTTGTCGTGGCTGAGTGTCCCGCCAGGCTGCGCAGGGTAGCGGATGTTGTGGACATGGTCCACGTGGTATTTGAGTTTGTCTTTCCGTTTGAAGGTGGCGCTGCAGTGAGGGCAGTTGAAGGGACGGTCATCTGAGTGGATCACCATGTGCTTCGTCAGTGTCTTCTTAATCCTGAACGACTGGTGGCACTCGGGACATTTGTGAGGTTTCTCCCCTTTGACAGAAATAAGTGACTAAAATCAGAGATGCCTATTTTGTGTCTCTTTCAGAAATGTCCAACTGAAGTGTGAGAACACAAGTGAGTTGCACACTGAACTTGTTGTTCTGTGGCTTTAAAAAATACAAACAAACAAATACTTACCCGAATGAGTTCTGAAATGGCTTTCTAAACTGGACTTTCCTTTAAATTCCTTCTTGCAGACCTCACATTGATGCATAGCTGTTTTGTACCTATCATCACACAAGGTCAGAATTATTACAGTTTTTATTCATCTTGATTTGCACAACATTTTCTGGGTGTAATTTGTGTCACTTTTTGACAAACTTAATCCCACTAAGTTCCAAACTTATTTCTGTATTTTAAATTACAAAGATCTCAAACCATAATCTATTGGTGCAATTAAATGGCTGGACTCAACTGCCGCAAAAGATTTATGAATTTGTAACACAAAATAACTGAAGACAAAGTGAACACTTACTTCTGCCAAACTTTCTGTCCCAAATGAACAGTTTTATAGTGGACCGTCAGATGATCATGCCGCCTGAAGCACTTTCCACACTCTTCGCACTGGTGTGCTTTCTCACCTTGACCGAGTTAACAACAATTATAAGTCTACCACAAAAAGAGTGGATGACAGCTGGTAAAATATGAATTATAAGATAAGAAGTTAACCGTGCCACACCGGAGTGTATTTTCTGATGTTTGCTCAGATGGTCATGGCGGATGAAGGTTTTCCCACACTGAATACACTCGTAACGCTTGTCGTTATGGTGAACACGTAGGTGAAGCCTAAACAAAACAAAAGTCATTTAATTTAAAGTGCATTCACAAGATTTTCTGATGCAATTCAACTCTACATCCAGTGCAGGCTCAAATTCAAATTTTAATGAAAGCATATTTCCAGCTGTTGGTTGTCACTGTCATAAAGTAGAGTTTAGATCGGGCCCAAACAAATCCACCCCAACCCTCGTGGGCACAAAGCCCGACCTGAGCCCGACCAGTTGACTTGAATTGTAGTCCTGAGGCTGAAACATTACCCATATTGAAGGCCTGGCCAGAGCGCACTCTGCGCAGTGCATTTAGTACCGAAAGGTGCACGCTGTGTTTGTGCACAGGCGTCAGTGTCCCTCCTTTTTACAGACTTTCTTCTCATCTCATCCTCCCTTGTTGTTCATAAACATTGCGCAATTTACAAAAGCCAACTTTTTACACACTAACAGGAACTAAACTGCTCATTTAGCCACTGTCCTGAGAGAAAGAGCAAATAGGAATGGTCTCAGTGTAGAATCAAAGTCTCAGAATCAAAGCGCTGGCCTCGCCGCTTCAAAAACGTGACTCAACACAGCACATGCCCTCACATCACAGTAAAAAGGCTGTGATGTGAGGGGGGTTGGGGGGGGGGTTATTCCTCTGTTTTATAAAGTACAATCACATTTTGCATCCAATAAACTAAGCCTATATATACATATATATGGGACTGACCTGTAGGAGCTGCCATGACGGAAACTTTGGCCACAGATACTACAGAGGTGCGGCCTCTCCCCACTGTGGATTCGCATGTGCTCCCTTAATGTTGTCCTTTTAAAAAAATGCAGAATTATATAAAACATTTATTTAGTTTCACCAAATTACACAGTGTAAGACACAAAATGTAATTACATTTTTCTTTTAAGATGATATTTTGTGCACTTTGACCAGAACCTACCTCTCCCGAACTGACTTCCCACAGATAAAGCAGCTCCACTTTCTTTTGCCTCCATGTGTACACTCAACATGCCTCCTTTTGTTGCCTGAGTCATTAAACTGACGCCCGCAGACCTCACAGGGGAAGGGACCTAACATGACGTGGTAAAATGCAGTCACAATCACCACAGCAGAAGTTACTGCTCAGTGGATAATATTAGACTTACCTAGATGTAACTTTTCTTCGTGCTTTAACCTAGCAAATCTAGACTTGAGGTACTCATCACAAAAGGAGCATTTAAAAGGCAACTCTTGGGAGTGTAAAATCATGTGTTCCTGGAGATGAGGCCGGCGCAAGAATGTCTTTAGACAAACCTATGGAGGAGATTGAGGGCATTTTTAAAAACCCTGTCAGTCCTTAACACAAACTGAATGCATAATGTCTGCTCTTACAGCACACTTCCAGCCTTCACTCCGCTTCATTTTCTTCTTCTCTTGGATATGATCGGGATGAAACCTAAAAAAATTAAATAATTCTTGGTTTAATAACGATAATAAATGTTTACACTTGGTGTATGTTCAATCTCTGCTCTTGCAGTGCATATTGTTGTTATGTCCTTGACCTTGACTTCTCTCAAGTTGCCTCCAGTACCTGTGCACATTGGTGTATGAATGCGCGCGTGACTGGATGAGTGGTTCTTTGATGTAAAGTGAATAATAATAATGGTCTGTCGTAATTTTCGCGCCATGTAATGGTAAGCTACTATTGAAGCTGCCCTGGGGTAGACTGACAGAAGCAGGGCAACCAGTATGTGCCATTGGCCCCTCCGACCACAACAAAAACTCACTCACTCACTCCATACACAAAGGCTTCCTGGTGTTCCCGAACGGTCTCCCATCCAAGTACCAGCCAGGCCCTTCCCTCCTTAGCTATCGAGATCCAACAGGATCAGACAGAGGCGATCGGTGTAGGGAAGGTTACTTAAAAATTGTAATATATTATTTATTCGGAGACCGTTTGGGAACACCAGGAAGCCTGGCGAATGTAGTGTGTGTGTGAGTGGTTGGTGGCTGATGTGCGCAGCCTGGTTGCCTCGCTTATCATCACCGAGTATGGAGTGAATGAATAATGCACCAAATTGTAAAAAGCGACTTTGAGCGTCTGGAAAAGCGCTATATAAGACTAATGCATCATTATTAGTCATTACAGCTCAACAATGTAATATGTTTGTATTATATATTACTGCTTTGAGTTACTTTTAAGTTACCTTTGGCAAAATATAAACTGAATATAGTAATAATGCCATCGAGCAAAGGTGCAGTCAGAGATTTACTTTTCCTTCACTTTCCTCATTCTCTTGGGTTTTGTTTTGAGGACATTACTAGAGACTGCAGATCTTATACACCAGTGTCCAACTTGATTTTGTGCTGCATTTATTTGGGGGGGGAGTCTGGCATTGTTTTTGTTCATACTTTTAAATGCACATGTAACTCGAGTTATTTGAAATGTAATGACTAATATATTCCCATATTTTGTGTAAGTAATATGTTATATTCCTTAGTCACTGAAAAAGTAATATATGTTTGTAACTCGTTTCTTTTGTAATACGTTACCCCTAACACTGGAGGCGATGTGCTTTGAATGCCCAGTGGAGGAACATACAAACTCGACCTTTCAGATAGTCGTAATGCTTGTCATAAAACCAACTTTGCGTTTGAATGAATATCTATTGTTACCTTTTGACATGCTTTGCCAGAGTCTTTTTGCTGGCATGTAGCCTGTTGCAGAAGGGACACTGGTGCTCCTTCTTTGGAAGAGGAGTGTCATTGTTGTGCTTCTTCTTGTGGACGGTGAGGTTGGACTTGGTGGAGTAGCATTGGAGGCAGATCTCGCACTGGAATGGCTTCTCTCCAGTGTGCACCCGAGTGTGACTCTCATACTTGGCTATAAAAGTAACACATTTTAATATTCAAGTCTTTAGCATTACAGAAAAATCATTACGGAGAGGATTACTCTCATTGTTGTCTCAGGCAGTTAACAATGATTCTATAAACCTTAACCATTAATTTTAGTCAAAGTAATATTTTAGACTAAATTAAAAGTGGTTTGTGAGACTAAAACTATGACTAAAATGGCCAGAGATATTCATCAAATGTACAAACTTCTAATGACAGTTTGAAAGAATTAAATTCACAGCCAAAGGAACTGCGCTGTGATTTATTCATGTGGACAAGAGACATGAAGCAGAAGACTTTGATTAAATATGATAATACTAAATATTTAAATGCAAAGTTGACTAAATGTATCTTATATTTAGTCGACTAAATGTGCATGCAATTTAAATAAAACCAGACTAAAATTGAAAGAAAATTATCTGACTAAATCTTGACTAAAACTAAATTAAAATATGCTGTCAAATTGAACACTGACCGTAACACAGA
Source organism: Proterorhinus semilunaris (assembly GCA_021464625.1). Taxonomy (NCBI): domain Eukaryota; kingdom Metazoa; phylum Chordata; class Actinopteri; order Gobiiformes; family Gobiidae; genus Proterorhinus; species Proterorhinus semilunaris. The sequence goes on along the minus strand of CM038358.1, from coordinate 18,130,507 downwards.
CAGTGTGGACCCATTCTTTATTGTTAAAGTTTTGCACAAATGTTAAGTTGGAGAACCCTAAATAATAGTAAATTCCTAGCAGAATGTAAGATTGTTAAAATTATGACTATCCACACTAAATACAATCATACCTGCTCGGTCGAAGACTTTGCCACACTTAGGACACTGCAGCCTTTTCTTGTTGGATGCCTGTAGAATAACTGGAGCCAGTCCTTCAGGATACTCCTGGACAATGCTTCTCGGTGCCTTTGGCTCCCTATTAACAGCACTAGTTTCATCGTTTTTAAATTGAGCTACATCCATTTGATTGCCATCATCGTCTTGTTCAACATCGTCATTGGCATCTTGAAAGCTAAGGTCACTAGCCTCACCTGCAACTTCCTGAATTGCTTCGTTGGCTGATTCACCCTTTGGATCTTTAAGGGTTTTTGTTTTTTTAGTGACTGTGCTTTCGAATTCATAATCTGTCTTATACTGCAAGGTCCTTTTTCTACGGGATGATCTACGTATTTTTGTTGTACTTTCATTCTCATTTGCTTCAGTTTTTGCCTCACTGTCCACTTGCCCTTCATGTCTTTTGCACGCACTACTGCAAGCATCCTCAATGTCTATGGGATGTGCTGGCAAATCATCACAGGTCAAATCAACCTGAGTAGAAGGAGATTTTGACTGAGCATCTTCAGAAAGCAGTTTAAGCACGTCCATCATGTCCAAAAACCGTGCAGCTGCTGTTAAAGTTGGGATGTCTGCCTCTGTAACGATACATTCTGATGTGTATAAAAATTCAAGCAAATGTCGGAAAACTGGCTCTTCTACATGGTCCAGGGTTACATGTGAGGCATCTGGATTTTTAGAAAACTCGGCGTGGAAGTAGCTGCTTCCGTGGGCCAGGACTGCCTTGTGAGCGCAGTGCACCTCCCCACCCACAGACACGGACACATCGCAAAACCTCTGCCGCTCCCGGTCCTCATTGAGAAACTTAAGGAGGTTCTGACTGTGATGGGACATAGTGATGCATCTGCTGAGTGCTTTGGGGGATGCTTCATCGTTCGGAGATGTTTTGCAGATCACAGCTTTTCCACTTTTCTCTTCACTGCTGCGCAGGGAGCTTGTTGGTTTCTTCATTTTCACCGTCTAAACACAAAAATTACACCAAGAGGTTTTTTTGGTTGTTTTTTTATGTACAAACAATGGATTGATGTCATAACCCACTAAGTACACAATAATAATAATAATAATAATGAGGATGATAATATTACATTATTATTATTATAAATACTAACTTGATTATTTTATTAATGTATTAAATTAGCTGACTTTGTCTAGCTTGTACACATGTATTAACCAATACATTGCGTTTTCATAAAATGTGCTGCGTGGATAACGTCAATAAGCTAACAAAGAAACATGCTAGCACATAGAATATTAATCTAAATGCTTCATACCTATGAACAACTAAAGGCAATAGGCGCCCATAGCAAATGTCTGATCACATTATTCACACAAAACACTGCGTCGTTTGTAAAGACCCCTGTCGCCCTCCTCACGGACCCCCAACATCACCGCAGCCGCTGCTGTCAGTGGGTTGGCCCCGTCTGAGGAGAGTGTTGACAAACGACACGGCGGTGACCAGTGAAACGAATCCAAATGGCAAACAAGAATAGCATTCTTCATACCTTCAACGTTATGGTCAACGTACGGATTCAAGGAACATAGCAGCTAATGCAGGTACGGCTCAAAATAAAGCTATTCAAAATTGTTTAATGTAAATTCAAAAGATTAGCCAGAACGCCCCATCTTGTTCATACCGTAAATGTCGCACGTCTCAACAAACCGGGCGCTCATTGGCTGCATACAGGGTTGCCAGATTCTGAAAACCATTATATCGTACAAAGCTTCCAAAACTATCGTTTTTCAGCACCAACTATCGTACACTATAAATATGCTAATATCGCTGTAGCACCCGCGCAAAATATTGCTCATATCATCATCACCCCTAACGACAAAACAGCCCCACGCACTGTCCCATTTATTACATTACGCGCACACACGACCTGCTAACCGTCAGGGCAGAAGGATAATGCAATAGTGGAACTGTTCTGATCCAGGGACAGTCTCTCCTTCTTACAGCAGATATTATGCCTTCGTGAATACGGAGGCTAAGTCTGACTCCAGATCAGAGCGAAAGCGAAGCGCTGCTGAGAGGGGACAGTGCATTTAACCAGACTTTATCTGACGCTATGAAATTATCCTACATTTAGGTTTTTTTTGAAGTATTGATCGTACATCGTACAGGGGTCAAAATTATCGTACAAATACGATACTTATCGTACATCTGGCAACCCTGGCAGCATATGTTTTTGTCCTGCCCAATGATTAGTGCACTACGATTTACAGGAACGTGTTGAACAAAATTTTTTTTTTTTTTTTTGCAAACATGTGAAATTTATACATGAACTTGACGCAAATATGTCTACAGGAAATGGCCAACTGTTTTTCTTGATGTGTATATGCAACAAAATTTTGGACCATTGAGCACTCATATTTTATTATTATTATTATTTTATTAATACAATGTTGACAGGGATAACAGAATATAAAACATTGAGTCAATTACAATTACAATCAACATTTCTCAAAAAATAACAAAAAAACACACAAGAATATGGCTGTCACAATTCATCATCCGACAGGGAAACTGCTTTGCAATACTACCATTTACCCAAAGTTGTGCCGAATAAGGGAGAGCAGACAGAACAATTATCTAAATAAAGGAGATGATAAGATTGCAAGCCTCAATCAGAATTTGGACGGGAAAAATCTGGATAACATCCGAATTTGCGCAGCTCATTTTGAAGCCGGTATGTGGATTTTACATTTAATGCACAGGGTTAAGCCTATGTGTAAAAATGTGCATTTACCATTTTCAATTAGCAAGGTTAATTCCAACATGACCTCGCTCTAGTTAGAGGTGGGAAATATACCAAAACAAAATATTACACACATTGCTAAGAGTGTAATGTCAACTTCGTATAAAGAGCATGATATTGTAGCGTGAGCAGTGATAGATTACTGGAAATCCAACAACGCCACCCAGGGAGATGGCCCTGGGACCAGACTGTTAGCTTCTTATTTTGGTCAGGACAACAGGAGAGGAAGGTTTTCATTACAAAACGGTTATTTTATTTATAGAATACAAAACTTTAAAATAGGCCTAGAGATATTTTAAGAACACTAAAAAGTTACACAACGCACCTTTAAACTTTTACAAATACATACTGCTCCTTTAAACAAGTTAAGCACAGGACCTTCAAACCATAAACAACTAATTGGGAAATAAGGCAAGCGTTACAACAAAAACAAAAGGCAACACAAAGCACATCAAACCATGCGACAGCAAAAACAAAAACACAACCCAAAAGGAATACATCAAACAAAGGGAAAATGAGCAAATTAAATGGACATGCAAAGCAAATAAGAAAACTGACAAAACGTCCCACAACAGCCCAGGACCTGAGGGAGAATTTGGTGTCAGCATAGCACCGAGCGCAAAGCAAGACGATCAGCGCACTTACCCCGAGAAGAGCCCAACGCACGCAATCCCACGGATAAGGAGGGAGACCACACAAACCAGGCCAGACCGTAGTCCCGGACCTAAGACAGCCAATAGTAAGCAGAGCTGACATAGACTAGACAAAAGAGGAAACCCACCTGGGTAAGATTGCAGAGAATCACCGTGTTTGGGGGAGATGCAGCCCAAACGAGGTTTTGCTGGAGCGCACAGCGCACCGCCACCACAACCCCACTCGAGATAGTGTAAGTACCACCCACCATTCACCTTAAAAGGTATGGCTACTCCCACATGCCACAATATCAAATATTGATGAGAAAATGTATTGACTTACGAGATCGCCACTAAACAAACTGGCATTCGCTTTCATTTCATATGGAACTTCATCCAATTAACTTAAGTTTGTAACTAAAACATTTTTTGTTTTGGTCAACTGTGTGAGAGGTTTTGGGGTCCGATCTCGAGGGTTTATCGCGAAACCTTGCGTTTTTGGTCCAAAATTGATAATCCGTCACGTTAATTGGCATGAGCGATATCTCCAACATGGCGGCACGTCCATGGCCTGAACCAGTCACTATTTGTGACGTCCGTGAAAACACCCTATACCAACTCTGAATTGTTTTAACCTCAAATACGCCTATAATACACCCATATTTTCCCAGTAAAGGCCCAATATCTATTTAATAGATCAATCATTGACTGCTTTCCCTATATTTCCTCAAGTAGGTATACAAATGAATGTGACATAGCCTAGTCTCTCCACAAGTCCTCTGGTGAACTGGTCAGTTTAGGCCATTCTACAGAATTTAGTCAATTAGAGATGTTTAAGATAACTCAAATAAGCTGAACCCTGAACCTTCCCAGCTAGCACATTTAAACTGTAAGACACAGTAAGTGCATTAGCTTAATCCTCTATTTGGCGCACAGCTCTCTGTGAACCCGTTTCAGTGTCCACATGCATGCAGTGAGAGAAGGATAAAGATGGCCAGGGTTGTCTTTAATTTAATGTAGATTTTGTCTTCTGAGAAAATGCAGTGGCTAGTGCATTTTTGGATTTTATGTATTCTTTTTACAGGTAAAGTTGTTCTTATTCATTGTCTTATTTTGAATGTGCATGTTGATGGCCTATGTGTATGACATCCAGATATAATGAATAATTGTGCGTATACTAAATTCTGTTACGATGTGCTTTTTTATACATAGGTGCTTTCTCAAAAGAGAGTATTAATGGATGTGAACAGCAGCCGTGTAAGAATGGAGGGACTTGTGAAAGCCATGGAGAAAGTGCCAGCTGCCTTTGCTCCAAACAGAGCCAAAATGGACGCCTTTATGGAGGAGAGAACTGCGAGATTGCACTTACAGGCTGTGATGATGACCAGTGTGACAATGGTGGAATCTGTTCCCCTCAGTTCGTTGGTGGTGAACATACTTTTACATGCTTTTGTGTCGCTGGCTTCACCGGCTCAAAGTGCCAGAAGCAGACTGTTTTCTCTTTTGAATCACAGGGATACATGTCCATACCTCTTCCACACCTGCAAGCTCCTGTCAATGTAACTTTTAGTTTCAAGACCGATCAAGAAGTTGGGACCCTTTTGCAGCACAGAGTGGATAACTTGCTCCTCAGCATTGAACTTGTTGATGGACACCTTTGCCTTCAACGTTCACAATACAGAGGACCCAGCTCTTTAGTTCAGACACTCCCAGATTATTATTTATCTGACAACAAGTGGCGCACAGTGGAGGCATTACTCGGGGGTAGCGTCAGCCTGATGTGGTTGCTCTGCACTGGGTCCAACTGCACCAGAGAAACTCGTCCTGAGATCATAGAACTGGAACACACCTCTCCACTCACACCAGCACAAACTCACAGCCTCACTATAGGATCAGTCAGTCACATTTGGGGATCAAATAGTGAATCAGTGAATCCTACAGCTTTTTTGGGATGCTTCCGAGACATTTTTGTGGATTCACAAATGGTGTTACCAGCTTCAACAACTGATTATATTCAGACAAATGTTACTTTAGGCTGCAGCAACAAAGACATATGTGTAAAAAGCCCATGTCAAAACCGAGGCCGCTGTGTGAGCCACGGGTGGAGGAGCTACACCTGTGAGTGCCACAGACCTTATGAAGGCCCCCACTGTGAAAAAGGTAATGTACATATACGTATAGCAGTAGTTCTCACCTGATGGCTTGGGACCCAAAAGCGGGTCACGGAACCATTTTCAGTGGTTCACGAGCCGGTCCCTGGGAACATTTCTATTTATCTACTAAAAGATTACAAACATATTACCATGACTCTGTTCAAATGACACGGCTCTGTTGTTTTGATCTTGATTTCAGATTTATTGGCCATTTAATGCAATATGTGGAAAAAATACCGTATTTTGCAATATATCTACAAATGAAATTCTTATTTGGGTTGCGGCTTGTCATCTTAGGGTAATAGTGGGTCTCCACTGGTATGTGAACTCTTTTAGACCAATCAACATTTACACAGAGCAACGCCAAATAATAGAACTAATCAGAGACAGATTGTTTTAGCCTTAATCTGTTCAGAAGAAGAATCACTTGCTTGGAAAAGGAGTGTTGCCAATTGGATGCAAATGAGCTTACTTCACCGAAATAGAACAGAATACTCATGCACCTTGAAAGCATTTGGCCACACCTGGCAGAGCTGACGTGCTCTGCCCTCACAAATGACAACTCTTAGACCATGCCATAAGGGGCCTGTTGTGATGTCTCGTCTGATTAACCAGCTGCACAGTCTTAGATAAAAGGTCTGGCTGGTCAAGCTCTTAATTTCTCAAGTAACATTTCCAAACATATACATGTGTAAATGTTGGACCTCTATAGGTTTAAATGTAATCATTTAATAATCTTTACTTCTATTTTACAGAGTATGTCACGGCAAGGTTTGGCAACAAAGACCAGCAGAGTTATGCAGTTTTCTCCTTGGATGATGACCCTGGAAACACTCTAATTGTATCCATGTTTGTCCGCACCAGACAGTCCAGTGGCCTGCTCCTAATCCTGGCCAACAGTACCAGTCAGTACCTCCGCTTGTGGTTGCAACATGGCATAGTCAATGTCCAAGTCAACAACTTTGAGACTCTTGTGGGCCGCAGCGTCATAAGTGATGGACATTTTCATTTACTGACAGTTACGCTGGAAGGAACAACAGCCATTTTGCTTCAGTCAGCTCAAAATCAGGGCTCTACAAATATCAGGCATATTCAGGCTAATTCTGGAGATTCAGTTTATGTTGGGGGTCTTACTGACCCAAGGGCCAGTGCATCCTTTGGTGGCTACTTTAAAGGCTGTGTTCAAGATCTAAGGATTAACAACAAACGATTGCAGTTCTATCCAGTAGAAGTTATGGTGGAGTCCAACAATCTGCCGCAGCTCAACAATGTTGAACAAGGATGCAGCAGTGACAACGCATGTGCTGTGAGTGTATTGCAATATTTAACTCAACATAAAATATACACTTCCCTGGATGTCTGTTGGTTTGACCCTGTGTTCTTCATAGGTCAACCCCTGCCTTAATGGTGGAATTTGTTACTCAATGTGGGACGATTTCATATGCAACTGCCCCCCTAACACTGCAGGTCGTCGCTGTGAAAAGGTCAAATGGTGTGAAATGTCGCCTTGTCCGACCTCAGCTGTCTGCCAGCTCCACTCTCAGGGTTTTGATTGTGAGTATCAGAATAAGATGTAATACATTTAAGCAGTTGAGGTGTTGGATCATGATGACGAATATAGCTTGTTCGTGGTGTATTTCAATTCATTCCAGGTTTATCCAATGTTACAATTCGTACTGACGACAGCCCTCTGCATTACAGAAGTCACAGCAACATCAAGCACAGCTTCAACAGGTTCTCTATAAGCTTTCGGACAAGACAGACTTCTGCTACATTATTGCATGCACAAAAGGACTTTGACTTTTTCACTATGTCCCTAATAGACTCCCAGCTGACATTGCAGCTGCAGGTTGGATTTGACCAAAATGTCAGTGTAGTACACACTGTGGGTCCAGTTAGTGATGGCTTGTGGCATACTGTAGAACTAAAGATTGAGAATTCTTCTACAATGCAGACTCCTCTGTGGATATTGGCCCTAGATGGAAATAAAATGATAATTGATGGGTCCAGAATGCATCCACAGGCTCTGGATTTTCTGAGAGAGGAGACAGACATTTTCCTTGGTGGGCTGAATAAATCTGGTGGCATGAAGCTGTCTGGTTGCCTAGGACCAGCTGAGATCGGAGGTCTTGTTCTCCCTTTCTACAAGGACACTGAACTAAACTTCCCAAGACCACAGCCAGAGCAGTTTGTGAGAGTAGACGGTAAAACTGTTAATTTACAGTATGGTTGCTGGGGAGCCAGCGTTTGTGACCCCAACCCTTGTCAGAATGGTGGTGTCTGTGAAGATGTCTTTGATCTGCACCAGTGCACATGTTTGTCTGAGTGGACAGGGCTTTTGTGCCAGGAGTCCACAGACAGATGCCTCTCTAGCCCCTGTGTATTTGGAAACTGCTCAAGCATGTCTGGGGAATACAAGTGTGACTGTGAACTGGGGTATGAAGGACACCAGTGTGAGTCTGAAGTCAACGTGTGTGAAAACAGTAACTGCAGTAATGGTGCCACATGTCTTCAGGGCTTGGAGAACTATGCATGTCTTTGCCCTCGGAATCTAACAGGACAATACTGCAAGTAAGTTCTCTTTATTATTTGGTAAACTACAAGGAATACAGATTTTATAGTTTGTTGTAATATTAAAATGCTTTGGCAGCGACAAAATCCGTGAAATCCCATGGTACATCGACGTGCAGCCGTAAGTCAGCTACACTGTTCTAATACATCTACAAAAGCTTGTATTTTTTCTGAAAGGATGAAACTATTTTCTGTATCTAGTCTTCCTCAGTTGCCTGTAACTGCTTGTACTGGCGCACGGTGGAACTACAGTTGCTACAATGGAGGAAACTGTTCTAAAGATGACAATTCGTGTCACTGTTTGCCTGGTTTCATCGGAGAGTGGTAAGACATATATAACATACTATTGCCTTGAACCCACGGTATTTTGTATGTTAATAGTTTGCTTTTACATTGATAAAATGGCAGTGTTTTTTTCTGCTGATTTTATTACAATTTCAGGTGCGAGAAGGACGTGGATGAATGTGCCTCAGATCCGTGCATGCACGCAGGATTTTGTGTTAACTACATCAACAGCTATGAGTGTGTGTGCGACATGAACTACACAGGTGTGCACTGCCAAATCGACATCAGTGACTTCTATTTGTATCTGTTCCTGGGATTGTGGCAGAACCTGTTTCAGCTCGTGTCCTACCTCGTCATACGCCTCGATGATGGCCCAGAGGTGGAGTGGGGTGTCCATATTGACTAGAGCTAAACTGTTAGCAGATGCAATCTTGTTGAAATGGGATGTCTTGATATGATTACAAAATATTAGTGCTTATGTTATGGTTTACACTTTATAACATACATTGTTGTATATTGTGGACACCTTTATCTCGCAGTCATAGTTCGACATGTGCCTTCAGCTCCACATTTGATGTGGAACATTGTGGAGATTAATAGGAGTGAGTGAGTACACATTCTGTGTGCAGTGTCACACGAGGATATATTATACAGTGCGTGTTAGAAATAACACAATTTGTAAATGATGTCCATTTTTGGTTACAATTGATTAAATCATCTACTGAAGTAAAGCAAATGTGTTTTATTAACTAATATACACGATTTCCATACACACATTCAAGCATCAACTAATTTTAAACTTGTAACTTAACTCACAAAAGCTACCTTCAAGAGAAGAGTTCAAACACAGAGGACAGCAAGGTTTCTTTGTACATTGTCACATGATCATTGGACAAATGTTACCCTTTTTTATGTAGCGTACAGTCACAGAGCTCTTTGTAGATCCTTTTTCGTATCTTTGGTATGTCTTTTTGCAAAAAATGCAAAGGTTCAGACAGAGCAAGGCATCTGGAATACTAGGGTAAAACATAGCACTAATTACAAAAAAATTAAAATAAAATCGAACAAGAAATCGCAAACTTCAAATCCTTGACAACCCACCTCCAATATAAACACGCCACAGTCGTTCTCATTGGTTTGTTGTGGGATTTCCTGAAATGAACAGTAGATGGAGACACCACTCCATGTTAGTACAAAGACAACTTGGTGTAGAGCTGCTCATTTCAGAAACAGAACCAACAATTCCTACCTCTTTAGATGACACTGTCCAGCCCATTTCAAAAGCGGACTGTTTCTTCTCTTTTGCCTCCTTTAACAAGTATTTCACAATGTTCTGTTGAAAGTAAAGTTCTATGTTACAAATTATTGCTCAGTATGTTGTGAATAATATATATTTAATTGAATGCTTTAGTTTTTACGCTTGCAACTTTCTGAAGACCTATTCCTTGAGAGTCATACAGAAAGACTGTCTTCTTGAAGAAATCTGCTGTCACCAGACACCAGTGAACCTCGAGGTGGACGGGTACCAGGAGCAAACGTTTTGAAAACAAATCCACCTAAAAGACAGACAATAATGACAAATACTTCAGTAAAAACGTAACAACACCACAAGCACCTACCTGCTTTGTCCATCTTTTAACTCCTTCATATCCCTTGTCCATTAGTTGTTCGTGGAAAAAGCTGTTGAGAAAATGGACCTAGTGCAAAAACAAAAGTTGATTTTGCAAAACTGCTTAAGTAATATTTATTTAATTATTTTTATATGTTTTTTAATGTCATGTCTAAACAAACTTAAACTAGTATCTTACTGGGTTACAGATTAACTGTAGCCCTATTTGGATTTGCCATACATCTATATAAATCATCAATTTCCCCACAGCACCCCTGGACTTGCGCGGCGGCACACCCTGGTTGAAAACCCATGCGCTAGAACAAGCTTCTCGCTTGGGATAAAATTGACAATGACTTTTCAATCTTACTCCAAGATTATCCCAAGATCATAAAGAAACATAAAAGTTCAGCTTTAAAGGTCAGTAACAGCTACAACTTATTACATAGCCATTTTACCTTGGAATCAGCAGACTCCATTATCAGTTCTCCATACATGTTTATCACCTGTAACAAAACCGTTAATAATAATGTCATTATATCCCAAATGTATACCAGAGTAAAGTATGTAAATGTTTTTGGTTCGAACCTGGTCATTTAGCCAGTTGTCATTGGCCAATGTTGACAAGTCATCTAACGTCAGTCTGTGCTTCTTGTATTTTATTAAATATGGGATAGTACTGACTATTTTTGACATCTCTTCAATAATAATCTCCAATATCATAATTTCACTGTAAAAGAAAGAATACACATTATTACCGAGATTTACAATACATTCAAGTAAGCATTGACTTTGATAAGGAGCACATTACCAGTCTCTGAGGTCTTTGTTAGATTTTTCTTTTAGATGCTCAAATATATCATTCTTTTCTAGAGGAATAAAACTCCCATATTTTCGGTGAAAGTCACAAAGATAATCTAGAGAAACAAGGGACAATTTCCAAAAGACAATTCAGTAAAAAGTAAATTAAAAAGGGCTGCAACAACTAATTGAAATATTGCTTAAAGTCTGTCGATCAAACCTGAACATGCTATGCCTATTTTTCAAACTCTGATACTTCATAATTAAATGGTTGAATTCGTTTCGCAAAGAGAATGATCACATTAACATGATTGCTTACTGTTTATCATATTACAGCAGTAATATATTGCAATTAAATTATTTTTTCAGGGATAGCCAATCTTAATGTAAATAGACTCAACTTCTATAGCGCTTTTCTACCTTTATCAGGCCCAAAGCGCTGTACAGTAAGGAACCAGCCACCCATTCACTCTCTCATTCATACACCAGTGTATGCAGACACAGGAGGCAAGTAGGGTGAAGTGTCTTGCCCAAGGACACAACGACAGTGTGCATTTGCGGGAGCTGGGATTCAAACCCATGATCGTCCAATCACAAGACGACCCGCTCTACCAACTGCATCACCGTCGCCCCTGTAAAATCATGAAAACCTGCAGATGGTAAAATTGTGACATAACCAGCATTAAAAGTGAACCATATGGAGACATACGTCTATACGGGGATTTAAAAGCTGATATTTACAATAAGTTTAACCACTAACCACCACAATTCTGCAGTTATCAGAATTACCAACCCCTGCCTGGGGCTGATTAAAGAGGTAAAACAGAGCAGTAACTAAGGCAAAGCAGTAGAGAGTACTATAACTTTTGTTTTATATGACCTTTTTCTGTTAAATAATCTCCAAATCTCATGACATTCTCAGAGGGAAAAGTTTTAGCTTCAAGCGTTTCAGATTTGTAAAGTAACTGAATATATTTTTCTGACAAGCCTATTCATGATCCCCTCCTGGAACCGCCACCTTAACGTGGTGGAGGGGTTTGAGCATCCGAATGATCCTGGAGCTCTGTTGTCGGGGGCTTCGTGCCCCTGGTAGGGTCTCCCATGGCAAACAGGTCCTAGGTGACGGGTCAGACAAAGAGAGGTTCAGAAGCCCCTTATGAGAGACCAACAGGCCCGGTTAGAACCATGAGGCCGTCCTTCTGTGGACGGGTCAGTCCATGTCAGATCACCCAAAAAAAATGCATTTTTAAACCCCACCCCCTTCAATTTTGATAAAATTTGGTGTAAAGGTAATTCATGGCCAGAAAAGCCAGAATTTCAAATTTCAAACTAATCGGATCAACCGTTTTCGAGATATCACAGTTTCTTTTTTCCACTTTTTCGCGAAAAAGGGCACATTCGCCTAACTTCAAATTGCTGTTATTCCGCAACCACTGGTCCGATTTTCAAGAAACTGGTATTTCTGTAAAGGGGAGACCACCAGGAATCTAACTATGACATTTGTTTTTGTATTTTGGTACTTTTTCAGTGGATGACCTTTGTATCTATATTTTGACCTTGAAAATGACACTGTGGGACACGCCCAACTTCTCTGACGCCAATAGGAAAAATTTAGCCCTATGTGTCAACTACAACATATTAAAAAAATGGAGGGGTTTTCTTTTTCATTTTCATGCAATACCAGGTAGAAGTTGACATACCCATTCCTCCAGACATCCATTCACTGTCCGTTCTGTACAATTCCATACATTTATACACACAGTGCCTCAGATTGATTTATTTCAAGATTTAATGTCAATCACAAACAAAAGGTCAATACAAATTTCAGTCTCATGTTCACTTTTTCTGATTTCTACTCCTTTTCAACGGGCCAGTTCAAACGGTGGTTAGAAATTCTGGGCAGGTCATTATGAGAAATACTGTAGTTTCTAGTTGAAGACTAGGAAATATGCAGCCCTATGTGTCAACTACAACATATAAACTGCATAAACTTTAACTTGTAGTCACCAAACTCTTCTGAGACTTCCTCCACCAAACCAATCCATGGGGCATTATCGTAGCTGCAGCACACAAAGTTCTGAGGTCTAATAACTAGAGGTATATCACCACTGCCTTCATATTCATTACTAGGGTGTTCCTGAACTGCTACCAAATCTGGGGGGCTGACCTGTTCACCGAGTTTGTAGACATGCATCTCTGTCATTGACATCTTATGGATAAATAAACATGTACCGAGTTAAATTGACCCAAGACCACCATTGATATTCCTGACAAATAACCATAACAGGAGGGTTAAGATTGCCCCAAATAACCTTTAGCAGCCAGGAGACAAAATGTAATCCAAAAACTGAACTGCAGTGTAAACAGTGATTATAATCTGGGCTTGGATCTTGGTGATGCCACAGCTTGACGAGGTACAATTGTAGCTCTGTATATACATCTTCTACACACTTCATATACAGATTTCACCAGTAGTCTATAGGTAGGCTTACATTCTATCCAAATTTGCTCAAGTATGAAAAAGAAAACCCCTCCATTTTTTATATGTTGTAGTTGACACATAGGGCTGCATATTTCCTAGTCTTCAACTAGAAACTACAGTATTTCTCATAATGACCTGCCCAGAATTTCTAACCACCGTTTGAACTGGCCCGTTGAAAAGGAGTAGAAATCAGAAAAAGTGAACATGAGACTAAATTTTTTATTGACTTTTTGTTTGTGATTGACATTAAATCTTGAAATAAATCAATCTGAGGCACTGTGTGTATAAATGTATGGAATTGTACAGAACGGACAGTGAATGGATGTCTGGAGGAATGGGTATGTCAACTTCTACCTGGTATTGCATGAAAATGAAAAAGAAAACCCCTCCAATTTTTTTATATGTTGTAGTTGACACATAGGGCTACATTTTTCCTATTGGCGTCAGAGAAGTTGGGCGTGTCCCACAGTGTCATTTTCAAGGTCAAAATATAGATACAAAGGTCATCCACTGAAAAAGTACCAAAATACAAAAACAAATGTCATATTTAGATTCCTGGTGGTCCCCCCTTTACAGAAATACCAGTTTCTTGAAAATCGGACCAGTGGTTGCGGAATAACAGCAATTTGAAGTTAGGCGTATACGCCCTTTTTCGCGAAAAAGTGGAAAAAAGAAACTGTGATATCTCAAAAACGGTTGATCCGATTAATTTGAAATTTGAAATTCTGGCTTTTCTGGCCATGAATTACCTTTACACCAAATTTTATAAAAATTGAAGGGGGTGGGGTTTAACTCATCGGGTGAACTGAGATGGACTGACCCGGACCCAGTACCTGCAGGAGGAGCCATAGGGGCTGGTGCAATGTGTTTTGGGCAGCTCCAACAGCTGCCCCCACGACCCGGCAACGGACAAGTGGAAGAAAACGGATGGACGGACGGGCCTATTCATGATCAGTGCGCAAAATAATCAGTTGCAGCCCTGAAAAGAAAGATAACAACAACACGGTTACCTTGGATGTTCTTTGACATTTTTTGACGGGGAGATTCTATTTTGATTGAAACATCTTCTGCATTGTTTTCTGTGGTCAGAACCACATCAATGGGTAGGTTCTGTTCAGCTTCCGGGCACACACAGTCTTCATTTGCTCCAAAGTTAGTATTGTGAGACAAGAGTGACAAGTCATTAACTGCCCCATTCAGGGTGTTCTGGACAGCAGAAGAGTCTGCAACCATAGACACTGACGGGCTATAATTCTTGTTGCCCTGGCACATTTCTAGTTCCTTTTCTTCAGCTCCATTGCACATATCAATAGAGGTCTCGGGCGCTGCGACATCTGAAGGTCCAAATGTTTTACATTTCCTTTTGTGTTTCTTTGTCTCTAAAAGAAGCCGAGGTTGTGAGCAAAAGTAGTTCTTGAGCCCTCTTCGCCTAAACGTGGACATTCTGAAAGTGACATTTTTGTGCCGTTTCCTCCACAACCACATCTGTAATTGTGCGTGCTTTCTAACGTGTTTAGAAATATGAGACGCGTCTTCTAAAGCAGAGTTTTGATGGCCCCATCTTCTGAGGAAAGTGTTTCTCCTTGACCAAACCATGTTCAACTATTTGAGCAAGTACCAGCCAAGACAATAAAGGCCTCGTCCATTCTGTGAGGCACACGAGCAGCCCCTCGTTCTCTCCGGACTTCTTCAGTGTAGTGCTACAATTTGAATGATGTCTGATCTGCAAGGAACATACATTATTGCTGACATACTATTTACGAATTAACATCGCAGTCCATCTTTACACATCGCAGTCCATCTTTACACATAAATCGCGGGATACCTTGTTGATATGGTGGACTGTGCTCACAGAAAAGTCGTCGAGAACATTGATTCACCGCGGTACTGTGAGGTAACATTAGCTGTTAGCACACTCTGCGGGTGACCCCCTCTAGCGGCCCTTTTAACGCCTCAAATGGCACACTCGGCACTTGAGGAAAAACATAAATGTAGGCCTATCTTTGTTTAATAAACGTTTAAGATTGTATCAAGAAAATAACCCACATACAAGATACTGTAGTAACATACCGCGGCTAACCCATAGGGCTAACCACATGATAGACGTAAATACAACTTTCAAGTCGCATGTTGAATACGTCACATCTGTGCTGACCAATCAGGTTGTCTTTTGCCCGTAACGTTATTACAAAACAAGAGAGATAAATATATACATGTAAGCACATATGCACAATGCACATGGTTAAAAGATAGGGGGAGACAGAAAAAAAATAAAAATACATAATACATAAAACAAAATGAAATCATACATAACAGAAAGAAACATGAAAGGGGAACATTTGCATCAAGATATAATACAGGATGACAAATAAACAAACCACCTTTAATGTGGTGACAAATGGTATTTGCAGGATGTGTTATGGACTTTGATGGTACTATTGTATTTAGGAACAGGTTGAGTTCGTTTATGAACACAACCTGTACGTTTATTATTTTGGGGGTGGGCGCTTATAAGCTCTTGCTTCAGCCCACTCCTTTTGAGCAGAAGGTTTACTGCTCAAATAAACTAATGAACTAAACTAAACTAATGAAGTGAAGTCCATTTGGCTTTATTTGTGCTCACTTAGTTTATGATAGTCTGCACCAAAAGGGAAAGGTCTTTGGGGATAGTTAGATTTTTAAAATAAAATGCCACTCTCCTGGAGGCTGACCCATTGAAGTAGCCAGTTTTGTTCAGGATAAGTTGTTGTATATGGGCCCATAGGTTTTGGCTGTAAGTGCAGGGATAAAACAGGTGGATATTGGTTTGCCTATCATTTTTAAACTGTCTTCTGAGATAAATATTCTGAAAAGTGAAGGCAAATGTAAATTTGCAATCATATTTGAAATATGATTAAAACAAATGTGTAAACTCAACTGTAAGCTCATATCCCCAGAGACCCAAACTAAAGTGAGATGCAATGGCCTGCTGTGTATTTTACGTTAATTGTTCTAACAGAATATTACAATTAAATATTGTAATACTAAATATATTGGGAGGTTTAGGTGAAGATGGGGCCAGATAGACAGGTGCAACGAAGGCGGAGAAGAGAGCTAAAAGTCCTGAATAAAACTAATTTCAAAGTCACTGCCCCCTGCTTTCATCATCAGAGCACGCGCTCCTATTTGCTCATTCAAGTTTCCTGATAAAATATTGCCTCTAGATAAAAAAAACAACAACAAAACAAAACAAAAACAATTGTACAGAGGGCTGAAGTCTGACTTATTTTGTCGTCTTTTCGGTTTCATAAACCAGCTAGGCTCACTCTGAGTCTGGCTCAGTTACTATGGAAATATAGTCAGAGCAGACTGAGCACAAGCGGTTTCTTCTTCGTGGAATCCAACACCAATGGGCAATATGAATGACACAAGCAGGGTATTCGCGCCATCATCTGGCCAAAATGTATGTTGGCCTAAAAAATGTGAAAAAGAAAACATGACATCACAAAATCAATTACTTTATGCCAGTGGTTCCCAAAGTGGGGTCCGGGGCCCCCTGGGGACCTTAGAGACACTATAGGGGGCCCCCAAAAAGCTTGTCTAGAAAACAAGTACATTGGAAAAATATATATTTTAAAAGGAAACATACATTTATTTTCAAATGTACTTTAAACCAGTGTTAAACTCCACTCATTGCTAGATGTTGCTTTTTATGTAATTTTAGCTGTAAAACAATAGGAAATCGCAGTAATCGCAGCTTGAATTGTTGTGCCTCACGTAAACCAGGATTTGGAGCCTAAGCCTAGCTTTATTGAGCAAGTTTTATGAAATAGCCCTCTGAAAGTATTAATCATGATGACTAATGGACGATGGACATGTAACGCCCTTTCAGCAGGTACCGAGAGATTGCCAGAGAACCATGAATAAATCCATGAGATTTGCAAAATGTTTAAAGTTTATTTACAAATCAAAGTCCATTAAAAGGCTATGGAGGAGAAGTCAGTGTCAATGGATTGGACACACAGTTCCCCTGGACTGTGTGTCCAGGGAGAGATGGTAAGATGACAGTACAGTAAGTTCTTGCCAGGGGTCCAGGCTGGGTCGCTCGCTCTGCTTCTCGGCTTCCAGGTTCCACTGATCAGTTACTGCGACCCCAGTGTTCCCCACGCACACTCTGGACTTGGAAAAACAAATCACACTTGATATTTAAAGCCACACAGCGTAGTATTTCAACCAATAAATGGAGTTAAATACAAGCATTTATTTTATTGCACATATTTCTATTGTTGAAAAATACCAAAAAACAAACAACCGTCTCCAGCTTGTCTCCGTGGAGATGTTGACAAAAGGCAGCCAAATATGAGATTCAAATTAGGGCCTCATCCATTCTTTGATTACACATTGCTAAAATAGCACTTTCTGTGTCGAGCTGCTTATTAGGAGCATGTTTTGTATTGCTGTCAACAGTACAAGCCAAAATGTTACACTGTGTGCCTTTAATAATTAAATTTTTCAATTTGAAATTGGTTTTCTGTGAATTTTACACTCTGAATTTAGACGGTTGTGTTAGACATATTGAAAAATTATATAGAGGATAAATAGAAGGGGAAATGTTCTTTTTAAATTGAAAACACTGAAATACAAATGTCAGCGACATATTTTGATTCAAATAATGACATTTTTCACACGTTTAAAATTTAAAATACACATTGAGTTGCCTTGTGCATGAAATGTGCTGTATAAATAAATTTGCCTTGCCTTGGCTTTAGGCTACTTATGCAACCCCTATAGAGAGCCTATTGCTTCACAGGAAGCACAAAGTTTTCTTGGCCTTAAATGACATGCAGCGTCTGCCAATACAAATATTCAGAACAAACATTCTGTTCAAAAGTACAGTTTCATTGAGGATTCATTGAAACTGTAGCTGATCATTCACGTTGACCCCACTGAACATGCCATTTTATTTATCTAACCTTCATTCATTGATCAATCAATTTGTACTGCTTATCCTCATGAGCGAGTGTCTGTCTTACTTAGAACAAAAATAACTTAAACCAAAACAACAAAACAAATTCAAACAAAGATGAATTCATGAATACAAGGATTGTTTGCTTGTTTTTTTTTTTCAATTACAGTGGGTTTTTATATTATATTACTTGGCTGGGAGCCTAACTGTTTGACCCCACAGTGACGCAGCTCATGGAAGCATGGTCCTAATATTTACCTTGGCAGGTGCCCTATGTTCAAAGTGGCCAATATATAACCCAGAGACGACATAAACCTCATTTGTGTGTCTAGACTTACAGCAGTTTCCGCCAGTGTGTAGGTCTCTTTTCCAAAAACATGAAGTGTTTGCCGTTCTTTATGGTTGCTGTGGGACTATTGATGGGGACATGTGCCCAAATCAATGTTCTGCATCCAGAATGTGACTCCTCTGAAGCAGAGGAGGCTGCACTGGTGGCCCAGGATTACATCAATTCTCAACATACTCACGGCTACAAGTATGCACTCAATAGGATCGAAGACTTTAAGATCATAACTACGGTACAGCAGTCGTTCTATCAATCATTGCAATTTTATACAATTATGTTTTGAATTAAATGGCGGTAATTGCGTCTGTAGCATTTAAAGTGTTTTTCCTTCAATAGCCCAATGGAGACAATACCTTTCTCATGGAGATTGACCTGCTGGAGACAAACTGCCATGTGTTGGACCCCACGCCCATCGCAAACTGCACTGTTCGACCCAAAGTGCTGACGGTGAGAGCTGCGCCCAACACTCACAGTACAAGACATTTTGCCTTATTTATTTACTGTTTAGGCAGTGGAGGGAGACTGTGACGTGGCCTTGAAGAATGTTAGTGGAGCTTTGATGGTTTCTGCATTTAAATGTAAAACTGAAGGTAAAACTAGATTCTTTACTTTGCAACATAAAAAAGAAAAGTGCTCATCATGTCAATGTGTTTTTTTATGTCAGAGTCAAGAGAAGACATTTGTTTGGGTTGTCCCACCCTCCTTCCCCTAAATGACACCTTAGCACTGGACTTTGTTCAGGCTTCTATGGTTACCTTTAACAACATGACAGAGAATGTAATTTTCACCCTTCTGGAGGTTGGAAGGATGTCCTCACAGGTTTGTAATTACAAATATATATAAAACATAAATATGTGTCACTTTGTGACACATATTTAAAAAATGTTTCAGATTGTGTCTGGTGGGACAATCATTTTAGCAGAATATGTTGTTGTGGAAGCCAACTGTACTGAAGATGTGTGTGAGCCCCTAAATGATGCCATGGCTGTAAGTGTTCTTCATGCAGAATATCTAAAACGGTGTAATACAATGAATAAACATACCATGCATCCTTCTGTAGAGCCGAGGCATTTGTACTGCCAAAGGATCGAACTCTCAGCATACAGTAGACTGCAAGATGTTCCCCAACATGGTAAACTACACAAAAACAATCACATCTTTATACCCACTTGACCAACTTCAGATGCTGCTTTTAATTGCTGATATTTTTTTAGATAACGATGGTTGATAACAGCACCGCACCTGTGGCTCCAGCTGTTCATGTACATACCGGTAACCTTTCGCCGATTCATGGTCTGGCACACCACAAGTTGAAGGCTCTCCACGACCCTCTGACCCTGCTGTCGGCTGAGTCTACAGAATCAGTGGAGATTGTGCCAGTCGCTCCTGCTCCAGCTACTAATCCAAGTCAGGCTGCTGCTGCAGCAGACCCTGCTCCAGCTACTGATCCAAGTCAGGCTGCTGCTGCAGCAGACCCTGCTCCAGCTACTGATCCAAGTCAGGCTGCTGCTGCAGCAGACCCTGCTCCAGCTACTGATCCAAGTCAGGCTGCAGCAGACTCTGCTCCAGCTTTAGACTTAGTTACAGATTCATCTAACAGTAAAGATGTTCCAATGGTTTTGGTCAAGAGAGAGGTAGCTGCTGTGGTCGCTGATTCCCCAGCAGTGCAGGCTGCCCCAGTCCCTCTTGTGCCAGTTTGTCCAGGACGGATTCGATTCTTTGACTGATCGTTTATTTTTTTAATGCAATTTTAAAATCATACATGTTAAACTACATCATAATTTGCCTTTTTTGCCCGTTACTTTGTCAACTGTATTAAGACCACTTTAAATGGACACATGCAAAAACATGTACTTTCTTTCCAACTCAAAACGACTGTGTGTTTTTTCAAGTACATACATGCAAGTCATCAAATACAAATAGGCAGAGAACACTAGTTAAATTTTAGCCTTTTCATAAACCCAAGTCATAGAGGGTGGTATTTAAGCCTTCATAAGAGCAATTGCAAAACAGCCCTGTCCTTGACCTCTGTCAACAATCTAGTCAATGACTTCCATGAACCCATTGACTGATAAACTGGTTGCAACGTGGTACCAGTTAATAGTTCCATTTAATACACCATCAAAACATTTTACTTTTTGGGACACAACAGTTCCTTGCCAAACACACCAGTGTTATTTTGAAAAATATGAAACTTAACACATCTTTTGTTATAGTTATATTTATATTTATATTTATATACACACATTTGTACAGACTTCATCTTTAACAGGTCAACCCTGAAAGACAAACAGTGTTAGTCAAGTCCAATTGATGAATTAGAGGAAAACGTACTTTTAGACTTTTTTTCAAGATACTATTGGGAGACTTGTAAAGTTTTAAGTCTGTGACCAAAAGGTGAGGAGAGTCCCTGGGGATAGTTGGACTGCCGGACCTGGGACAAATCTGCAGAATTAGGATCAGCAGGGGCGGGCTGTTGCAAGGTTCCAAGCTTGTACCCAGCAGTTTGGCCAGTATAACCCAAATCTTCTCCATCTAGCCTTTTGGGGTTTTCAGATTCCTCTTTTAAACTTTGGGGTTCATTTGGGAAATTTCTGGCAAGGTTTTCACCCATACTGTCCGTCCCTACAACCACAGGGTTGGCTGTGATGGTTTCGCTCTTCTCCTTGCCTGGTGGACCATGTTTGAGAAGTACATAGCCCCTTTGTGTTCTCTTTAGGGCATCAGCAGGTTGAAGATTAGAAATGTGGTGTTCTTGGAGTGTGCCGTAAGGAACCAACTGAGGATGATGCAGACTTCTGAAGACTGGCTCTTTCACGTCGACGTTTGCATTGTTAGCCGATTGACTTGCATACTGACGAATCCGTGACAATAGGTTTGGTGATTGTGTGTTTGAAGGTGGGCCATCAGACTGGTGTGAAGACTGCTCATTATAGGGATCATACAGATTAGTCCCCTGGGCGGGGTTAAACAATTCAGAATAACGTGAAGGAGCCCCAGTTGAAAGAAATTCTGGTTGGTCTTGGGGGTTCCATGGATTCATGTCAAAGGGATAATGAGAGTTTGCATTGGGATAATTATAAGCAGGTATAGATTCTGTTCGCGCCCTCGGCTTGTTTCCAGGAAATGGAGCAGGGTCGCCCTCTTGTGGTTGGTTGTAAGTCTGCCAGTCTTGCGCTCCCAGGTGGGGATACAGCAGTGGTGGAACAAGTGCATTCATGAATGTGTTATGGCTTGCTGGGGCAGGTGCTTCCTGAGGGTCTTGTGATGGAGCATGAAGAGGGTCAGGTCTCAGCCCAGTTGGTAGTCCTAGAAGTGGGGAATGCAATTCACCATTCTGCTGTTGTGGAACAAAATGGTAGTGGTGCTGATGGAAAGCAATGTGTAGACAGCAGTCAAAGTGTCCCACTTGGCAATGCTGGAGACACGCCATTGATGGATTCATTTCAGGTTGAGGATGCTTTGGAAACACAACTACTGTACCCGGGCGTGAAATGGCAGGGTCTTTTAGTTTTTGCGTGAAGGGAGATGGGGTGGTTGGGTAAGGCAAATGTGGGCCAATTAGGTTAAAGTATGGGGCAATTAGCTGATAATGTTGAGGTACGGTTGCCAGTGGACTGGCAGTAATTTTTACTTCAGGACCCTTTGTGGTATAGTAAAAAGGGCAGGGATAAGCAGGAGAACACTCTGGTTTTAATGGTGCAGGGGGCTGAGGAGACCACTCCGGCTTCACTGGTTCATGTGGCAAATAAAATGGAGGTATGGGTTGAGGTTCTGGCCAATACCACGCAGGGTCATAGAGCAGAGGTGTGTCCACTGAGGGATTCCCAGGCTGAGGTCCTGGTTCTTGATTAAAGGTAGTCACTGATGGCATATTAGGCTGGAACATGGAGTAAGGATAATGTCCGAAATCATCAAAGCCTGGGGACATGCCCTCTGGGTACATTGGAGAAAATGGTTGCTCCACCACCTTATCGTCAACTGGCTGAGCAGGTTGTTGACCGTACCAAGAATAAAATTGATCCCATGTATAGCTTGGGGTTTGTGGCATATCATATTGTGGAACATTTGTAGTTTTTACACTTTGGGTTGGGGTAGAAATCTGTTCAACATCCATCATTAATTGTTGAGAGCCAGCCAGTGGTGGGCAGGAGACCTTGACGTCAACATCTCCAGACAATTTCACGGCGTACACTCCACCCTTGAAATAAATAATATTTATAAGTATTGTTAAATTATGGCATTTGCATCAAAGTAGTTTAAAAGAAATAAAAAAGTACCCTCATCTCCACGCAGGATGATTTAAAGGGAAAATAAATGGTGTGGTCTTCTGCATCTGCACCAACATTACATTCGGCTGCTACTTGCGTCAGTA
The DNA here is from genome assembly GCA_021464625.1 of Proterorhinus semilunaris. NCBI lineage: Eukaryota > Metazoa > Chordata > Actinopteri > Gobiiformes > Gobiidae > Proterorhinus > Proterorhinus semilunaris. The sequence goes on along the minus strand of CM038358.1, from coordinate 18,107,378 downwards.
GCTCCCATTTATCCTTCACTGAAAAAGAGCAGGCTTTGAAATCTCAATTTAAGGACTTTGAGGAAGAAGAAGCACTTACAGTTCACCTTTATTTCTGACAGCGCTGAAGTCCAGTCAGTTGTTATAACCATTCCCAAAGGGTGACAGGTTACCATTGGAGTGTTGGATGAAGTTGTTGAAGGCAGAGTCACGGGGCAGGACATTTGTACTGGTAATCCAAACCAACGCAGTGGGAGTACATAACAGGACTCCTTAAACCAGAACACATACAGTAACAGAGCAATTGACACGTTTTGATTAAGCATATTTAAGTTTGAAGTACTTACTTGAACTAGGACAAAGCAACCGTCATAAGGAGCTACCATGACAAAATCTCGACGCGTTGAGCTGACTTTATAGCCACAACCTTTAGGCAATTTGGACAAAGAGAGAGGAGAAAGAGCACCTGGAGGAAGGAGGAATTATTAAAAGACACCAATAAAAATACCAAATTATAAAACTAAGAGCTCACCCCTGTCCACAAAAAGCAAAGACCCCGGTTTGTAGTCTGCATCTTTTACTTGAAGTCTCATGTGGCCGGCTGAACAGTCCACCGTTGGGTTCATTTGCAGAAGTCGTTCCACTGCGGCGTTGTCGTATCCTGGAAAACCATATTCTTGCACCATATTCTGCCCAGGAACATCCCAGACTGCTCATGAAGACAAAAATAAAATACATTTGTATTGCTTACTGTACCCTACAGGCAACATCAGTGAAACGGGAGTTACTAAAGTGCAGCTTTGGTAAAAGAGGTGTGATAAAAATACAATTTGGACTTTTAAAACGTTTTTTAATTAAACTATTTCACTGCATTCTAGGCACAGAAAACATAGGACTAACCATTTCAGTTTGACTTACCCATGTCTGATTGATAATCCAAGTCCATGTCAGTTGCTTTCTTTTCTTTGCCATCCGTTCTGACTCCAATTAAGAGCTTCCCATGATGCCAGCCAAGATTTCCGCTTGGTGATATACTATATTTTTGCATGCTCTGTTTTTCAGAATTTGTGCATAGACCAAGGGAAAAGAAGAGGAGCCCTAACAATATTAAAACAACATTGTTCCTGATTTTACTACACGCCATTGGTGCAGTGGGATAACAAAACAACACCACTGCAAACAGAGGCGACAACAGTGAACGCTGGAACCAGCTGCTCTGATCGAAGGCTCGGTTTAAAGAGTTGTGTCAGTAGCAGGTGCTGCTTATGATCCAATTAGGACCAGGAAGTTATGCCTCCTGTCTCCACAGCTTGCACCGATCATCAGAGTCGACCAAAGGTACCAATACTCTGAAATCAACCACTTCTTTTTACAACGCATGACCGTAAATGTTTTCCAGTATTGCTGCATTTAAAGGTGCATTATGCAACTTTAGGCGTGAACAAAATAAATAAACAATTTAATTTTAGCGACCCAGTGGCTGTATGAGTGGTGCCTTTACTTTTCATCACGGTTGCTCCAGGATCTATTGTTTTATTGTTTCTGGTAGGAGTTCACTGCAGACGGACCCTTTCACCAGAAAATCTACCAAACAATTGACCCTGGAGCGTTGTAGAAGAAACTAAAGGTGTCACGCTAACCACCTACACAATTATGAACAAATATAAAAATAAATAAAGAGTTCCATAATGCACCTTTAAGGATCCTGGTGTCAAAACACTTTATATTATTGAGTTCATTTAATCCACAAGCATTAAAATATTATGTATCCATAGTTTTGGTTGAAATTGATTACATATATTAATCAAGTAAACATTACAAAATGTTAGTAGCAAATTTAATTTTCTACAAAGATTGACTATCAGATATTGGCTATAGATAAAGTTACAGTAGCAACTAATAATCACGTTACACAATTTTTTTTCCAAAGAAATGCTTTAATGTTCTTATTCCAACCAACACCATTTCAATGTTTAGTGTACAGAGCATCATTGAATTATGTAAATATACTTCTAAGCACCGCACTGACAATTTGTGAATACATTTTTCCATGTCTAAAACAAAGTCCTTGACGTTGAAGGCCAATTGTCAAATGCATTATATGGTATTCAGATGACAATGCAGAGCTATTGGTCAATGACACAGTAAGCAAAAACTCATTTAGTGTTGTCAGGTGTACAAGTAGTGTTAATCTACACAATTAAAGGTAATACAGCCGTCTTCCGGTGTTTAAAAACGTACAGTCAACAGGTGAGGTCACAATTATCCATCTTGACAAGGTCAAAGTCAATTGGTCCACACGATCATCATGAGTGTATGAAAGATTTACACAGACGCATGAACCAGTGGACCTGTCCCACATAGATGTTGGAATGTCCAGGGCTGCAAGATGTAGTTTGGAAACCTTGTTGCTGATATCGGTACACTCGAGAGCCCAACACTACATCAACTTTGAGAGCACATTCATATACAATTACAGTAATATTATGCAATGGCGGGGAAAAACACAGAGGAGTGGTCAGTTGTTTAGAAACGGAGGGGCTCGATGGCTGACGAGGTTTTCTTCTGGCTAAATCACTTTAAAAATGCGTTCATGCAACTTTAATCCCATGCTAATGAAATATAACACAATCTGGCATCTATGTTCAACTAGCCAAAAACTGGTACATGTCCCTCAAAATAAGTGACATTATACAAGGCATATCCAAAGCTGTTACACACTTTTATTACACAGTGTTTAATAGACCTTGAAAACATTTGCGCTGAACATGACATTACGGAGGTGTCAGAAACATGTAGTGCTCTGAACCAGGATCAACAACAAAAATGGGTGGGCAATAACACAGAGTCCTTCATATAAAAGTTGACAGGGAAAAGACGACATAGTAATTGATCTATTCCAGGAAGTCCGCGAGAGCACAATGGTCAGCTTGTACGTAGATATAAAAGGTGTAATTTCCAGACTTCAGGTTCTCAGTCTAGCCTTTTGGAGTTTTCGGATTCCTTTTTTTAACTTTGGGGTTCATTTGGGAAATGTCTGGCAAAGTTTTCACCCATACTGTCCGTCCCTACAACCACAGGGTTGGCTGTGATGGTTTTGCTCTTCTCCTTGCCTGGTGGACCATGTTTGAGAAGTACATAGCCCCTTTGTGTTCTCTTTAGGGCATCAGAAGGTTGAAGATTAGAAATGTGGTGTTCTTGAAGTGTGCCGTAAGGAACCAACTGAGGATGATGCAGACTTCTGAAGACTGGCTCTTTCACGTCGACGTTTGCATTGTTAGCCGATTGACTTGCATACTGACGAATCCGTGACAATAGGTTTGGTGATTGCGTGTTTGAAGGTGGGCCATCAGACTGGTGTGAAGACTGCTCATTATAGGGATCATACAGATTAGTCCCCTGGGCGGGGTTAAACAATTCAGAATAACGTGAAGGAGCCCCAGTTGAAAGAAATTCTGGTTGGTCTTGGGGGTTCCATGGATTCATGTCAAAGGGATAATGAGAGTTTGCATTGGGATAATTATAAGCAGGTATAGATTCTGTTCGCGCCCTCGGCTTGTTTCCAGGAAATGGAGCAGGGTCGCCCTCTTGTGGTTGGTTGTAAGTCTGCCAGTCTTGCTCTCCCAGGTGGGGATACAGCAGTGGTGGAACAAGTGCATTCATGAATGTGTTATGGCTTGCTGGGGCAGGTGCTTCCTGAGGGTCTTGTGATGGAGCATGAAGAGGGTCAGGTATCAGCCCAGTTGGTAGTCCTAGAAGTGGGGAATGCAATTCACCATTCTGCTGTTGTGGAACAAAATGGTAGTGGTGCTGATGGAAAGCAATGTGTAGACAGCAGTCAAAGTGTCCCACTTGGCAATGCTGGAGACACGCCATTGATGGATTCATTTCAGGTTGAGGATGCTTTGGAAACACAACTACTGTACCCGGGCGTGAAATGGCAGGGTCTTTTAGCTTTTGCGTGAAGGGAGATGGGGTGGTTGGGTAAGGCACGTATGGGCCAATTAGCTGATCATGTTGAGGTACGGTTGCCAGTGGACTGGCAGTAATTTTTACTTCAGGCCCCTTTGTGGTATAGTAAAAAGGGCAGGGATAAGCGGGAGAACACTCTGGTTTTAAGGGTGCAGGGGGCTGAGGAGACCACTCCGGCTTCACTGGTTCATGTGGCAAATAAAATGGAGGTATGGGTTGAGGTTCTGGCCAATACAACGCAGGGTCATAGAGCAGAGTTGTGTCCACTGAGGGATTCTCAGGCTGAGGTCCTGGTTCTTGATTAAAGGTAGTCACTGATGGCAAATTAGGCTGGAACATGGAGTAAGGATAATGTCCGAAATCATCAAAGCCTGGGGACATGCCCTCTGGGTACATTGGAGAAAATGGTTGCTCTACCACCTCATCGTCAACTGGCTGAGCAGGTTGTTGACCGTACCAAGAATAAAATTGATCCCATGTATAGCTTGGCGTTTGTGGCATATCATATTGTGGAACATTTGTAGTTTTTACACTTTGGGTTGGGGTAGAAATCTGTTCAACATCCATCATTAATTGTTGAGAGCCAGCCAGTGGTGGGCAGGAGACCTTGACGTCAACATCTCCAGACAATTTCACGGCGTACACTCCACCCTTGAAATAAATAATATTTGTAAGTATTGTTAAATTATGGCATTTGCATCAAAGTAGTTCAAAAGAAAGAAAAAAAAAGTACCCTCATCTCCACGCAGGATGATTTAAAGGGAAAATAAATGGTGTGGTCTTCTGCATCTGCACCAACATTACATTCGGCTGATACTTGCGTCAGTAGCTCCCATTTATCCTTCACTGAAAAAGAGCAGGCTTTGAAATCTCAATTTAAGGACTTTGAGGAAGAAGAAGCACTTACAGTTCACCTTTATTTCTGACAGCGCTGAAGTCCAGTCAGTTGTTATAACCATTCCCAAAGGGTGACAGGTTACCATTGGAGTGTTAGATAAGGTTGTTGAAGGCAGAGTCACGGGGCAGGACATTTGTACTGGTAATCCAAACCAACGCAGTGGGAGTACATAACAGGACTCCTTAAACCAGAACACATACAGTAACAGAGCAATTGACACGTTTTGATTAAGCATATTTAAGTTTGAAGTACTTACTTGAACTAGGACAAAGCAACCGTCATAAGGAGCTACCATGACAAAATCTCGACGCGTTGAGCTGACTTTATAGCCACAACCTTTAGGCAATTTGGACAGAGAGAGAGGAGAAAGAGCACCTGGCAAGGAGGAATTGTTAAAAGACACCAATAAAAATACCAATTATAAAACTAAGCGCTCACCCCTGTCCACAAAAAGCAAAGACCCCGGTTTGTAGTCTGCATCTTTTACTTGAAGTCTCATGTGGCCGGCTGAACAGTCCACCGTTGGGTTCATTTGCAGAAGTCGTTCCACTGCGGTGTTGTCGTATCCTGGAAAACCATATTCTTGCACCATTTTCTGCCCAGGAACATCCCAGACTGCTCATGAAGACAAAAATAAAATACATTTGTATTGCTTACTGTACCCTACAGGCAACATCAGTGAAACGGGAGTTACTAAAGTGCAGCTTTGGTAAAAGAGGTGTGATAAAAATACAATTTGGTCTTTTAAAACTAACCATTTCAGTTTGACTTACCCATGTCTGATTGATAATCCAAGTCCATGTCAGTTGCTTTCTTTTCTTTGCCATCCGTTCTGATTCCAATTAAGAGCTTCCCATGATGCCAGCCAAGATTTCCGCTTGGTGATATACTATATTTTTGCATGCTCTGTTTTTCAGAATTTGTGCATAGACCAAGTGAAAAGAAGAGGAGCCCTAACAATATCAAAACAACATTGTTCCTGATTTTACTACACGCCATTGGTGCAGTGGGATAACAAAACAACACCACTGCAAACAGAGGCGACAACAGTGACCGCTGGAACCAGCTGCTCTGATTGAAGGCTCGGTTTAAAGAGTTGTGTCAGTAGCAGGTGCTGCTTATGATCCAATTAGGACCAGGAAGTTATGCCTCCTGTCTCCACAGCTTGCACCGATCATCAGAGCCGACCAAAGGTACCAATACTCTGAAATCAACCACTTCTTTTTACAACGCACAAGCGTTAATGTTTTCCAGTATTCCTGCAGTTAAAGGTGCATTATGCAACTTTTGGTGTGAACAAAATAAATAAAAATTAAATTTTAGCGACCCAGCGGCTGTATGAGTGGTTAACATGGTGCCTTTACTTTTCATCACGGTTGCTCCAGGATCTATTGTTTTTATTGTTTCTGGTAGGCGTTCACTGCTGACGGACCCTTTCACCAGAAAATCTACCAAACAATTGACCCTGGAGCGTTGTAGAAGAAACTAAAGGTGTCACGCTAACCACCCACACAATTATGAACAAATATAAAAAAATATAGAGTTCCATAATGCACCTTTAAGGAGCCTGGTGTCAAAACCCTTTATATTATTGGATTTCATTTAATCCACAAGCATTAAAATGTTATGTATCCATAGTTTTGGCTGAAATTGATTACATATATTAATCGAGTAAACATTACAAAATGTTAGTAGCAAATTTTATTTTCTACACAGATTGACTATGATCAGATTTTGGCTATAGATAAAAAGTTACAGTAGCAACTAATAATCACGTTACAAAATCTTTTTCCAAAGAAATGCACAAGACAATGCTTTAATGTTCTTATTCCAACCAACACCATTTCAATGTTTAGTGTACAGAGCATCATTGAATTATGTAAATATACTTCTAAGCACCGCACTGACAAGTTGTGAATACATTTTTCCATGTCTAAAACAAAGTCCTTGACGTTGAAGGCCAATTGTCAAAATGCATTATATGGTATTCAGATGACAATGCAGAGCTATTGGTCAATTACACAGTAAGCAAAAACTCATTTAGTGTTGTCAGGTGTACAAGTAGTGTTAATCTACACAATTAAAGGTAATACAGCCGTCTTCCGGTGTTTAAAAACGTACAGTCAACAGGTGAGGCCAGCAATTATCCATCTTGACAAGGTCAAAGTCAATTGGTCCACACGATCATCATGAGTGTATGAAAGATTTACACAGACGCATGAACCAGTGGACCTGTCCCACATAGATGTTGGAATGTCCAGGGCTGCAAGATGTAGTTTGGAAACCTTGTTGCTGATATCGGTACACTCGAGAGCCCAACACTACATCAACTTTGAGAGCACATTCATATACAATTACAGTAATATTATGCAATGGCGGGGAAAAACACAGAGGAGTGGTCAGTTGTTTAGAAACAGAGGGGCTCGATGGCTGACGGGAGGTTTTCTTCTGGCTAAATCACTTTAAAAATGCGTTCATGCAACTTTAATCCCATGCTAATGAAATATAACACAATCTGGCATCTATGTTCAACTAGCCAAAAACTGGTACATGTCCCTCAAAATAAGTGACATTATACAAGGCATATCCAAAGCTGTTACACACTTTTATTACACAGTGTTTAATAGACCTTGAAACGTTTGCGCTGAACATGACATTACGGAGGTGTCAGAAACATGTAGTGCTCTGAACCAGGATTATCTCGATAAAAATGGGTGGGCAATAACACAGAGTCCTTCAAATAAAAGTTGACAGGGAAAAGACGACATAGTAATTGATCTATTCCAGGAAGTCAGCGAGAGCACAGCGGCCAGCTTGTACGTAGATATAAAGGTGTAATATCCAGACTTCCTCAAGTTCTCAGTCATTGCGTGTGCTTTCAGATGAACATTTCCACAATGGACCACCTCTTATCCCATGACAAAAACCAATACTGGTGGAGGAAAAGAGAAATTAACAAAAGGTGAAGAGTCTCCCCCTTTCAAAGAACAAAGGGGGACCAGAGATGACCGTCTTACCACTCCCCATTGCTATAAAAGTTTCCATGACATTTGACTGCTTGGAGAAGAATTCTTAACGGCAACAATTCTTTTCTCTTCATCATGTCCCGCAATTTGAACTACGTCAACTTGAAAAACATTAAAACCCTGAATCCCTCAAGTATTTTGCCATTGTGAAGGCCTTCTTATTCAAGCCGCCTCCATGGACCCCTTCTTTTCCCATAACAAAAACCAAAACTGTAAAAGAGACAGAAAAAAAGAACTGCTTAGTTAAGACAAAACGTCAACAACATTTCCAATAACTGACTAATTATGGTGTATATACTATACATATACAAAAGCCATATTTCATCATAGACAAAGTTAAACCTATTGACGTGGAAAAAAAATATCAGGTGTATCAGGTGTGCTTTAGATATTTACGTTTAAAGAAATATGATAGAATAAAGTATATACATTGTATTAATATGAAACAGAAAAGGATATAAACAAGCAAACTAGGGTCGATTTAAAACCAATGCCTATTTAAGGCTTCGACATTACATATGAAATTACCTTTGCCTGCTTTACCAACAGAGATGTTGTAGGTGGGTTCTCCTCCTTGGCTCTTTGTGCGGATATCCATCGTCCAGTCTCCATCATCCTGCAGGTTGTCCCTTAGAACTGAACACTTCTTTGAGCCCAGGGTCAACCCAGTGGTGAAAATGGGGTTCCTGTCTTTGCCAACAAGAAGGTCGATTTCTTGGGACTGTAACAAAGAAGGGATTTGTCATTTTTCAGTTCACTTAGTTTATTTTTTTAAGGTTTAAGGCATAAATCAAAAAGTCATGATACAATATTATTTGCATTCAAACAATGACTTTATTTAACTCAAAGGTTTAGTTTAGCAAGTTGGAAAACAGTTTCTTTATTTTTGTATGTGTGTACGACATTATTACCAAGCACTTCACACAATCTTTTTTTAATCTTTTGCATTTAACATTCAAAACCAATTTCTAATCCTAACTAGGGCAGAGAATATGAAATAAGATTAGTAATGAGATGAGAACACTGCTTTAAATGTAGTGAAACATGTTCACTAGATCCACACGCGGTCCGACCGCTAATCCCGTTATTCGTTTTTCCCATAGGCCACTGTGGATGAGTTAGCTACATGCTAACAGACACGCGTCAATGTGGACAATAAAGACAGCGTTTCCTTTAAAAAACCTTCACAGTACCAGTTTTATACAGCTGTCTTACCGTGATATTACAAAAAGTACCACCAGTATGAGATGCCCAAACATATTTGGCGTCCGTATACCCAACAATGGCGCTATCCTGACAGCAGCCATCGGCCATCAGGTTATCCACATAGCTTTGCCAAGTCATACTGAGAAATTTTTAAAAACTGCTAAATGTAAAAACGCCACACAATGGGCTGTCTATTAAAACTCGTATGTACAATTTAGTGTCCGATTTATGCCTCAATTTGGCTAATGCTGTAGCAGCAAATAAAGCCGGAGCAGGGAGGCAGTGCAGGGTGTAGTCCGTATCAGATCCCTCCGCACAATGGACAGCAGGAGCGCGCCTTATGGCAGCGGGCTGTGGGAGCTGCAGTCACAAGTGTGACGGAATGCTGCGGGACAATCAACAAATTAATTACAGATGTAATTCATTTGTTCGTTTAGTCCGGCTTCAGTAATAGGCTCCGTTGTGACTTTATTGTTTACCTGATAACATTACATTTTTAGATTTTGGGAAATTACTGTCAGGGCAGACATAAAAGGTTAATTTTGTTTATTTCATTCCACACAATTATTATAGCGTCTGATAAACACAATATCAAATGTTGAGTACCGCAACTGCAGAGCCTTATTTCGGGACAGATGTTTGAACACACTGGAACCACTAGAGGCAGCGTTCTCCATCTTTTTTAAATTGATGTCGGGTATTATTTTTGCCCAGTCGATGTTAAAACTGTGGATTAGTTTTAACTGGAGCCAGTTTGGTGGTGGAGGGTGACAGACGTAAAGAAGTGTTTATTTTAAGTCTGAGGCAGAGGTAGGCCTATATACAAATACAAAATCATATTTGGATCAGATGATAATTGGGTTGAGTCAGACCCAAATAAATATAAATCGATTCAGACCTATTGCTACAGCAGTAAAAGCTGATTATTTAATGGCTACGGTGAAGCGCTTTGAGAAACGTATGGTGAATGGTTTCAATTTATACAACGCCTTTCTACCTTTATTAGCTGCATTATTATTGGTAGTAGCTGTGTTTATAAATAATATTTGCGTAAATTGAAATAACTTTATTTAATTATTTTTGCCGTGTTTTGTTGCCAGATTCCTCTGTGTATGGTAGAACTAGATATTATAATAGAACTTAGAAGCTTGATTTTTTGTTTCTTTTTTGGTGTTCGGCGAAGGCGTGCAGAGGTATTCACAAATGCCTTTACGCAGCTCTCCAGGCGCACGCTACCCACGATGCAGCGCGGCGCACACAACATAGCCATCTTGTCAGGAGTGACTGAGGGAGGTAACGGCTGGTGCTGTTTATATAGTCGATAGTTTTAAAAACGCAGGGAATTTAACCACGGCGGCTCTAGCAACTACACCGAGATACGTATTTCGCGTCGCAATCGAGTGACTTGGATCTGTAAAGTGAGCTGGTTCCGAAAACTGCTTTTGTGAAGATGTCTCGTCTACTTGTACCGACGTAGGGGGAGTGTACAGCAGCCAGTTGGCTTCATTGCTAGCGTTAACCCAGTGAGTGGAGGGCTGAGGGCCCTCCTCAGCCTGAAGTAGCTCCTCTGGTTGGGGCCTTTGACAACTGCTCAGTCGGGATATCCAGTACCGTCTGAACTGATCCAAAGCTGTGGATTAATTGTTGCGCGTTATTGATGACCAAAGGACTTGCTGAACTAGACTCCCTAGTAATGAGCCCGTAAAACGCCACAGAAGAGCGTCGGGTAGAGGGATGGCGCAGATTCAGCTTGACTTTAGTTAGCTGCTAAAGCATTTGACTAAATGTGCTGTTTAGTATGAATTCACCTCTTCGAAGCTGTAACACGGCTCGCCTCTATTGACGGAGGATAAATATAGCCATACCAGACTTGAAACGGGCTGCCAGTATGTCGAAAATGCCGGCCAAGAAAAAGAGCTGTTTTCAGATCACGAGTGTCACCCAGGCCCAGGTGGCGGCCATAGGAGCCGCAGACGACACGGAGAGCCTGGACGACCCGGACGAGTCGCGAGGTGAGGATGTGTCTTCGGAAATATACGACATGTCACGAGCGGAGTATGAGGCAGCCAGTGACAGGAGTCCATCCGAAGAAGCCCTAAATAATGTGGAGGTAGAGGCACCAGCACAAATACCTCAAACAAGTCAGCTGTCAAACAAAGTCTCCCATCAAGGTGGCCAACAGCAGGGAGGGCTTTCAACCGGGGTACCCGTCACCTCACAGCAACAGGCGGGTGCTGTGTCCGTGAACGCAACACAGACTCCGTTTAGCTCATCTCCTGCTGTTTCTAGCTCTGCAGTGAGTTGCACATCACGCTTCAGGGTCATAAAACTTGACCATGGTACTGGAGAACCGTTTCGAAGAGGCAGATGGACTTGCACAGAGTTTTATGACAAAGAATCAGAGGGCTCATTGGGAAAGTCTGGAGACAGTATAAGACATGCCAGTACCACACTGGACCCTGCTGGAGACCGTGACAGTGGCCTGGGACACACTGTGGGCTCAACAGCAGACACATCTGTGTCCTCAGCCCGAATCATATCTGTGGAGACGTTACCAACACAACCAATTCAACATACAGGCTACATCGCCCGTCAGCAGAGCCTTAGTGGCACACAGAGTGCCTTCTCTAACCACAAACAAACCGCTGTCCTGCCACAGCAGACAAGTACAGGAGTTCTCCAGCCAGCAGTGCCCCAGGGTGTGCAGCCTGTGGGGCAGAATGGCCTGCCTCAGTCTGGCGCCCACTTACAGAAGTCACCTGTGAAGCCCCCGGCACAGCAGCCGCTTCCTTTGGGCCACCACCTGACAGTGCAGCCTTCTACTCTGGGACAGAGCCAGTCGGAGTACTATCAGCCCACAGGCCAGAGTCTTCTTTCTGCGGGACAAGTGTCTTCCTCACCAATGCCTGGAGCCACTGGAGGAGCTTCTATGCCCGCTCAAATCGGGGATTCTGGGGGCTCTCTGCCGACAGGACCTCTTTCGGCTGCACTCCTCCAGCAGCAGACAGTGGGTAATGTTCCTGGTTCTTTATTGGTTAGTGGGTCTACTTTACAGACTCAGTATATTGCAGCAGGACAGCTACAACAACATGGTGCATCACCACCCAGCGCCCAAAACGTGCCTGTCAATGCAGTGAGCTCCAGTGTGCCGAGCACCACGCCTGCTGCTGTGCCCAGTGCCTCCAGTGCAGTCATGCCAAATGTGACCAGCACTGCTTTGCCCCCAGCTCTGTTCCAGAGCACGGTGGTGCAGGGGACCCCAGCAGTGGGACTAGGACAGGTGGAGGGTGCGAGTGGACGAAAGTCTGAAGGGCCTCTTGGGAAAGAGCCAGTGAAGCCTCTGATGACTGAGACCCTGCAGCTCTCCACACCCACAGTCAACAGCCTGTTTGGGATCCACATACCAGTGGATGGGGATGAGGACAGGTAACTCGCACACAAACTAACTTGCATGTTCTGTCCATACACACAGAATGGTTAGCAAGCAACATACACACACACACTGTTGTTGACTTCTGTTGTAAAACTGTACTAATGGGTTTCCCCCCAGAAGTTATCACTTTCTATTGGCCTGTATTTGTGACGGGGATTTGTGACAAGTATTTTTACATTTTACCATTTCATATTTGATTCGTTTGTGTCAAAACAAACAACATTACAAAACACCAAATCAGAACCAAAACCAGCCCAAAATGGAACTTAAAATGCCATGCGTACATTTCAGTCATATGCAAGGAAAGATTGTGGAAAGTTTTAGAGTAAAGCTGCACAATTCTTTTAAGTTGTGTATTTAAAGAAATGAAGATTTCTTTACCATGTGCAATTTACACATTACGCAATTAATTTGAGAAGCAGTTGAAATATTCTTTGCCAAAAGTGGTGGAAACTTTGTATTTAGGTTTAATAAATCCTCTTTTTTTTTTTTTTTCTATTTAAATGTGCGTTTATTCTTGCAGCCTTCCCCATCATAGCTCGTTAGTTGGAGTGTGAGAGGCAGTGTGCTCTCCTTTACACAGGCAGTAACTTGTTAGACACACTCTGCTCCTGGTGTATGTGTATCTTTGACTTGAGTTTATGAAAGCATTGCGACACACTTCGGACCCCTTCCCTGCTCTGGTTAAACGGCTAAACCCCCTCAGCCGCTGCTCGCCTCTTGGGCAGCAGTGGCCATGGCTTCAAATCCCAAACTTGTGTCTCCCATTACACCTTCGACCACTTGTTTTAAGCGAGGTTCTTTCAATAATTTTAAAGTGTTTATTGTAGTTTAATAAAAATAAGCATGTCAGTTTAGTTTTAATTTGATGATTGATCCTTACCTAGAGCAGACATACATAGTTAGGCTGACTGGACTAGTCATGTACTGCTTTGTTGTATTTAAACTTTTGACTGTTCCCCAGTGGGTCATTTTCTTCTCGGTTAACTTTAGGTCTTGATGGCGTGTAAAACTAGAGGCTCTTTATTACGTGGTTACTTGGCACCACCAGAGCAGAGCTGCTGCAGAAGAGGAAATGTAAAGCCATTCCTGTGTCATGTCATTCTCTTCCTTTTCAGAACATGTGCTTTCATTCCTGAGGTGTAGCTCTTAGTTTCCCTGTGGTGTTCTCAAGATGTGCAGAAAAGTCCCAACTACAGCATTTTTATGACATTTTGGCACCTTTTTTCTATCACAGGCAGTTCTGAAATGGGGCTGAAAAATATATTGTTATCGTATTGATATCGAGATATGAACATTCAAGATATTAAAGCTGCCTTAAGCGATCCCGTTTTGCCGGTCCGGCACTGATGCATTACCAATAAGCGCCTCTAGATGCGCCACACTGGAAAACAGCAGAAGACCCGTTTGCCCTCGGCTGCATCCGAAACCATTAAATTATAGCCGCTAAGTACTAACACTAGCAACTAATCCTTAACCTTTCATGGGGTCAAATGTTAGATCTCTATGCAGTTAGTGAACTTTTGCTTCAGCAGCATTTGCCCAATTCGACCGTCCTTCGCAGAGGAAGGGGGAGGTGACGTCACCAACAGCTGTTTTTCTTCTTCTTTAAAGTTCAGTGAAGGCCAAACAAAAGCGCATACCGCCACCTACTGTATATTGTTGAACAACAACATAGTGTCCAAATAAAGACATTTAAGGCGGAAAAAAAAGAAACCAAATGATCTTTCACATTTCCCTTTTTTTATCTCAACAGCGGTTGCATAAAGCTACAGTATGCAAATTAGCTTCTACTAAATGAAAGCAAAAGCACAAACTGCCTTCATTTAGGCTATTTACTGAGGAGGCTTTAAAACCATGTGACTGTGCTGTGGTGACTCTAACATGTGTTTTGTCACTTTTTATAAAGTTTGGCTTGTGCAGAATCTTGTTTTTTTTATTATTAAATGTGCACCTGTCAATCAACTGTGGTTGCGCATGTATCACTCGAGGTTGGGGGTGAAGGGGGTGGGGGATTGGCGCAGTGGCTTATGGGATGGCACATGGCTCCTAATCGCCGGTAAGGAACCACCAGAGATCCCTGTGCTAAAATGGCTATGATAGTTGATAGATAGTAAAATGGCTATGATAGTTCCCGAACTCCTTACTAACAGACGCTTCTTATCATGGCGGACGCTGACGCACATCTGGTTTGGCGTAAGACCTCTTACCAATTTACTGGTTTCGGATGGGTTACTCACCTTAAAGCACACACCCCTTACCCCCCACATGGGGGAAAGCCAGGTGAGGGGAGGGTGGTGGTGGTGGAGCAGAGTTCACTACTCCACCTACTGATGAAACAAATTCAAAAAGACATCGCTTAAGGCAGCTTTGAAATAAAAAAAGCAAGATATAAATGATATAGATTCTCAAAAATAAAACTGCACTCTTTTGTATTTTGATCTTTTTATTTTTCTGAAAAATTCTTTTTTCACCGAACCTGTGATTATATAGTATCGATATCGAGATATGACAAGAATATCGAGATACAATAGGATGGGAGGTGAGGGCATCAGTGGGTCCAAAATAGTAGATTTTGACCATTAAAGGATTTTTATCTTACCATTCAGAGTGCCTCAGACATTCCTTTGTCTTTTTGCCAAGAATATCGATGTCAGATTTTGACCATATCGTTCAGCCCTATTCTGAAAGTGAAAAGAGCCTTTTGCAATTGTGTATTGTCAGTGAGGTGTGGCACAGTTACATTTTTACTGGTGCCTGTATGTAAACGAGCAGTACCTGTACCTCATTACTCTTTTATTTTAATTTATTTATTTATTTTTGTATAGAACCATGAAACCGAAGATGAGCCTTCATAAATTCTTTGAGCAAAATCAGTTGTTTTTTATTTTTGTGCCAATGTTTTCCTCACCAGTGATGCCAAGGAAAAGATTTGTTTTTCTTCACCACAGAGGCGGGGGGAGTTCTCTGTGTGCACTCCCTATCAAAAATGCAGCAGTAGCCTTTCCACTGTGCCCCTATTGCACAGATAAGAGACCTGTCAGAGGCGTGTCAGCCATCTGTGCTCACTGTCACGTCAAGAACCTGTTCTCTGACCGTGTACCCTCCGGCAAATCCACTGCACAGTTGTTCTATCAAGTCTCGATGTAGACAAATGGCATTGTAAAGCTGTATTACCTATTGAACAATTCACCTCATTCAAACCGGTGCTTTTCAGCGCTAATTTTTTAAACACATTTGAACTTACTCCTACAAAAATGATTTAAGTTAGTTTGACACAATTAATATATTAGTTACTGTTTGAGTTCTGGTAGGAGCCGACAGACGGGGCCTGGCAGTTGTTGGCTACAGTCGATGTGCTGAATGACAGAGACTGTGGTATGTGCAGAGAGAGGCAGAGGAAGCTGCAGAGTATAACCTGTTGTGCCTCGGTAGAGCAGGCATGTGAAGTATGCTAAACGTAGCAGCCTTCTTCTTTGTACCGGGTTTTCCATGTCTTACATTAACACCTCACATCAGAAGCCCCTTATGAGAGACCAACGGGCCCGGTTAGAACCATGAGGCCGTCCTTCTGTGGACCCACCACCTGCAGGAGGAGCCATAGGGGCTGGTGCAATGTGATTTGGGCAGCTCCAACAGCTGCCCCCACGACCGGGCAACGGACAAGTGGAAGAAAATGGATGGATGGACATTAACACCTTTCACTTTTCACCCGCTGAAACCTTTCATGACTGTTCTTGAGAGTTTACGTAGTAGTGTTGGACATTATTAGAAAAAATAAATGTGATAAGATGACAATCTTATGCTTAACAGTATTTCATTTACTTTTGATGGAGGATAAATTGACAGCACCCAGGACCCACAACGATGACACCAGAAGAATTGGCAGTTTGTTGTTTTTTATGAAAAAGCTGTTGAAGCAGAACTAAGTAGCTCATGCCCCTAGAGGCCGTAAACACCACTGCCGGTGTCGTAGCATGTTGTGTTTACTCATTAATTGTTCGTGAGAGTAAATACTACGCTGACAGAAAAGTCAAAGGGAGAGAAGGATATTGTGCCACAACTCAATGGACACAATGGATTTTTTTTTCACTCAGACTTGTCTGTAAACACTGCTAAAGTGACGCTAGCCCGCAGTTAGCTTTGCTCGTTGGCCTGTTAGCTGCTTCTTTGTGATTCCATTAGTGTGTATTGTGCCTCTGACCCGGAGGCAGGGAAGTTGCAAGGGTTGTTTTCTGGCCAGAGAGACCAGGGGGAGATAAAAGACCCCCCAATCATCCCATTAACACTTGTATTACCCCCAGAGGGACTACGAAAAGGATTTATTATAAGTTTTATATAAAAGTTACTTCGTTTTTCATTAAATAAATATTCTCTACCAAAAAATCCCTAGTTCCCATATTTTATACCACAATTTTGTCATCTTTTAATCCACTCATTCCAAAAGTCCGGGACATCGCTGCCCCCTTACTGATCCAAATTTCTTTCGGGGGCCCCAATAATAATATATTTACTCTGTTCAAGTGAATTTTATATTATTTTACAGCTAAAATTAGAAAATGAACATCTTGCAAATTAGATTTAATACTGGTTTAAAGTAGTATAATGTGGCAAATAAATGTAATTTATTTTCAAACTTTGTGTGCTGTATTACTGTTGCAGTTCAACAGGGAACATGCTTTGTCTTTTATTTCATCACTCTTAAACAAATCAGGACCAGAGATGAGTGGGTGGGTGTTACAAGGCTTTTGTAAGTGTGTACCTCTACTACTTCCATTCTCTCGTTAAATCCTGGTCCAGTTCGGGACAGGCTGGCGATCCATTGCCCACATCGTCCTCGCAGCGTTCTGCTGAAAGTAATTACAGAGCTGTAGTCGTGAGACCATAGATGTGCAGACTGGAGATGTTGCCCTCGTCTTCCCAATATAATTTACTCTCTCTAATGGTTCCCAGCTGGCCTTAATAACTGAAGTTTTAAATAACTTTGTCTTAGCGCCTAAGTCACTCACAGAGGTCCCACTTTTCTATTGAATTGACACATTGGTATTTGGAATCTTATTGTTATTGCAGCTTGTTTAAATCGATAATTGTCGAAACTTTGGGCTAAAGTTTCTGCCACTGTGGGTAGCAGCAGTGGAGGGTGTGTCCTATGAGGGAATGGCTTTTCCCCGTTTGTAATGTGTGCACAATTATCCTTGTCGGGGGTAGGGGCCTCTGACTGAGGAAACGTGCAGCACCAACTTCTGTCTTGACTTACTCTACTGTGGAGGATGTTTGCAGCTTATTGCTTTTCACATGGTAAACTGTACAGACCGCGCTGCCCCTCCGGACCTTATGCATCCTGTTTTCAGCTGTGGCCCCTCATACTTCTCCAACTCTGATTATGCCAATATTTCTCGGCTCACTCCGCTTTTCGTACTCCAGCTCTGAACATATCAGATGTCTTTTAAGTGGGCACGGAGGCTATCAGACACGGAGTGAAAGGTGCTCAACATTTTAGCCGTTTCTATGTTGGAGCTGGGCGATTCATCAAAATCGCAATCTCTACTTTGGTCAGTCTCAATTTACTATATAATATAATATATTTTTAACGGTACCCAGCCCTAACTGTGCATCAAGTTATTGATTTTAAGGTCACATAGTGCTAAATAAAGAGCAAACCACGGACCTAGCCAAATCTACTAAAGAAAATACCACTAAGTACAACTAAAGTAACATCCCAGCTTCAATATGCTGCTAATTCTGATGGTATAGAGCAGCTTAATTTTGCTTTGATGTTCCCAGTACAACTTGTGTCTAAACATGTGCTCGCGCTCTCTCGTGTTAAGTTGTGTTAGTCTACTCCAGTCAGGCTTAACATGAGCATTTATCACAATCTATGTCGTCCATTTTTGAGTTGGATATGTTGTTGTAGTCTGTGGTTTGAGCAACAATCGTGTGTTGGCGTTGCCTCAGTCATCACCTCCGTCCCAGGTACGGTATTGTTTGAAAAAGTACAAGGAGGTCACCTTCTCTCAATAGTAGTGGCACGGCCAGTTTGAGCAGGGCTTTTGACTGGGGATGTACTGTACTGTGGTGAAGATAAGCCCAGCTGGGAATACGCCCGCTATCTTGTTTTTGTCAAGTGCGGCTGCTGCAGTGACACAAAGTCCAGCTTTTGCTATTCTGTGCCGATGGTCGGAGTCATGTGACAATAGAACTTGAAAAGTGAAAATAACTGTAATTTTATGACACACTGATGAATCGGTAGAGCAGTGGTTAGTGCTCTCACCTCACTTCGAGGTAGAGCTGGCTACCAGTAAACTTCTGTTATGGAAAAAATCTATTACGATTCTAACTTAATACTAACTTAGTGCAAGACTGCACTAAAGAAGTTACTTGGTCATTCCAGCTGTAATGAATGATAAACTACTGGTTTGTATAAAAACAAACCTATTTAGGGCTGAACGATATGGACAAAATTTCATATCTCGATATTCATGCCAGATATCTCGATCGATACGATACAATATAACTATGGGTTAGGTGAAAAACAAGCATTTTTCAGAAAAATAAAAGCAAAAGAGTGCAGTTTTATTCATGAAAATCTATATCATTTATATATTGCTTTTTTGATATTAATATCTTGAATGTTCATATCTCGATATTGATACGATAACGATACATCTTTCAGCCCTAATTGTATTATATAAAAAATAATTTTAGAAAGGTACCAAAAAAAGTCTATCTAATTCTCGCAGCACTCGGAGCACTTTTTTTACCTATTCTAGCCATGTGATTTAATAAAGGCTTTTTATATTTCATAGATGAGTGCCTTGGCCATTTTTTTCCTTTTGTTGCCCAATTCTCGCAGCGTTCAGTTGCTGGGTTCAGCTGAGCCCTGCAGTTTTCATCTTGTAATGAACGAGGCAATAGCTCCTCTATAATCAATCTTGTTCATCTACAACCTAAAACCTGCTGAAAGAAACTCCCACTGGACTGGTGAAATCTAAATAGATATGACCTACTTGTGCAGCAGCGGCAGGATGGATGGAGTGGAGAGCTTTGAGCTAACACTTGGCCTTTCAGCCCATTCTCTGTGCCCCCTCTGCCTCAACGCCTCCTGGACTGAAATCACTGCAAATATTGCTTTGACTGATACGGTTTTTGAATATAGATGATATGCGATAAATGAATTATTTCTCCTCTAGCAATGTTGACTAACTGAAAAGCTTCCATTCAGTCAGTGCCACAGGATTGGCTGTCGGACCTGTTGATTCAAAGCCCCATTCTGATAACTGAGACTCACCATGGTGCAGATTGTGATTTGATTCAAAGTAAATTAATTACACAACCCTTTATTGCTGAATTATAGATTATAGATATTATGAATATTATAGGGAGGGCTTTAGCCATAGAAATTATTGTGAAATAGTTCATTCTAATTTAGCCTTTTTTGGTCTGGATCAGTCTGGAGTTTTGATGTCGACACAGAACGGGAATCGACGTACTTTAAATGTGCGTGTTGATTGATTTCATGGAACCAACCGTGTCCAAATGATTTATGTATAATCTGTTGTATCTCAGAGGTATTATCTGCAGATTTAGGAGATTTAGTAAATGGTAAAGTAAATCACTTTTTCTTGATTGAGATTCATCCATATCTCTGCTTCAGGCCCAAAAGGTGGTGACTTCTAAATCAAGACATGTCCACTTGTCCAGCTTTACTGATTCATCAGACTCTGATTTAGTTTAGAATATTTCAATGTGTACTACAATTAATAAATGCATATGGTCTGAGACAGACCTTAGCTTGCACACAGATGAATATGATCCACTTTAGCTGAATGTAGCTCCAAATAGTTTCCATTTTATTCCTCAAAGGCCAAACAATCATCCGCAGTAGACCTGTCCGCTTTAAAGCCCCTGCCAATCATTGACTTTGATCGTAGATTCCATTAATTTTAATAGACTCTTGTGCTTCCTCTGTAGTCTCAGACTTGTGCTGGTCACTCACATGCTGCATGACCTGGCCGGGTTATTGCGAAGAGGAGCCTCCCACTCTGGAGGCTGGTCTGCAGATCAGGCACATGCAAGGAGAAGCCATGCGTCATGCTCAAGCTCCACGTGTGACTTCAGCCCACAAGAATGCAGCGAAAGGTTATTTTAGTCGGCCCACAGTTGGGTCCATTTGTTTTAAGGCCGTGTAATGCGAGGTTTGAGAAACTCCTTGAGTCTTGTAAGCGCCGGCCCGGCCGCGCATCTGTATTTGCCTCATGTCTGGGTTTACGGGGCAGATGGTGCTTTGGTTCTGTTGAGCGTATAGGGTGGCTTGAGTTGCTTCACAAAGAGCCCCTTTCAGAAATGGATATTGACATGTTGTATTTTAGTTTTACAAAGACGGCCATTGAGAGCCAAAGCGATTGCGACATGACTCTTCCTTTGCGCTCACACACTCGCTGGACTCCAGGTTGTCTGAGTCCGACCGTGATCTCAACCAATGGAAACGGCTTCGCCCCCTTAAGTGTTACTGTAGAGGTGTGTGCTGCTGGCCTGTGTTTTCTTTGCTGCAGAGGAGAGGGGGGGTCTGTCAGAGGCTTCAGTCATGAGGTAACGAGAGAGTGTGTGTGTGCACCAGAGATTTCTAGGAAAAGCTTTGGCCGCACTATAATATTCGCACACATGCTCCAAATCAGCTCCTCCTTCCCGTGTGCTGCGTTTCTGTACGAGTTGGCCGCGGCCTGGTGTCACTATGCGCACATATGCCGGAGTGTGTTTGTGAGATCGCAGGAGGGAGGAGGTCACTTTAAAAGGCGCGAGCCGCTCACGGACGGTCTCAGCGCTGTGTGTTACGGGCCTGTGTTAGTGTGGGCAAGGGTCAGAGCGGGGATTTCCTTTCCCCTTCCCGACATACATCCCATGTCACAGCACACACTGTTCCTTTGTTCTTCTTCAACACAAATACACTGCAATCTGTGGACTAACCCCCAACCTTTTTGTAGCGATACTGTGTTTGTGCCAGTGTAGTAAACCGATTACAAGGCGGTTCAGACTTGGCGGACAAGCCTGTTCACTAAATCAATTGAGTGATGGGCAGCTTGTTTCTAAATGTGCCTGAGGGACGTGTGTGCTCTCTGTGAAGCAATCTTCATACCTTTTGTTCGCCCACTCCTCTCTTCTATAAGGCACAAACTACATTAGGACACACACCATTTGAAATCTCATGTGCTCATTGTTTTCAACTGCCCTGTTTTTTTGTTTTTTTTCCTCTTTCCTTTTAATACGGTTGACACAGGAACCCGTCCAAGGCTTTCTACCAGGCCTTCCAGTCTGGCAGCAGATTAAGGGAGTCAAAGGCCCTCAGTGATAGGTACAGTACTGCGCAGGTTTGGCCTCGACTGGTCTGAACGAGTGTTTGTGTGCCATCTGCGGCTACAGGCTTTGCTTTCTACACATGCATGGTTACAGTGTGTTCAGGAAGTATTCATATCCCTCGTGTTATTCCTAAATGATTATGTCTGATACTGAAAAGATTACAAATGACAAAAATGTACAGGCTCATCCAGGCTGCACCTTTTATCATGTGGATGTAAACCTTTTAAATGTTCAAATGGAGCAATTCTTTCTATATGTTACTGTGAAGATTTTCCAAATCTTTTAAAACAATTTTTAACCTCTTAACCCCTGTCTTGACCAGTGCATTTTCTCCAGCTCAGCTTTAACCAAATCCATAAGGTCACAGCCTATAGGCCAGTGTAATTCCTCATTTGAAAGCTAAGACCTACAAAACTAAATGGAGCTTTTTCCTCACGCTGTTGCCGCGCTGTCGTCACTTCGCTTTTTACTGTTGGGTTTTTGCCACATTTCCATCGCTCTTTGTCTGTTTTTTGTTGCTCTTTTGTGACCTTTTCGTCGCTTTTTTGTTGCATTTTCATCTTCCTTTTTTTTGTCTAATTTTTGTTGTTATTTTGACACTTTATTTCCCAAGAAGCTTTTAGATTTGGGTAAAGCCAAACTGGAGAAAATATGCTTGGTTCAGGTGGGGGTTAAGAGTTGAATGTGTTATTGATGATCAGTGTGTAGAAAGTTATTTTTGGAAAAGAAATGTACTTGAATTTAGTTTCAGACTGCTAAAAAAATAAAAGGATAATAATAATAAATAAATAATTAAAAGGCATGACAACTTTGTGACCACACTGCTGCTGTGTAAAACTAAAACAAACTGCACATACATGACCCTTAGTGTGTCAGACTCAGGCTGACCCGTGATGCGTTCCTGATTTTCTAACAGTTAAAGCATTTAATCCAAAGTACGAAGGGTTCAGGCGCGTAAACAAAAATGTTCTTTGTAAATTTAGGCAGATTACAGTTAAACCAGGAAGTGGCCTCAAAGCTCATTGGCTTCTACCGAAATGAAGAAAGACGCCTAAAGGAATGAGTCGGGCACTTGCTAGTGGTTTGACCATTACTGCAGTCGTATCGTACGCCGCATGTCAAAACAATCAATACTCTGATACTTACCCTGCTATCATTTGAGCAGGTATCGATGTTTGTAAACCTTTTAATGGGACATTCCACCAAATGGGTGCCTTTTCAGCTCTAAAACCGTCCCAAAACAGTTATTTTTTCTTTATTTCTTAAATTGGCATTTGTTTAGGTGTACAAAAATGTATTGGGGCCATCTCCGTCTCTTCCATTTTTTAATGGATTTTTCCTATTTCTCTTCCTCAGAATGGTAACATCAGGGTAACAGAAATGACCAAATTTGACCAATTTGCCAATTGCAGGCTAATGCTAACTAGCACAGAAAGCATGCTGTACCAACTGAAACAACATTTCTTGTAGATATTAATTAAATAAGTTAGAACAGAAACATACTTGGATTTACACATTAAAAATTGGTAACAGGAATGACGTGACATATGTTCCCCCTCTCCAAATGTCCACAAACAGTCCATAAAGTAAAATATCAAAGAGAGCGAGAGTGTCACTGATTGCTACAATTTACACATTTTATACCTTAATAAAGATTGGAAAATCACAGGCGGGGGACAGGCCAAAAAACAAATTTTAATGCATTTTTTTTTTATTTAAACAAAATTGTTGAAATTGTTTAAAAAAATATTAAATATTACAACAAAAATCTAAATAATAGCTGTCTTTCAACAACTGGTTGTGATTGCCATTTTCTAGCTGTTTATTTCCTTGGGATGCAAAAAGGCACAGTTTTGGCGGAATTACCCTAATGAGATAAATAAATACCAAGGAGGTACTACATCAATGTATTCAGTGTTAATTTGAAAAAAGCTAATTGTTCCGCCTGGTATCAAAATCGGTATTGAGTGTAGAGGTTTGTCCTTTGTATTGAAATCAATTTGACATTATACTACTATGACAACACTCGGCTGGGAGAAAAAATATCCCCATATTGATTGATCGATCTTGATTTATCATTCAAATGTACTTTCTCATGTTAAAAACAGAAATATGGCTCCTGTAATTCATGGTGCAGACGATTTAAACCTCTCCAGCACCATCTAACACAAAATAGTTTCCATTTTATACGTCTGCGTCCACATTTTGCTTGAACATTGTGATTGACTGATTGACTAGCTTCTACTGAAACGTGGGGAGCTGTGAGGTGTGTGCATGTGCCCCTGTCCAAACTCTTGCTTGCTTTTTCTGTCTTCCTCTGTTTTAACTAATGGAAGGGGCATTGCCTGCTGAATAACTCTGAGCTCTTTGACCAATTTTTTTTTTATATGTATATAAATGACATCTGTAAAACGTTTTAAATACTTAAATGTATCTTGTTTGCAGACGATACAAATATATTTGCATCAGGAGACGATTTACAACAACTGTGTCAGATTGTCAACTTGGAACTCAATAGTGTAAACAAGTGGTTCAAGCAAAATGAACTATCTTTAAATCTAAGTAAAAGCAAAACGAGGATATTTGGCAACTGTAATTCCAATCCCCAGGAAGCAATTCAGATAGAGGGCGTTGTCATAGAGCGGGTGCACGAAATCAAATTCCTTGCGTTTACAAGGGCTCGAAATTCCCGGTTATTAGTTATATTCCGGTTATGGCAGTTTTCGGGATATGGTGTTTGACACTGAGAAATCGGGAAACTCAAATTCCTTGTTTACATGATCAAATAAGGAAACCCGGCTTTTCGAATTTAAGCTCTGTCCGCGCAGGCGCAAACATTAAATTTTTGAGCAAAATACGGTGGAAAATATTGAAAGCATAAATGTGTGGCTTGTTCTTTTGAACGCCCACTTTGGGCTCAATGTTTTGCGCATCCTCTACATCCTGAGCTACGGCAGATTGTGGATAATTCTGTACCTTTACCCGTCCTGGGTCTGTCTTTATCACCGACGCGAACCCAGGAGCTCTGGGAGAAGGTTTGAAGCCGGCGCCGGTGTGAGAGAGTGGAGCTGATGGAGTTCACCGATAGTTTGTGTTGTGTTCGACTCCTCTCTGCATCCGGAGGAAAACCAGCCGCCTTGAAACGGTAGCCGACAGTTTCGCATAAATCCACATTACGATGCTTCTTTCCATCTTAAATATTCACTACTTTTAGTTCTTTCATGGTTAAAATATAAAACTCCATCTCCTCTTGACTCCAGAAACGGGAGCTCTTCGGACTCACCGCCGCCATGTTTGTTTACGATTAACTGCACATGCGCAAGAAATGGGAAGTTTCTTAAAACCGGAAAATAGCGTTTACATGAAGTTGTGTCCCGGTTACTGACGGAAAATCCCAGCCAGAAAATCCGGGTTTCTCAAAATCGGGAAATTGCTATTTTCTGTTTTTTATAATTGGGAAACTGTGTTTATATGATCAAAGACAAAACCGGAATATTAAAAACTCCCGATAATAACCGGGAATTTCGAGCCCTTGTAAACGCACTCATTGATGATAGAATTACTTGGAAATCTCACATTAAATCTACTAAAATATCAAGAAGCATTTCAGTAATTGTGAAAGTATATTTTAAACATCAAAGCTCTACATACCTTATACTGTTCTCTGATTTTGCCCTATTTACATTATCAAATCAAAATCAAATCAAACTTTATTTATAAAGCGCTTTTCATACCGAAAGGTAGAAAGTATTGCACATTGCAAGATACAAATTGTTACCAAGCCAAATACAAAGAAGGTTCCAAGAACATACTGGTTGTTATGAATTACGTGATGAATTAAACTTCAGGCCTCAGAAACATAGCACAACTTTGAAAAGTTTTAGTCCGACAGTTAATGGGGTACAATTGTGGAATAAATTGGAGATGGAGATGAAATGAGGTTCAAACATCAACCTGTTCAAATATAAATTCAAGCAAAAGATTTTTGCAAAGAATAGAGAAGAAATGAGTTGCCACCAGGGGGCGCAATAGGATCAAATAACTTTTTATTTATTAAGGAGGAATATTTTTGCTCTCAACGGTTGTCATTCTATTGCTCAAAATTACAAATAGAGAATTAGGGTAGGCGAGCTATGGATCTGTTAAGAGGGATCCTCCCAACGGGCTCGTAATCCTCGTCTTTTAATGCACCACATAGCATAGGAACATTATCTACAAAATCAGCTAGTTAGGGCAGCTGCGTAGGGGTTTGTTGATGAGGAGCTACTGCCCTCTGGCCCGCTCTACTCCTGGCTTTTTAATGCACTACACTGTGTAGGGCTTACATAATAAATGTACATAATAATACTCACAGAGTATAATATATATATTAATATGTCTTTATAACATAAAAATAGTAACTTTTGGTAATACTAAGAATGTTAGGCCTGGTAACCGTCTGAAAGAAATGTAATGATCGCCTTTTGTTACTTGCTTTGTACTAGACTTTGTACTTGAAACTAGACCGTTGTTGTAATTGTGCTTCTTTTCTGTTGTATGAACACTTCAAACAGTGTTTTGTAATTATAGTTCTTTGTAAATAGTTTGTAAGTATGTAGCATTATCATAGTTGTTTCGTAATTAGTGGTTACGTAATCAGTATTGCTCCGTTTTGGGCCATGGTCGGATGCTGCGGGTGTGTAGGGTCTATTTTGTTTTGCTGTTTCCTTGTTGCTATTTTGTTCCTTTGTTGTTCCACTATGTTCTTGTGAAATTATGATTTTAATTGTATTGATTTTGGGGGCGGGCGCTTATAAGCTCTTGCTTCGGCCCACTCCTTTTGAGCAGAGTGTTTGCCGCTCAAATAAACAAATAAACTAAACTAAACCAAAATGAAACGGGAAGTTGACAAAACCATATCTAAGGGACAGGAAATGAAAGTGCCTGAGTGGAGTATACTTCTGACACATCGCCAGCCTCTCGAGTGACTGCACAAATGCAAGCAGCGCAGTGCATTTGTGCACTGCATCGTTATTGATTCAAGCTGCTCGGGTAACACAATAAAATATTCAATATGGTACAAAATTAGGAGCGTGAATTAAACTAATTGTTTCTGTTGGTTGAAGTTGGATTTGCTCCTTTTATGAGTAGATTATTCCGCTCGGCTTAGTGCCTCTGTGCTGTGCACCTGTTGTCCCTGGGCTCATGAGCCGGGCCTCGCCTTTTCAGCATGTTCGAACACTTCCTCAAGTGAATTGTAGAGACACCTCTTTATTCCTCTGCATCGCCTGAGGACACTGCAGGTACCAACAATTAAGCTAAAGCCACAAACTTATCAAAGAAGTATTCAGTCAATTTTGATCATTTTCCACCAGTTGCGAGAGCGTAAACTTCACTGCCGCAAATGGTTTTTTTATTATCGTTGCTTCATTCACAGGCCAATGGCAGCTCTACGGCCGCCGCTGCATAATCAGTAGATGGAGTCTTGACTAACAGTGGCTTGCGCAGCCTCTGTAGCTTGACCCCAATGACATCAGTAGTTGCGTATTGTTTACTTTGTGACTCTAGTAAAACAGTGGAGCCACATTTACCAAGCCCTGCCTGAGCACACTTTTGTTTTAAGTAGAGATCCCAAACAAGTTTCTGGCTTTACCATAAGCTATAGAGGCTTAAACAGGATCACATGCATCAGGGGTCAGCTTTAAAGAGGCAGCGACATCCTAAACACGAAGTGCAATCTCCAGTGTGTCTCACAGCTTAAGTAAAGGGGCTATGTGGAGTTTGACAGTTTTGTGCTCGCAATTGCCCCTTCAGGTCAAACTCGTAACTGCAGCCTCGATGATCAGCTCGTGCATGAGGCGCTCAGGCTTTACGAGCACCAGAAATAACAGTCCCGTCCGGGTCAATTTGCAGGCATGACTTCAACTGAGGTAAGAAACGTTACCGTTTTGTAAGATATTTAAACCAAATCAGTTTGAGTGTATATTTTCCAAGATGTGATACTTGAGCAAATGCAGCAAAGTGAA
The DNA here is from genome assembly GCA_021464625.1 of Proterorhinus semilunaris. Taxonomy (NCBI): domain Eukaryota; kingdom Metazoa; phylum Chordata; class Actinopteri; order Gobiiformes; family Gobiidae; genus Proterorhinus; species Proterorhinus semilunaris. The sequence continues at coordinate 18,079,505 of CM038358.1, read as the reverse complement.
TCGAGTGAAGACGCCAAATAATACAAATAAACGCATAATTTACGTTTGGAGGAGACAGAAAAAAAACCTTGTATACTTTGTATGCATAAACGCAGGCCTAATTGTAATAATAACATAATTCCACTCGTAGAAATGCTACTAGGAAAAGCCCCAGGCTCACATTAAATCCGGTTAAGGTCCGGTACGGCGTCCGCAATCTTAGAAAGTCATTAAAACCAATGTAGCACACTCGCACTGCTCCGCGAGGTCCGGGTCCGGCTACCGAGGCCATCCGGAGCCCCAACGGATCAAGCTGACAGAAAAACACGAGCCAAACAGGAAGTCGGGTCTCGTGAGAAAAGAAGATCCGGTGTATTTCAAAATAAAATCTGTCCGCTTACTACTTATTTGGTCTCGTTTACCACCTGTACACGCATGTAACGTCGTAAATGTAAACATTTCTCCATTACCAGTGACACGGGGGCACTAGTGTGTTTAAAGCATCCACTTCACTGGGGAGAGTCGTCGTACTGGCAAATACGGCTTTGTATACATTTATTTGTGGTTAAACTTGTGTATAAGTCCCTTTAAGTAAATTGTGTATTAAATGTGATGACTGCTTTAGATTTAGGCTACATTTACAGGTCAAAACTGGCCTGTTAAAAGAAGAAAAGCAAAATCATGACCTACCTTTTATCAAAAGTGAAAACCAATTATAATTATACACAGTTGCCCATTGTGTCCAATTTCCTTTTTGAATATTTAAGTTACCCCATTATCCCATTGAATGTTGGCAAAACTTAAGAAATAAAATTGCACATTTAAGAAGTGACTTGTTGCATTTGTGGCATTAGAAATATACTATTGGGACATTAAAATGACATTAAAAAGCAATAGATTTGACTTGTTGTAGAAACACTGGTTCAGCGGTAGGGGAAATGGGAGGACCCAGAGGAAACCTACGCAGACACAGGGAGAACATGCAAACTAAGCACAAAAAGGATCGAGCTTGGAATCAAACCTGGGAACTTCTTGCTGTGAGGCACGAGCGCTAACTGAATCACCACTTTTCCGCAAATTAGTCAAATAATTTAGTAACGTTACTCTTCGTAAATATTTGGCTACTTAAGCCTCCTTGATTTTACAGATCAGAAGCATTCGATCCAAGCAGAAAGTGTCTGTTTCACATGACATCAAATCCAAATGTCAAAGTGAATTCAAGTTTAAAATACTATTGCAGCCTGTGAGTCAGAAGTAAAACTCTGACCTTTATATTAAAGCTATATAAAGGTCAGTTAGTGGAGGACTAACTTGTGACCTGCTCAGCTCAACCTTGTCCCCCCTTAGTTTTTGGCAGTGACTGTGGCGGCTGCAGGCGTTCAGTGGCTGCCATGTTTGAGGTGGTTGATATCAGGTCACAGCTAGATGGATACCAGGCGTGTACAGCCGTATGCAAGGCTAGAAGTTTGTAGCGTGAAATAGTTTTCTTAATGTCTGAATTCCAAAAGTAAAGCAATAAGGGTGTAGCCCAACTTCCATTGAAACTGTTTGCACCTCTTGGCACGAGCCAATGGAGATCAGGAGAGCAGCTATTGGCGGGCCTGTCTGTGACACCCCGTCTAAATCAAAATTACATTTGGTCCATGTTGAAGCTGAGGTTGTTGTTTTTTCCTAATAAACGGTTATGCAAGTGCATGTCGGGGGTTGCACAATGTGTTGCGGACTGGTCTGAATGGGACTAACAATTGCTGTACATTCTTGCTGCTGAGTCGTGCAGAGTTGATGTATGTGTTTGAATGACAGCAGATGTGTTTTACTAAATGCAGAGCTTGTTCATGTTGTGCCATCTCCACTGTTAATGTTAATCACGTCCTCGCTGTCACATCAAAGGCAGCAGAGGTATGGGGAACATTCTTGTTTAAGACGGCCCTTTGATAACAATCTGCTGAGTGCTTCCGCTGGCCTAAAGAGCCCTGTAGATGGAAGGAACAGAACATATTGTCCTCAGGAGCAGTCTTTTAACTTGGGGCATAACACACCACATTGTGGTTCCGCCAGGTGAGGTTGTCCCATCATCCTTTGCTCCATCCATCCTAGCATTATGACACAGGTTTACCTGGGCCCATTCTGCATCAAGTTTTACATGTATTCAGTAGCAAACAATGGTCATATCAAATAAACCGTTTTTCCACGATTAAACCAAAACATTATTCTTGTCGAAGGAGAGCAGGGCATGTGCTAATTTCCATTGAAGTTGGTTTGTCTGGTTGTTTGTAAAATAGCCTTGGTTTGCATCTGCAAAATTCACACAACTTCATTCATTCATTCATAAACTTATGCTTAGGAAAAACCCTCCAAACTGTGCTTCTCTTTTATCACATGATACAAAGTAGAGGACATTCAGAGGATTGAAAGTCTGAGTCTAGGTTGATTTATGCTTTTATTTGTATAAACGATTTGTATTTGCTACTAAACTGCCGTGCAGCCAGTACTGTAGTAATTGTTCGGCCAGTTGTATTTCACAGGCGGGGCCTGTGGAGCGTTCGGTGTGTGTCCCCGCCCCGCTGGTTCAGGTTTCATTTTTCTAAAAGTAGTCACAGTGCCTGCTTAAAACTGCTTCGGGTCTGCTGTCCTGACCTCTTTTTGTGCTGCCAAGTTTGAGCAGAGGTGCAGTTTTAGCGCCGGTTAGGGTTGACATCATGCCGTGCACGTTCTCCTTCAAACCGCCGTGCTGCCCCGGGTCAGCGCAACAGCAGACGGGCTACAGGCCGCTGTTCCTACGCCCCTCACATCACAGGTAATCAATCACCTGCCACTCACACGAACTGGAATGATCCTGAGGAAGGGCGGTGTTGCCGTTACGTTGGAGATGGCACTTTTCAAATGCCTCATGGATGTGTCTGCTGCTGCTTTAGTCTGTTTGACCTAATTGTCTGATTTGTTAGTGGCTCTCGCTGGCTCTTTGATAGCTCTTTTATGCAAAACCGTGTACACTGTGATTTGATCTAGACTCCCCTCACAGTGCGGCCATAATGATGGCAGGTCGTCATACTGTATGTCTCACACGAGTCATAGACTGTAAGGTCTGTCCTACATTCTCCTGTGCACTGGTTGGCTGAGTACCAACACTTGTTCCTAGTACTAAACCACATGATTATTTATATCCGTACCATAATCTGACAATTTTCTCTTGTTTTACAGTGCCTCGGGAACCAATGTTGTTGCCATAGACAATAAGATTGAACAGGCAATGGTAAGTTAAATACCAACACAATACAAAAATCTTGATTTTAAATATTTAGTTTAAGCCAGGAACTGGCCAAACGGTTCATCTGACACTTATGAATATGTGCAAACTTGTAGAGACCCTGCGAATCCCGAATACTTTGTGATTGCTTCTGTTCTTGTGCTCTTGTCTGTTGTAGGACCTAGTGAAAAGCCATCTAATGTATGCAGTGCGTGAAGAGGTGGAGGTCTTAAAGGAGCAGATCAAGGAGCTCTTTGAGAGGAACTCTGTTCTAGAGCGAGAGAACGCTGTGTTGAAATCCCTGGCCAACAGTGAGCAGCTGTCGCAACTGTCTACGCAGACAGTGCCCAGCTCCACACCTCCTCAGCCTGCACCCAGCCAGCCTCCACTCCTCACCCCCAACCCCCAGCTCCAGACTCCGCTTGACCCCAGCCAACAACTGCAACCCAATGTCACCTCAGCTTGAAGCGCTATTCAAATGTACGAGCAGCGTTGTCTTGACAACCTATTACAGTTAGTGTATGTGAAAATTCAAAGAAGAAACTACTTTGTCTTCTTCGCCACCAGCTTGACCACAGAGTACAGTGTACATTTGTGTGTGCGTGCCAGGCCAAGTTGGCGACAAGCGACTGTGAATTGGTGTTGAATGTCTGTGCATCTGTACTGTGGGCCTTTCCAGTGTTAATGCAATCATTGAGACAAAGTTATATATTGAGGTGATAATCAGGCTGGTCATGGTTCCTACAGGCTACAGTGTCCACATTGGCTGACTGCTGGGTCCAAACTTGCATTGAGATGCCTTTAGCTAATCGCGACAGACCTGACACCTGCCCCAGACAGAGCGTGAACTGGTGCGCTTTACCTCCCACGAGGGACAAATAGTGTGATTGTCAAAAGAGTTATTTTTTTAAATGAAATAATCTGAGTGGGTAATGGGGTATTTTAGCCTTGCTGTTTCATGTTTAAGAAATGGGAGAGAATGAGAGCCATCGCTGCCGTTACTTTTACATAAAGTCAACCTTTGCATCAGTCTTGAGTTCTACTGTTTAGTGTTTTATTTATTACAGGGCTGCTAATTCCATAAATGAACAATTTCTCCAAACCTGTTTAACAGTCTTTTACAGTGTTTCAATAATTTATGTTTTACATCCCTGGGGCAATTTTGAAAGGCAGAAACAAATCCTGACAAATAAACACTACTCAAATTGATTAAATTCAAAATCAAATGACTTAAGTATTAAGAGCCTTGATGGGTGACTCCTTGACTCAAACACCCAAATGAAGATGTCAAATCTGTTTAAGATTCCTGTTTTTTCCCCCACAATGTTTTTCCTGAAGGGGGCCAGGGGGAAAGCTGTGAAATCATTCACCCTACTTTGTAACCAAAGATGCAAAGCTGTGTAAATTGATTATTTTTAAATGCACACAATTTGTTTCTCCTCCACAAATTTTGTTGCTGTTTGGCATGTTCTGCATGATCTGTAATCTTCAACCACTTTCTTACCTCATTTTTATTCAGCACTCTTATTGTAAGATGGTCTGTGAACAGTATAATGGGAGAAGCTGCAGCAATGGCAAGAGAAAAAAACCTAGTGTTACTGACACTAGTCACAGAAAATGAAGTGAGCCATGTTTGTTCATTCAAAAGGTGTTTGAATTTCATATGCCAATAGTTTTGTTACATTGCAAAATTTAATGTATTTAAAATAAAAGCAATATTCAGAATCCAAATCCACTGGGCTTGTCTTGCATACTCAACACTGCATTAACCTTGTTTGCCATGGATCCAGTCAAATGGAAAAATCCCATGACATTTGTCAGTTCCTTGGCGAAATGTACAAAACAATTACGTTTACATAAAAAGAGTCCTGGACCAAGGTAAGTGTCTTTCATGTTGTTGGATCCTTCGGTTACTTCACATCCACAAGATGAGGTGAGCACAACACTGACAATAGCGCCATCAAAAACAATGGAGGCCCATCTAAAAGTTTGTGTGCCTTCATCCTGTCTGAAGAGGATGACAAATCAGTCCGAAAACACTCTGGGTCCGTTAGCCTACAGTCACAAAGCGACTACCTTTGCTATGTTGTGCTTTGGCTGTGCGCTGGTCCTTCATGATCTGAAAACGCTCATTTAAAGTCATGGATGTCTGCTGGAAAAGCACAGCACAGTCAAAAGTTAAATAAAACAAATGCTTAGTAATTAAGATTATACATGCACACTTACTGGCTTCCCAACACTATTGATATCAAACTGCAGTGCCACTCCTTTAGGGATCTTCTTTTCTGTTGTTTCGAGTTTGACAGGGAGAGTTCTAACAGCCAGCGGGTGCAGGGTATATGCAGTGGGAGGTCTGAGGAACAGACCGGTTATTTTACATCTACCACAACACAAAATATGGTCTGTAAAAAAAAAGAAAAGCTTACTCTGGCTGAGTTCTGGCTGTAGGATTGTCAATAGAAACAGTCAGGATCCCATTATTGGTTGATGTACGCCACCTTGTGGACACAAACCAGATGTGATGCATATTATTCATTTTGTGATATACAGTACATTGTTTATGTAAAACATTTCATTTGTCCATCAATCCATGTAAGGTTTTTATATTTTGTATATTGTCACCAGAGGAATATCTACTCACTGTCGAGTCCTCACAGGTGGATTTGGCTTTTGAACCTGAGCTTGAATCTGAAAGAAGAATGGGATATTTTGCCAAAATATCTGTATACAACCCCCAAAAAGATATTCTGAAAAAGGTTTCAAATAAACCGCTACTTACAAACGAGGAGCAAGTTATAATATCTGAGCTTGAGTTTTTTAATTAGTACCATAGACTTTTTAATGCTGATGTACAAAAACCAGTGTCTTTTGGGACCACCAGGTGGTGGTACTACAGCAATGTCAGCTCCCCACCATGAGGACCATAACGCGGATCCGCAGCAGGTGCGGTTGATTACTGTGTATTGTCACTGACATGCTCGCCAACGTGTATTAAATTACTGCGTGTGGTGGCAGGTGCAGAAGAGAGTGTTGATCAGTCACTACGTGAGGAGGCAGGAGTCCAAACACACGTTCAGGAAAAATGTATAGATCTGAATTTGGACCAACATAACCACCTCTACTACATCGTAAAGACCCAAGTGAAATGGAAATATCGTCTGGAAAGCGAAGGAAAAGCTTTATGACAAGCAGCTGCTGTGGTTAGAAATGCCTTTCCCAAGCCCAGGCATTTGGATCCGAGGAATTATACGCTTCAATAAACTTATGAAAACACGGACCCAATAAAGAATGCACTGGATTACAAACATGTTTTAAAGGGGATTTTTCCACTGTCCCCAAAGCGAACGCAAAGACTCAGGAATCAATTGTCATTCACATCTTAGTGCTTAGCAGCAACAGCGCAGATTTTGTTTTTAAGTGAACACATGCGAGCGACAGCGCGATGTGTGCAGTTAAGTGTGCACGTACCTTAAGTCCTCTGCGAAACAGAAACGTGGCTTGCCGTGCATCTCTCTGAGTCTGAAGTGAAGGCAAGGGTCTAAATGGGGCCAGAAAAGTTGATTGTCAAAAATGGTTTAAGAGACTTTTATAATATATGCACACGAAGACAAAACGCGTATATTTTCAGAAACTTTCTTTGTAAGCACGAAGCCAGCTCAGTAAATGTGTGCGTCCACATGGGTCGACTCAGGTCTGTGAAAACGGTGTAATTCATCTGCCAGGCCTGTGTGTGGCGCTGTGACGCTAACACAGATAATAGAACAAGATGTAGAGGGCGCATGCGCAGTAAACTTTTGTGGAACGTAAACAGTGAAAATGAAACGGTTTCAAGGATTTACGATTTACAGAGGAGGCGAGTTTATTCTTCAGACGTAACGGGACTAAAGCAGAAAACCCTGTCAGTGACCGGACTTTGACTCAGTCCAAAAACACAGACTGTTTTTCTACTTGTCACCTGTGGCTCACGGACTCCAGTGGAGCAAAGGGGAGTAAAAACATCATAGATCCATGAGTAAAACTCATTATACGGTCACTAGATTATGGATAACAGACGCCACTCTGGGGCTGTGATGTCATCGTTTTAGTAAAGGTTGCGGAGTCGTTGTAACAGCGGCGCCACGTAAACGGCGTTTTGAGATCTTTCCACTCTGGGACCTAGTTTGGAAAATGTTCATTTACAGACCCCCAAAACGCCGGACTCGTATGGACGATACACTGGATTGATAAAATATCTTTGCGTTTAGTCCTCAGCTTGACTTCGTATGGACAGGGCCTTAGAAAGACCTGTGGTAGGAGCACACTGAAGACATTAGTGAAGAGGTTACAGGCACCTGCGTTTGAGTTGAAACGGTCTTTTGACTGTCGTTGGATTCAAACTCCTTGGTGATTCTGGTTGTCTGTTGGACCTCCTCTGTCCCTCTTGTTTCCTGTGCTGGTTTGCATTGGCAGCGTTTTGAATAAAAGGTGGCATTTTCGGTTTGGCCCTCTGTAACAAGAAGCAACAGAATCCCATTGGCAACATTTGTAAATGCAAAACTTTTGTTATGAAAGTAACATTATCAAGTTGAATAACATACACCATCCTGCAATATCTCTGATGCAACCAGTGAGAAGCAGTAGAAGGCTGCTTAACACTTATGGTGAGTGCACCATGTCAGTGATTTCGACAGGAAATGAGCATGTCTTTTATATTACTTTTGAAATATTTGCAGACTAGCATCAATGGAGGTCACCCATGTGTAGCATGTCCTCTGAACCGCTGTGAGCACCTTCATATCCTCCAAATGTCTTAAGGGAATAGGCCACTGTTTTTACAGACCGAGATATGTTCTTACTTGAGCTTAGACGAGTTGATGTGCTAACTGTCTAGTCTTTACGCGTGCGCTCAGTCACGCAAAAAGACCAAAGATGTTGTTAGTATTTAGCCTCTCCTGTCCTCTATGGGGTTGACGTTAGAAGCAACCAAGCTCTTCCACGTTTCCCCTATTTAAATACGGTTACACAATCTAATTATAGTTACACAAAATTAAACATGTCAATTTTCTAAGCGGATAAAAAGGGGTACTATATTGTAAGGCGTAATAACATAGGAGCACGTCGACGTCCACGCAGTAATAGCTTATATAGCTAAATGCTAACAACATCTTCGGTCGTTATGCGTGACTGAGCGCATGCATAACGACCAGACAGCTACGCAACAACTCGTCTAAACTCAGGTAAGAACATCATCTTAGTATGCCTTTTAGCCTCTTATGCTGCCTTTATGTGCTCTGGTAAAGATGATCCTTTCCAGTTGTGAATTGAAAATTACGAGTGCATTGTGTTCAAGTGCTTTAGTGTCGTAGCAAAGTGAAACATTCGAAAAAAATACACCACAAACAAATACATTGTGTGAGAAAGTCTTCTACAAACCGCAGCTACTTTGCATCTGCTTTGATCGAAAAAACCTATAAAGATTTTTTTACAAAACGAGAAGCGGAAAGAGTAGATAAATAGCTAAATGCATAGTGTCGGTTTCATAACAATCAGCTAAAAGACATAAAAATGTGTTTAACACTGTGTTAAAAGGTCAATGGTTATCTCATCTCGGGAACTCGGGCATCGAAATCATTTCCCAGTTTCACGGTGGAAAATACGAGGCGGTGTTAAATTTTCCACCCAACAAGTGGTATTTACCATAATTACGAGACCACAAGAAGGCAGCATTAACTCCCACCTTAAGCGAGGGCATTTCCTCCAGTTAACAGTGTAACGCCACATTTGAAAGCTGATAACTACAAAACTAATATAAGCTTCTCCCTCGTTATGATTGTCACGTTTGTCACATTTTCGTCCTTTTTAGTTGTGTTTTCATTACGTCGTTATTGCCCTTTTGACATGTTTTGGTCACATTTTTGTGGCTTAATCACAGTCACATCACACACACAGGAAAAACGAAACGCAACAAAAAAAAACAATGAACATATGATAAGAACGTGGCTTTATCTCTTGTAGGCCCCATGTCAACAAGTGTAACCAACCAACAAGTCCAGATGTGCATTTTTTTAATTTATTCATACAGATAATTGGTCTATCCTACTTACTGTGATGAATCCTTGCTTCCCTTGTGACCCTGTGGTTGCTCTGTTGATCGTCCCCAGTCGTTTCAGCAGAGCGCCTGTTCTTCGAGATGCCAGCCCCGTAACAACCCCCTGTCCCCGTCTCCGAGCTGGGAGGACAGGCATCCTTCTGTTATTCTGTTTGGGGACTCCTCTTTGGGACAATCCAACTCCTGATCACAAAAATATAGTAAAAAAATAAATTAAAATTAGAATGTCTTGATTAAATAATGGACGTTGTTACCTATTTGAATGGGAGCAGCACCTCTAGGCTTGACACCTTTCCCTTGCATTAAACGGCCTTTCTTCTTCACTGGTCTGCGGTTCACGGGTCCCTGTTTCTTGTTGAATTTCTGTTCTTTTTTGTTCAGACGAATGATATCATCTGTTGAGCACAAAGTGTGAAAACAAGTGAATACAGGGGGTCGGCTGCGATGACACTTCAACTTGTTTCAGCAACCAGTTAGCCAACATAAGCTAACCCCTAACATGCCTTTTGTTCAATACCATGTTTGATTTCGGGGTGCTTACCTAATGACATGTCGACCTTGTCCATTGCTACTGCTTTCTTGCCGCGTTCGGAGTTGATGCCACTTGCACTCATCCTTTAAACAAACAAAAAAATCATAAAGCTGAATGCAAACCGGTGACTGACAAGGCAGCTTGGTCGTCGTCTCTTTTTTTAGCCCTGCGCGCCCCTCCCCCTTACGTATCATCTTACACGCACGCGCGAAACTAACCGCATTGCATTCTGGGAAGTGGAGTCCAATGTGGTACAAAAAAGGAAAAAAAATACTTGGAGGTTACAAAACTCGTACACACGCGCTCATGTAACTGGTTAAATAAGGGAAAACACGTTAGTTACGTGTTCGTGCGTGGCGATACCACCCGTCCGCCTCTTCGTGTCTGCATGCCGTGGACTCTCTGGAGCACGTGGGTATTCGAAATAAACGTTCTAGTACGTATTGCGTTTTGTAATATTATATGTTGTTAATTTGCAGATTTTGCTTCAGAATACCGAAAGGCCTGTTTAATGCTTTTAACCAAAATCCTCTGCATACAACACCTCTACAGTTTCGCGTCTTGTGCAAAGCTGTCATGTCGCCAAAACGCAAGGCTACTACTGATGCTGGCGCCGAGAAGCCAAACAAGCAGCCCAAGGTTTCTTCTGAGAAAAAAAAGGACGGCTGGCTACAAGACGAAGTGCTGCAACAAAGGGCAGCAAAGAAGGAAATGAAATTCAACAAGAAACGGCTCCGATTCCTCACGGATGATCAGAAAATAAAACGAGGAACAGAAGGAGTGCTATATTGGATGAACAGAGACCAGAGGGTCCAAGGTATGCTACATCATATCAGTTGGCTCTATTCACTTCCCCACTGAGTATTCTGATATTTGTTGCGTTTTCAGATAACTGGGCTCTGATCCATGCACAACGACTTGCCTTGAAGGAAAACCTCCCTCTCCACATCTGTTTCTGCCTGGATGTCCAAAAATCCAAGCTCTCCACTTATAGACATTTCAGTTTCCTGTTGAAAGGCCTTAAGGAAGTTTCACAGGTAGACACATAAAAGTCCTACAACTCCAAAAGAGTCACTCTAGTAATTATAAAGACCAAATAATGGTTACTATGGCATAGATGGATATTCACTTTTTGACTCTTGCTGAGGATTAATTGGATGTTCTATTTTGGTATGTCAGCTATCATGAAACATAATTAAAGCATTAATTAACACTGCATTAGTTTTCTACTGTAATTCACTGTAAAAGAAAAAAGACGTACTTCTCACTATTACTTGACATGGTTCATTATTAAAAGCATGTTCTATATTTGCTTCACTCATTAACTAATCCTAAATGGCTTTTTCTCCCTCAAATTAGGAGTGTAAAACTTTGGGCATTGAGTTCCACCTCTTGCATGGTCTACCTGGGGATGTCCTTCCCAGCTTTGTGTCGGACCGTAGTCTAGGGGCAGTGGTGACTGATTTCTTGCCTCTTCGGGAGCCGCTGCAGTGGCTGGAAGATGTCAAGAGGAAGCTTCCTAAAGATATACCTTTTATACAGGTACACAGACATCCAGAAATTAGTAATTAACATTTAATACTATCATAGATAATTTTCAGACCACTAAATGGCTGTGTGTGTTCTAGGTTGACGCTCACAACATTGTGCCATGTTGGGAGGCATCTCCAAAGCAAGAGTATGCCGCTCGGACCATCAGAGGAAAGATTAATAACATTCTGACAGATTTCCTTACAGACTTTCCCCTGGTTGAGAAACATCCCTACACAGCTACTAGAACAGCCAAAGTAAGTTGATTCAAATTGATGCAAAATGTCACCTTCCCCAGAAATTGCACACACAAATAATAGTTTCTTAATGCTCTCTCAATTTTGAGATTTAAAGTAAGTAAGTAAGTAAGTGCTTTATTGTCATTGTACACGCGTACAACGAAATAGTGTTCAGGTGTTAGTCCTGAGCTGCTGCGGCTGAGCCGCGCTGCCACTGTGTGTCAATCTGACCCACATGACCTTGGAGGTCGGGGAAACTGTAGCACTCGGAAGAAACCTGGCTGGCTGCCCTCTGTCTCCTCTGATCCTCTGAAATGGTGCCGCGCCTCCTGGCTGTGTCCCTGTTTCGGAGCGTGGTGTCCTGCACTGGTCAGCTCCACCTCCTCCTTCCTCTTCTTCCCTCCGCTTCACAACAGTCTTTCACGATTAAAGGATAAGAATAAACAAAGGTTATTAATACTTCATAGACTCTGCAGTATTTCTTTAAAAATAGGTGAAATATGAGAGACAATAATATCCCTTATGTGCACACATTTTTAATGACAGACCTTTTTTAAACAAGACCGACTGCACCCCAACTTTTCCAGATCCCGCCTCCTCTCACAGAACATTGAACGCAGCATAGAATCATCATGAAAGTCTCCCTCCACAGCCACCAGAATGAATATTCCAGTTTTAATCAGCAGGGAGCGGATCAAAGGTAAAACCGCCACTCGCATTGTTAACGCCAGTAACCTCAGACCTGTTCAGAAATCACCACCACCACACACTTCTGTTAATGTCCAGTCCCCTATAACAATAACCATGACCTTTTTAAATTTCCGCTCTCTGCTGAATAAGTCTTTTATTGTAAATTAGTTGATTTTAGATAATCTTGATTGATTGGTTTTAACTGAAACCTGGCTGGGTGCAGATGCAAAACTTGTTCTCGCTGAGGCTTCTCCACCTAATTTTAGCAGTAGTTTTCTACCAGAAATGGAGATATACACAGTTGTACGTCTCCTGATGACACCAGGCCAATGGATGCACTTGTTAACTGCATTTTAGATATTAAATCCTGGATGGCAGAAAACATTCTCCAGCTTAACCAGGACAAAACTGAAGTTTTAGTCATCGGTCCTCAGGCCCAGAGAGAGAAACTTTTACCCAAACTACAGTCATTGTCTTCTAATCCTTCCTCACAGGTGAAGAACCTGGGTGTGATTTTTGACTCTGAGCTGACTTTAATTCCACACATTAAGAATATCACAAAGATAGGTTTTTACCATCTAAAGAACATCGCCAGAGTCCGCCCCATTCTCACCCGGGCCAACACGGAGACGCTCATGCATGCTTTTATCACCAGTCTTATTGACTACTGTAATGCCCTGCTTTCTGGTCTTCCCAAAAAGAGTATCTCAGGTTTACAACTTTTACAAAATTCAGCAGCTCGTGTCCTGACGAAGACCAGGAGGCGGGACCACATTACACCGGTTTTAGAGTCGCTGCATTGGCTCCCCGTGTGTTAAATGTCTTAATGGTCTTGGTCCTGCTTTTACCTTATGAGCCTTCGCTCCTCCGGCAAAGATCTCCTAGTCATTCCTAAAGTCAACAGAAAGACTCACGGCGAGGCATCTGTCCAATTTCTTATGGCCCTCGCCTCTGGAACGACCTGCCGGAGGAGCTCAGAACTTGTTTTTAAAAGTAGGCTCAAGACTCACCTTTTTTAGCTTAGCCTTTAGCTGATATCTATTTACTTATTTATTCCGTCATTTTTATTATTATTTATGTTTATAATTAGCTTATTATATTGATTCTTAGTTAGTTAGTTTTGTATTTGTTTTTATTTATCTTATTTGAATGTTATTATTTGCATATTGCATTTTTAGACCCTCCAGTGTTTCCTCTGAGGAAGCCCTCTGCCCCGGGAGCTTCTGAACTTGTCTCATAAGTTATATCTAGAATATTAATGTTGTTTCTCTGACATTGATATTCTGGTAACTGGGATCAGTGTATTAAAGTTTGTGTCCTTTCTAAATTCAAGTCCTTGTCCGTTTGTCCTCACAGCAGGTGGACTGGGCCAAAGCGCTGGCGTCACCGCACCTGGACAAGTCAGTGGGAGAGACGGAGTGGGCGAAGCCGGGCACGAAGGCTGGGATGGCCATGTTGGAGTCTTTCATTGATGTTCGACTCAAACTGTTTGCCACCCAACGCAACGACCCCAACGCTGCAGCTCTGAGCCAGCTCTCTCCCTGGATACGCTTCGGTCAGTGGCTGCTTTTCACTCTCAAACACCCAGATATACTTCACACTGGCCCACAATGTTACATTCTAGGTAAAGGTTCTACAATAAAAAACGAAAACCTAATAAGAACCAAAATATTTTTAGCCAATCAGTGTGTGTTTGACTCTGAGGAAAGTAGCGAAATCAAGCCCTGACTGTGTGACAGAATGTTTCTCTTGGGCGGGGCAAAAAAATCTATAATTATTTGGATGTAAAAAAAATCGTTGTTACAAACTGCACGGTGAACAGAGTGGCTTCAGTTTTTTACAGTGATTGCCTTTGCTATTATTGACGTTTTGTTGATGCACTTTGGCTAAAAACTATATAGCTATAGATTTTCAAAATATATTTACACTCGGCAGTTATTTTGTTTTAAATGGGAGGGGATAATATGTAATCGTATTTTTTTTATCATTATTTTTTATAAGAAAATCAAAAACATTTGGGGAGGGAAAATAACTCTTAAAAACTACTCCTCGCCCGCTGTCCCACTATACTGCCCTGTCTAATACAGCAGGTAGAAAAATAAATAAATAATAATTTAAAAAAAACGATTCCATAGCCTAAATGATCTTACTTGAGCCTAAAATTAGTAAAACTTATAAAGTGTTGCACCCCCCCTCATTAGGCCAGATTTCAGCACAGCGTGTGGCCCTGCAGGTCAAGAAGACGGGCGGCCAGTCGGTCGCTCCCTTCATTGAGGAGCTGGTGATCCGGCGAGAGCTCACGGACAACTTCTGCTACTACAACAACCAGAAATACGACAGCCTGGAGGGTCAGTTAAAAAGATATGGTTGAATCAGTTACATGTTGTTAACATTTGGTGAAGTGAACCTGAAAGTGCATGTTGTTTACACTTGTGATCATCAGGGGCTTATGAGTGGGCTCAGAAGACACTTAAAGATCACGCCAAAGATAAGAGGCCGTATGTGTACACGCGAGAACAGCTGGAGACGGCCAAAACACACGACCACCTGTGGAATGGAGCGCAGGTACTGTCAAGAATCATACAGTATACAGTGGTAATAAATACAAAAGTATAGACCGGGGAGCTATTTCATATAACAAACATTCATAAATCTCTCACTCTTTCTTTCTCTCTGAAAGTATTCAAGAACCAGGCTATTTACATGCGCATGCGATAATTAGTGAAAGCGATCGAACACGCTGTGTTTCAAAATGTGTCAACAAAACCTGTCACAAAAATTGACTTGAAAAGGAGGTATTTAAGCCTCTTCCGTTCACGACAGGAGAGAGGAGAGCATGAGATTGATACAGGAGGAGTTTGGTCTTTCTGCTTTGCACTTTTCTGCATATTCTGCAACATATTGATAATTATTATATTGACTTTAAGAAGTTGGATATGTTTTATTTATGTTGGAAGTAGACATTTTTACTAATCCAAGTTAAAACAATTTAGGCCATTAGTAGGCTTTCTTACCAGCCTGGAGCCTGGGCTAAAATAAGGAGCCAAAAGAATAGAATCTGGCACTTGACAAGATGGATGGATGTGGATTATTAAAGGCACACTGCGTAACATTTTGGACTATACTGTTGCCATCAGTACAAAACATGCTCCTAATGAATAGCTCGACACAGAAAATGCTATTTCTACAGTGGGTAATCAAAGAATGGATTAGGATGAGAACCTGACCTATTTAAATCTCTAACTCTGCTGACTTTAGTCGACATCTCATTGGAAACAAGCTGGAGACCTACCCACTCCCGGTAAAGTTACAGTCATGCCGTAGGAGAGGTGAGCTGCTCACAGCAAAATCACATGTTTGTGCATTTATGAGGTATTTTTCAATCTATCATAAAATAAAAGCTTGTATTTCAATTTTAATTTTAGCTGTGAGACCACATTATCACGAGGGACATTATGGTGATAGTGCAGATATGACAAAACAATAGGGATGGCGCGGACTTGTAGAAGCACATGCAGCGGTGCCCCAGAGTTGAAAAGGTTGAGAACCACTGATGTAAACTAATACAAGAACAACCGATTTCAGGAATCACACATGAAGACTGAATATTCTGTTGTTTTCACTTCAGAAAACAATACCTGAATATTTTTTGCCCTGTAATTTGCCGCGTGGTTTCATGCTTTCCACACGGAAACTAAACCGCTTTTCACACGGAAACTAAAATGCTTTAAAGTGGGTTGGAGCATGGGTTTGGATAATAAACACACGAAGGACCAAGAGGGGAGAGAAAGAGAAGAGGTGGCTACAAGCACGAGGATTAGGCAGTGCGTGGAGCAGCTTCAGAACTGTAGGCTATGATGCAAACTGCTAAATACTGTCCCGTTCACCCACTGTTTTTTAAAAATTACATTAAAATTGAGAAAATGAAAATAATGAGCTCCGATTTACATCTGTATTAGTGTAATAATATTACACTAATAAATCGATAAATGGTCTCATATTATGAGACCATTTATCGATCGGGATTATCTCACAACTCTATTATAAAACTATACAGTAGAGAAAGGACCTTGCCATGGTAATCCATTGGAATTACTGTAATGTCCAGTCGTGTTGTGATTGTCCATTCTACTGAAGAACACGTGTAATCTTAAAGGAAACCACTCATTTTCGAGATTTTCTTTTAATTTTCTTTTAATTTACAGATGACATATATAGATATACTCAGTACTTGCTTTGTGTCACTCTAGTTCCAAATGGTGTCTGAGGGAAAGATGCACGGCTTCCTTCGAATGTATTGGGCCAAAAAGATCTTGGAGTGGACGAATTCCCCGGAGGAGGCGCTCTCTATTGCCCTGTATCTGAACGACCGCTATTCTCTGGACGGCCAGGACCCTAACGGATTTGTCGGTAAAGACAAAAATATAGACTTAAGAGGCAAGGCTAATTAATGGGATAATTGTGTGATATTTTAACCTAATTTCTCCGCTGCTGCAGGTTGCATGTGGTCAATTTGTGGCATCCATGACCAGGGCTGGGGTGAGAGACCTATTTTTGGGAAAATACGTTACATGAACTACAAAGGCTGCCAGCGGAAGTTTGACGTGGCCCGTTTTGAGAAGAAGTACCGTCCCAAAGACCTTTGAAGTGTGGAGTGAATATAGCAGAGGTGCCTTATTGGCTTCTACTTCCTCACAGCTCTAGGCATCTTTTGTTGTAAGACGTTGCTTGCTGTGTTCAAAGACTTTTTTACACTGCTGTCGTTTCATTGTACTGTAACATTTTAATTAGGGATGTGCAACAAAAGACATGTTTATGTCTTCGGTTCATAAACATTTAAAAGAAAAGACATTAAAGTGCATTATGCAATTTTTTTTTTATGCAGAAAAAAAAAAGTTGACATTTGTGTGTATTTGACTTTTGATCATGGTGGTCTCTACAATGCTCCAGGACCACTCGTTTTGTAGGTTTTCTGGTGAGAGGGTCCGTCAGCGGTGGAAACCTTCCAAACAATTGAGCCTGGGGTGTTGTGTAGACCACTGTGATGGAAAGTAAGGCATAATAAGTTGCATAATGCACCTTTTAACCTTGTTTTATTCAGTTCACTTTATATGCGTTATACTGCTATATATTATTTCTATCAGTTATTCACCTTTTGTAATTTACATTTCGCCTCCCATGCATGCAGCTCTGTATAGCCTAAGTTACTAAATACATTGTCGTTTTGTCTGTTTCTTCTGTGCCTTGAGATCTAATAAACCTTTTCTTCTGAGCTGTTTGTGTCTCTTTGATTTTGGTTTGAATACTGTACTGCAGTCATCTCCAACCCTTTTTGCCTCGCGCACCCTTGAGTCATTTATTTTTACTCCAAGCATCCTCTGCTGCAAGAATTCTGACAATATTTCACAACGTGGTCAACTAAACACAGATTATCCAGAATTTAGAAGAGAGTTGTTTTCAAAATGAAGCAGAAATACTCCCAAAAGATTTGAGAACTTTCCCTTAGATTAATTTAGATTTTTTAAATAATTCCAAGTACCACCTGCTAAGTCACCATAACCCGGTTGGTAAACACAGGTATACAGCATTAGCCTACTCACCATCATTATTTATACTATTGTAGCAGTACACAAAGTCATTCCAACAAATTAGCAGTAGACTTGGAAATAGGGTAGGCACATTGTCAGTGTCCCTAGATATGAGTGAAACTTTTAAAGCAAATGAGGGATGAGCTCCTCACATATATGGGGGTTGCCAAATCCTATATTGCTAAATCCAGAAGTTGAAACTTGTGCGTGTGGGTATAGCTTAAAACAACCCAAGTTGATTTGTAGTTGTAGCTCCTTTTTTAAACCACCAAGACACACAAATAAATATCAAATTTTAGTTATACTTGCTAACATACTGAAATAAAAATCTTTAAGTAGTAAAATATATCATAATATATTATTATTATTATTATGACTTGCCTAATGCTAAATTAATTGGTTGATAATGCACAAGGTTATTGCATTGGGGCTGTAAGGACAGTGGCATACTTATTTATGTTCTTTAGAGCGGTGGTTGCGACCCTACAGGCAAATAATCCATTCAAACTATATGCCACCCATATGATCTGTAACCAACCTGAAAACCAATGTTTTCGACATTTGATATAATAAGGCCTAGGCACTTGTCTACACAAATGAGACCCATCTTTATGGAGAGATGTTGAAAGCATTATTCTCCTGTGTTATCTTTGATATTGAAACTGCTGAACCAGTGCTGAAATATTGTCTCAAAATGACAAATAGAGAAAAGTAAAGAATTGCCATGTTGAGTAGCCATCATTTCAGCCTTACCCTGTTATCAGTCAGGCTTGCGTCTATAGCAGAGGTGGGCAAACTAGATCACAAATTCCTGTCACCAAAAAAATTCTCTAGCCCATTCCTGTGGGGAGTTATGATTTCTTAAGGAAATAACCAGTGTGCTCATTCCAGCCACTAGGGGGCAGCTTAAATGTAAAAAATAAATTCTACACGTGTCCAGCAGAGGGCACTGACGTAATAAGAGATAGCATATAAACACATTATAGCCACGTGGTAAATGGTCAGTCTGCCCCAGGGCGGCTGTGGCTACAATAGTAGCTTACCACCACAAGGTGTGGAGTGAATGAATAATGACTACTTTGAGAACAATGAAGCCGTTAATATCATTTATTACAGTTCTGTCGGTCTTTTGACCAGCACTAATAGCACTACAATCACAGCTCATTATTATGCTGTTATACCCAAATTAGTTCGACATCCCTGGTTTAAAGGGTGAACAATATCAAAATTGTCACTGACGTGAAGAAAATTGCTACATAACTGCTGCAATTTCTTACACTTTTGTAATGTGTCATTACAGTCAAATTGAGAGTTGTACTTGTTTGAAATGCTCCAAACTGGTCCAGCCCTCCTCGCGAGTTCAAAAACCCAATGTGGCCCTTGCATCAAAAAGTTTGCCCATACCTGTTCAATAAGCTACTGATATTGTTGAAGATGAGGTTACCTTAAGGTGATTTTATTTGTACCCTTTGGTAGATTTGATTTGTTGTGAGATCAGATACAACATCCCCTCTCACACACAAGCAACACAAACAACAGTACCGTATTATCGTAAAGGTGCTCAAATCAAATAATTCTCAGGATAAAATCAAGAGATAAAAATCACAATCACCACTTAAACAAACAAAACAAACAAAAAAACAGAACAATAACATTCAAACTAGCACATCACAACCGTTCCGGGGCATTTATATAAAAGAAAGCAGTAAAACAACTAAGTTATATACCATAAATAGGCATGACAACGATCACATGTCATTTGAGAGCATATTTGATTGAAAACGACATTGGTACATGGTGAAAAGGAGGAAAGCAATTCACTTAATTTAGAACACAATATACAGGACAGTGCAGGGCAAAACCATAATGGAGATGAAAACATACAGTCAACACAGGCTGAGGTTCATTTTTATTACATCAATGTGACCATAAAGAAACAAATTTGAACTAATGTCTCAGTATATATGTTGCCTCCGTACATTTGAACCATATATATAATAATTAGAGACAGATGATTAACTATTCAGCCCCATTCATAGTAAAGGCCCCAAGTCATCTCTGAAAGTTACATGGCGGCTCAATATCCTCCTACACAGCCTGTTCCTTAAAAGGGCAAAAAGACATGAACCCCTGCACTCGTGGGGCGGCCGACCCCTTCACAGAGCTCCAGAGCTCTGGAGCCAGTCAATGCACTGAAAAGGCTTCCACTTTTACGGGCTGAAAAACAAAAACCTGTGTGGTTGAAAATATTACATCCGGCACAGCGTTGTCGCATGAGTCCTAGCAATTTTTAGAAAAAGAAAAACTCTTTGGAGCCAGGCTTTTAAGCTGTTCTAGGGGGGTCTACAGTCCCTTTAGAATCCTGTTTACCAAGTGTCTTTTGGAGTCGCCCCTGCCAACCAGGGGTTGTATTACAGCAATGTCAGCTCCCCGCCATGAGGACCATAGAGAAGCACGTTCTTTGCCCATTGATTTGAACAGAGCATTGTGATCTGCAAATCTATGTTTTATGCTTTAGTAATATGCAATTAAAAAGAGGTTACTGCCATCTGTTCTTTTACATTTTAGTTTGGCTTCATCTCACAATATTTAAAATGATGGTATTGAAATTCACACCCTGGCCCATTTTTGAGCAATAAAAAGAGTCCATTACGAGAGTCCGTTATTGAGTGTCTTCTGACTGAGTGTGCTGCGCTGGGTGAGGCGCTGGCTGCAGTGGCTGGGCCAGGAGTAATGTGGGCAGGTCATGTGGCTGAACATCTCCCTGAAGCGCGTGGACATCAGGCTGTACAGGTAGAAGAAGACTCCGGAGACGATGTGCACGGGCTCAAAAATCATGAGGTGGAGCTCAGACGATGTGTCGAGGGCACTCCACGTGAGGCGGTCCACGTGGAAGCTTAACACCACCACCAGGACACCTGTGCAGGACAGAGGGGCGGGGCAGGGCACAGGAGGGAGAGCATGTGGATGCGAAACGCTGAATGTTTTGAGAACAATGTTAAAATAAAAAGACAAAAGTGGGGTACCATATTTTCCAGACTATAAGTCGCACTTTTTTCATAGTTTGGCTGGGGCTGCGACTTATACATCAAAATATATAATTTCACATTTGTTATTTTCACACTGACAGCCTCTAGAGGGCACTCTAGGCTTGGCCACCAGTATTATGCTACTTCTGTACGGTTGTACAATGATAAATAAAGCACTTTTTTACTTACTTACTTTACCACTGAAAATTAAAAATTTAAAAAAGGTTAGCGTGAGTGAGAAACTTGTGAGGGACTGGCGAAAAGCAGAGGTTACTCTTACTGCAATGAAGAAAACAAAAATAGCTAATTGCGGGCTAAAAGCTAGAGGAACGAGTTCACAAATGGGTGCTTGAAAAATGTGCTGCCCAGGTAGTTGCCAAGGCTGGTGCAACTTATATATGTTTTTTTTTCTCCTTCATTATGCATTTTTTTGGCTGATGCGACTTATACTCCAAGTGACTTATAGTGCGGAAAATATCTGACCTCAAACAAGCACATCTTTAGTTCAAGGGTAAATGCTCTCCGTATGAAGCCACAATAACGTTATACTGTTTAGAATGGGCAAAAACATGTTTCTCAAAATTGTATACTATATGGGCTTCTTCTGGTGGTACTCGTGGTTTGCTGCTGGTGGTCTTGACTTTGTTTAACTCCAAAAGATTTAAAATTTTTGCCCTCATTCATTAGTTCTGATTCAGTTCTACTTTTATGACCTATTATAGACAATTTTCTGAGGCAGTGGTTCTCAAACAGTATGGCATTGGGACCCACTATCACCATTACCCAAATAAGAATATTTATTCTAGCCCACTTTGCTTTAAAAGAAATGTAAACAATTATTGAAGTTAAAATACTTTGTTTCCCCCACACATTATAGTTGATGTAAGCATTGAATCAGCCTGTAAAGCTGACATCCTCTTAACCTCTTAATCCCCACCTGAACCAAGCACATTTTCCCCAGTTTGGCTTTACTCAAATCTAAAAAGCTTCTTGAAAAAAAAAGTAAATAACGCAACAAAAATGAACCGAGAGCGAGCATGAAAACGCAACAAAAACACATTTAAAAAAACGGGACGGCAAACTGACAAAAACGAAAAAGCCACCAAAGAATAACAGAAAAGTGACAAAAACATGTGACGAAAAAGCAACAAAAATGCCACAAAAGACAACAGAAAAGTGACAAAAACGCAATGAAAAGAAATGACAAAAAAATAAAAGGTGGCGACAACACGGCAACAGTGCAAGGAAAAAAAATCTGTTTAGATCAGTTTGACAGGTCTTAGCTTTCAAATGAGGCGTTACACTGGCCACTAGGTGTGGCCAGCGTGTTTTTCTTCCCTTTTTTTTCAGTACAATTCCACCCTTGTGATTTGAAGTCTTACCTGAAGTCATGAGGCTGTGGCGGTTCCCCTGTTGTAAAGCCTAGACCTGAGTATTTAGCACTAACCACTGCTCTAACCCGCCCTCCCTCTCTCTCTCTTTCTCGCTCTCCCCTCTGTCTCTCTTCCCCTGCCTCCCTCCCTCCCTCTCTCTCTCTTTCTCTCTGTCTCTTTCTGTCTCCCTCCTCTCTCTCCCCTCTCGCTCATGCTCTATCCCACTCTCTCTCTCCCCCCTTTGTCTCGCTTTCTCTCTCCCCTCCCTCTCTCTCTTTCTCTCTCCCATCCCTCTCTCTCTCTTTCTCTCCCCCTCTCTCTCTCTCCCCTTGTCTCTCTCCCCCTGCCTGCCTCCCTCCCTCTCTTTCTCTCTCTCTCTGTCCCTCTCTCTCTCTTTCTCTCTCTCCCTCTCCCTTTCTCTATCTCTTTTTCTAGTTTTGTGTGTGCTTGATGTTTCTTGAGCCACCACTCAATTACGCCTGACTCCAGACACAAAAGGTCAAAATGACTTTGACCTCATGGATATTGGCCCCATGGGGGAGATACAGTTCATAAAAATAAAGAAGCACATAGATTGTATTTTCATTAATAACAAAATAGATATAGATATGACATGTATTTTTAGATTTATATTGAAACACGTTGACTGCATGTTATTAGTAAATGGATTTCTGTTTCAGAATTTTTTTTTATTGTTTAAAATTTATAATAAAGATGAACTGAATTGAACATAATGATGTAAAACCACTTGGGAATCCCAGTGTTATGTAAACAAAAACAATCATTAACATTTACATATGAATAATGTGCACCTTTTACATACCATACTCATACATGATACATCACAAGCTCCACACAGTGTTGGGGATCCAGTGCTGACAATGAAAAATCGATCTAATTACAAGCATCTGTGCTTGAACTGGAGACACATCCTCTTTGTTACTGTTAATTGGATTTGGCATCTTTTTACTATGTGGCGTGTGAAGTGGCCGGTCCACATCTGTGTGAGAGACACATTTATTTTCTATTCTACAGTGATTACCCTACATTAATAATAAGATATACATTAAAAATAATAATAATAGAAAGACAGAATGGAAAAATAAAACTGTAATTTTATATGCAGTCGATATGACCATAACACTAACTGCAAAAGGTACATGGACCCGATATGCTCATAACATTACATTTAAATCTTAGAGATTTGTAATTGAATAAAAGCATATGTTTTAACATTCAGAGATTGATGTTAAGACAGTTGTGAGCAGAACAAGGCTCATATTGATCTCATGATAACAAAACTCTGAATGTTAAGAACCGACAAGGTAAGTTGAACAAAATACATGAATAAAGAACTTTATTGTCATTATACAATTGTCCAATGGAATTACGTAGCTCGGGTTCGTCCTGAGCCACTGCGCGCTGCCACCGTGGGCCAACCTAACCAGCATGTTTTTAGTTATGGGGGAAACCAGATTACCCGGGGGAAACCTACGCAGACACGGGGAGAACATGCCAACTCCACAACTTGTTGATAGCAATAAATTAGAGTGCTATTATGTTCTTATATGCAGACCTTTATGTTGATTTCGTACCTGGCAGTTTCTGGCTATAAGATCTAATGAACCTGTCAAATATTATGACAATTAGAGATTTCATTGTCATTAAGCTGTTGGCAATACAACACAAGGGAAGCATTTAACAACGCAATGCAAAGTGATTTTGGTTATTACACATAAATAATATCCAAAAGTGCATGGTTAATGACATTACACAACTTTGCAAGAAACAAAGCTCTGATTAAAAATCATAGTTGGTTCAATATTTATTTGGGCTAATGTTTAAAAGTAAAAGAAATACACTGATCAGGCCCACAACTTCACTTTTTTGCCTACAAAGGTGTTTGATCAACTCTGTGTCAAGACTCAAAGACCCCATAGCAGCTTATACAGTATGTGGTGCGCTCAGTGGTCTGCAGTGGTCGGCGTCTCCAAAGGTTAATATAGACATATTATGTTTACTTAAAGTGCATATCACACCAGAACACAGTCATACTATTATTGATCCTTGGGCACAAGAAATGAAGAGATTAATGTTGGTTGCTGTGCAACCATGTAAACAATGTGAAACGAGTGAGTCACAGTAGTATTGACCTCGCACTCTTTGTCACTAATGTTCAAAACATAAGAATATACACTGTTTTAACATTTCCTTTATACGTCACAAAACTATGATTAATTACCACTGGCATCATCCCATCAAACTGGGTTGTAATTAGAAAAAGACGTGCACTTTAATTCCTCTGTGATAGGTAATATTATGCAATTGTTATCATTATACATATTGAAATGTAAAAAAAAAAATTATATATATATATATTTATATATATATATATATATATATATATATATATATATATATATATATATATATATATATATAAACAATAAATAATAAAACAATTAAAACTAATGAAAAATATATATAGAAAAAAACGGTTTTATATAGCGCTTTTTTGGACACTCAAAGACGCTTTACATTATTCGTTCACTCCATACTTGGTGGTGGTAAGCTACTATTGTAGCCACAGCTGCCCTGGGGTAGACTGGCGGAAGCGAGGCAGCCAATCTGGGCCATCGGCCCCTCCGACCACCACCAACCACTCACACACTCATTACATTCGCTAGGCTTCCTGGTGTTACCAAACGGTCTCCCATTCAAGTACCAACCAGGCCCTTCCCTGCTTAGCTTCCCAGGTCTGACGGGATCGGGCATAAGGCGGTATGGCCAACTGTACCGTATTGTAAGCCCATATTTCGGTTTAGTGATGTATTGCGCTAGTTGGGCTTAAATAGTAAGTAATTTGCTTTTATGCCAGTCTTTATCAATAATCCCTCCATGTCGCATCGTTGTCGCACAATTTGGCACAACCCCATTTTAATTTCTTGTATTTTAAGTGGTCTACCTATATCTATGACCCATGGATCTCGTTTCGTGTGTTGTTATGTTGGCACTAACATGACAAGCTCAAGGAAGTCTAATCTAAAATTGCATTGCATTTCAAGTAGGTGTCTCTACAAAATGTACGGAGCGCACAACTTTATGTTTTCTTTTTCTTTTTAGAAAACACTTAACTGATATCCCAGCCAGTCTTACATTCTGCACTGGTAGACCCATTAGGTCAATAGCCCGATATGAGTGTGTGCGTATGTGTATGCTGGAGCGCCATGGAGGTATCTGGCACAAGTGCGGCTTCTTTAATACATCACACTAATGGGAAACATCCTACGCACTGCATTTGTCGACAAGCGCGGACAGGCCTCTGGAAATCTGTAGCCAATAAATCATGAACAACGCTTCAGTCAGAGGGCAAACACAAAGCGCAGGCCCCTCTGCACGTGCAAACCCACTGACAGGCACATCTCCCACAATCCCCTGATTCTCTTCACCAGAGCGAGCGTTGTCAATCATTGCGTTTAATCGGCGCTACATGATGACAGGAGCCATATAAAACACTGTCTGTGGACTCGTGCTACCTACATTTGATTGAAACAGAAGAGTTATTGCTGTAGGCTTTGGCCAATTTCAGTCACTTAGCAGTTCCTATTCCCAATAAACTCCTGTATTAGGATATGTGAAATGTCCCAAGTTCAGACCACTCAAAAACAGTTCACATACACCCCAAGTCCTCGTGGAGGCCACATAATATTTACATCATACAATTTAATACATAATTCAGCCTTTTCTAGGTCTAGGTTCAATTTGATCTTCAATGAGGGTTCTTGAGTCCTTTTCTGTACTCTGTTGTTGAAGTGTCGAACGTTTCGCCTCTCATCCAAAAGGCTTCGTCAGCAACACAAACGTTTCAGCTCAGCCCACAGACTATAAAACACTGTGAGGAATTCAGCTTGGCTTAGTCCCTCTCATCTGTAGGTAAACAACTTTGTAGTCATAGGCCTTTGTGGTTCTAAGTCCTAATGACCTACAGTAACTCACAGCGGAGTTTCAGCCTGAACGGCCCTACTCTCCGCTGATCACTGACTACCCGCCTATTGATCTGACCTGGGCTGACTTTCAACCTCATTAGCATGACAGAGCTCTCCAGAATGGGGCGCAGAAGACGGTTGTACAGGTGAAATCTAAGTCCGCCATTCCTGTTCACAAAAATGTCTTCTTTGACTCCTCTTTCAAACCAACGTTCTTCTTTAGCTGAAACGTTGACCTCTCTGTCCTCTCATTTTGACCCAGGTAATTAGCAGTGATCAGATGAGATTAGGGCGGTTCACGCTGAAACTCAGGTGTGAGTCTAGTCGTTGGGATTTAGAATTACAACGTTGTTTACCCACAGGTGAAAGTATAGCTGTTAATAGAGGGAAGGAACTGGGCCAAGCTGAACTCCTCCCTGTGGTCTGTATCTAGTCTGCGGGCTGAGCTTAAACTTTAGTGTCGCTGACGATGCCTTTTGGATGAGAGGCGAAACGTTCAACACTTTTACTACAAGTATAGAAGATGACTATAGAAGAAGAACCTTCATTGAAGACGGACAACCTCTGTACAACTGAGGGACATAATTATCATACATGTTCAGTTAGAAAATGTCGAAGGCAAGATAAAGGCTTATTCCATTGCTAACGTTATCTTCATTCAAGCACCTTTTAAGCCATTTAGCTAAATTAAGATATCCTTTTGTATAGCACTAAAAGCACCAAGGACCATGTCTTCTCTATGATTGTCCGTGCAATGCATCAGGTAGCCTATTTCCTCTGAGTGGTTCACAGTTTTCGCCATATAGAACCCATCAGAGTGCATTATGTGGGACATATATAGGCTTTATAGTGGTAAGAATCACGTCTCCTCCACTGTGATGCCATCAATACAAAACATGCTCCTAACAAAGTTGACACAGAAAATTATTTTTTTTCTTGTGGATAATAAAAAATGGATTTGGATGAGGACCAAACCTATTTATTTGGCTAATGAGTGTGAGGCTACGTATGAGCCAGAATGAAGGTTGTGACATTATAGATTTCTTTTTCTCCAGTGAAGGACTTTCCACATCCGGATAGATATTTCTTTCAAATAAACCACAGTTTCAAAGATTTTGCCTTAAAACTGTATTTAGGAATAATTTACTTATCATCATATTATCAGTAAGGAAATTATATATGCTTTGTTGTTTGAAGATATAAGTAGCCTACTATTGCAGCTCTTTGAGACTGTCTTTTGGTGTAATGGTTGCAGCTATACAATCACTTTGAGAGTGGCTTTTGTAAAAAAGTGCATGATTACAGTAAATTGCCATGGCGTTAGAGAGAACTCCCCAGTTCTTCTAGCCTATTACTTTTTTATTTTACAGTTAAGCTTGAATGTTTGTGCACTAACTCTGCCAGTAGAGGGCGCCCGTGCTCCTTGAATTAGCCAATGAATAATGCTGCGCTTAGATACGACTTAAATGTTAGTCAAATTCAAATTGAGTAGCATAAATATCAAAATGGATCCTTTGGAATGTCATCAAAGTCGTTGCGTTTCAAGGGGAGTGTGTTTTTTAAGCAAATACTGAATCCACACTGGGTGTTTTTTCCAACTCATTCACAAGACTGTTTGGAGAGATGAGAAAGGGACAAATCTGTCAAGTGCAAATGCAAATAGTGTTACTAGTACAAAGTGATGCAGATTATTATGATAATGACATGATTTAATCTGTATCTAATAAACCCTTCAGCCCATGCATTTAAATGTCTTATTCAGGCATTTTAAACTACCTTTGGACACCATCATACTCAAAACAGTGTTTGTGTCTAGAACATATGGCTTTAGATGATATACAATGTAGTAATACAAAACATCTAAACATGGCTGTAATGGACCAAAGCCCACATTCATAGGACAAACATCAGACATACGGGTCTTTACTCTTGAAGGCAAAAGACAAGGAAGACCCCTTTGCATATTGCAGAACTAAATACATCATACTTTCACGGTCCGTTGACATGGGAGATCCTAAAAATAACTTTGCCTGATCATCTTTCTCCTGGACAAGAGACTTCAACCTGACTCCCATCTGGCAGGTTGAAAAGTGGACGCTTTAGCTCCAACCAGACGGGACAGCGCTCCCACAGTTAGACAGGTTCTACTTCTGTAAATGAGAAGTGTGAGAAGCCAAACTGTCAGACACCAATTACTCCGCCCGTGTGAGGGATGTGCAGGCGCCGCGGGAGAGCAGGCAGGCACTTCTTACCTGGACACTTGTCAGGAAAAATCACATCCGATCAAGTGAGCAAGTGCCTTCAGCGGTTTGGTTCCACTGAGCTGTGCACATGTTTAAACAGGGAAACTTGGGTCATGCTCGACATCATCAAGGTGCATGTGGTCAGTTCGTCACGGTAACGATTTCTATTATGCATTAAAGCTATTATACCGTCTGGCATCTCCAACCTCAGCAACGAAGGTGGTATATGTGAGATTTCTTTTGTAAACATCCCATGTCCCAAGATCAGCATGTTCAGACGAAATATTGGTTTTATTGATACCAACAGTTTATTTGAAATAACATTTGACATGATGTAAAAGTTATGTTCACAAAAAGCAAAATCAGCCTCATCCATAGAGTTGTCAGATCCTATAGCTAAAAAAATCAGCTTGGAAATGAACGTAAAAAGACTTTCTTTCACTGCCATGATCCCAGCACCCAATCAAGTTGTGCTAGAGCAGTATCCAGCCGTTAAAGCTCAGTGACTGATTTTAATTTAGTTTATTTGAGCAGTATACATTCTGCTCAAAAGGAAGCAAGAAGCGTATGAGCGCCTACCCAAACTCAATATATAAAAAAAAGGATTTAGTGCACAATCTGGTCATAGTGGAATTGTCTAGAGGGCATTTACATTAAGGAAGATTTCATGACTGAATCTCATGTACTATACACATTCCCCCAAAGGAGTAATACTATTACAGTAGTAATGATAACTAATCAATGTAATGAATTAGTAACCAGTCACATGCACGAGCACGACCCCTGCAGCGTGCTTCAGTCTCCACGGCAATAATATGAAAAGAAGTTTACATGTTCAGTTATTCAAACCCAGGCACATACAAATACAACATGCAGTATTTGCGCATTTGCCAGTTTATGATTTAACTTTATCCTATTGCAATTACATTATCAATCATACATTTAGCAGCGTCTCATTGTGATTAGTCTCATTGCCAAAAAAGAACTTACTTTTCAAAGCAGCTTTAGTTTAGTTTAGTTTATTTGTTTATTTGAGCAATACACATTGTGCTCAAAAGGAATGGGCTGAAGCAAAAAGCTTATGAGCCCCCACCCCCAAGTGCAATAAATAAAAAAAGAACATTTCAAAACATTTCAAGCAGCTACATTCGTACAGACCAACTTACATCAAACAACAACAAAAATAGTGGGTCCGTGTTAGCTTGCTAACACGGACCCACTTACAACCCACTGTTTGAACTGATCATATAATCAGCAGAAACGAAGCACAATTACACTTTGTGAAGGTTCTTTCAAACAAATAATGTTCTCGTATAATGAAACCTGTGCTTATGTCCTCATGTTGAGCTGAAGGCAACCCATGTTCATTTGTAGTGGTAGAACCTAACCATACAGTCATATCTCCTGTGTTGTATTCTCTGGAGTTTCTGATCACTTAAAAGACAAACCGCCATCACTCAGGGGGACTTTGAGCAAATATCATGGCCTATATTACTCATTTATTAATGCTGCAACTGTTTGAGCAGAATTCGCCACTCTTTGACTTGTAAACTGTCATCATAACGGTGTATTTTTCCGTCATATTTTTGACTTGAGCGTGTTGTGGAAAAATGAAACATAATTACACTTATCGATCACCTGGATAGTGGGTAACAAGTCAAATGGCAAACTTTTTGAGGAAGTGGTGGTGATGATAGCACAGGGAGTAAAGACTGTAAACTCCAGTAACTACTTTACACTGTAGTTACACTTCACTCATGTATCCTATTACAGTTACAGTAATTAAGTGCCATTAAGTCAAACGCCTGGTTCATGACCTGCTGCCAAAGCTTTAGATGAGAGGTAAAATTACCAAGTATAGATGCCTGCTTAAGACCCTTTGTCTGCGAAAGGCGAAGTCGTCTATGACTGAGAGCCTATTATCAGTGTCGCACTAACTCTGTATATAGGCCTGCACCCCGTGAGCTAGAACCGGGGCCAGTACATTGCAGTACATTTGAATAGTTTGTTAATTAGTGTACCCTTCATTTTAAAATCCCTCTCGCATCACCTTTAACTGTATTTTAATTAATCCTTTTGTAGAGTAGGCTCTTCTCCGCTGCATCTTAAGATAGTGGAGCTATGAGGGGTCGGGCACTCATTAATAAGCAGTGCTGAGCTCATATTAAAGCCACACTAATGTTTATGAGCCAGCAGCGGCAGAGGAAAGGCCACCCCGGATGTCTCTGTTCTCATTTGTCTCAGTCCTGTCTGATCTTGTCCCCGCTCCATCTTGGCTGATGAAAAACAATATATTCATTTTCTCCCTCTCCTCTGCTCCGGCCTCCTGTGGGAGTCCGGTTGGCGAGAGAGTTGAGCCGAAAGCTGGAATAAGGTAGAAAATTAGCAAATATGCCGATGCCAGTAATTGTTAAAATTGCTGCAAATAGACCCCATGTGAACCGAAAGAACAATCTCTGAGAGAAGAAGAAAAAAATAAAATGCTGCCTACCCAAGTTGCCCAGTTTATCTAAATTCCAATACAGTCAGTAATGGGAAACAGTGAAGGGATGCCATTGCGAATGGGCCGTGGCTGTGTAATCCCCAGGCCCACTAAGTCCATTTAATCAATGCAACAGACATGAGCATATAGGAGAGAGAGGAGCAGTCTGCAAAGGGAGCGGAGTTCTGAGTCAGCTCACTGGAGATTAAAAAGTAGAGGTGGATGAATAATGGAAGAGGAGAATGGTGGGAAAATTGCCGAATGTGGCGAATCATCAGTAAACGCCTCTCGTGAATAAAATCTGTGGAAAAAAAATAAATCTACTGTAGAAAACTGTGTTTAAACTCAAAACCGCAATTGCTCTTAATTAATGACTTTGCAGTGCATAACTGGCAACCTCGGATGTTCGGGGTTACTACAGAAATGCTCCAACTCCAAGAGCATCTTTGATAGATCAACTTAAAGCCACAATGTGGTACATTCAAGGTTAAATGTCACTTTGTCATGAGACCAATTCATAAGTCTTAAAAGTCCAAATGAACAAACGTGCCAGCAACACCATAGCTACACACCGTCCATGCAGTGGTTAACACAAGTAAAGCATTTGAAAGATGTTAGGCCTAATGTGCTGTGTCAAAGCAGAACAACATCTCCATGGATACGGATGGGTGGTGTCCCGCTCCCAGGAAAGTAACGTGTCAACGTGTTTTTAATTAAACTTTTAAAATAAAAGCTCATATTTTTTTTGCATACAGTTGCAGGTGCAGTAAAAAGTAAAAGGTTGGTTGCACAGTAGAGTTTGGGGTTTGATTCCCAGCTGTGTGCACTCTGCAGATCCTGCCTGTCTAACTTCCTGCCCGTGCAACATCAAAAAACACGCTTGAAAATCCGATAGATTCTCCTGACCAAGATCCTGGCTCGATGGTTAGAACGGATCAACCTAAATAAAAACATTAATTTCAGCTTCTAATGAAAACAGTTTTCAGTTTGGTCCTGTTTTAGTATATTTTATACCAACGCGCCTGTTGATTCTGTTGATAAACTGACCATGGGATTACTCAACAGCTATTTTCAGCAAAGGCCGCCCGCGACCCACTGAAAATGAGTTTGTGACCGTCTTTTGGGCCCTGACCCACAAGAGAACCACTAAAAGCGACCAAGAAAGATAGTGCTCTGCTGCACTATGCGGTATGTCCACACTTAGACCCGCTGCTATCACTTTATCACTTTATATCACTTTATATCACTTTATATCACTTTATCACTTTATACACCTACACATCTGTAAATACAATCCCGCTGTTGTTCTATGGCAAATTGTTGTCGTCTTACCATGTTTTACTTTTTATTTTTTATCTTATTTATTTCAATATTCTTTATGCATGCCCCTATAGCCTTATAGTTTAAAGTTGTATAGCTTAAATTCTGTGTTATATGTTTTATGTTGCACGTCTGCACCGAGAAAAAATTCTGTTCTCAAACTATTCTGATTCTGATCAAGTTTGAATTATAGGTCCAGGACCATCTCTAAGCTATTGCAAGTCACGGGACCAGTGCCCTGGCAGAGATCTTTTTAAAGTGATGCACATAGTCACTATGAAAGAATAAGGTTTCTTTAATGGGAATTCAAAACTTAAAGGCCCTATACCTGATTTTTTTGATTACAAACGATGAAACAGGTTAGCTTTGGTCCACACTCATTCTGAAACTTTCCTAACATATTTGTAGGATCCCATCTCTTCACAAGGATGAGTTTAGAGTCACATTTCACAACTTGCAGGGTCACAAAACTAGCCTGAAAGTTTATCAAATTAATACCAATGCTTTAAAATCAGATGCACAGTGTTTTTTTCCCACAATTGTCTGAGCTTACAAGATACTAAAGGGGGGCAAATCAAATTTTGTTCTAGCCTACTGGAAAAACAAAAATCCAGTATATTGCCAAGTATAAGATCAACACTGACAACTTTAGGGGTCTGTCTGAGGCACAAAAGTTACCCAACTATCAACTATTCCCCGTTTTAATCCATCTCTGGCTCACAGTATCCTGTCCAAGCCCCGGCAGCGCTTTTGGCCTGCAGCAGGAGCTAACACTCAGCTCCCGGTCATAATCATGTATCATTACTTTTCCAATCAATGAAGCTCCACTCCACTGCGGCAATATTTCACGTCTGGTTGCAGTGTGGCTGAGAGGAGCTCTTTATTTTAGCTGTGAATCTGGCACAGACAGCTATTCAAATGCGATAAGAGTTGCGTCTTGATTACGATTATTACGGCCTCATTATCTGTCAGTGTTGTCCCCACTCAGAGGGGCTCCCGGTGAGCGGTGACACATTATTTTCTGCACATCAGCAGCAGCAGCAGCAGCCTCAGCGGTGCATCTCTTAGGGGAAACAAGTTTCAAAACGCGGCGGTTCAGGGGCTTCACGTCATGCTTTTCATCGCGCCTCCATCGGAAAATAAAGAGGTAGTTTGTGCATTATTCTCGTAAGTTGCATAAACAAGCAAATGAGGAAAAGCAAGTCTCTTTCCAATACCTTTTCCACCTCTTTAAAATGCATACAATCGGAACTTGCGCACAACCTCATAATGGCTCTGTACCTGACTTTTTTATTGGTAGCGTGGAACCTTTCTTTGCCCATGGAGTATATTTGTGGAGAGAAAAGCATGGGACATTTGTGGTGTCTCTGGTTCTAATTTAAAACCCATAATCACGTATAATATTGAATGTCCTCTTACTGAACTATTGTGTCTTGGGCAGTGGCGGACTGGCACCAAAAAGAGGCGCTGGCAATTTTAGCAGAGAGGCCACATTTGTCAAAAGGCGGCCCGCATTTCCGCTTTATTTATTTATTTAGCCTTTTTAGGTTGTCCGCCACAAGTTGTGATGAGCGGCGAGCAAGCCACTGGTGGTGCTGCCGCTTGCAGCCATTGCGCCAATAGGCGGCCGCTTCCTCGCTTTATTTAACCTATTTATTTGTTTGTGATGCGGCCACAACAAGTGATGAGACCAGGCGGCCGCAGTGGCATTTGCCCACATTGCCCAATGGCCAGTCCGTCACTGGTCTTGGGTAAAGGTCAAAGTGATTCCCTTGAACGCCCTGTAAAAATCCCATAACAGCCTTATATGAACCTTTTTTTAACCTTTAACACATATATGTATATATTTATAACAAAACACAGACTTAGGAAGAATAGCTCAGCAGCAAGTCCCAAACAGACACTTAGGCTTCACGCTGCTGTTCTTGCATCCTTCTTGTCAGCTTAACTGCGCTGTCCCACGGAGATGCTTTTTCAGTCCTCCCCACTTCATCTCTGACTCGTAGCCACAGCCTGTGAAATATGTATTTTTCTTCCGTGAGCCTCTAAGAACTGATTTCTCATCCACACACGCACGCACGCACACACGCGCACACACACACGCACACACACAAAGACATGGGGCCTCTCCGCAGCAGCGGCATCACCTGTCGCGGCATCAACTGAAGCATGTGCGTTACCAAATCCGGTCAGTAAGCATAAAGCACTTGCATTTCCAAAATTCCTCCGCGAGTCAAAGGTAAAACACCTGCAGGAATATACAGATGAGCTGGAAGGGATTCTGCCTGCTATAAGTGAGTTTGCATGAGTCAAAGCCAAGCGTGTCAGAGTGTTTTGCAGTAAAAGCAAACATGGCCGTTTTATTTTCAGAGGGAATGGGCTACACTGAGGCACATCTGAACAGTTTGTCCAAAAACATCATGGTCTCTGCGGGAATGTCTTAAAAACACACCGAAGAGCAAGACACAGAGGGGAATATTCAATGGTAACCAGACAAGCAGCAGCTGATAACTCCTTTGGGCAGCACTATGAGTGGGTCGTCAGCTTTTTATTTTATTTTTCCCTTTGAGCCTTGTCTCTGCCAGATTGGCTGTCATGGGTTGTATTCGAAATCCACAACAGACCGGAAGTGTGACTGATACTTGTACGTTTAATGATTGACTCTGTTTTTAGTTTTGCGAGACATCATCAAGCCCGTCCGACCGCCACCGGCCGCTCACTCATGGGCCAGGTGGTTGAAGTGCCTTGCTCGAGGGCACAACAACAGTCTGCGCCTGCGAGAGACAGCATTCAAACCATAAGGTAGGATATAATGTAGGTTTCCTCCACGTGCAATATGTGCAATCGGTTCCCCTTTAAGGGCGGGGCTCCCCTGAAAAATAGATTCTGCTCTTTAGAGGGACATTCCTGGTTAAATAATAGCTGAATAAAAAATAAAATAAAAAAAGAACTAAGACGACCAGCTCTACCAGCACTGTCAACACTTAAGTACCTGCACCTTTCATGATTGATTCCTTCTCTGTGAAATTATGCAATTGTTGAGCAATAGTGAGTGCCAGCTGAAGACAGCCATGCAGACTCATTCCACTTATAGATACTGTGTGTTAGCCAGTCTAAGAATAGAACCCACTCCGCTCCATATGTAATGCTCATTCTGCTGGCGTAAAATTGTATACAGGCTAAGTTGTATTTACTTCGCTTGAATCTTTAAACCCTCCAGTGGGAGTGATGGGGGGCTGTTTTCTGCTCTGTGTCGGCTATAGGAGGTAAAAAGGAGCTGTCCATCATGGTGTCAGTGTTGAGGATGAGGCGATCCTGCTGGGAACTGAACTGTAGTTAATTAGTGCACAAAGCCCACTGGACAAAAGGAAACTTTGGCTGATCGTGCAGGGAGGGGAGTGCACTCAAAAAGACGCTCCAAAGATAGGGAGGGGTGTAAGACTAAGAGCTGAGGGGTGTGAGACAAGACCAGGGGGGGGGGGGGGGGGGTTGAATGTGTGTGTTCCAGGGGTTCCGCAGGGGAGCCCGGGCAGTGGGAGGAGGTGGGAGGGTTTAAGGGGCACAGTCCAATGAATTAGCTGTGTGAAGGGAAGCCTTGTCCCCGAAGCTGAAACCAACTAGCAGCCAGCACAGAGTCTCTCCACTGGAGCCCTGCAGTCACACAAAAGACTGGGTTTGGTTAAAGAGGGCGACTGCGGGACTCGGGCAGGGAAAGGTCAGAGTATGACACAAGCTAATAAGGATGGGCACTGTGTGGACAATGGCGCACACTGAACATATCGCTTTGATGAGGGGTAAACTGAATCTGCCGTCATCAATGTCACCGAGGGTCAGTGTGCAGTGAGAAGACAACAGAGGCTCTGAATATATGGCATAATTCAATCAAATGTGTGGCCAAACAAACAATATGATGTTTGTGCGAGTCCGTCCTGCCATCAATACAGATGTACAGAATACTATTTAATACTGCGTGACATGTGGGAAGTATTGCAGTACAATTACAATGGAAATGCTATTCCCTATATTCCACTATTGATACCTGCTAGAGAAAGAAAAATGTTGGCGTTCTACAAGGTTGCGTGTAAGTACCCAGAGGTTCAGCTTTCGATCTGGGAGTTAAGAATAATTAATCATTTGCCACAAACAAGTATGTGCTTTGGTTATTTCAGAAGACGACACTGATTTTCTTTCCCATTTTCAAGTTTTGTTTTCGAAAATGATATGCCAGCGCCCCTAGTCATCACGGTGCCTCTCTCTGAACAGATGCCAGCTGGTGCCCTCTTTGTTTGCCCAATATCGCACAGGAGGTGCTGGGACCATTATCAAAGCTGATATTGACGTGGCTTTGCTCTTTTTAATGCCAGATCTGATCGACCTTCAGTGGCCTATCCAGCCATCCCAGTCGGTGTGAGGATTCATTATGTGTGTGTGCACGCATCTCCTGTGGGATGGACAAACGGACCGGACCGTTAACCTGATCTCTGGACCTTGTGGACACCCAGTCGCCCTGCTGCCACCTCCCACTCTGTCCTCTCTACACCCCTCCTGTAGAAGACAAGCCAACTATGATGAAGGAAGTAGCACTGTTTGCATTTCACAATAAAACATGTTTTAATGTGCATACTACACCCAAGAAAGTACAGTACTAGTTCTAGTCACATGTTTATTTCAGGGATAGGATATGTAGCCTATTCGGTTTT
Organism: Proterorhinus semilunaris; assembly: GCA_021464625.1. NCBI lineage: Eukaryota > Metazoa > Chordata > Actinopteri > Gobiiformes > Gobiidae > Proterorhinus > Proterorhinus semilunaris. The sequence goes on along the minus strand of CM038358.1, from coordinate 18,042,479 downwards.
GATATAGAAACCGCAATGGTCTACAGCTTTGTGGAAAATTAATATATTTGGTACCACTTTATTTTACAGTACCTTGATACATTGTACCTAACTAAGTTAAGTACAATGTAATGTGCTCTGTAACAATCTGTAATAACTCTTACCTATGGGTTACATTACATACACAATGGAATAACTTGTATTAGTACTTTAGTACCCCCCCTACAACCATAGGCCTAATTTCTCAATAAATAGGCCTATTTATTAGGCCTTTCATTAACTTTATATAAACCTAATTTTTACATCTTCACTTGCTTACAACACATCTACAAATGATTTTAAAAACATGAACGTTCTCTGTGGTCCTGAGCTCCTCCGGCAGGTCGTTCCAGAGGCGAGGGCCATAATATTGGAAAGACGCCTCGCCGTGAGTCTTTCTGTTGACTTTATAGGAATAACTAGGAGACCCCCGCCAGAGGAGTGAAGGGACCGTGAAGGTTCATAAGGTAAAAGCAGTTCTGAAAGATAAGAAGGACCAAGAACATTAAGACATTTAAAAACTATTAAAATAACTTTAAAATCGATCCTGAAACACACGGGGAGCCAATGCTGCGACTCTAAAACCGGTGTAATGTGGTCCTGCCTTCTGGTCTTCGTCAGGACACGAGCTGCTGAATTTTGTAAAAGTTGTAAACCTGAGATACTCTTTTTGGGAAGACCAGAAAGCAGGGCATTACAGTAGTCAATACGACTGGTGATAAAAGCATGCATTAGCGTCTCCGTGTTGGCCCGAGAGAGAATGGGACGGACTCTGGCGATGTTCTTTAGATGGTAGAAACCTATCTTTGTGATATTCTTAATGTGTGGAACTAAAGTCAGCTCAGAGTCAAAAATCACACCCAGGTTCTTCACCTGTGACGAAGGATTAAAAGACAATGACTGTAGTTTGGGTAAACGTTTCTCTCTCTGGGCCTGAGGACCGATGACTAAAACTTCAGTTTTGTCCTGGTTAAGCTAGAGAAAGTTTTCTGCCATCCAGGATTTGATATCTAAAATGCAGTTAAAAAAGTGCATCCATTGGCCTGGTGTCATCAGACATGGAGATGTACAACTGTGTATCATCAGCGTAACTATGAAAGTTGACTCCATGTCTCCTGATGACATCACCAAGAGGGAGCATATACAGGTTAAAAAGCACTGGGCCTAAAATCGAACCCTGGGGCACACCACATGTAATGTTATGGACCTTAGAGGAGCAGGTATCCACACTTACCATGAATGTCCTGTCTGTGAGGTAGGATGTAAACCATTTGTGGACAGCACCAGAGATTATGTCTTATTACATTATGTACCTACAAACGACAAATACATATTATTCCATTATGTATCTAACCCATAGGTACACGTTATTCCTCCTTATGTGATCTTCCATCGCTCAATAAAAAGTTAGGTGACAATGCAACGAGGTCTGCTTTTGCTGTGTTTACAACATACTCTGTGGTGGCAAAAATACATTTACAAAAAACAAAAATCAGGTACCCCGGCTTTAATGCCACATAATGGGCCACGATGCCATACCTGGGGTCATCTAGTATGGAACTAATGGGACACAATAATGGGACGCAACCCTGCGATGCACACAAGTCAGTGTGCGATTGATGATGTTATTAGATTTGTCCTCAATATAGCTACCTCCAGTAGCAGCCACTCACCACGTGCCTGCAAAAGACTGATATGAAGACAATACAGTAGCCTACACCTTAACTTAGGCCTTACATAATACAGAGCCTATACATTAACAAACAATTAAATAAACGAATTAAGTAACAAACTAAACAAATAAAAACAAACAAACAAACAAACAAACAAATAAATAAATGATCCCGTGAGCTATACTCACACACTCGTCACAACCATTTCCGCGGATGTCCGATTGCAGCCTGTTTTAGTAACCGCGCCCTGACGGCAGGTGGTGCATGACATCACTGAGCACTGGGGACTTTTAAGTCTTGTAAGGGTGACTCACAGCGCGCCCGCTCGTAAACAACTCATTCGAGACTTCTGTCCAGATATTTGAGAATGTGTAAGCGTGTTTGTTCAAATCACAGAACTCTCAATGCCTCGAAGCTTTTTTATCAAGCTGCATGTAAATCAATTTGTTCTTAGAACTACCGCTAACCACTTTGCAAATTAGTCACCAGGTAGACATATTTAATGTAGCCATGTCATTTTTAGCAAATAGGCTCATAGGCCTAATGGTAGCTTTTGAAATTGACTAATGTGTATTATTGTAACGTATGCAGTAGCCTAAGGAGAGCGTCGGCTGAAAGTTAAAGTTTTCCATTTTAATTGTTAGGGTAATGTAGTGCAAGACGCATTTCCCCTGTGCTATGTTGAGCCAAATTTGTTGATTCTTCGCTTGCTCGTTCTTGACTAATTTGTATCCGAAAAGCCCAAACCCCATAGGGCTACAATTACAATAATAAAAGAATGTAGATTGACAGTAATGTCACCAGGCTGGAGCCTATATTGCTGTTAAACATGTAACACTTATTGGCCTAAATAGTAGGATTCTGTGGACAAGGAGGCAATTTTCTGAAAATCTAAATTAATTAACTAGCAATTACGTATTGATTACAGTCTACAGAAGCAGTGCCTTTATTATGTAGGCGGTAACCGGAAGCTTTAACTCTCTCTCCTGCGCCTTGCAGCTGCCGGAGCCCCTAGCCCCCGCTGTGTGTGAGTCTGTCCCAGTGTTGCCATTCCGACGCACGTCTCGCACTACAGAAGGAGCAACAGCTAAACGCGGGAGTTGCTCGTTGCCGACCTACCGGCTTTGCAAGGGTGGACTCAGCGGACATCGCAGCTGGGTCCGAGTCTTTACGCACTGGGTGCTCTGGTGCCAAGATGCGCCGCAGGACGCAGGAGGTTTGGTGTTGGTAAAGTCACCAAAAGAAGGGACTGGGAAAAGGGGTTCACGTAGCGTTTACAACTCTGCTACAACATCAGTGGCTTCTGGATGAGACGAGAGGATTTTTCCGAATGAATTGACTCATTTTATGAAAGGATATTCATTATAATGAGGCGATAAAAGCGTCGCTCGCACTATGACGGGAACAAAAAGCTCGTCGGCTGCTGCGGTGTTCGTCTGAGTCTCCATCCTTCCATCCAAGTCTACACACAGTATTCTTCATGTTGCAAACGCCTGGTTTATGACAATGGATTACTTGCTGTGGTTGTGCAGCTTTGTGGTTCCCGTGGTCCTGGCTGTAGAAGGTAAGCTTTCGAATATCTACTTTATCAGGCGCGTTTAAACAATGGGCATTTGGCAGCGAAACTCTCATTGTCTTCTATGATCCATTTGGGCTCGTTGTGAAGCGTACACCACATTCACTAATGTGTGCCCACTGCACGGGACTCCATACAGGTTTTTTGTTTTGTTTATTAACGTTGTCAATATAACGACCTGTTTTGGCTTTGTGCGCGCTGACTGTTATCCCTTGTACACACATGCATGGGCAGACCATCCCCTGCGGTGTAAGCGTGTTTGGTGACACCTGAGTGTTTTCCAATGCGGATGGAGGAGGACTGCCCTTTTGCTATTGTCCCTCTGATTGTCACACCCACCACCAGCTCAGCGAGGGTGCCCACCTGCCCCACCTTACCATAAGGAGCTGCCCGAATGCCTTCACAATTGGGAAAGCATCGGTCGGTGCCAATCATTGTTGTACAGGTCAGAGCGGGCTAGTCCCGGTCCCCTGGAGCGCCCTAGGGACAAACATGTGTAACGTATTAAACGACAAGTGCGCATTAAAGGTCAATGGCTTAACAAGTCGTCCCCAAGAGCTTCCAGTGGGAGTGTTTCTCCTGGGAGTCCACCCTTTGCCACACACCACATACTGTAACGCGCTCCCACCCAACCCATCCTTCTTTATTCCGCCTCAGAGCTGTGGCTACATTTCTCCATATACATCCCCCTTCTTTTTTTTCTTCCCCTATTTCTCCTCTTCTCTGTCCAATCTGCCTCCGCTGGACCGTGGCCAGCTTGATCCTTCATCAATTCTGGTGTCAGAAAGTGAATCAATGCAACGGGCAGCAGCCTTCCCATGTCCCAGTGGGGCTCGGCGCGCGGAGATGATCAGGCTGTTTCCAAAATCTAACAGTTACTCAAAGCGCAGGGGTTAACTAATGTTTGTCCTCTGGGGGATCAGCACCAAGGGCACACTTAAGAGAATGAGTTTTTGTGCGTGCAACTTTAGCTGCTTACTCAGTGGATTTAGACACATGGCTGTGATTAGCTTTTACAGATATGCAAGTGAGGCGGATGATGCAAGCTGGAGAGCAAATTGAAGTATTTACAAACGCTTACAGACGAGTTGTCTCCAGCTTTTTTTTAGCTGACAGACTGGCTGAAGTAAAGAACCCTGACAACTGTGACACATTTACACTTTATTACATTTATTTACAGTCATTTTCACATAAAACAAATGCCCTGATGGCGGCAGTAGTATCTTACCAACTGAAATAAAAATCGAAAATGCATGGGAGTAAAAAGTGCAAGGCATCACATTTTTCTGTCTACAAAGATTTCCATCCTGTTCATCTTTATTTATAGCGCCAATTGACACTAGAACTCATTGGGAGTGCACTCTCTGGCCCTGGTTTTATGGGTTGCCCTGTATTAGTAAATTCAACAAATCTCCCCCTGGGTAAACACTTGGTAACAGTGGGGAGATAAAAGCTCTCTTACCAACTCTCACTAACACAGTCTCAAAGAGGAGGCATCTGATCAGGCCAAGATTTATTTACAGCCAGGACAGATCATCAGGCCTGTCCAATTGATGTAGCAATAAATCTATGCATGAACTGCTAATGCTAACGTAACATCACTAGGACAATAAACAGGCAGTTATATGATTCCTTGATATGCTTTTCAGGTAAATGGATGCTGTAAAACGTTATACAGAATAATGATTTGCAATGCAGCATAGCTAAACCTTTGAGCCAGCAGCAGAGTAACCGTAACAAGCAAATGATCTTCGTCAGTGTGGACAGAGAATGGCATAATGTTTAGGCTTTGGGTCAGATGCCCCTCCCGATGCAATCATCTTTTGTTTGGACACATTACCGGTGCAAGGAGTAAGTGGCCGCTCAGAATGGCACCTTCATGGTACTCAATTGGCATTGCAAAATCAGATCTAGGCGATCCAGTCGATGATATTGCAGGATGTGGGCGCTTTCATTCAGCCCCAGGAGGAAGATGTATGTGCCCACTGGTTATTTGCATCCTCATATTTGATCACACAGAGGATGGTGTTTGCCTGTTAATATTTCATACGTTTGCTGCTTGTTGGCTGCAAGTGTCAGTACAAGCCCATTTCTTCTTCCGTGATGCATCCCGTCCTACAAAGTGAATAAAACATAGAGTCGTATATATATGCGCGCCCCCCCCCCCCCCCCCCCCCCCAAAGTGTGCATGCCTCGAATATAGAGCCGTGTGGCATTTCCAACCCTGGTGATTAGAGAGAAAAAAAAAAAAAAAGGTAAATGCCATGGGTGGTGCTGGTCTGCATTGTTTGCTTACCCCTGAGGGCAGAATGACTCTGGCCTGGTGCAGTTTTATGGGATATGGGGGGGGGGGGGGGGGGGGGGGGATTTAAAGATCTGAGTTATAGCTGCAAACCAATCTCACAGGTCTAGTAAATTTAACAGAGTAAGGGGGGTTGTGCGGTGCAACCTGGACCTGGGATTTAGTGAGATGACAGAGCACTCACGCAAAAAGCCTGTTTTTGACCAGGAGTGATTTCTTTCTCTCTTTTTTGGCGTATGTGCGCATGTGTGATTGGACTCAGATGTTTTAATGGAAAGATAGACTTTGCAACAAAGTTCTGAAATGACTCTTTTCCCCGTGTGATCTAGCTGAGGCCTGGTCAGCTTCACTGTTTCGTGCATAGAAGCCTTGAGCTATGCATGCAAATGTCTCCAGTATTTAGTCAGATTTTGTTTTGTTTTTCCTTACAATATCCAAGCACAAAAATCAGACCAAATACCAAAAGCCTTTGAGCATAAAGAAGAAATATTCTCGGGATTCTATAGAGATGATTTAGACAAAATGTGTTTTGTTTGTTTGTTTGTTTTTGGCTGTAACTAACTAGTGTTTGGAGAGTACAATGGGACAAAAATCTGAATTTGGCCCAAAAATGACCTTGGCAATTTGGAGGCCCACGTAATGCACTAGAGATCTGTTTAAAATGGCTAAGAATGCTAAGGCAACCAACCACTAACTGTCTATATGGGCCTATGCACACAAAACAAACCCTGTCTCAAAGTTCCAGGTCGTATCTGTCAAAACAAAAGTGGTGACAACATTTAAAAACATGTACTTTGCGTTGGTCAGCTGAAAGGATCCATTAATGACCAAATAATGATCATGTTTTACATTTGTCAATTATCGTTTGAAGATTTCTTTCCAAATCAATGCCTCTCAGATGGAGTTACTATGTATTGGTCTTAGCCCTCCATTTTCATCAAATTCTCAAACATAAAAGCGGCCTCTTTACAATGTTAGAACCTCTTGCTATTCCGTCCATCAGGAGACCAAAATGGTAGTATTTAGTGCATTATAGAAACATTATAGAAACACATGCTACAGACCAAACCAGGTTTAAACCAGGACTGCACTCGTTTATTACTCCAAAATCCCTATGCCTTTCTCTGTTGGAGTCAGCTGTATGCAAGAAGAAACCGGTATCACTTTAGGGCTGCACAATATATCAGCAAATTAATGTTATCGCAGTATTTGGTGACACAATATTCACAAGAAGCCACAAATCATCCATCTGACTGAGATTCACACAGTCATCGGATACTTCAAAATGTGCAGACGTTTAGTTTTAGTTATAATTTCCCCAAGTCGGTACATGTTTTATCAAGTATCTGATTTGATAAGTAATAAATGGTTTCTGAACTTGTTTAAATGTACTGGTTTGTATTAGGGCTGACAGATATATGGATATTGCATCAATATCGAGATATGAACATTCAAGATATCATTATCGCAAAGGATAAATATATCGTTATTGTATTTATATCGAGATATGAACATTCAAAATATTAAAATCGAAAAAGCAAGATATAAACGATATAGATTTTCATCAATAAAACTGCACTCTTTTGTATTATGATTTTATTTTTCTGAAAAATGCTTAGTTTTCACCTAACCCATAGTTATATTGTATCGATATTGCGATATCTGGCATGAATATCGAGACATGAAATTTTGTGCATATCGTTCAGCCCTAGTTTGTATGTGTCGGATGGTTTCAGTAAAATGTTATGATTGCAATCGAATATGACAGTTTTTCCACATAACGTCGTAGTGATCAGAGTTTGCTCGGAAGGCAATTATTTCGGGGAAGCTCGGTCTCTGCGCTGAGTCCCGCATGAACTTTACGAACAGTGCAGCGACGACAGGCACAATTCTTTTTGTAGATACGGCAGGTTCCAAAATGTCTCCTCCTCTGCGGTGATGGGGTCAGCTCGAAACGCTTGATTTGCCACAGTCAGTCCTCAGTAGAGCATAGTCGAAGGAGCACTTCACATAAGGAGGGTGGGATCCTGCTTACATAGGTGCTTGAACTGAGTCCCCCCCCCCCCTTTTTCTTTTTACACACTGCTTCGTCACTCCGCCAGCTCTTGCGGTTCTGGCTGAGTGTGCCTCGGGGCAGTTGTGGGATGATGGTGATGAGGAGGAGAGGAGCGGCAGCACACCGGATCAGGCCCTCTTGGGATCATCCCGGGCTCAACGGCATGTAGTCCGGCGGTATTCAGCCGTGAGCCTCTCCGGGCCCAGTGTAGCCATGCAAATACAGTAATCATCTAAACAAATCCACACAAAAAAACATCTTAATGCATTCCAATATAACAATGCTTTTATGCTTTCTTGTTTTTGAAAGCCTTGTTTACATTTTGTGCATTAATTTGGCACATTTGAAGTGCCATGGAAGAAGCCACTTATGCGCCTTTCTGTATTCATACTTTAGAATTCAATTTATTCAAGCCTGTTATTTGTTTCTTTCTTTATTATTATCAGACAAAAGGGGCCCGCCGGAGCGTTTTTTTCGAGTCGCACAACACATCGATAAATAGGCTGGCACCCGTATTTAGCCGATAATGTGATCAATGCTGGTTCTGTCTTGTGTTGAAAACCCTCCAGAGTCGAATGCCACAGATGTAATCTATCCCCATCGCGGTTCATTATTCACCGAAAGACACACAGTATGGTTCGGGTAATGACTGTAAACATTGCTTATAGCTGCGGCTCAGATGCACCAATGATCTCCCCGCTCAATCAGAGCACTTCTATTACCGTCAAACACAAGAGCCAAGGACACGCCGCTATGACGTCTTTGCCTTGAGATGGGAACGATTGACAGTGTAATTGTGTATTGTCATTACAGTGCGGGGTTTGTCTCCGTAGAATAAAAGGTCATTATATATTTTCCTAAAAAGCACCATATGAGGAAAAACCTATCGATTTGTCAACTCTTGAATATTTAGTAAATCATTTCAACTCTCCCAATCAATTGAAAAAAAACAAAAAGATATGTGTTTTTTGTTTGTCCATCTAAATGTGGCAAATCTTTAAAAAACACTAAACCAGGACCAAAGCCAGGTTAATATGGAACGAAATTAAAATGTGACTTTTGTACATTTTTGAATGGCCATGTTTGCATTTTTGGTTGTGTTGTCAGTGATTTTGCCATAGTGTCCTATATGGATATTGTGTCCCCTAAAATTGCAATAATGATCAAAGAGACGTTTGTATTGGCAGCATTATATCCTGTTTCCATGGAGCCATATTGTGTTCTTCTATGCATTCGTCTATGGATTATTGCCTTTACAGCCCAAGTGACTATACAGACTTATGAGGAGAGTAGTTAGTCTGGTTCTTCATAGCTCTCGCTGAAACATCATGGACATTGCAAAACTAGACTAAAAACATTAGAGTAGAGCAAACGCTGGCATTCCTCTCTCCATGCTTTGTTTGTACTCCATTTGTTTACCCTCTTGCACCCCGCTTTTAGGGCTGTTATCAACAACATGTGAGCAAATGGCGCACAGCAGGCATTGTGTCACCGAGTCCCAGCGTCGAGAAAGTGTAATGTCCGCGATTACGTGCAAACAAGCAGGAAACAATGGGTGCGAGCGCGGAGACAGCTGTAGTCTCATTGTGGAGGTGTGATGGAGTCGGCGGGCTGCAGTCAGCCAGGTGAGGTGCGGACTGAGGGCCAGACAACAATGCTCATTGATCAGCGGTAATTCCCCGCTCTGCTTTGATTACTGTGTGTCCTGCTCTCACCTCTCGGCGTCGAGGGAGAGACGGCCCTATAACTGTCACAGCCAAATGGATTTGTTCTACGGACCTTGTGGCATTCTTCCTTTTCATTAATTGCACCTGAGAGTTTCCAGTCACTGAATGCTTCCTCCCATCTCCGAAAGACATGCGCGCAGGTTCAGTGGTGACATTTTACTGTCCTTTGGGAATCAATGAGACTGTCATCTAAAGCAGTGGTTCTTACCTGTGGTTTAATTTATAATTTACTTCATGCTTTTCTAATGCATTTAAGTTTGAAGTTTTTCTGATTTAGACATCCAGTTTGGACATAATTTAGTCAAATATCAGTCTTTTGTAGAAGCTTTTTTGACCTTGATCTTGGCCTGGTGGCACTTGGAAGGTTGAATCTTTTCACAGGTGGTATTTGGTGCAAAAAGGTTTGAGAACCACTGGTCCAAGGCATATCCCCCCCCCCCCCCCTCGACTAAAGCAAAGGGGATTGCCCGTTGTGCCCTCTCGAGTATAAGTACAATATGAATAGAATGAAGGCTGGCACTTGAGACACAAGTGGTTTATGTCTGAGAGGCTCATGACAGCGCCTGAGTGCGTGGACTCTACAGAGCTTGTGGTTGTTTACAATGTGTTTATTATAAAAATAAAAATAAACTTATCTAGGTCCAATCTTCACTGTTTTCTTGCCTGCAATAATACCTTTCCAGAACGGCAGAAATATACAAATTCATTGCTTTTTATGACACTACCTCTAGCTTTTAACCGGTGCATCTTTTTACTTTCCAAGTTTTCTTTCCTTTTTCAAACTTTGTTTAGTAACTAAACTACATCCAAAGTGAGTTGATTCTGACTATAAAAGTGAAAGACATTTTCATGTATAAACCATTACAGTCCTGTAGTTGTCGGCCGTATGAGGGAAATTGCATGGTTACTCGGGACACATTTCGCAGCCCCGTGTCCTGGGCATGACCAAGAAAAGGGTAACCAAATTACCTGCTAACTTATGTTCAACTGGACTGGGTTGTCAGAGTAGAGGATGTTGTTTTTGACGCCAAACATCCAATTGCCACGGTGTGCAAAGTTCTACCACTTCTTACCATTTTACCATTTACAAAACTAACTACACTGTAATACATTTGATATGGCAATTGACAGATTTATTTCACATTCGCAAGTTTAGGTTCAGAAAAGCATAGACACTTTGTATTTGCTATGGAACATGAAGCTTTTCTCGACCATTTTGCTCCTATAGCTGCATGAACTCTTTGAATACGGACTGTGTGAATGAATATTTGATCATACAAAATCGAAAGAAGTGTGCTTTTCTAATTGAAATATTGGATTACTTCCTCGTTTATGACCTTTTCTCGCTCCGCTCGAGATTAAAGAAGCTCAACACATCCCTCATCATCTTTGTTCTCATTCTCACAAATGAATATGGAAACGGGCGCGCTTAGCCAAACACATACAGTAGCTTTAATTAGGCTGCATCCCGGGCCTCGCCATTGTCAAGGTTCTTAAACAAGTGCAGGCTGTGTGGGTGGAGGTTAGATGAGAACGTTTTTTTCTCATTCCTCTTCCAGGGAAGGACTCTTGTGGGGTTCGTATTGCCTTGCCAGTGGTTTTAGTTTTGCTCTTTAATTCCACTTTGTCAACCTTATATCCCCCTACTCTTAATTTGCAGAAACCCTCATGGACAGTCGGTGGGCAACCACAGAGCTGGCGTGGACCACGTTCCCAGAAAGCGGGGTAAGTGTAATAATAAGTGGATGTGTGTACGTGTGTTTTTAAAGCATTTGTTCCATTTGCTTGTTAATAGGGCCCAGGCTCCCTCCAACAGCTCGCCTCCTACTGTTTTATGCCTTTGTTTTGTGCCATGCATGTTGGCCCTCTATACCTACAACAAAAGCAAAAAACAAACACTGCATGGCATTGTAAGAAATCGGGCAACACACGGCTGATAAATATGTTCAAAATTGGAATTTGACAGTTCATTTTGCACAATGTATTGAAAACGGTTGCAAAGTTTCTCATCATTCAACAGTCAAGACTCAGGACAGCTTTATAATAAAATCGAACAAGTTCAACCGCACTTTTCTATTTGGTTCTAATGTTTTGGGAAAATGAAGGCGAGGCGACTGAATGCTTGCCTGTCAGCCTTATCACTGGGTTTCAAATGATCTTGTGGTCAAATATGACCCCCAAAAAAGTTAATTGTTTTAGTTTTTCTAGGTTGATTGGTCTTGATTTCCTGTTGTTATTATTATAAGCACATTCACAAGCTTATTTGGCTTATGAAAAATATACCTCATCTTTAACACAGATTCACTTTCCTCTCCAGAACCATTTATCGTATTTTCCGGACTATAAGTCACACCAGCCAAAAAAAGCAAAATTAAGAAGAAAACAACATACATAAGTCACTCTGGAGTATAACTCGCACCAGCCTTGGCAACTACCTGGGTACGGGGGCGTAACATGATAAGAAAAGGAAAAGATCCGCACAACTGAGGTTCGCTCACCGATTTATTGTTCACCGAAGGTGGTGGTAGACGTTTCGGGTCTAGCCCTTCATCAGATAATAATATAATAATATCTGATGAAGGGCTAGACCCGAAACGTCTACCACCACCTTCGGTGAACAATAAATCGGTGAGCGAACCTCAGTTGTGCGGATCTTTTCCTTTTCTTATCGTGTACTATTTTGGATCCAGCACACTGGTTTAGAGCGTCGGATGTGCGTGTCTCTCCTCTTCCATACGGGGGCGTAACAAGCATCGTTAACAAGCCTCTCCCGGCAGCATGTTGTTCAAACATCCATTTGTGAACCCGTTCCTCGAGCTGTGGCCATCTAGCTTTTAGCTTTTTTTGTTTTCTTCATTGCAGTAAGAGTAGCCTCCGCTTTTCAGTCCCTAAAGTTTCTCGCTCACTCGGCACTTTTTCTCTGCTGCTCTATTAGCGTTTTTTTTTTTTTTTTTATCTACAGGAGTAGCAGATACTGGTACACAAGCCTAGCGGCTGTCAGTGTGAAAATAACTAACGTGTGAAATTTTGGATTTTGATGTTTAAGTCGCACCTGAGTATAAGTTACACCCCCAGCCAAACTATGACATAAAGTGCAACTTATAGTCCGGAAAATACAAAATAGTTTACTTTAATTTCCCCAAAGTCTATACTCCATTCCCAACAATGAGCATTTACAGCCACAGGATTGACTGTAGACCAGTCCATTAAAAAGCTCCATGCTGATAATAGCAATTGACCATAGATTCATGATTGATTTAAATTCTAAGCCGTCTTCATGGTCCTAAAAGGAAAGTCCATAACAGGAAAAACAGAGCTAACTCCAGCATGTCGGGTTAAGCTCATGATTAAGTGGTCATACTTTTACATGATTACTCTAATTAGATGTTGTTGTTTTTTTTGTCTGCCTCCTCATGTGAAAGCTGTCGTTTTTTCCTCAATTAAATGCTTGACGTAGAATCAACTTTCCCAAACAATCACATGGGCAAACAACAAGCGGATCCATTGTAGATTAGGTGGGCTTTTAGCTCTCCCCGGGACGGAGCGCCGGTAATTGAAAGCATGTGTCTGTGTCTTTTATAATAACGGACCCCGAGAGCGCATTAGGGGCAGGAATTAAGGTTTTCAGTTGATGCCCCTATAGGAACAGTGAGAAAATAAAACAACATGAATTTGACCCCGGGGCTAACAGCCTGACAGACCTCCCCCACTCGCGGCCAGTGTAATTTGTCTTCCCTACGTGAGCGCAAAGTCAGTCAATGGAAATGCTGGGTTGCCATGGAAACGGGCCCAGGCAGCGCCGCTCATTGCCTCTTCCCCTCCCCTGTTTTCGCATCCGATCGAGGGGCCAGCCGCGGCCGTCCCGATGCCTTCATATAAAGTCATACAGTATGTGTCACCGGCCCGCTCCTCCGGCCCGCATTATCATATTTGTCAGGCCGTGCATCAAACGTGTTCCCAGTGATTTACGGCGGCAGGACGTCCAGTCTGGGGGCTCATCGTTTGGGAGTAAATTGCACGCCGGCTCTGGGACGTGAGATGAGTTATGCATAATTTTTTTTTCTCCTGTTGAAATAATCAATTTGTACTGAACTCATTTGTTATGGAAACTAAGCATTCGGTCCAAGAGGGAATTAGCGAGAAAAAAAAAGAAGAAGATTGACTTCGCACAAGGTTACTTCCTAATGGACTAAATATATTGATCACAGACACCATTTATCATAGTCTAATGTTATTCGCCATTTAAAACAGCACTGTCACCAGACACCAGCCTTGTTCTGAGTCCCTCTCCAGTTTGTCAATACTTTTAGCTCACCCTTTTATAGATGTGCATTTTAAACCAGACAGATCCGATCCATAGACCCTTCGTGAGTTACATTATCGATTAAGGTTGAGCAATTTGGCGTCGCTTTCTATAATCGAATATACTTAACAGGTAAAGTAAACATTTAATAGACAACGTCATTTGCATATTTTTGTTAACATTTGTATTCTGTTTTTAGACATACTTGCAAGTAAGTGAATGTAGCTACATAGATTTGATGCAATAGCTGATCTTAATAGAACTGTTCATATTTGGTTAAATGAGCCCTGACGTCTTGAACAGTTACTACTTGATTGCCTGTCAGTTTCAAAAAGAAAAAAAAAAAAAAAAAAAAAAAAAACAGATTGATCCCTCTCCATAATACACAATACTTGGCTGATTCCCCATAGATTTGTAAAGATGTGCCAAGGCACCATCCCCTTTGACTTTAATGCTTGTAAGCACAGAAGGTACAGTAGATATACATTCTATCATATGTGTATGCACTGCTTTAAAAATAAGTTAACTTGTCACTGATTTAAATGATGGTGAGTGATGGCAGTGCCTTTTTTTTTTTTAAGTTTTAGTCGCAGTGACAGCATCTCATATCTTTTAATAGTTCCTTTGATTAGCTGGATTTTTCCCTATTTCACTGCGGGGCGCGCCCGCCTTGAGATAAAATGTGAAAATGCTGCACATGTGCCCATGACGCGGCAAGACGGTGCGGCGTTCGTATCACATTTCTGCATGTTATTGCTCTCCCATGCAAGACAGTCATGCTGGCGGCGGTGCATGTATATGGGCATTTTAATACATAAGTAACCAGGAGCGTTATGGATATAGTTTACACTGGGACAGCCGGCTTTCCACTCTTGATCCCCTCATTTATCTCTGCCATGATAACAAATTTATATGTTAAAGAAACAAAATCTCTTCTTGAGGCCATTCTGATTGCGCTATCGCCACTGCAGCACCAGTGGATCTGGCTCCTATAGAAGGCTTTATTGTAATAGTGACTGTAGGCACTTGCTCTCGTATAAAGTCTTTAGCAGCACACGCCACAGCTGCTGCATCCGCTCCCTAACCTTTACCTCGTGATCTCGACCCGAACCGGTATTCAGACGCGTGAAACGTCTCATAATGGGAAAATGTCTCCTATTAATAGTCCATAATGATTGGAATTTTCTGAGCGATTCGAGCAATTAAAAGCATTTTAGCTGCAAATTATTCGTCGGCGGCCTCGCACACTGATCATCACTGTGGGATGAGCGTGCTTTCGTTTTAACATCATGCTTGTGATTCTTCAAAAGCTGTTTAGACCACATTACATTAACATTATTCAATCATAATTAACAGAAGGGCGCAAATGACAAGATAAAATCCTAAATATAAATACTTTTGGAAGGGGGGGGGGGGGTGTTATGAATAAAATGACAGGCATTAGTGTTGTGGTACGGCATGACGTCAGTGTCACGGTCATATCAAGTCCAGCTGAGGCCTCTTTCTCTGGGCTTGATCTGATTGGTCGATTTATCAACAAAGGAGAGACAAGTGCAGAGCGCAGACAATAGATTTGGGTGGCCACTCCGTTACTATGGAAGGAACATAAGCAGCAGACACATTTATTCTGAATGCATGATGCCTATGGGCAAGGCTAGAGTGGTGACTGGCGGACTCGATCTGAACAGCCGACTAAAACTAAGCTGTACAACACCTGAAAACTTGGCTTGGTTACTTGGCTTTGAAAACTGTTTTAAGTATATTATTGAGCTGCTGTGTCAACGTAATTCCGCTTGTGGATCGATAAAGTTTGTCTAAGTCTAAGCCTAAAAGACAAATGCCTGGGATGGAAGTTAATGCAAATATTCTATAGCTCTATTTTCTTTCAGGATTTTATTAAAATTCAGTTTTGATCAGGATTCACTTCTCAGGCTTATATTGCCTTTAAGAGATAACTAAAGCTGCCTCTTCTGAGAGTTCACACTGTGACTGGGTACATCTGCCTGTCACTCACGTCGAGCATGACAGAGGTTGTGTCATTGTTAGAGCATAGATCTAGTTTAAATAGACATTAATCCAATGTGACAATCTTTCCAAATGACAGGGTCAGATCACAATTTTATTTGATTGTGTCATATTGCATAGATTGCAAAAACATATCACAATTGTACAACAAGACTCTAAAGTAACATGTGCAATAACCCACGTTGCAAAACTACGTGCAATAATCTCTGTATCAGGGCCACTTTATTCCCTTTACCAGCTTATTGTACATAAGATACCTCTTTTTACTATTTAACTGTCTGCACATTTCCTGTCTTTTTTGCACACCCTGAGTGATCTTACTGAATGCCAAATGTAACAAGAGAATTTCTCCGTTGTGAGATCAATAAAGGATTATCTTATCTTAACTTATCTGAATCTCTGCATTTTTAATCAATGTTGTAGAATAGACGTTGATCATTATTATTTTAATTTGAAACATTTAGTAGCCAAAACTAATAAATTCTGGATGAGAAAGTTATTATGGTCCATTTAGTTTATAGCACCATTTGCCTTCTGTTCAGGGTTTATTGTTTCATGAGGTCACCCTAGAAGTGTGGTCATGTCCAGTCTCACAAGGGCTAAAAGCCAACAAAGGGATTACAAAAGGAACACTCAAATATGCTAATGATCTTCTCTGAACATCTCCCTTCCTCTCAATGTTTTATTGTATGCTGTTGATTAAACCCCTTTAGTCTCTGCGCATTAGTTGGACAGCACTAATTAAAATCCCATTAAATCAGACGTTTCTTGTGCATGTCCTTGCTTTGTCTTTCCCTCCTGCTCCTTCATGTCTTCCTCCGTGCCCATTCTCCTGCCTCTTGTGTCCGCAGTGGGAGGAGGTGAGCGGCTATGACGACTCCATGAGCCCCATTCGGACCTACCAGGTGTGTAACGTGCGCCAGCCCAGCCAGAACAACTGGCTCCGGACTGACTTCATCCCCCGTAAGGGCGTCCTGCGGGTGTACGTGGAGCTCAAGTTCTCTGTGCGTGACTGCGCGAGCATCCCCAACATCCCCGGCTCCTGCAAAGAGACCTTCAATCTGTTTTATTACGAGTCCGACGGCGATACGGCCACGGACACCAGCCCCCTGTGGAGGGAGAACCCGTATGTCAAGGTGGATACCATTGCTCCGGATGAGAGCTTCTCCCTTCTGGAGGCGGGGAGGATAAACACCAAAGTGCGCAGTTTTGGCCCGCTGTCTAAGGCCGGCTTTTACCTGGCCTTCCAAGACCTGGGCGCTTGCATGTCCCTCATTTCGGTGCGCGTTTTCTTCAAGAAGTGCTCCACCACCATTGCCAATTTTGCTGTCTTCCCTGAAACGGCCACAGGGGCGGAGGCTACCTCTTTGGTGATTGCCCCTGGGGCCTGTGTCACCAACGCCATGGAGGTGTCCGTGCCTCTGAAGTTGTACTGCAACGGAGACGGGGAGTGGATGGTTCCCGTTGGGTCGTGCACGTGCATGGCCGGCTTCGAACCCTCGTCGGACAGCACGCAGTGCCAAGGTAACTGTATTTAATGCACACGCAGACTTTTATTTAACAATGCTCCTTTATATGCTCGGCAGAAGTCACCTCAGCCCGTGCCCTCTTCCCCGCATTTATTGTGTGGCTCCTGAAAGGGGGGTGAAGGAGGCTGGAGGAGAGTATGAATTAATGAGGTGTTGCAGCGCGGAGCAGCATACAAATATTGTGAGCGGGACAGAAGGGAGGGAAAGATAGGATTGCAGCGAAAGGCACAGAGCGTCGAGCCAATAGATTTGTTGGAGAGAAGAAAACTGATAATCAGAAAAAAAAAGGCATTCAAACCCAGAGAATGGAGATATTAACTGAGCGTTAAAAGGTGTAAATCACGGCCAAAGCCAAACCTGTTGATAAGGAGTCAAATACGGGTAGGGCGCTGAGAAATGGCGTCTGCCACCGCCGCACGACAGGGAGCTCATCGGTTGCCATTCGGCGGCTCAAGGTTAAAAGCCTGATGGAAAGCTCTCCAGGGCCGTAGCCAGCGGTTGTGACGAGGAAGTGTAATTTCCACCAGTGGCCTCCTGTTAGTTAATCTACAGGCGGCGGCTACACTCATTAACACCACTCAGACCGACGCCAGCCAACAACGCCACGCTACCATAAATCACTGCGACGTTTCATTTGTTAGTAATGCTAGGAGCCAAAACGCGACAGAGAGAGGAACACAATATATGAGATGGGCGATTTTTATTTCCGTGCACCAAAAACCCGGGAATCATCTGCCCCAGTGAAGAGGTTAATGGATTGAAGCAATTTGCTACAGTAATTTATACCCAAACAAACAAATAAAAGAAAATGATGATGCGCTGCGTATTAGAGTCAAATAAATAGATCGCAAAGAGCAAAGAGGGCTCAGCGAGTCTGTATGTTTTTATCTCTAGGATTTTATAGCGGGCTTTTCAATGCCATTAGCTTTAGTGATTCTGCTAAACGTGTCATTGTTGGGTATTAGACGTGGAGAATAGCAAGACCACTTAGCCCGTATCTAGTTAATCACAGTCTCAAACGCACACATAGGCACAATGGGAGGCTTTATGAGGTCTCACGCTGACGCGACAGATGTTTACCAGAGAACCCCGACTTTTTACTCCAGCAGTTTGGAATGTGGCGCACAGTAAAACTCTGCAGACCTTTCGCTGCTAATCCCCTTTATCTCAATCCTGCTCTAGTCCTGTTTTAGGCTGGTTTATCCTTAAGACTTGTATCAGGCAGAATTCAAATTAATCTCTTTTCAGGCATATTCGCAGATTAGCCGAATTTCCACAGTTTTCCACAACCTTAATTCTGAAAGTGTGGGGGCCGGTGTAAAATAGTAATAAAATGACAATGTAATACCGTGCAAATCCCAACAGAGAAATACAGTGTCGTCGTTGTAGTTGAAGTTTGTTAAGAGTCTCATCAGATTTTGGGGGATTCAGTGACTGAACAGTTATGAATACGGACGTCTGACACTGACAGATACTGCGATTAGGTGAAGTTATGTGATGAAGTAAAAGTCTATGTTTGTATCAGAACCAAAAACTAAACTGACTTTAGTGGTCTAATTGTCTGGCCAACCGTGGCTCAGTGGCAATAACAATCAAAGTTTGATTCCAGCTTTGGTTTTGTGTTTGTGCAAATTAGTCATTGGCTACAACCCGGTGTCTTTTAAGTGTTTATTAACATCCATTTTCCCCGCCGGAAATATGCTATTTTATTTCAAATATTTAGTTTAGTCCTTGTAAACAAGTGACCTTTTAAAATGCCAGTCCCTATTATTGCTCATGACCCTCAGGTCTTCAAGTAACCGTGCATTAAAACAAAATGTGCTTGACATTATTGCATGGATCAGGATCATTTGAAGAGACTCACAAATAATCATAAAATATGTAAGAATCAGCACCTGAAAGTGTTGGCTCTTCGAGCCGTTTGATTTGTATGCCCGTCTTACCCCAGTGTTTGTAATTGGGGGTTGAATAACTCATCTAATTCACGCCTCTTCTAGTCTCTTCATTTGGACTGATTTATCATCGTATTAGGCGCCATTTTGCATGCATTGCGAGGACTTGTTTGTGCGGTTTGGAGCGCTAAGGACTGGGTCGGCAGTGATGGATGGCTTTTGGGTGTCTCCCTGTTCTTCAGAAGCATTCTCCATTCCCATTTGTCTGACAACAGCAATCTCCTGTCAGCAATCTATGGCACGCTCACACTCCTCTTCAGCACCGAACTTCACTGTCATCTAAACCCTCTCCCCCGCTTTTATGAATAGATTAATGCCAGCTTTGCACGATGAGGGGAATAAAAAGATGATGCATATGTTACGATAAGAGGTGCCAAAGTGTTTACCATCTTGAGTTTCTTGTCATCAATACTTTTACATTTGGCATTGCAGCTCTTGCTCCTTGGTGAAGTTGCTTCCCCTACGTCTGACAGCTTTTGATGTGGGTTTTTGTTTTTGCAGCTTGTATCCCGGGGACTTTTAAATCCAAATTCGGATCGGCGTCCTGCGTCTTGTGCCCGGCCAACAGTCGCACCAGCGCCAGGGGCTCCAGTGTGTGTCCATGCCAAAATGGATTCTACCGCGCTGACAGTGACCCCCCAGAGTCCGCATGCACCAGTAAGTTACTCCTATAGGCCTGTTTTTCTGTCTGTGTTTGCCATGAAAAAAGAAAAGCTTTGGAAAGATTTTTTACAGAGCATCTTTCAGGCATACCAGGTTATGGTACGTGCCAAGCTCTCTTAATCATTGCAAAAATATTAGTTATGTATCGAAAATGTTTCTGGTTTACTTCAACACTATTTCTGACTTTCGGGTGGACAATGTTATGAATTTGAATCCTGATACATCAAATTATATTAACAGCAAATAAATGAGATGCCATTTCATTTATGCCAGCACATAATTTTTTTCTTTTTGAAGATCTGGTGAGTGCCCCAAGCCAATGTATTTGTGATCTCTCAATTTAGACATAGACTTAGATTCAGATTCAGAAAACTTTATCAGCCCCAAGGGGAAATTCATTTGTAGCAAACCTCAGAACATTTCACAAACGCACACAGATAGTCACTGTCAGGCCCAACAGTTCAGACCAGAGAAAAGCCCCAACATAAACAACAGTTCTTTAACATGAAAATGGAGCACATTTCAAATTGTCTGTGTTACTTAATAAACACACACCTTCAGAATTCAACAGTTCAGTGGTAGAGGGGACAGAAAGAGTTGGAACATAAAAACAACGGCTGGGTTTAAAAAATGTATTAATCGAAATCGAATCGATTTTCCTTTGAACAGGACGATATCGATTCAAGAAACACTAAAATCGATTCTAAGGTTGTGTATTTCAATTGGCAATAACTTTGGAACTAAATGGGACGTACTTTTTTGCACTATGGTCGCAGCGGTCCATTTTTCATTTTGAGTGCTCGCTTGTCCCTCTAGCCGTCCGAGGAGCAAAGTTACAGTGTGGCAAATTTTTTTTTAAAAATCTTCCACAAAGATTTTGTGGTTTATTTCCATAAATCTTGTCAGACTTCAGTCTGATGTCAATGGTGGCAGCCATGTTGTTTACTGTCAAAGCCCAGTCTGATTGGCTGTGCCAGTGCGTGTATTGTGTTGTAGTTTTTTAAAATTGGGGTAGGCACTTATAAGCTTTCTTGCTTCTGCCTACTTTTGAGTTATCATTTTATTTTATTTTATTTTTTCTAGTTTTTTGTGTGATAATGTAAATGAAATGATGTAAGTATTGTATATAATAACACACTGTAAATAATAGCTCAAATAAATAAATAAATAATTATACACATGGCCACATGGGGGTGGTGTTCAATGTAAATGTTTTGATTTTCATTAATTTACCAACTTAGAGTTAGTTTCTACTATTTACTAACTCTAAGTTGGTAAATAACAGAGTTATTCTCGAGAATGTCGAGACAACATTCTCTTTTGAAAATCCATATAAGATAAGATAGTCTTTATTGATCTCACAATGGAGAAATACACTTGGCTCCAATATCCAAGTAAATTTGGTACCATGTGATATCCTTAACTGAATCTAATCGTATCGGGCCCTTGTGAAGAGAATCAAATCGATTTGGGAAATCCGAATACCCAGCCCTAAAAACAACGTCCAGAGGGCATGAGCGAAAACTCTTGAGTACAGAACATGGAGAGGCCGACCCAAGATACATTTAGTCTTCTTTAGCTCCCGCTTCTCCCATAGAGAATGGAAATCTTTTTGTTTAACTCCAATGATTTTAGAGCTGGTTTTGACAATGTTTTGCAGTTTGTTTTTTTTATCTTTCACAGACAAAACCTTGAACCAGAAAACAAATGAAACGGCAGTAAAAGTGGCAGAGAATCATTTTATTTGCATTAAACGAGTGCAGTTTCCTCAAAAGACAGATTCTCCGCTGACCACGTTGGAAAATGTGCTTTGTTTGTTTAATGCGGGTCTATGCTCAAGCACAGACACACACGTCGTTTCCCTCTCCCCACTCACTCCTCCTCTAGTGTGACCTCATGTGAGAAACAGACAGCTTTGGTTACCTCTAAAAGGCAATATACATGCACAAAGCACTCCTGAGTTGTGATAACAATGAGAGTATAATATTTTTGCCATAATGCCCACCCCTCTGAACATGTTTGGGTTGTTTTAAACAGAGGCAGATCAGTGAAGTGCTTAACTGAAGAGGCACCTGAAGCACACTCATCTGCTGTTTGTGCTTGAGGCTGGATTTTGCATGATATGATGATATTGCAGTTATGAACATGCTTTGGGTTTCAGAGTAATGCATTTTAGGACGTAAACACAATGCATTTACTCACACATGCCCAAGCCTCTACTTTATACCTTAGACTTGGGGTTTGTTTATGTTCCTTTTGCTCAGTAAAATTCAATAGTATTGTCACACAGTATTTGTCAACTTGAAAAAGGATTATACAAGGACTACCCTGATTTAATTAAGAAAACCAGCCAAAGTCACAATTTTGGACAGTAGCCAGCCTTTGTGCATTCTGTGTGAATCCGTTTGCTTTTGTAAACTTCGGTCCCGCGCGGTCGCTGTCATGTCGTGGATCACGAGTGTCGCTTTGTTCGGTGTCGGTCTATTGTCTTCAAAGGTCAGCTCCAGACTCGCGTTTTTGTTTCTCTCCCCAAAGCTTTTACATGTTCATATTCCACCTCGGACTATTGGAGATCCCGATCCGCGATCGTGTCCGTGTTGTGTGAAGGAGAGTGACATGTGCAGTGTTGAAAGTGTGTAAACTCACCCCCGGGGGCCTTTTGTCACATTAACCACACACCCACTGGCTCACTGTCCAGTCCAGACCTCTCACAGGAACACAGTGGCCTGGGACACCTCTGCTCCCTGTCAGCCCCCCTCCCCACCCCGACTACTCCCCTGCACTCTGTCGCAGCCCACTGGCACACAGCCGGGTCTTTGTGTCGGGGGGGGCGCCGCAGCCAGTCGATGTCCGGCAGCCTGGGCCCAGCGTGAGTGTGTGACGGGTGTCCAATTAAAGCGGCCCCCATTCTGAACTGTGTCGGCTTAATTAGGAGGGACAGGGTGAGTAATGCACAGCTCCGGGCTGGAAGGAGATCTACTGTGAGTTTCGACCATGGAGAGCTCTCTATGACACTACATAGGCCAGTGGTTCCCAAACTGGGGTGGCTGTTCCAGTGGTAGCTTCTTCTAATAGCAGTGTGATGCAATTGCCCCCTTGAGACATGACAGCACAGTGTTCTTGTTTGTAGTCTTAGATTAGTTATTTTATCTCCTGGTTAAATCCAGGGTTAGTTTAGCAACAAGGATCCAAGTCACAGATGTAAGTCAGCTTTGAAGTGCATATGACAGGTGTAAATGCTTGTGAAAATATGACTTATTTAGAAGGATAAAATCAGTTGCAAGTTCATCAGTTGCATAATTATTATTTTATGTCAGTGAAGCAGGCAGAATTTTAATGAAGAAATGTTGGGCAAAAAAGTATTTTTTATTGGAATTTTTAAGCTACTGACAGGAAGTGACATAGATGAAGGTAAAGGTCCGTAGCAGTTTGACTCATTCATTTCCCATATGGTTGTTAAGTGTGACATCACACGCAATAATTAGCCACGCCCGGGTCCAAACTGCTGGGAGCTCCATAGATAAACACAGAAAAAAGTGCAACTTCATCTGAATCTTCTGCTGAAATAACAACAGATAAAAGGCCAAAAACTATTTCACACCTAAGTTGAACAATATAGCTCACCATTTCTCCAAGTAAAATGAAGATATTTGTTTTATTTAAAATAAGCCTTCATTGTGTATGGAAAATAATTTGATAATTAATGCCAGAAAAGCAGTACTAATGAAAATACAGAGTAAAAAATCACAAAGTATAATATTTCTTTGTGATCAGATGTTTAAAAAGATCCTTGTAGTCGGCTCTACAACAGGTTAAAATCAGCTAAATCCCATTGAAGTGAATAGGGCTAAAGTTCCGTTGGACCCGGAAGAAGAGCAATTATATCACTACTTAAAGGAACAGGCCACAGATTTTACATACTGAGATATGTTCTTACCTTAGTTTAGATGATCTGATGCGTACCTGTCTGGTCTTTGTGCGTACGCTCACAAAGTGTTTGGAGCCATAGAGGAAAGGAGGAGAGGCCTCTCCTTTATGGCTCCAAACATAACAGCTTTGGTCTTAACATGGTTGAACAGCAACAGTTTAAAATTGTTTGCCTTCATCTATGTCACTTCCTGTTGGTGTCCAATAAGGCAGTGAAACAATAAACATCACAAAAATGGCTAAACTAAAGAAAGCTGGATACAATCTTTAGCAAAATCTTAAATATAATCGTGCTAACTATGTTTTAGCAAAAATTGTGTCTAATGTGTCATATACACTTTAATATCATTTCCAGCACAAGTAGTGCACAGGGAATTTAAATTACGCAAGGCTACTCTCAAACCCTCGATACAAACAATACGGAAAGACAATATCTAAAATTATAAACATACTGTAATATACAATGGGGGTCAGAGCTCTGGACCCGGAGTTGCTGGGGAGGACCAGTGTTTGTGAAAGGGATGACAGGAAAAGGAGAGATCAGCTTCCATTGCATCACAATGAGCCACTGCATGTTGACCAAGGGGTTTGGGATGGTGGACACAATATGTTCAGGCCAGCAGTTTTTGAGTAGTGGTAGCAGTTCGAGTCCCAGCACTGGAAATGAGCGAAATGTTTCTGTCTAACAAAGCCAATGGGGGGGAAAAAATATCAAGACGAAAAACAAGCAAGGCAGTGCATTCTTTGTACCATCCCTGGACAAAGATGAGGATTGTATCAGGAAAAGCGTCTCACTACCAAATCAAATTTATGCGGGGAGATAAAGTCCCTGGTTTGGGCGGCACGGGGGCGCAGCGGTTTTGGTTTAAAGTTCGGTCCTGTTTTAGTCCTGGTTTTGTATTATTCGATTTCTGCAGCAGTATCAGCAGATTTCTGTCTAGTGCAGTTTTTAAACCACTGCACTAGACATGGGCTCCAGGATACGACCTGCTGAATGCATATCTTCCATTACTGTCATCATGATTATTGCATTAGACAAGAGTGTGGACAGTGCATTGTATTCTCAGAGCAGCTGCGCTCTGCCTGTACATGACAAGTCGTATTTACCCTGTTTCTGCAACTGTTTATTTATTAATTGCACCGTGTTCCCTGTTGGGATGTTTCTGTGTCCTTTGCTCTGCAACATTTGTAATTTTGTACACGAAGAGCATTCTGTTGTAATAAGGAAAAAGCTCCACGAAATTCGTCGCACGGGGCAGTCCATCATAAGATTGTAGCAACATGGGACGCTGGTTTAATTTGTATGGCTTCAATATCTTTGATTAAAGCTAAAACATGTCAAAATACACCATTGAGATGAAGCATAGCGGTTCTCCGGAGACGCCTTTGCTGTGAATGATGTCCCAACATGCATCGGGGTGCATTTAGATCACCAATGTTATTAATGGCAGCTTTGGCCATTGCTGCAGCTGGGCCACTGTGTTGACTTTACGTTGCACTGGGAGGTGATCATTTGTTTAGCTACAACGGCTGTTTTATGGTCACTGCTCCTGCTGTAATAGCTCATGGACAATTGGAAAAGGCAGTGGAATAAAACGAGACTTTCTTCTTTCTGGTGGCACACGGCAAAGGGAAATATGTTTTTCAGTAAGAGGTGATGAGAATAAAATTCGCATAAGAAATAGGACATTACATGTTTTCATACGTAAGACAAATGTGAAATTCTGTAAACAATTGACTATATTAACTCAGATGTTAATTGAGTCTGAGTTAACAGAAAATGCACAATGTTGCTTATTTCTTGCCTCCTCCACAAATACAGTAGGTGGGTGTCTGTTATGCAAATGAGCTACATTTATTGGCATCCAGAAGAATGCCTCAGAGAATGGTGTTTAACATTATCACAGTGCAATTCATTGATATTCAGGGTAATCTAGCAAATGTCTTTATGATAATGAATTTTGATTGTGTTTCATTGAAAATACGGCTTCGTGTTATTGCTCTTTCCAGTACAGTTAGTGGTAAAGTCATCTGAAATGTAACAGCGATTTTGCCTTTCTGCAGCCATCCCCTCGGCCCCTCGAAATGTCATCTCGAGTGTGAACGAGACCTCGCTGTCCCTGGAGTGGGAGGAGCCTGACGACACGGGTGGGCGGAGTGACCTGGTGTATAACGTCGTGTGCAAGAAGTGCCTTCGCGACCGGAGCCCGTGCACCCGCTGTGACGACAACGTCGACATCGCCCCTCGCCGCCTGGGGCTGAGGCAGAGGAAGGTGGTGGTCCGAAACCTTCAGGCACACACCAGATACAGCTTCGAGGTGCAGGCGGTCAACGGGGTCTCTGGGAAGAACCCCACGTCACCGCGCTACTCCACGGTCAACATCACCACCAACCAGGCCGGTTAGTAACTCATCTGCCAATAGCCTTATGTGTGTCCACAAATTGAGCTAACTCATAGAGCCCGCCAATCAATAACTCTTAACATGGGCATGAGACACTCTGGTTAGTGGATATACCGCGTTCAGTCAATGTCAGTGTGGCTTTAATGAACTGTTGTTTTCTCGCAGTATTTCAGTGAACAAACCTCTCACCTGCTCCTCTCCCACTTAGAAACAAAATGTAAATTATACTTTCCTCTTCCAGAGTCAGCGTTTAGTGCACTGACAAGCGGACGTTTTGCATTACATCTCTGACAATGTCACCTTTCAACACGTCGACTTAATATTTGCAGCGTCATCATCAGCCAAACTCCTCAAACCTCCTCTCCGCATCTGCGGCGCTTCCCTCACTTAACCTGCACTTAATCCGCCTTAGCGTCGTTTAGAAAGCCATGACAATAACAGGCATGAGAGTCACATTCACGAATCAATACGGAGCAGAACAGTGAAGGTGACACATGCCGCGTTTCGCTGGGAGAAGTCTGAATAATCATTATCTTACTGTGACTTCAAAGGGGAGTTTGATCCTGTGAGGAGAGGTGCAACACTCTGCTATTTAAACCACACTGTCCTGTGTTCGCCCACAGCTCCTTCAGCCGTGCCCACTGTCCACCTGATGCGCTCCACTGCAGACACCCTCAGCCTGTCATGGCTTCCCCCAGAGAAACCCAACGGGGTCATCCTCGATTACGAGATTAAATACCATGAGAGGGTAAGCTCTGACTTAATCATCAAGCACAGGCCTTTGAAAAGATCAACATTTAAATGTATAATGCAAAAATGCAAATGAGCCAAGGGATTTTATAACCTCATCTTTTTCTGATATTCAGACAAATGTTCAGAGTTACTTTAAGTACGCACTGAGTCAGGTGATAGTGTCCTCAAGGTAGGGCGCTGACATAGCTGTGATATCACCCTCTAGTGGCACGGGGGGTGACTGAAGAAGGTTCACTATAACATGGAAACCAATGGGGACTTTACACGTGTCAAAAACTTTAAAGGCTGGCTTCAAAGAGTTTTCTTTTTCTAAGAATTGTTTTTCCTTGTGTGACAACTCTGAGAAGAGTATCATATTTTTACCACACTGGTTTTTGTTCTCTGGAATTTCCAACTTTTAGCTGTGGGGATTTGATTGACAGGCCCTGGAGAACTGTGGAGGCTCGTTGCTGGTCGGCCCGCCTTACGAGAACGGGGCCTTTTTACCCTCTTTAGAGACATGGGCCTATTACCATTAATGGGGAAGAATGGCGATAATGTATCTCTAATTATTATACATGGTCCTAATGCACAAGGACTTCCATATCGATTGGGAGAAAACTCTTTTGGCGGGATACCCCATTTAAGCCTGGAGCCAGCACAAAATGCTAATTTTTTTCTGGTTTCCTATCCAGTTTTAGTACAGAGTTGGCACACGCCGCCAGAGGCGCTACTTTTTCACTGCACATGTATTAATTATTCCTATTAATCTACATGACGATAACCTGATTGACTCACAATTTGGTGTGAGATTGCAAGCCTAAATAAAGGTGTGGGTGGTAAAATGCTAAAAGTACCCAGTTGGATGTTTCACTTTTTTGACCACATTGACCACTGGTCTGTGGCCCTCCACACCACATACATTTCAATATGCAGCCCTCAGTGAAAAACACTGTAGAGAAATATCGTTGAGGAAGATCTTTTATTGTCGGTGGCTTTTCTCTTTTGTCCTGATCTTAATTTAGACGTCTGGGAAGTTCAAACAATGTAATTAGAATAATGTCTCAGTTAAATCAAACTCTTGATGAAAAGTCAATATTTGTTTGCAAATGTTAGATCTCTGCTAAAGCCAATTAGTTGCCTCTGCTAAAACACTGGCAGTAATATCTAGTGTTGTTTTAGAAAAATAAGCAGCACATCAATTTTAATTCACTTAGGAGTTTGTTGCTGCGCTGGATTTAAAATGTGCTTGAGGCTATTGCAATTGCACTGAGCTCATAGTAAGAAACGAGGAGTGATTTCCAGTCTAGCTGTAAATGAAAAAAAAAGTGTGCCGGAGGATGTTGAACATATTCATGAACGTTATTATTAGTATCCATTTGTGAAATACTTTATGTGTAAAATCAAGTATAAAATCACAGATAAATCTTTCCTGGATTCACGACAAATAAATTGTGCCATCACCAATCCTCTCAAATACCGGTGGTGTGATTTTGTGACTGGATCTAAAACTAAAAATGATGTCAGATAATTTGCTCCCAACAACCACAGAAAGGAAAAGCCAAAAGAAAATGAGGACTACTTTTAATAAGAAAGGGCAGCAAGTCATGTTTGGATCCGTGTTAACTTATGCAGATGGCAATGGCAAAAAGGTTTTCTAAAATGTCAGCTCCCCCACTTTTAGATGAGCTAATTGGTCAATTTAGCTCATGATTTGTCGCATGTGAATGGTAATTATTTGGCAAATTACGCCATCAAGATTCGCCCCTGTCCAGCCATGGGATGCTTTGTGATGGGATTTGTGACTCTTTCGTGGGAGCCGAATATTGAGATCCGTCGATTTAAAAGTCTGGCCCAAAAGAGTGGCGCATTTGTATCGTTAATACTATTCATCGTTTAGAGCTAATACAGCCCACGTTGAGAACCACTGGGATTAAAAGCCTTGTCTCTTTTCACAAACGAAAGACGTTCAAATGAAAGCTCTTATTCGGACACTGGCACGTCATCACTGTTGTTGTTTTTGGTCTCCAGGGACAGGCCATGTCTCACACGGTGACGTCCCAACACAGCTCGGGCAAAGTGGAGGGTCTGCGGGCCGCCACGCCCTACGTGGTCCAAGTGAGAGCACGCACAGTCGCCGGCTATGGGCGCTACAGCAACCCCATGGACTTCAGCACCAGCCTTGAGAGTAAGCAGTGCAGGCCACCGTTTCTCCATACTGAGATACGTTCTTACCTGAGCTTAGACGAGTTGGTGCGTACCTGTCTGGTCTTTGTGCGTGCACTCAGTCACGCAAAAAGACCAAAGATGTTGTCAGCATATAGCCTGCCCCCTCTCATCTATGGGGCAAAACGGGAATGAAGTTAGAAGCTTTTCCCTAACTGAATTTAAATAGGGAAAACGTGGAAGAGCTTGGTCGCTTCTATGGTAACTTCACCCCCATTTGGCCCCATAGAGGAGAGGCTAAATGCTGACAACATCTTTGGTCTTTTTGCGTGACTGACCAGACAACTCGTCTAAACTCAGGTAAGAACATGTCTCAGTGTGGCGAAACGGTGACCTGTCCCTTTAAGTAAAACTTATTTTGCCCAAATTGAGTTTTTAAAATGAAGATGGAACAAATAACGAGATAAAAATGGAAAATGTACATCCTGGTTCTTTGTCCATTTGGGACTATGACTAAAACGACATCATAATTTGTTGTTCGAAACGAATGCCCAGAGTGAGGCCCCCCTGCCTTTCTCCACTCGCTCTGCTAATGAGGGCTCGGCTTAATCGTTTTTTACTGCTTCCTTAATTAGTAACCATTAGCGACGCGCCCCAGACCTGCACTCGCCCCGTCAGTGCTGGTGTTGACTGTGTGCGTCTGTGCAGGTGATCCACAGAGGTCTGTCCAGGACCAGCTGCCGCTCATCGTCGGCTCTGCCTCTGCGGGGCTGGTGGTCATCGTGGCGTTGGTGGTTATTGCCATAGTCTGCCTTAAGTAAGTGCTTTTGATATTTTATTATTGACCCGCCCAGAACTGCGTGTTTCATTTTGTTAATTAGAGACTGAACAAAGAGCCTCATAAAAGTTTAACATGCTTTGAGAGGGCCTGTACTTAATGGGAACTTCAAAAGGAGAACTTGGCTTCTCTCGTGGCGCTCGTGTCCTGTGATGGTCAAGTTGTATTTTTTTTTGCAATACCTGGCATGGCTGAGGCCTGATGATCCGAGTGTGACTTTGTTTATGCACGTCTTGTTTACAGGAAGCAGCGCAGCGGCTCAGAGCTGGAGTACACTGAGAAACTGCAGCAATACAGTAAGCCTGTGTTTCACTCGGGACCGTCTCACCGTGGTATTTTAGTCATGCCAGTACAGTTAGCAGTCTGATTCAATCAATTATCCCATCATCTGATGAAGGCAGAGGAATGTCAGACAGATCAGCTGATGTCATGACACTGCCTAAATGTTACATTTGCATATTTGTATATCATGTATAATTGAATGTCCTAAATGGTAGGATTACAGGAACATGCGTATTTACACCCATTAAGTCGTTTCCAAATTGCAACTTTTATTTGTTTGATTTAAAGTTCAATCATTGTACTTAAAAAAAAAGAAGAAAAAAAAAGGCCTCCATTAAATTTCAGGAGTTTAGTGCATCAGTTCTTCAAAATCAATGTTCTCTTATTGGAAGCTAGCAGCTATATCAACCCACTCACTTCTTTTGTTAGTCTGCAAACAATCTCCGAATCTATTATGCATTATCTAAGGTATAAATAACCTTGTCTCTATTTTTTCAGTTTCTCCAGGCGTCAAAGTTTACATCGACCCTTTCACGTACGAAGACCCAAATGACGCTGTGCACGAGTTTGCCAAAGAAATAGACATCTCCTGTGTGAAAATCGAGGAAGTCATCGGAGCAGGTAGAGAACGCTGTCGTTTTGGTCCCTGGGTTGATTAAAGATTTATCTGAACCTAAGTGCTGCATAAAGCCCTAAGGTCCACTGAGTACTACAGTGGCCTCTGAGAGTTAGCATTCACGAGTGCATGTGAGCCGCTGGTGCCAGGGATGGAAGTGAAATCTTGATAGCTTCTCCTCCCTGTCTGTTTTTTATCATTTTCAAGCAGCATGTTATGTCCTAACTTCACCTACATTGACAGTCTTCTCCTGCCTGCTCAACTATCCTACCCCCTTTTCTCTTCTTTTTGTACCTTTACTGTCCTTTGAAGGCAACAAATGCAAAACGCCAAAGTTCCTGGCTCGCCCCCTCTCTCCCTCCACTGCTCCCAGGCTGCACTCTCAGTCAATACTGCTCACCCCTTCCCTCCCGAACATTTTTAACCCCTGACATGAAACCTTTCATTAGTCCACCTCCACTATCCACAGAAAAAAACAATCCCTTGACTTTAACTTGAACTAAAGTCAGTTCCCACTATCCAGTATGTGTCCCCAACACTTTTCCCTCACTCACACAAATCCCTATCCCGTTCACCACCACCCCACCCCCATCCTGCCCTCCTCTTTGTCCTGTTACAGGTGAGTTTGGAGAGGTGTGCCGCGGTCGACTGAAGCAGGCAGGCCGCAGAGAGATGGTGGTGGCTATAAAGACTCTCAAGGCCGGTTACACTGAGCGCCAGAGGAGGGACTTCTTGGCTGAGGCCTCTATCATGGGCCAGTTTGACCACCCCAACGTGATTCGGCTTGAGGGTGTTCTGACCCGGAGCTGTCCCGTTCTGATTATCACAGAATTCATGGAGAATGGCGCTCTGGATTCTTTCCTTCGGGTAAGTTTGCAAAACACAAACAGCTGCCAGAGACGATTACGTCTGTTTCGGTATCAAAGGCCCAGGCTCAAAGACAGTGACTTGTGACACCTCTGGGTTATCGGCATGTTTTACTCTGAGTAAAATGCCTGAGGCGGTCGCTTGCTGAGTGATAGAGATTAAATGTGCAATACGACGCCTGGAGACAGGCATCGTGTCTCAGTGTGACGTGACTGACTGAAGCTGACAGCTTTAGAAATGTACAAACTCCTGGTGGAGGTGACACACTCGAAACCTATGGATAAATCCTAGATGACTGATGAGGTTAAGGCCCAGACCCTGCACCTTCACACCAGGCTCATGAGAAATGAGGTGTCACACCACCGTTCCCCACCTGCATGGGGCCATTTTATGTCATTTACATTCAATAAAATACGCTTTCCTGGCTGACTGCGCTGTGAAGAAGTCTACTTACTGGAGCTATTAGAGTGGTTACGGTTACTTAATGCGCGCGCTGAATCGATGATGTGCTGGTGCTTTTAAAAAGCTGTTCATTCTCCTGATGAAATCACGCTGCTTTTACCAGTCATCTGAAAGTTTGTTATTGACCTGCTTCATATCAATGTTCATGATGGATATTGAAGTCTAAGCTTTAGTATGCCTTCATTTAATTTAGTTTATCTTTTTTTCTCTCTAGAGCATTACATTGTGTCTAAACAAACTACAACACCTTAAATAAAAAAGCAGTCATAGATATAAACGCTTCTTTGCCAATATGTTTAGACCTTTATTCTTTCTTTAATTTGCTGATGATTAAGATACAGTAAATGTGTTGTGTATTTACTCATATGGGCCTTGTTAACGCAATATAGAATATCCAATATAAATCTTATATAAACTGAGTGAAGGTATATGCTCATGTACTGCAACAAACCTTAACTCATGCTGCTTTTCACCTTTGTCATCCATTACAACTCTTCAACAAGGCATCAAATCTACTGAGCCGTTTTACTCTCATATTTGGTTCTTATTTTAATAGTAATCTTAACACTGTTTTGGTTGTATCTGCCTAAAATGACCATTGCTTCTTGGTTGCTACACCTTCTCTAAAAGTATGAAAAGACTGTGCGACTCAGGACAGCTCTGGTTTAATGAGGGGAGAGTATAGACTTAACCGGCTCCATGTACAGACTGTCCATGTGTGTCAGGCACATGAAAGATCCAGCAGCAGCCCAGAGACATGCACCGCTAACGACTCTGCCGCATGGGGAAGAGTCGCGCACAAAACACACAGTCCTTCCTCTACACGCAGCGCGCCTTCGAAGGAGCTGCTATGAATCATGTCTGTTTATACACCCATCCATCCCGGCTCGTTTGCCGGCAGTCACCATCAGACCGTGTGCGAGAACAAAGCAAAAGACTGTTTACGGGTTTGTCACGGCACATAGCTTTAATTGTGCAGTCAGGGTTCGATTGGGTTTTAATTTGGCGGTAAAATATTCAGGCCATGGGTAAAATATGCGTGGCAACATTTTCTCATTTTACTCGTTAATTGTGTATCGACAGACGATTGATTTGCTTCATTCCCGGAGATCATGTTTCATAAGCGCTCATAAGTCGGTGCCGATTTGCCAGTCTGTCCACGGCGCTGACAAAAGCACGGCTGTCTGTTGTGGAGAATTGCAAATTAAATCCTGAACACCCTAATCTCGCATTTGTTTCATGCTTCCCGAATGTTGACATAAAAGGCCAAATACTGCAGATCCAGGAGTTTCAGATGGGGAAATAAGCTCTGAGCTACACGCCACACTAATGCATTTTGACGGGCCAAGTTCGCTTTAATGTTCACGACGCAAAAATGCAAACAAAGCTCTTTGCCTGCAAGAATTTGTGTTAACAACCGTGTGGCAGTGCCAATCTGCGGCGAGTTTGTCGCTCAGAATAAGAAACGACCTGCTGGAGCGGCCTGTGGATGGGTGTTTGTGTCAGTGCGGGATATAGAGTCGTAATGGTTTTATTGCCACTGTGAAGTGTCTAATTAATCAGCTAATTGGAAAGCATCCGTGAAAAGGTCAGTTGCCAGAAAGTGTCTGCAGCGGTCATGAAGCATTGTGACAGATGTCATGTTTATGTGGGCTCACTGACGGATGGCCTGTCTCGTCTCTTATCTGTGCAAACACTAATGTTCCCAGTCGTCTATTCTTCAAACCCTGTCTGCAGCTTTCATGTCCCTAACTCGCTCGAACTGTTCTGTTGGCACAGCTGAACGACGGCCGCTTCACCATGACGCAGCTGGTGGGCATGCTGCGTGGCATCGCCGCGGGGATGAAGTACCTGTCAGACATGAACTACGTGCACAGAGACCTGGCCGCGCGCAACATCCTGGTCAACAGTAACCTGGTGTGTAAAGTGTCCGACTTCGGTCTGTCCCGCTTCCTGGACGACACGTCTGCAGATCCAACCTACACGAGCTCCCTGGTTAGTGCAAGTTCACTCTGTATAACAAGTTATTTCTTTACAGCCAGTCAGTGGTGAATGTAGCTGTTGACAGATGGTTAGTTTATAAGGAATTATCAATATTTCTTTGATGAATGTTTCAAATGTGATCAATACAGTTCAGCTTTGTTAACAGAGTCTGCCTCGCGGATCACATGTAACGTTGTTGGGGGAGGGGCGTGATCTCACCCTCTCAGCTCTGGCCTATAGCTCCTAGACTGTGGAAAGAGCTTTCTATTTTTCTACTATTTGCCACAACACATCTAACACATACCTTGCTGTGACAGTGTGACTCTGTGCTGTGGCAATGGCCTTGCCTGGTCTATTTCTGCTCCAGAGTTAAACACAGCCTTTAGCTTCTCTGATACTAACCAGGTGGATAATCTCATTTGGTTTCATAAATGAATAAAGATGTTTTGAAAGTGGCCTGCTGTAGCCCGGATCCAGTCTCTCAGGCATTTTACTGTCACAAAACGCTGTTGTATCAGCTCATGAAGTTTATTTGTGACGTTTGGAGCTGAGTGATATTTCAGTAATGTGAATACATACACACAAAGTCACTGTGGATCTTTCCTGTTTGTAAACTCTGTGTTTAATTGAACTTGTTAATGTGTTCCTCTTCACTCGTTACATATGTGTGACTGCTCAAGTGTGCCAACATTTGCACATGAGACTTCTGCCTGTGAAATCCGCATCTTGTGTGTGTTTTATTTTTATTTTTTATTTACTTTTTGCTCAAACCTCTCTCTCTCTCTCTCTCTCTTGTCTGTATTTCTGCAGGGAGGAAAGATTCCTATTCGGTGGACAGCACCAGAGGCTATTGCGTTCAGAAAATTTACCTCCGCCAGTGACGTTTGGAGCTACGGCATCGTTATGTGGGAGGTGGTGTCCTACGGGGAGCGGCCATATTGGGACATGAGCAACCAAGATGTAAGTTCTCCTGACAATAAAGACGTTATTATTTTAGCCTTAGGCGTGGAAAACATAGTACTCTGCATATTACAGCTTAGCTTAGATGTTGCTCTTTTTAGTCTTTTTTTTGTATTATTGTATTATTTCTATTTATTTTAATTTGTATCAGTTGACAAAAATGTCTGGCGATTTAATCATACGTTAACTATTTCTTGTATTAGTCAGCAAAAAGCTTCAATTGACAAATGGTATTTAAAAAAATGTAAACTATCTGACTGATTCTTGAAAAATATCTGTTTGCAATTTTTCTGAAGTAAAGAAATGATTATATGGCAAATTGTCTCTGGTACGGCCCTGGTTTAAATCGATGGATGGTTGATTGGATGACACACACCTCAGTTTAGCCAATCACAGCCAAGTTTCAAACCGCAGCTAAACGACAAAGTGCTAGAACAACGGAATTTTTCATTTTTAATAACGTTGTTTGCGTTTGTAAGTCTGTGTTGTTCATTTGTACAGATCAAAGTGTTTGTTG
The DNA here is from genome assembly GCA_021464625.1 of Proterorhinus semilunaris. Classification (NCBI taxonomy): domain Eukaryota; kingdom Metazoa; phylum Chordata; class Actinopteri; order Gobiiformes; family Gobiidae; genus Proterorhinus; species Proterorhinus semilunaris. The sequence continues at coordinate 18,006,903 of CM038358.1, read as the reverse complement.
TTGTGGGCTCATGTAAAACCCTGCCCACTCACAGAAATTGAGGCATGGGATCGACCCAATCCACCCACTGATATGAGTCCGAACTTATGAGGCTTTCCAAGATAGATTTGTCAAAACTCCGCTCTCGCGACAGTCCAGCGTGATTTAGCGTGATTTGATTTATCGTCATATCACCCAGCGCCAATTTTGATTTAATTGTGCGATTTAGTTTGCGTTTTGTGTCCAGGTTTGGGCCCTTTGAGGAAGTAGATTGTTGAGACTGTCCACCCTGAAGTCCGTCAGCCCGTTGCAGCGTTTATCTTCTCACTGCAGATGTTGGTGCAGCTGTGATCCTGTGTTCTAGTTTTAGTGTCCTGCACAAATCCATACGGTTAAGCCCCTCAGCCATTTTTCTCACACACACTCTCTGCGGCTGTTTTATGGCCGCTGTTACCTGTAGGCTATCTACAGTGCACAGCCGCTGTAACTACAGCGTTCAGCCAGTGCGGTAGTGGAGGAAATCTCCCCTCACTGAACAAGGCTGAAGCACTTCTCTGTGGAATATCAGGCTTTTATTGTTGGTTTCAAAAGACAGTTCTAGCGCTCATAGCAATAAAGTGAAAAGCAGGCAGGAATGAAAAATGCCAGTAACGTATGTATAACTTTCATAACAAAACCCACATGAAGTAATGAAAGCTTCAGAGTGGAGGCCGTGTGCTGTTCCCAATAGCTTTTGTGGCACAGGCATCGCTCAATAAGCAACAGAGTCAACAAATACCAGATATAAACAGAGGTGTGCACGGAAAACAAGTACCACAGAAAAATCAAAGGACAAGCAGCAGGAGAAAGAGAGCGGCGAGGAGCTTTATTCTCAGAAGCGGTGCGTTACCATTGTTGTGGGGAGTTAAACCCACAGCGCTCGTGGAAAGAAATGCAGCCGCCTAGCTAAACTAAATCAATGGCACATGCTTTTGTCCACTACTTCCATTGTCTTTTACAACGCTCATTTCCCGATTGACAGCTTTGAAACACTTCGAAACAATGTTTGCATATTGCTATAAATATGCACAAAAGATTTTTGGAGTACTTGACAGCAGAGATAAGCAGCTGAATAAAGGAGGACATAATATGAGACGAAGTGGCAGTTTCTGTCAAATTATCAACATATTTACTAAAAAAATTATACAATGTTTTTGTGTTTGCCTTTGAAATGCTCAACAACGCTGATGAACGTACATTCTCCAGGTGATGACGGCCGTTGAGCAGGACTACAGACTGCCCCCGCCCATGGACTGCCCCATGGTGCTGCACCAGCTTATGTTGGAGTGCTGGATGAAGGAGAGAAACCTAAGGCCCAAGTTCTCAAGAATCGTCAACACACTAGACAAACTGCTCCGCAACGCTGGCAGTCTCAAAGTGGTGACCAGCACCTACTCAGGGTGAGTCTTAAAAACAACTTTTTCATGGATTTAATATGTGTAACCAAAAATAATAAGAGCACAGAAGGTCAAAACTAAACTAAACTAAATCTAAAACGCCTTGATTCTCATCTCACTTGTTTTTATCAACATCATGTCAATAGCGTTGTTTTAATAACAACAGAAATGATCCGAAATATTGTAGCATGTAGCCTCCATGTCGATAGCACAATGTGTTTCCATAAAAACTCAAATGCTTTTATGCTTTTGCTGGTAACACTGGTGCAGACAGAAAACGGCTGATGCAATTCGCTGTCGTTGACCTGGTGTGAAATTGGCCAGTGTCGCTGTGATGTCTGTGGAGTATGAGGGATGGAGATGAGTGGGGCTGAGCCTCTGGGCACTTGGAATAACATGTCATGGTGAAAAAATTATGCCGCCTAAAAAGAGGCACTCTGCCGTATGTTTGAGTTTGGTTTGTACGGTGTCGATGTGGAAGCATCACTCATTGAGCTGAGAGGTTTGGCTGCCAGACAGACACACTCACTCACGCTGCTTAGGAAATGTAGAATAGTCTCAATCATAGGTACATCTCCCTCCCTCCATCCTCTCTATTGCCAAGTTATGGTACTCGCTACAGAACACCTCAACAGGAAACCGCATATGCTAACTTGCTTATTTCATGCTATATTGCTGACTGGTGTATGGGGGCTGCCAGAGTAAATGCACTAAGTCTTTATTTAGACACAGAAATCACTGTGAGTGGTGCTCACGGTTCTCCTTTAACTGGGACCCAAGGGCAGTGCCAGGCTGTGGGCTCACTGGAGCTAACACTGAGCTAATTGTGTGGAAATGTGATGGCTGACCTCGGTTTGATTCCCCGCATGTGGCTGAACGCTGGATGTAGGTGATAGGACAGACAGCAGTCAGTGCTGCTGATGTGGAAAAGCAGGAGGTGATGGAGTGAGAGTAATAAGGGAGACTGAGGAGCAGCTAAAAGAGAGGAATGTGTTTAATTAGGTTGCTAATGAGCTTTTTAATGCATGGAGGGAGGGCTCTGCGCACTCACACAGGGGTGTGTGTGTGTGTGTGTGTGTGAGTGTGAGTGCATGTTCTGCTGCATGTCGCTGTGTGCACATGACATACCAATGATTAATTTATGGTCTCATCTGTATGCATCAGCCACAGATAGACAGAGCTGAGAGGGAGGACCATCTCCTTGTCAGAGCATGATTTAGGGAGCGTCTCAGTGTTTGCTGCAGCTTCTCAGGCGAGAAACCCGCTCCACACCTACTATTGGCTGCTCACTGATGTTAGGACAGATAACAGGGGAGAGGGAGGATATGAGATGCACACTATCTGTAAAGTATCTTCAACAACAAGGGCCTTAAAAACAAGGACACTGCCTTCGAACAAAGGACACTGAGTGTTCACAAGATGAAGCATGGTCAAGCTTTAATAAAAGCTGCGATGAACAGATATGAGTCAGCATTTCTGGAGGACCGTTCACATTAGTTCAGGACTCTACCCTAACACTAAATGTAATGATCCTGACACTGAACGCACCAAGGGCCAGATTTACTAAGCGTTTGCGTATGTGCAAAAGTGATAACGTGGTGCAAAAGCAGGTGTAGTTGATATAATTGCTAAATGGCCACAGTATTTATTGATCAGATTCGATGAACTAATAATATAAACCGTTTCTAATGATAAATCAGGTGAAACTTGCTATAAAAATTGCAAGTGCTAATTTTAATGAATGGCTTAGTAAATCAGGCCCTCAAAGTGAGTGTTTTGTTCAAAAGGAGCTCTGTACTTACTTTGTCTTGTGTGTCTTGTGTTGACAGGGACCTGCTGCGGCTCGGAGGGACGCTGCCAGGACACAACAGGAAGAGTCCAGACAGCAGCCAGGAAATAGTTCGGCAACAGATGAGCCAAACTCTCCCGATCCGAGTGTGAACTTCACAGCAAATGACACAGGAGGATTCCCCAGAGAAGCGAAAACTACCTAGAGACTCCCGAGCGGTTGGATGTAAAATATAAGAAAATGAGAAGGAGACTTTCGCTACACAAAAGGCAGGACTGATGTGGAGGAGTCTTTCTGTGATAAAAGGAACTGTCCATTGAAATGTGTGTGTTCTTTACTTGACACTTGTGGATTTGTGACGACCAACATAAAAGCCAAACTTCCTTTTGCCCCTCTCAGGTTGTGTTTGCATGTCTGCATGAGTTTTCTGCTGGTTGGGAGTTGGTCTTCCTTTTCGACTGACCACGGATGAACTTGCACACAGTACACGTCAGTATTTACTACAACAGTGCCAAGACAAAGCATTTGTTTGCTCAATATAAAGACTGTAACTATAGACTTTTACTCCAGTCAATTTTTTTACCCAACCAATGTTTTTTTCTTCACTAATTTCTGTAACTTCGACCCGCTTCCTCTGAAATACTGTCTTCCACCTGTGCCGGGAGATAGATGTAATAAATGTACAAAGCATCCAAGTCTTCACACTGTTTCTTTGTTGGAGAGATGCTACTGACACTGTGCAGGACACATCGTGTGCATGCCAAAGTGGACACGTCTTCATGGAAAACAAGCGAATATATTATTACTTCAACAATTGCTTTCAGTGTCAACTTTTTAAATCTTATTTCTCTCATATATATATATATATATATACACATTGTTTTGAATGCTAAGTTATTACCTATGTTTGCAAAAAAAACAAAAAACAGTGTTTGTGCTTTTTCTTTGTTTTTTTACTGGACTTTTTTTATAATACGCTTGTTTTTACACCATTAATCAGTGAATTTTCTGCTTGGTCAGAATGAAAAAAAAATAAAAAATTTAGATTAATAGAGCCCGTGCTAGTGCCATGTTGTATATATTTAAAGTTGGCAAATGTGTGGCAGATTTGCGGAATTTAAAAAAGGTCACAAGATGAAAGCTTAATAATGACCTGACCTACAAAACATAAATGTATTACAACAAATCACGCGCCAGTTTATTTCTCCAAACATGTGTTTTCTTTGGCACGACAGCTGTCCAGTGCAGTTCTTACCCACAATACCGCCTGTATATAAATCTAATAGCACCAATCCTCTCGGCATATTCAACTAACTGAGCCGCCTGTGGCCTCATCACCTGTTCGACTGCCTGTTGATTGTATAGGACGGTTACACTTCATCAGACAAAACCGAGAGAGAAATGTGTGTCTGTCAGCAAAGCAGACTGTTCCTGTGCAATTGAAGGTGTATTAGGTTGTACAAAAAAAAAAAAAAAAAAAAAAAAACTAAAATAAGCATTTCTGTTTCAGTATTTTTACGATAATCATATGCAAATAAATTATTAAACCGATCTCTGGTATTCTCTTTGATTTCTTGGCGAGTTCACTCGGGCCGCAGCACTGGGCCCGGTCTCATCCAGCCGACGGGATGAAGAAAAGGGGAATAGAGTGTGTTTTACCTCCTCAGTCAGAATATCACAGCAGCCGCTTTGGACGGACTCATTACGTTTTAAGATTTATTAACGCTTGGCCCGTACTGCGCGCCAATTAGCAGGACCACACGACTATTCGGGGGGATTTCTGAGGCCGCAGTTGGAGGGGCATCAAGGAGGCGAAGTTAATCTGGCTTCACACCAAAATGTCACTGTTGTGTGGCTTTAATCCGTCAGCGAGGACAACCTTCTCCATACCAGCGCACATGACTGAGGCTGCCGCTGTGTTTTCAATAGCAGCTCATGTAACTGGGGGGCTCTGCTGTGCTCACACTTAACCATTTCTGACTGGTTGCTCAGACAGCCGCACCATCATGCACCGACGGGACGACTGGTACTGTCAGATCCTCTGCATGTTCCCTAATCTCATCCGCCGCTCCCGTCCAAAGATACACTCTGGTACACCGAGTGGAGAGACGTATTCAAGTGTGCGCGGCATGTGGGCACATTGTGTGGTGGTTTCACAACATAACCTTCAGATGAATGTGTCGGAACAGTGACACAGTTAGCAGCTCGACTGTCGCGTCTGTAGAAATGTATAAGGACAAATATATATAGATTTAGAGGGGAATGTTGTACAAATGCTAAGGAGGCTTTCTTTGGCTGGCCGCCTTCATGACTGTATCACAGAGTAATACAGTCCGGTTTTACTGCTTCCAGTTAATATAATTTCAATGCGCAGAGCAAGCCAATCAGAGAAATGTGAGTTTGTACCTCTTCATTTTCTTCAGCAGTAGATTACTTCAATATTCAGTACCAAGGCTGAATATATTATTACTCTTCGCTTTTAAAAACAGAAGCACAGCAGTAAAAGATTAATCGGATGTGGTTGTCATTTTAGATGTTTTGGTTTGACAACTTCTGATGCTGAATAAACCCTCCCCCTGTGCTGTGATTTGTCAGGACAGAATCGGCCCAGAGGAAATCAAACCTTTATGGAGCAGAACCAGACGGTCTTAGTCTGTGTGATACGCACGCACAGTCTTTGGGCGGACAGTCGTTCATATGAACAAGCAGTAAAACTAGTAGCAATTAAAATGTTTTTAATTAGGCCTAGTCTTAATTGTTTTTAGGATTAGTTTCAGTAAAACAGAAGCATGGAGTAGTTCATTTGGACGACCGCCCACAGCTCCTCCATTACACTTGTATATTGGGTGATTCAGCTGAATGAGGAACTCCTTTTTTGGCCTTGAGGGGAGACACATTGGTCTTTTAACATATAAACTTTCACCTAAAAAGAAAACAAAAAACCTAATCTTTACAATTACATATAGTATAATTATTTCACTGATGCAATTTTTCTCCATGGATTTATTTGGGAAATTTCAATAGTCATTTTCTCAAAATGCATTTTTCTCACATTCGTGCTACAACATCTCCACAGCTCCTACAGACTTCAAACTTTAACAATATCTTGAAGGTTTTTTCAGAGGGATTTTTAATTAGTATCTAATTCCAAGCCTGATTCATTTAGTTATGAAAAAACTAAATGAAAATTCGAAATTTCAATTTTTACTAAGCTAAAAATCTTCTTATTTTAAAACTAAACTAGATATCCCTCTGAAAAAGTTTTTGTAACTAATATGTCAACAAAATAAAACCATACATTTAAACCTGGATCCATCATTCAGATTGCGTCGCCAAAAATATAGGAATAGGAATATAGGAATTTTTTGGCATTGTTATTGGCATAAAAGGCCAATGCAATAAATGTTTTCCTCATATTAATGTCAGTAATCTACAGCAAAGGTTTCCAATGGATATCTCTAAACCTAAAAGGTTTCCCTATTCACCACGTGTCACGAAGAGATGGTGCTTTGTTGTTGCAGTTATTTTTGCTGTTTGTCCAGGAAGATAATATTCTTGACCTTGTTAATCTGTAGAAAAGCGACTCTAAGGTTTGGCTTCACAAAACATAATTTCTTATATTTTTGTACACCACCAGAATGAGCAATAAGTGGGACTGAAATCAAACTCAAAACGCTGAGTGAGTTTGCCCGGGACTTTCCACTGAAATCTGACACAATGTCAAAAGTCAGATTCTACGTCCTCTTACCATTAAACATTTGAAGTGTTTACAGCAAAGCTCTGACTCCAGCTCTCTCCTCACCAGAGACAACATTCACTGCTCTCCACATCAGCAAAGGGCCATTATACACTCAACAAAAATATAAACGCAACACCTTTGTTTCTGCTCCCATTTTTCATGAGATGGACTTAAAGATCTAAAATTCATTCCAGATACACAATATTACCATTTTTCTCAAACACTGTTCACAAATCAGTCTAAATGTGTGATAGTGAGCACTTCTGCTTTGCCTAGATAATCCATCCCGCCTCACAGGTGTGCCACATCAAGATGCTGATCTGACATCATGATTAGTGCACAGGTGTACCTTATACTGCCCACAATAAAAGGCCACCCTGAAATGTGCAGTTTTGTCTCACAGCAAAATGCCACAGATGCCACAAGCATTGAGGGAGCGTGCACTTGGCATGCTGACAGCAGGCATGTCAACCAGATCTGTTGCTCGTGCATTGAATGTTCATTTCTCCACCATAAGCCGTCTCCAAAGGTGTTTCAGAGAATATGGCAGTACATCCAACCGGCCTCACAACCGCAGACCACGTGTAACCACACCAGCCCAGGACCTCCACATCCAGCAGGTTCACCTCCAAGATCGTCTGAGACCAGCCACTCAGACAGCTGCTGAAACAATTTCTGCACAAACTGTCAGAAACCGTCTTAGGGAAGCTCAACTGCATGCTCGTCGTCCTCATCGGGGTCTTGACCGGACTCCAGTTCGTCGCCGTAACAGACTTGAGTGGGCAAATGCTCACATTCGATGGCGTCTGGCACGTTGGAGAGGTGTTCTCTTCACGGATGAATCTCGGTTTACATTGTTCAGAGCAGATGGCAGACAGCGTGTGTGGCGTCGTGTGGGTGAGCGCTTTGCTGATGTCAATGTTGTGGATGGAGTGGCCCATGGTGGTGGTGGGGTTATGGTATGGGCAGGCATCTGTTATGGACGAAGAACACAGATGCATTTTATTGATGGCATGAATCCACAGAGATACCGTGATGAGATCCTGAGGCCCATTGTTGTGCCATACATCCATGAACGTCATCTCATGTTTCAGCAAGATAATGCACGGCCCCATGTTGCAAGGATCTGTACACAATTCTTGGAAGCTGAAAACGTCCCAGTTCTTGCATGGCCAGCATACTCACCGGACATGTCACCCATTGAGCATGTTTGGGATGTGCTTGACCGGCGAATACGACAGCGTGTACCAGTTCCCACTAATATCCAGCAACTTCGCACAGCCATTGAAGAGGAGTGGACCAACATTCCACAGGCCACAATTGACAATCTGATAAACTCTATGCGAAGAAGATGTGTTGCACTGCATGAGGCAAATGGTGGTCACACCAGATACTGACTGGTTCTGAGTCCCCAGACCCCCAATAAAGCAAAAAACTGCACATTTCAGGGTGGCCTTTTATTGTGGGCAGTATAAGGTACACCTGTGCACTAATCATGATGTCAGATCAGCATCTTGATGTGGCACACCTGTGAGGTGGGATGGATTATCTCAGCAAAGCAGAAGTGCTCACTATCACACATTTGGACTGATTTGTGAACAATGTTTGAGAGAAATGGTAATATTGTGTATCTGGAATGAATTTTAGATCTTTAAGTCCATCTAATGAAAAATGGGAGCAGAAACAAAGGTGTTGTGTTTATATTTTTGTTGAGTTTATTTAGTGAGGATGATGCAAAATGGCAGCAAATCTATAGGAAGAGGTCTAATTATTGTATTACAGGCCATTGAGCGATGAATACTGTGCATTTAAGGAGTGTGTCCTGAAGGAGCTGATGGGAGATGTGATGTTAGGACGGACAGTACTCCACGTCAGCGTATGACCTCCTGTAGCACAAATCCCACGTCCCACTGGGAGCTCACCGATTACTGCGAGATTAACAGCAGCTCCCTGATACAGTGCAGTACATAATCATATGAACTACAGCCAAAGCCGGACCAAAAAAGCAAACATTTTACATTATTACACACTGGTGCCCGTCTTGTGCTGAGATCTGCTGGATTGGCAGTGATTTGTCTGATTTAGCAGCTTGTGTACTTCCACTCAGTTTTCTTCCAAACTCAAAGCACTCATTTGCTGTCCTGTCCAAAGCAAGTTTAATGCCTCCAATTACAGGGGTCTGCAGCCAGCAGATTTGGAGCAGGGCGGCTTTGCAGGAGGGTTTGCTACGCATCAGGGCCCTTTAACAGAATAGTGATTTGCTGCTGGTGCTAACGCTGCCTGCAACGCCTCATCAATGAAAACTACCCTCTTTATGTTAAGGCACATGCAGTGCTAAGCCGAAACTGTGAGGACAGACACAAAAATATCAGGCTGCTAACAGTCAGGGTGGAGGAATTTCTGCATCTCTGCTTTGCAAGCACAAACGCAAATCAAAGTCTTTTCAGAAGTAATTTCTTGTTAAACGAATTTTCTTTAATTGAATATTCTGGCAATCTGTAGCTGAGTGTGAACGGAGTTACCACTCCATATGAGACTGCAGCACTGGGAGAGTTAAAAAAAAAAAAACAGCATGTGAAGAAGTGCAACTGAATATGTATGAGTCCCGTCAAAAACTGACATGTGGCTTACGCAGCCATTATTTTAATATCATCTCGTTACATTTATTCACTTGAGGAGTTTATGGCTTTTAGTCAAAGTCGAAACTGTTCCTAACTTGGTGCTAGTTTGGGCCCACTTCAGTCTGTGGATCATTAACCATCTCTTTGAATCTTTATTCACTTTAGACTTTTCAAAAACTCAAACTCTCCTGGTGCATCATTTCAGTTCTGATGTCATGTGGTGCAATCGCCACATGCTGTACTTCAGAGGGTTATGTCTTTGTGGGGCCCACACTGCATCAAACATTTATTACTGCAGCACTTACACTTTATTACTTCATTATTAAAATATATTTAAGTTGGTCCCATTACAGTAATAAAGCTCTTTTCACTGATCCTAATCCAAATCATCAATGATTAACCTGCGTAAGTGGCAAATTCTAAGTTATGACATAGCTGGTTATTTCTTTTATAGTAATATTACTAAAATACATCTATTCCTGTAACCACATTGAAATCTCATCTGAATAGTGCCAATGCAACATCTCTGCTGCTTTGTATTGAATTGTATACTTGGGGGAGCTGAGAGATTTGGTCTTTTTTGCAGGTGCCAATCAGTGCCATCGGACTCTAAAACCACAAACAATCGCTCGCTCTGTCGCCACATACATAGGCACAAAGTCTTGGCAAATGATACTTCTACTTATATTCCCAAGTATTACCAGGCTTAGATCAAATCAGGGCGAAACTAGGTAAAAAAAAAGGGGGTGTAAACATCAGTCGCATGCATTGTTAAGCATTTAATTTAGATTTGATGGCAGTAATGTAAAAGAGGCACACTGAGGCAAAAAGAGGCCTAAAAACATGAGTGAACCAGTGTCCCTTGTATCTCAGCTGGTGTTCGGAACCAGATTAACATGACACTGCACTTCGAGGGCTCTGACTTCCTCCTCACTCGCCGACAGAGGCTGGATCAGTCCTCTGTGCAATCCATCAAATGGCCTCTCAATCCCGAGGCCATTGATTAACGGGTGTCAGTCGCCTGTTGAGGCTGCAGTGAGAGCGGGATCTTGTGAATGAGAAAAGTGGCTGTTTGCACCCCAACTCCTGCCAGGATACTCTCTGATGATCTACAACCACCACCCTCAATGGGGCAGGGTAGGGGGGTGGCGAATGAGGTCAGGGGATGAGCCATATGAGAACCAAGATGACCTGGTGCCAATAACAGTGAGCTATGTTGGATAATTGCTCGCTGCTAATCTTAATTCAGACAAGGGCATGTGTGTGTAGCGTTTAGCCGCCATGGGGGAGACAAATAAGGCAACACTGTGACATTGTTTTGTGTTTGACGGTAAAATGGGCGCATCTGAAGGCCCGCATGCGCTCGCCTTTCTGGGTGAGTTTCAAAGCTGATTTGAAAAGAGGGGCCAGCTCAGATCATTAGCATGCATGTGAATGGGGCCCACTCAAAAAGGACAGATTATGCATTTGTATGTTTGAGATACTGGAGGGCTTTAGGTCCCTTAGCCCGGTCTGAATCGCAAATCCCCACCAGGAGGAGGAAGAGACTTTAGGCTTTTGAGCAAACCTAGTGGGGGTGTGGGTGAAAGCTTCTTCCTCAAAGCAGATGTCCCAAATTGGCAAAGGGAGAAGCAAAAGAGGGTGACCAAAGGGGACGGGAGGATCCAAGCTTATCTCTTTTTAAATCGGCGGCAGATCCGTAGGAGCATCGGGGCGGATCGTATACAGCCGCACTGCCAGTCCAACTTTTTTTGAGAGCTTGTTTTGTTTGGTGCTTTCTGTGGCCTGTGGGGCGTGCTAGCTACAAGCCGGAGTGAGAGAAGCTTGACCAGCCAGATGGCTCCAGGGACGCCCCTCTGCACACTGTAAAACTCCACAGAGCATGCATTGGAAACAAATAAAATTTGTACCGAGACTGTTGAGCGGTTGCCCAATAACTGGAAGTTTGCTGGTCCTGTTGTGGTATAAAAGCTGTCTAAATGTTGTAACTAATGGTGGGGAACTTGTAGACACCATATAAGCCTATATAATTGTTCTTTAAGACTGTGTTATAGTGTAAGAGGTTCATAATCATTATGTTAAGGTAAAAGGTAAAACTCAATGCATAAGTGTTCTAAGCTGTGGGAGTAAGACTTAGTTGGGACGGGGGAGAAACATGATCTTCCATATATTAAGTGTAATGCGTAGACTATCCACTGGGGGATTAGCTTCTTGGATAGCCACAACTGTATATATCCAAATGCATAGGGATCTAGGTCAAGTGGGGACAGTTGGAAAGGGGTAACATCACGTGGGTAGCTGGGTCTCTGACCAATCACGGGCCAGGTTTAGCTTGTGGGAAAAGAGTACAGTGGACGGCAGAAAAACACCTACTCAGCAAACGTGCCGTGTGAAGCGTGCCGCGGTGGGCGCTAGGCCAAGATAACAGTCCAGATGACCGGACGTAGAGACGTTCCCATGATGTAAAGGAGGGTGGGAAAGTACCTGCTAGCCATCAACTTGACGCTTCGAGGCCGAAGCTACTTAATTCAAAGCGCCGATAACGCAGAGGACGTGCGGGGAACTACAGGGGCGCTATACATGAAGCTTATCAAGCTGACACTAGTGTCTGGAAGTGTAAAACATAACTCTTTGAGGATGACAGATTTATGTGTTATTCACTGCTCGGACGCCTATATAAGACTCGCCCAAGCGAGCTCGGGGCGCTCCTTCTGAATTAGCCATGGGATACGTATCGCTCCGACAAAGATAAGGATTATGCTTTAACAACTTAAGGGGGCTATGAAGAATGCACTAGTTGATACGGGATGGATACATTTTTGACAAAATAAGGATTATGTTTTGACCATTTGTGGATATGTTTTTGACCAAATAAAGGACTATGCATTGGATCTTCTTCGACTGGACTTGTTGCTATTCTTCTGATTTCGCGCGTTATCCAAGTGGGAGTTTATTTGTTATCAGCAACAGTCCGTTCTCCACTATTGATCTTGTCACCAACTATACATTACAGAAGGTTTTAGAGGCATATAGAACTTTAAACTTTTATTTCACACCTGCTTGTGTTTGTGTGTGTGTTTAGTGAACTCAATATATTTAAATATAGAGCAGCCTACTTATTAACTCTGAGCTCAGTATACTTTTAATTTTGTTGTCACGCATTACTTAATTCGTTTTTAAAGAGCGGTGAGTGTGGAAATGTTTACAATTTGTCCCTGCAGCTGAGAACAGGCAGTGTTTTCAATGCTTTGGGCTGGACTAGGTTAGAGCTGTACAATATACCACCACATGACTGTAAATCCGCTGTATTAGGTCACACAGTTTCCCATCTAACTAAGACAAATAACAGACAGTTTGCAGTTTTTTAATGGGACGCTCTATGTTGAAAGGTTTTCTCCAAATATCGTAAAAGTATCGCAATAGTATGTAATAGTATCAAGACAGTCATCAAATAGCTGATGCTGATTTGGTTTTTTCCCTTATATGGTGCTGCCCTAGGTCAGGTATCACATTCGTCCTCATACAGAGGTCCGCAGTGGCGAGGCTGTCAGACATACACGCCACACTGTATTGTAATTAAATGGTTGATTCCTTGGTCTCCATCACACGCTCACGAAGAAGATCCTTATCGCCCGGAACTACCTGTATATTCAAAATAAAATGGCCTGCCAAGCTTTTGACGGCTGGGCTAGAAATCCCAAATGCTTACACTGCCTTGGCTGCTTTCAAGTAATCATCCCCATGGTAACACCTGACACCAGCTATTCATCACGCGCCCATAAAAACGCCGGCATATTCACAACAACAAGTCGGCTTTCTCTGTTTTCCCCCCCGCCACTGACAAATAGCCACACAAAAACATGGCCGCGCATGACGCCGCATCGGAAATCCAAGGCCTTATTAACGCAGCAACATGTCGCGGCACATCATGGCTTCTCCTCCACATTAATTGTCAGTCGTTAGCGCTAATGTGACGGCTGCGGAGTCGGTGGCAGAGGGAGCTAGCGTATCGTGTAGCGTAGCGAGAAGAGAAGAGAAATGCCCAGGAATCAAAAAGTAATTTAGCTTGGACAGAAAATGGGAAATTGGAGTAGCTTTAAATTAAACTAAATGAGGCCATGCTAACTATACATTTTGTTACTGTACGCCATGTGGTGCCGGGCAAGCGTGTTTTTATGTATTTTTTTGCTCTTTTTTAGTCTTTCAACCATCTGTCAGCGATATTGATGTCTCTCACAAAAGGCTCGGGGGGTGCGGGATGAAGGGAAGGAAGCAGCAGGAAGGAAATATTTGTGGATGTTGTCAAAAACCACATATTTTACATCAAACGTTTAAATCTGGAAGCTTGGACGTACTCCTCACAATAAAATAGCACTGACAAGTAACTGGTAGAGCAATAAACCGCTGCCCTGTTTGTGTTTCACTGGAGCCTAAATGGTCATTTTCCGACTCAAAGTAATTATTTCTCTCACAGCTCAGCTCCACTCGCCGCAGGCCTACACTCTGTCAAGCCAACTTAACTTTTTGAGTCATACAAGTTAATCCTTCAGCTATCATTTAAAACTGTGTGAACTGAGTGAAGGACAAGAACATTACTTTCTAGTTAAAGAAGAACTAAGTAACCTGTTTACCTAAATAAATCCTTTTCGTAGTCCCTCTGGGGTAATACAAGTGTTAAAGGACCTGTATCATGCTATTTTAGCCATTCCAAAGTAAAGTATGGGCATTTATATGATATATTGTACCTCTACCACTACGGAGCACTAATTCTTGTGATAAATATAAGTATTTTCTGGAGGTATTTTTCCAACCCGGAAGACAAAACGCTTGGATTCAGTTAACTCCGCCCCCTCTCGCCGCTCATACAACTTTAGCAGTAGTAGAAATATATATATCACAGCAAAAAGTGAAGTTATTTCATGATGCTGTTATAAGGAGTTAACATGTGCAACACAGCTTCATGGCTAAATGGCTAACACACACGCTAACACACTCGCTAACATGCATTTTGATCGACTCACCACTCTGATGTTTCCATTATGGGACTTGCGCTGGTTATAAAAGTTAATCCACTTTGATTCTGGCCAAGGTTCATCAAGCATCCATCAGCGACAGGCACAGACAAACACTATTGTGGCTGATAGTCGCTGAATCCCGGAGGGAAATTCCAACTTCTATGGCCTCTTCTTTGGGAAGGTTGAATAAAGTCCAGTCCTCGCAGCCAAACGCGGTTTTCTCCGTGACATTATCGTGAGGTAAGAAAAAAGAACAGGTGTCCAGACTCCAGAGTAGGTTAGAAAAAGCTCCCTCTTCACAACTTTCGGTGCAACACGACATGACCATCTGTTCAGACCGTTCGGACGCTCAGGGGGAGCGTTTGTTTTTACTACAAGGGCAGCGCGGACGCGTCAGGCACTTCCTCTTTTTTTTTTTCTTTTTTTTTTTTTTTTTTTTCTTACGACAGAAATAATGAAAAAAGCTGTTTTACTAATGAAAATCATGGCGTAAGGCATTAGCTTACAGACGTCGAGCACTTCCGTTCCGCTGTGACGACACAACTGAATGGGTCAGTCGTTAACCAGGAGAGGGCGGAGCAGCTGCTCAGAGCACAGGATTCAGGAGGATTACTTAGAACTGCGTGAATGAAGCCAAAAACCACTCTGGGGGTGTTTTTCTGATAAGGAAATAGCATACAAACATGGTTAAAAGCTCAAAAGAATCGATTTTGCATGATATAGGACCTTTAATGGGATGATTGGGGGGTCTTTCATCTCCCCCTGGTGTCTCTGGCCAGAAAACCGCATTTGCAACTTTCCTGCCTCTGGGTCGGAGTCACCAATGGAATCCCGAAGAAGAAGCTAACAGGCTAACGGGCAAAGCTAACTGCGGGCTAGCGCCACTTAAACAGTATTTACAGCCAGGTTTGAGTGAAAAGGGATTACCTCCATTGTGTAATTGGATGTACAATATCCCTCTCTCCCTTTGTCTTTTCTGTCAGCGTACTATTTACTCTCACGGACAATTAATGAGTAAAAAAATGCAACATGCTACAACACCTGCAGTGGCGCTTATGGCCTCTAGGGGTTACTTAGTTCTGCTTTAAGGTTAGGTTGTACTTTATTGCCCTCTGAAAATGTGCGTGTGACTCATCCATCTGTAATAGCAGGTAAACAAGGCTTAGAGGTAGTTGTATGGCCAAGGAAACGTAACTGGAGGCTTTCGCCTATTGTACATGTTTTGGATTGATGGGGAAACCACAGCACCAGCAAGAGTCAGACATAGGGGGAGCAAGCAAACTCCAAAAGCTCCCACACAGTCTTATCTGGGCTTCTAACTTGGGGCTTTGAGGCAAGAGCGCTCAGCTAATGCACAGTTGAGAACCCTATAGCGTTATGGTGGGACACTTGGTGACTGGTTCAATACAATTGTTTAGTTATTATTGTTGCTACTGATGCCCAGAAACAATGCACGCAGATTTCCATTTCAGGAGGCATACTTTTTTACTGTAAGCTTGACTGCACCGCTAATTAGTCTGTAAACATAGACTGTAGAATAGCAATGGACAAAGCTGAAGCTAGCATGAACTGATATGCTCAATCATGCTAGCAATTTGGCAGGGTTTTTGGAGCTCCTTTATTTAGAATAGGGCGAAAATGAGTTCAGACAAACTCGTGGAGGTCAGAATGAAAGGCCAGAGTTCAATAATGACTCAGGGAGGAGCAAAAACGTTTTTTTTATGGAAAGTCCATTACAGCAAGAAACCTCCAAAGCCTGCAGCCATTTCCCATTAGCTAATAGCGATGGTCCATGTTTTTAAACCCCATTCAATTCATTCACATGTTTTGTATATCTATATATCCCAAAAATATACATTAATTAGTAGCCTATTTTTCTAGAATGATATTAGGCAGACAGACTTAATGCGCTTGTACTTCTTGAACTACAATTACATTTATTTTTTTCTTTAAATGTTTTGTACAATTACCTTTTCAGTTTTTATTTTTTTGCATAGCACTCGTAAGATTCTGAATAGAGTAGCTGACAATAAAGTCCTTTGGTGTCGATAGAAAATATAAAGTTATCTTCAGAGTATAGCCTAAATGTTGAAGAAGAGCTCAGTGAACACGTATTATGCAGTGAGTTACAGAATAATTTTGCTCTCTGGAAGTCTTAAAGTCATAATTTGGGTGCAAAGAAAAGTGCTCTCTCCATTGTTTTGGCATTGCTTCAAAGGCTGGAGCAGAAGAAAGCTGCTGTCCTCCCGCTCGCTTCTGAAACTGTGCGGTGCAGATAATGAGGTGCTCTCTGGTATCTCTGGACTAGAGCACATCCACCGGACGCCAGTGTGGAGTGTCCAGCCCATCCTGTCCAAAATGCACCCTTTTGTATGGGACGTCCTCTACCCCTCTATTGGGTTTTAATGTCTCCATCAAAAGCACATCAAACGGAAGGGATTAGCGCCACACAACCGAGGTAAGTGCGGCGAGGAGTCTTCTGTAAAAAAACTCCATGGCGCATTTGATAACGCTGCCAAAAAAACGGTAACCATGGCAACAGTAGGGGATCGGCAAAAAGCGTGCGCCATTGATAAGAGTGCGACAGCGGGATGAAGGGGTTGACACATCATTTTGGAGAAGTCTGACCCTTTTGCACCAAGCGCGGTCGCCGGTCCCGTCTGTGAAATTAATACAAATACGCAGATGGTGTGCGGAGATTGACAAGTCTCGGACCCGATCTTTCTCTGTGGGAGCAATTTAACACATATCGGACTACAAAGTGCGAACTTCAGACACTACTGAGGGTTTTTCACACTGTAAATGTCCTCGGCTGTGGGTCTTCTTATTTCGGGTCCTTTAGGAGTTATCTGCAGCGCCATGCTCACTGCGCCGACATTGTTGGGGGGAATAAGCGCAAAAGTCCATGATATGCTTTTTGACACACTTCAGCACGGCTCTTTGGGGAGGCAGAGAGGACAGCCATCCGCAAGAAGCTAAATGGAGAGGTTACCCAAGGGTGAAACTTCTGTGCAATTTATATTCGGCTTTTTAATTTGGATTTTCGGTGAAATAACACCAATGTGTGCGGTAGCGTCGGGCTTCGTGCTAAAGAGGATAGTCTGTTTCCAGGGTCCAGAACAGGAAGAGGCCCCCAAAAAGCCTGTCAAGCTAAAAAGCCTACTCAAGCTGTGACTTGTATTCCCAGTTACTTGCCGGATTCATGACTCAATTCAAACATAAAACTTGAGACTTGACCTGGACTTGTAATTTTCTGAGAGACAGTGACACCTGACTTTACTTGACTTTCTGGTTAGAGAACGATCTGACTCAAACTTGACCGATTTAGCTCCGTTACAACAGAGCTTGCTTGTGTCGTATGACAAACCTCTATTAGTAAGTGGGATAAAGAGGGATAATGCATTTTGCAGACATGTTTCCATATTACCAACATAATACAAAACATATTTCCTGAGGACAGGTCAAATTACATGTTCAAATTAGGTGGGTGTCCTGTCTCCATCCCATTACCGTAATAACTGTTATTGTTCTATTACAATGTTATTACTGTGCTGTAAAGTGCTACCATCATTTTTGGCAACAAAAACAAGAAAGAAAGAAAGCTTGAATAATCTAGTGGGATCATCAGAATTTTGTCTGCAAAACCAGTACATAAAACAAAAAAAAAGGACTTTGAGAGGAAAGGGACTGAGATATGTTCTTACCTTAGCGTAGACGAGTTGATATGTAGCTGTCTGGTCTTCATGCGTGCCCTCGTTCACGTAAACAGAGCACAGACGGCGTTAGCATATAGCCTCTTCTCATCTATGGATCCAAACGGAGGTGAAGTTAGAAGCAACGCTCATCCACATTTGTCATATTTAAATATGGTTACATGTACGGAAGCGTATTGGGTTCACTTGCGTGTGTGTTATTTTTTCGCTGGTATCACGTTATTTCAAGATAATTTCACGTTATTTCAAGATAATTTCACGTTATTTCAAGATAATTTCATGTTCGTACAACATACAGATCACGTTATTTCAAGAAATTAAATGATCACGTTATTTCATGATACCCATTTATCATGAAAAAACGAGATAATTATCACATTATTTCAAGATATGAAATTATCACGTTATTTCATGATACCAATTTTATCATGAAATAACAACATACTGTAGCAGACGCCAGACGCAGGGAGGTGCGCCGAGAGGCAGGTCTGCAGAATGGCTGTAAGATGAAGGGTCCGCTTTACGCCTTCCTACGACCACGATGAGTGTCAGAAGGACGTTTATCGCGGATGCAAGAAGATCCGTCTACAGTAACACGTTATTTCATAATAACCACTCATCGTGGTTTTTTCATGATAAATGGGTATCATGAAATAACGTGATCATTTAATTTCTTGAAATAACGTGATCTGTATGTTGTACGAACATGAAATTATCTTGAAATAACGTGAAATTATCTTGAAATAACGTGATACCAGCGAAAAAATAACACACACGCAAGTGAACCCAATACGCTTCCGTATACATGAGCCTGTACACAATCCAAGTATAGTCACACAAAATTAAACATGTCGATTTTCAAAGCGGATAAAAAAGGGGAACTATATTGCGAGGCGTAGTAATATTACTATGCCTTGCAATATAGTTGCATATATAGGCTGATGAATTCTGATCTCGCCATCCTGGAATATGCCATCAGGGAAGAAGAAACCCGTTGGAATGGAATAACCTGTAACAAGTAAATTTCTCCATTGTGAGATCAATAAAGGCTATCTTATCTTATCTTAACCTGGTCATCCAGGAAGCTGATAGTCAGCTGATCTCATTCTTTGTGTTGTTGAACGTAGACCTGACCAACTGCAGCGACCCCAGATCATAACAGTTAAATACAGAAAGCTACTTTGTTTTCGTTGTTTTTTTGTCAGGCAGTGTATATAGTTTGAGGCTGTAAAACATTGTATTTTGAATAAAGGGGATTATTATTATTATTAGGTGGCGGTGTGTGGCCCCCATGGAAAGATAAGGGAGCCACAATGCTCCAGATTTCAGTATTTTCTGGTCTGAAATATGGTCATATAATGCTAATGCACCTCCTGCAGAGTAAGACGTACCCGTGTGGAGCTGATGTTCTGTCTCTGAGCGCACACCAGCAGCAGAATACAGCGTGAACAGCCCTACAGCTCGCCTCAGGGGCAGCAGGCCGACTGCACCACATGATTCGACAAACAACTTTGGTTTTCGCACCCCTGGTTCAGGCGCAGTGTTCTTAATTAGTTAAAATGGACACTAATTGAGCCCCAGCTGTAGCAGGCCAGGGAAAAAGCAGTGAATCTGTAAGCACACAGCAGCCCAAGTCTCTCTGATCCTCTACACCCCCCCGCTCCCCCTGAGCACCGTCTGCTCCCTCCACAGCAGCGGCGGCAGCTTGTTAGCACGCCGGAGATTTGTACGGATAATGAAAAGTCGGGTGACGAAGGGAGACTCTGAATGAAGCAGAGGAAGAGAGGGATTTGTTCGTCTGTGTGCGTTTAGTCCAGATACAAAAAGTACAGCGGTTTAGAGGAGTTACACCCACCGAAATGTCAAAGAAAATGATGTGGTGGAACATAACGAGTAGGAGAAATAACGTCGAAGTCAAGACTTTTACTTTCATCGTCATATTATGTATCAACGGCCTGCACTGGTTGAATTGAGCCACTTGATCGCCGATACAAATAGTAAGATCATTGATACGGTGTGTTCTTTCTTAACTTTCCAAAAACCCTCGCAGCGTTCATTTAGTTCATACTCTCTAATGTTGGCTACTAGCAAAGTTTCTTCCCCCACCTTTGCTGAGACATTTTCCTACCAAGCTCTCTTTCAGCGGCGAGTAGGCCCCAATAACGAGCTTTGCCGCATGCAAATTGTAAGTGCACCTATATCGAAAAGCCCCAAACTCCGCCGCGAAAAGGCAAAGTCGAGACAGTTAAAGGCTTGCATTAGCAGCCGTCCACAGAGACAGGGCGAGTAGTTTGAATCACTGAAAGGCTTCGTTGCTCGTATCATCAGCCGCACAGTGCACTTCAGTCACTACTGTATGTCTTCTGCTTTTTTCCCCCCCCGGCGATAATTGCCCGGCGTCTCACTCGCGCCGAATGACAGATGTTTTTATGTCGCGTTCACACTCAGACGCTTCTCACGTGCCACCGTCATAATCACCCGAGCGCGCGGTGCTCAAGAACTACGCCGCTTGTCTCACATTTACACCCATTTGTTCTGCGCCTATAGGGGATTGTTGCAAATGTAACCCGGAAAGATATTCGGAGTGCAAAGAGTTCGGCGTCTCACAGCACAATATTAAGTCGTTTGTGAGAGTGTAGGCCCACCTGTTACAGTAATATTGAAATGTGTAATTAGAGACAGACAACTGATGGCATTGGCTTTTATCACTGTCCTCAATACAAGTCTGATAAACACATTAATAATGCATGCTGTTTTCAGACTTCATCTTCATTTTCCACACACGCTCATCACCCCGGCCGACGTCTGAGTCAGGTCAAATGGCCTTGATGCAGCACTCGGAGGCGAATGTTTATTTTTTATGGGAATGCATTTATTATAAGTTATATTTTATAGGACATTTTTTTAAGTTGGCTTATTATTGAGAGGTTTTTTAAGGTGCCCGAGGTTTATCTTCTGGCTGAGTGCCTTTCCTTTCTCAACATCCGACAATTCCCCAGCAATATAGTAACACACTGATGACGACGCAGCTGAACAGCACAGAGCATGTTGTTATGTAGTAATGTGCAACACTTTTGTGAGCCTTAGTGAGAAGCAGAACTACTGATTGGGGACTGTCTGATGTCACAATGTAAAATCAAGGCTCTTTATTGAACACACTACATCTTCAGTTGGTAAACCACATGTCAATAGGCTGAGGGATTGACCGCTGGTATTTTACCTGTCGCAGAGGAAGAGGCCATAGCGCAATGATCTCTTTGAGGCAACATAACTTTTGGTTCATCAGTCCATGGAATATTTTGCCAGTAGGGCTGTGGAGCATCCAAGTGCTCTTTTGAAAACGTTGAACTGTTTGGGAGGAACACACAACGTCATGTGTGGAGGAAGAGTGGAGCAGCACACCAACATCAAAACCTTATCGTCACTGTGAAGTCTGGGGCAGGAGAGTCATGGTGTGGGGCTGTTCTGTTGCCTCAGGGCCTGGACAACGTGATATCATCAATAGAAAAATGAATTCACAAGTTTATCAAGATATTTTGAAGAAAGACCTGAGACATTCACAACAGCGTGGAATAAGTAAATGAACCCTTGTATTAAATAGCTGCTGATCCTTCTTTTGCAGCAATAACTGCTTTTCTGTAGCTGCAGATTAGACGCTCACAACGATCTGGATGACTCTTGGACCATTCCTCTTTACAAAACTGCTGCAGTTCAGCGAGATTCATGGGTTCATTTACTTATTCCACGCTGTCCTGTGAATGTTTACATGTCAATAAAAAATAGATAAAATGTAAATGTTTAGCTGGTATTACTTTAAGCAGACACTGTTTACTCATTCTTAGATTTTGATGAAGATCAGAGCACTTTTTTATGACCGATTTAGGCAGAAATGTGAGAATTTCCCAAGCGTTCACATACATTTTCCTCCCACTGTATGTTTTTATGTTATTTTTAGCATGCCAGATAGCCCACCCCGACAACTGATATGACAATTAAGCCATACAGAGTAACACTGAACACAGTAAATAGAATGTATACAGATGTTCTTATTGATAGAAAATTGTCTCAAAAAACGTGTTTACTGTGAGTGGGTTCGTCTCTCGCAACTTTGCTGGGACATCAACAGCTCGATTTTGCTGATTTTGAAAACTTGTAGCCAAACACTTGCTGATTTAAATACATCAAGTCCCTTTCCAAATGGTTTATCTTGAGAACCCGGTGCTCCATAAATATCATATCATAGTCTCGCCAAGCATCTTAAGCATGTTTGTTTATGCATTGAGTTTAAACTGTTGCTCCTGTGACAAAGACAAAGAAATAACCCGGATTGTTCCGAAGTGTGGCTTTTATAGTTATGGTCCAGTTAAAAGTCCGATGATAACCAAAATATGTTCGATTTTCTTAAAACAAATCAATTTTTAAGTAAACGCATCGATTTTATTAGGCCAGTATATTCTCTATATTGGACAGAGAACATAACACAGAGAACAGAATTAATGAGCAGCGCTTTAAGCCTTTTCCAAATGCTGATGCGAGCGTTTGAAGTCTTGTGTCTCCACCAGTGCTGCCAGCTCCAGGTCGGAAATGCAGCGACCCTCTGTCTCAAACTAAACACGCACCTTTTTCTTGATCCATTTTCATCCCAGGCTTCTCCATCTCATGAATACAAGTCACAAAAGTTTAATCTAATTCTGGAGGGGAAAAAAATTAAATCAGGACTTTTCAATGCTTCAAAATGTCCTGCGCAGGTTACCGACAGTCGCTGAGTGATCAAAACGAGATATGCGAGTTTAGTGAAGGGCGCACTTGATTCAATTAGATGGCGGATTTTTTTTTTTTTTTTTTTTTTTTACTCCTCTCCCTCATTCAAGTCATGTTTGCTTCTTTCTATTTTCTAACATACAGTAATGAAAGGCTGATTGCAGCTGCACTGGAGAATCATCGCTCCATATTAACATAGTTTGGGATAACTAGATGAGCCTTGATTAGTGAATAGCGGATCAAGTTTGAAGTTTGAAGTTGAAAGCACTTCTCCCGTCGAAGGTAGAAAAGCATTTCTGTCCTCGTTACGAGCAAAACGCACTTTGAAGATTATAAACTTTATTTATGCAGCTTTTAGTGACAGCACATACTCACATTTCCTCTTGTGGCATTTTCCTTCGCCTTGCGCCGACTTGCATCAGGCGGATGATATATGACGAGCGCACAGGCAGTTTCCTGGATAGACAGCCCCGTCACCACAACGGCCCCCCCACCGCAGAATCTCTAAATGCCCCGACCTTTGACCTTCCCAGTGGAGCAGAGAATAGTGCGAAGAGCATTTACAAAATCATTTTACATATATACCCGTGGGTGTGCTTCGGTGCCGATAAAACGCACTACAAACATAAATCAACTGGGGGCTCAAATAGTTGCTTGTTTTTCTCGGGTGAAATATGCATGAGGATGGGACGCAATGCACGTGTTTGGATAAATAATTTAGTTTGAGGATCATATGATTGCAGTGAGCCGCTTGATGTATGCTTTTAATGCCGGGGAGGCTTTTAAAGCATGAAAGAATAGCACACATGGCTAAAACACTCTCAAAGAAGTGTGCCATTGTATTAAAGCTACAGAGACACAGCAAAGCAATAGTTCTGTGATGCTTTCATTGTGCGTTTTATAGGCAGAGCAGTGTGCTGTAAATGGAAATAGTTAGTTGTTTTTGTCATTTAAAGCACAAAGCTGGAGGACAGCTATAGATATCCAGTTATTGGTACCAAACACATAAATTAACAGTGAGAGCAAGTCATGTAAATTGGTGATTTGTTGCTTCTGTCATGACAGAATTCAAAGTACTGCTCTCTATTCCACCAAAACTATTTTGTAGATCCTTGACTCGTGATATTTGGTCCCCAACGTCTCGTTTGGACCAGAAGATGAGGTAGTGTTTTCTGTGTGAATAGCAAAGAGAATACAATAATAAAATGGTCATAAATCATAAGCTAAGCTACACTATCCATTGCCATTGCTCTTTGTAGCACAAGCATCTAGTGTGCATGCCCTAATATTGAACAGCTGGAGAGATCAGTTCAATTGTCTACTCTGGCTTTGCACTGAAATAACCATTCAACAATAATATGTATGTTCATTGCACAATTAAGCTTTATTGTGGAATGGTGATGAGAATACAAAGACAGACAGACTACTTGAGCTTGTTTGGCTTCAAGCCAGCACATTTAATAGCTGATGTATCTCCTGCTTCCTTCCAGACAATTTATATTTTTGCATGATTTTTCCATGAATCACAACGAGGGACAAAAACACCCTCGGGGCCACACAGCATGAAACAACAAGGTCAGTATTTACTCCGGATTGAGGCGGTATGAAGCTCATCTCAGCGCTTGTGTCTGCAATTACAGCGGACCAGTGTGTTTGCCGCGCCTCTTCACCAGCTTCCCTCGAATCTGACAGTTTTCATTTGCTGTAATGAGGCTCTTCAAGATGTGAATAAAGGTATGTATATGACTCCATACAAGGCGATCAGAATGAGATGGGCTTCGGGCCTCTCTTCAAACAAGAGCAAATTTGCAGCCTAAGACAAATTTGGTGGCTTCAGACCAGACATCTGTTCTCATCGGAGAGGAGGGGGAGGGCGGTGCCAAGTTGCCCCTGTCTCAAACCGTGCCAGCTTATTTAGTCGCCGCAGCCTCAATCACCAGTGAAGCAGTCAGCCGATCAGCCAGGCCTAATGGTGTGGTCATCTGTCGCTACATCTCGCAGTGCTCACATGAAAGGCATGGGGCACACCAGGGATGTTCAATATGGACGACATTTTGTGAGGGTTGTCAAACTAGTCGGAGATCTTGTAGATAGATTCACAAAAGGAATACAAAACTATCTATCTATCTATCTTCTTATTGTCACATCACAAGAATTGTCTGTTGGACTACTCTAAAAGCCCTGTTTAAGAGGTGTAGCAGAGGGGTGAAAGCATCTTCCTAAAGACTTGGTGTCAACGCCGTAAAGTCACCTAAAGTTTATGGCCAGTCCATTTGTGAATGATCTGTAAAGAGGGTTTGCTAATCTCCGAGGTAGACTCAAAAACCTCTTTAACTGCCTCAACTTCCTGTGTTTTTATGGAGCCAGGGAGTCGTTTAACGTGCTTCTCTGCCGCACTAAAGATGCAAGAAGTGATATGAGACAATCTGAGCGTGTGGAAGGTCGCCGCGTCTAGAGAGGAGGAGAGGGGTATCGGCCTGGAACATCTTGGCCACAGCCTGCAGAGCTCAACCCAGATACCCGCGTGTTTATGGAGGTCTGTCCACCTACACTTTATCATCCAGAGACCTTTCAAATGTTATTAAAGCTCACAAGGCCGCAATCAAAATGTGAGCAGAGTCTGTAGGTTGCACTGACAATGAGGTGGTGAGTTTGCTGTGCTATTTTGTTAGTAGTAGCTTAGTTGTTAGTTTATTTGAGCAGTTAAAATTCTGCTCAAAAGGAGTGGGCTGAAGCAAAAGCTTATAAGCGCCCACCCCTGACATCATTGAAATAAAAACAATTAATCAAATCACAATAGTACATGTTACACAATAGTACATGTTACAAAGTACAAGACACAAGAGCCCGGGAACACGGCATGCACACACACACACAGCGTACGCCTCCGTGACCCAACTTTACCTGTTATAATTACATTATCAATCCTACATTAAGCAACATCATACATTGATTTTTTAATCTGCGTCACCGGCAAAAGCTTAGTTGTTAAAGGAGTAATGTTGAATAGGAGTCTGTAACTGGATAAGAAACAAACAGTTGTTTTCAATATAATCTAACACACAATGCACAATATCAGAAAAAATGTGAGAAATTCCAGTGGAAGTGAAAAAGGATAATGATAATGCACAAGGTTCAACTTTGTATGAAGAGTATGTCGCTCAAGTCAGATGAGAGAAATACAATTTCATTTGTTGTTGTTGTTTTGACGCTCAGCTTGGAGCTTTGAAGGTACGACGTGTGAAGTGCAATAACAATAGTATCAATCAAAAGGAGTGTTTTCTGCACTTCTTTCCCAATTACACATGTAGATTTTTTGAGAAACCTGCTAAAATAGTATTTTTTATGACCTGAACCTCAGACCAGACAAAGCCTCAGGGTCCCCCCACCTCCCAGACAAGGAATCCCTGCTCTAGATATTGACAGGAGGTGCACCAGTTTGAAGTTTTAATGGATGAGTACAAACACTTCTTACAAAGATGTTGATCAATATCTTCTCATGCAAAAATCTGAAAGACAAAAAGTCTTGTGAAGTTTAATATCCCAGATGGATGTACATTAAATTGCGAGATAGGGACAGCGAGGACTGTAATGAATATGCCACTGTTAAATTTGATTATACAAGCAGCAGTGTCATTGTTGAACCGTTTGGGTTTCTAGCGTGCCACTCTTTGGAAGACAAAGGCGAGGGCTTAGTTTCTGAAGACAAAGTTGGATAGAGAAAGAGGAGTCAGATAAAAGAGCTGTCAGTGCCACGGCATGACTTTATCTTTTAATTAACATCTCATACACAGAGACAAACAGGCTATCAATAATGCAACAGAAAGACGCTCCCATTTTAATGCCATCTCAATCGAGGTAATCAGAGGAGAAACTATTTTGAGCTCGTGGAGAAGTTGCCCATCCGGAGAAAAATAAATCCTGAACAAAGCCATGACAAAGACAGAGCAGCTGACGCCGGCCAAAGGGAGGGGGACCAAGGACCAACATTTTGCATGCCGGGACGAACAAATGGTGACAAACGATGGCAAATTGCAGTGAAGGCCCCCCGGGGTGCTATGGTCCGCTCACTGGGGTCCCCAAATGGAGCAGAGGTGCAAACCAGGGACACAGCATCTATGAAGTTATCGAAACGCAATGAAGTTCAAAGCCTGGCGCGCACACACACAAACACACAGACGCACAATGGCACGCCGAAGAATAGAGACAACACAGACAAAGACCATCTAATCCAATGTCTCCCATGGAGGAGTCCGAAACAGCATTAGATTTAATCCTATAAATCTTTATGAGGGGGACAGATGGAAAGTGAGATCTCTTGTGTGCATGTGAAAGGGGGGAGCCACCTCTGACGCTCACTGGTGTTGATATTCCCACTGTTTGGCTTTAACCCCTCTCGAGCAACCGAATCTCAGAGCTAGAACGACTAAAAATAGATTCCAGAGGAGGCCATGCAGCTTCAGCCATGTGCAAAAAGTCTCTTCCCTCTAATTGGCTGGATGAGACAGAGATATTTAATTTCCCCAGAGAAGCGCGTTGCCAACTTTTGTTTTTACGCGGCAGAGGCGCGGAGGAGAAGTGCACTCCGAGTAGTGCCAAGAATGTACAATGGTCTGTGTCCACGGGCGAGGCTGTTGTTGTCCACAGAGAGCTCCGCGCAGGGCTATCGGATTAATTATGCAGATGTTTAAATATCAGCTTCACCACAGCGGCATGCCATGTCTGTGAACCCTGCCGCCTTCGAGCTGTGTCTAAACATTGCAGAGGATTTAGACCTGAAAATACTGTTCCCAACTTGGCTCGCCACTTCGATGTCTACCTCAGTGGTTCTCAAACAGTTCCACATGATAAAGTATTTGACCCTCCAAGTACCATCAGGCCTAGACCATCAAATCAGGACCGAACCAGTTCTAAAAAAAACAAAAATAAATATTTTACTGAAATAGGTGAATTTTGCTACTATTTCAAACAAACCGGCTTTTTTCATCAAATTCTGTCAAGTCAAGACTTGAAAATACAAATCAGGACCAAACCCAGGCAAATTGAACTGAATCGAGATAATCATGACTAAACACTGAAAACTAACATTATGTTTGTTATAGTGTGTCCCTCTGTCTCTTTGGACCTCGAGTCCGTAAAAGAGTTGAATTGAATTGTTAGCAAAATCTCAGTCAGTAAGATGCATTGTGACTCCTTGCCTTATGGATTTTGCAAGTCCTAATACAGTATTGTGATGATGATAAGTCGGCAGCCCTATTATTAAGAACACTTCCTCTGTTGTACGGAAACTTATTTCGACAACCAGAGCAGGGGCCAGGAAGCAGAGTAAGTTGCATTGTGTTGCTTTAAGATCAACTGTAGCATGTGTCTTGGCAGCGTGGACATAGGCTATACATCTTAAAGTGCGCTCCCCGCTCTCCTCTGCTCTCCGCCTCTCAAACAGACAGACCATTGTGTGGGGGGCACAGATGAGATTTGCATGCGTGTTAGGCTGGATTACACAGCCAGGCTATGGGAACCCGGACCCCTGCGGACTCCCTCCTCCGTCAGGCTCGCAACCAGCAAACTGCCTTTCAGTCGACAACTTCAAACAAATCCACTGCTTAAATGGCTCAGCGAAACAGAAATCCAAAGGTTAAATTCTGAGATTTGAGGAATGTGAGAATAGCCTTTAAGAGACGTCCACATTCACTTTCAGGATGAATATTGCTGGAAAAATGCTACAATAAACTAATAAAGTACGTCATCAACAATCTTCTTCTTTAGCTTCTCCTCCTCCTTCTCCTTCTCTTCCTCTCCTTTTTCTGCTTCTTCTTCCCCTTCTTCTTTTCCTCCTCCCCCTCCCCCTTCCCTTATTCTCCTCTTCCTCTCCAAACTATAATGTCATACTTTTGCACAAGATTATAAAATCGGGTCTGGTGTAAAAAATAACCATGGAAATTCAATTTTGGCCATATTGAATTTTCTGGCGGCTAAAAGGCGGGTTGAAAATAGTAAGACCCAGAGAGCCCTCTTTTTAATTTTGGCATCACAAAGAGAACGATTTTCTATAATAGTTTGAGTTGTGCATAAATGGTGCTTCGTAAATAAATTTGTCATTGCCTTACAAATGAAAAAAAAAAAGAACGTGTTAAGTGATGTAGATTTTAAACATGGCTGCCGAATTTTGTCTCAAGCCAGAGAGCTGCTTGATTAAATTTAATTTCATCTTTGTCAGTGGTCAGATTCCTAACTGGGGAGATAAATGGGTGTGAAGGGGTTAATCCACTAAAGTGATATGTATAATGAGACTCTTAATCCCTGATCTGACGACACGATCACGGATAAGAAACTGCCTAAACGTCCAAAAATAACCAGGGACAGCGACATCCGCCAGTATGTGATGAACAGATTTTAAATTGGTATTGCGTCCCCGTCAATATGCCCCGATTGTTTTCTTTTTCGCTGTTAGGACAGGATTTTCAATCACTCATCAGTTATTTATAGTGCATTTGTCGACATATATGAACATGAAAAAACAGATAATAAAAAAAACTACCTCAAAGCGCTTTTGGGTCATTTCATTTATTCACATAAGCATTAAAGTAAATTGTTAAACGCTGCCTTCCTTAAGCAGCTAAAGCCCCGCCGAGCCCTCCGCTCAGCAGGATTATAAACGAGATAGGATTTTATATTGATCCTGACCTCCTATGAAGTTCTCATCATTTTATAATATTCTTCATACTGTTAATGAGATCAATGTTCTCCCAGAGCTCCATCCGAAGATAAACCTTGACCTTAATGCTGCCAGACAACAAGCATGACCAAGCCTTTTAGCCGCAGAGACGGAGGATAAGGTGGCTCCCCGCAAGGTCTGCAATAAAAGTAGCTGTTCTCAATCGTCCTTGCTGGTCCTATAACAGATGAAGTAATAAAAGCTTGTAAATAAACTTGTAAATATGTTCCGGGAAATGTAATGTATAAACTCATTTTGTGGCTCAAGTCAGGAAATGAAATCAACTTGGCTTGGACTGGCTGCAGAGAGCTTTCTTCTTCCTGGGCCGTTGATTTAAAGGCAGATCTTTGTCGTAAAGCGTTGGCTATGTCGGCACGGTGGCTCAGCTTGCTTGGTAGACGATTTGCCCAATGATCTAAATGTCGTAAACGCAGAGACTGGGGGCAAGGTGGGTGGAGTGTCTTGCCTAAGGACACAACGACAGAGGGCACCTTCAGGAGCTGGGATTCGAACCCCCGACCTTCCCATCGTGAGACGACCCGCTTAACTGTGTCGCCGTTGAGTCATTTGGGTTGCACAGATGCATACTACTTGTTGATATGGAATGCAACAGAGTCGTGTATGTCAAGTGAAAGAGGGAAATTATTTCCTAACATTTGGTTATGCTGTAAACATAGACCGTTGGGGCAATGGACTGAACCCATCTCATTTTTGCTTAAAGATACGCCTGAAGCGAAATGAATGCGGTTCCATTTTACTGTGCAACATCTCGCATCCACTACTCGGACTCGGAAATGGTTTATTTAGATGAGTAAAAGTTATTATGTCCTTCCTTAGGGTGAATATCTGTCTTTGCAGCGTATGTTCTGTCTGCTCCACAACCTGTTTCACCAGCTGGTCGGATACACTTGGTTGAGCTAAACCTCTTTCGTGATCTAAGATACGACTGTATGACTTCACTGTGGATACATTCACTGCCACACTTTTACATTTTAAGTAACTGTGTCACAGCATCGGCGGATAATTGGCTTTTCATATTTGGCATAGTACTTTGGTTTGGTGCACACTGTCCTTTTCGGATACACAGCTATGTTCATTTTTATAACAGGATGGTCCACAAAGCTGTAAACAGCCCGGAGATACCTGTAAAATACGGCGCAAGGTGAAGTGCTGCTGCAGTCATCTTCAGAGGAGCCCGCACTGTGCTGAGTAATGCTACCTTCAAAGAGCCAGACTGTGAAATATTAGATAATTTTACCGCACACTGGAACAAAACTGGTTGATGAGCAAATTTACGGTCGGCTCTGAGCGTGCGGCGCCTCTGCAGCGGCTCAAAATATGAAATTAAAGACTCCACGAAGCCACACAATGTGCATATGCCATTCACATCCCGAAATGATAATGATCTGAATGTCTTTCCATTGCCAACACAATAGGACTCTAGCTCAGCCGTGTGCGTCCCCCAATGGCTGTGGCCCAGTGAGGTTTGATGGGGCGGATGGTTGTGTGGGTGGAGGCAATTGATTCGAACGTATCAAAGGCGATGCCACAATACAACACATAATACCGGCTCCATGAGAAATGCAGACCGTGACTTCAGCCTTGGCGTCCAGCCCCATTGTCACTGGTCTAATTAATGATATTTGCCGCAAGTGAGTGGAATGTGAATCTGAAGTTACTTATGACACGGAGAGATAATATGTGTGTGTTCATCAATGGAGCCCGCACTTTCTGTCCACTGCTTTTCCCTTCTCCTCTGTCAGCTCATTAGGGACCAGCGCTATATGGATCTAAAGAGTATTTCAGCGCTCGGCCAATTATGCGTACGCACACGGAAGTTAAATAGGGGGAAGTTTTGCTCAAATGCGTTCTTTTCTGTGGGATAAGTGACATGGACATTATGACAGCGCTATAACCGACTTGCGGGTCGCGATGAAAAAGCAGCACAGTTACACAGCGCACGCCGACAATGTTACGTGGGGGAAGTGTCTTGCCCACGGGCGCAATGGCTGTATCCAGTGGAGGGCGCTGGGATTGAACTGCCAAGCGGTCGGGATAGGTGGTGACATGCTGCTCTACCAACTGAGCTACAGCCACACACGGGGGTCCCATTCTTAATCACTTGTCTCCAAAAGGTAATAAGATGTGGTCGTAACTAAATGAATCGTGAAATAAGTATTATGTCAAAGTGCTTCCAATCATTGGTTGGAAAATCAAGTCATGCTGTGATTTGAACTTTATACACTGGATGCCCTTCCTGTATTAATCCCCGGTTGACAGTTGGAACCGATAACGTAATAATGGCCGATAACGTATTAAAGATTTTCCGGCCGATAATGTCATAATTATTGGCTGGTTCTTACATTATTGGCCTGACAAGACGAAAATTGTCCACAAATGTAATCAATTCAGCCAATAATGTAAATAATGTATGTGCTGTTTTGTCATCAGCCTTTGTATTTTACTGCTTTTTGTTTGTTTGTTTTTACCCCAATCTTTTTTTCACTAGTAAACAAGTACCTTGTCACAGCTCATTTGCCATCTGCCCACGACGGTGGCCCAGAAGGTAAAGGTTATGACTTGTTGGAGCATGTGCATGATGTCGCTGTGTCCTTGGGCAAGGCACTTCACCCACCTTTCCTGTGTGTGAATGTGGTGCATGTGTGGGAGAGTGGTTGGACTAATAGTAAGTTAGTGCTCATGTATCTGAATCTGTGCCCTGTATCTGAGGGAATGGCCGCTGGTTGCTCTGCTTTGCTGTAGTACCTCCATAAATGTGCGGCAAACAAGCTAGTTTTCCATTAGAAAGCATTGCACTTTATACACGTTCTAAAACAACTGTAAAGCCTGGTTTCTAATTTTTAAAAACTTTCTACAGCTAAATATTGCTCCTGTGATAACGCTGTGTTAGTTACAGTTAAAGAAACCAGGCAGGTTTTCGTAAGGAACATTTTAGAAATCTCGTATACTAATGAGGGCCAGACTTTGATTGACAGGCCGTTAGCATTGAGTTGCCTTGTGTACAAAATGCGCGGTATAAATAAAGTTGCCTTGCCTTGCCATTAAAGTTAATGGAGTGGGCGTGGCTACGACTGAACTACGCGCCCCACGAGGGCCGAGTACAGTGAAGATCCCGCCCTTTTACCCTTTTAAGGAACATACTCCTTTCAGAACAGGGTAGGAGGAGTCTGTAAATCCGCCATGATTTCCCTTTTGAACGGGATCATTATGGTAAATGGGAGGAGTGAGGAGAAGCTGTCTATTAATCCTACAGTCTGTGATCTGAGGACTTATTCCACCGCTGACTAAAACACAGCTTGGTACAATGATAATAGGATCATGATAAAATAAAATAAAATAAAAACTATTTGATGATGCTAGTTATCTTGACAAAACCTCTCCCTTTCTGCTACAGACTACTGTTGTACTATTGTAACCATCCAAACTGTGCCATTGGCCTTTCTGACCACCACCAAGCTCTCACTCACACATGCACATGTCCCAATGCAATGTGAGTGAAGCACCCAAGGACACGGCGACATCATGCACTTCTCAGAGGAGGGACTCGAACTGGTGACCTTTCGGTCATAAGAACCCACTTCATATTCTGGGCTACCATCAAAGGAAAAGGCATGTGAGATACGACAAGTTACCACAAGAAGTGGAAAAAAAAAACAGTAAAAACAGCAAAATACAAAAGCTGATGACAAAAAACACAAAATAATGTGTTTGTTTTTTTAAATAAATTAATATGGATCCCCTCCTGGAACCGCCACATTAACGTGGTGGAGGGGTTTGAGCACCCGAATTATCCTAGGAGTTAAGTTGTCGGGGGCTTCGTG
This sequence comes from Proterorhinus semilunaris, assembly GCA_021464625.1. NCBI lineage: Eukaryota > Metazoa > Chordata > Actinopteri > Gobiiformes > Gobiidae > Proterorhinus > Proterorhinus semilunaris. Next base: position 17,973,293 of record CM038358.1, on the reverse strand, counting down.
TCCCTGGGGGGGTCTCCCATGGCAAACAGGTCCTAGGTGACGGGTCAGACAAAGAGCGGTTCAGAAGCCCCTTACGAGAGACCAACAGGCCCGGTTAGAACCATGAGGCCGTCCTTCTGTGGACCCATCACCTGCAGGACGAGCCATAGGGGCTGGTGCTATGTGATTTGGGCAGCACCAACAGCTGCCTCCACGACCCGGCAATGGACAAGTGGAAGAAAATGGATGGATGGATAATATTATATAGTATTATTATATTATTGACTGAATTTATTACATTTGTGAACGATTTTCATCTTGTAAAGCCAATAATGTAATAATTAGGCTATTGCATTATCGGCCGGTAAATCGTTATTACGTTATCGGTTCCATAATGGCACAATGAATCCACAGCTTGTGACACTCATGTTTTGCGGATTGTGAAAAACATCAGCGGGTGCAGGAATCTACATTACAAGACATGAATACAAATCTATCTACGTCTGGATTGGCCTGATTTTCTTGCCCTTCATATTTTTTCCCTGTACGTGATAGCTCATCTATCATCTCCGAGCCATTAACAAGCGTGCGCGGTCCAGCTAATGCCATCAGGAAGAGCCGAGCCACTCTCCAGCCCGAGCATAATTATTATACATGGGCTCAAGTCAAATACTGTTTTCCTCTTTGCAACCAATTACCTTTATCTTTGTTAGGTGACAGCGTCAATTTGGCTTCAGAGCAGCTCCGCACGGGAAGTATAGAACCAGCCCCGGGTGAAACTGCCCTTGATGAAAAGTGGATATATTTCATTACGTTTTATTAAAGATGTACAAGTGAGCCTGCAGCAAATGTCCAACCACAATTAAGTGTAAAATTTGGGTTAAGCCGCAGTTCCTCTGATGTTCACGGTCTTTGATGCCTTTAAAAACGCACTATATCTTTCTTTAAAGCTGGACTTGTCCGCTGTGTGTCCAAATCAATACTCTCCGCATTTGCATTGTATATTTATGTTGAGGCTAGTGAAGGGCAGACATGTCAAAGCATTTAACCTTTATGGGGGACGTTACAGTGCCTACATATTTTATTAGTCTATAGCTCCAAAATGCAGTAGAGAACACAAAACTAAAATACTGTCTAACTACTAAAAGTCCGATCAACAGATACTTCTCAATGTGGATTCATTTACTCGCATTGCAATCTACGACAGCTTTATAGTATGACACACATAAAACTATACATTTCTTCAGCAATTATACTACTCTTTGGGGCGACTTAACAACCTGGTGCCAGAAATCACCATCATGAAAATATTGCCATCTTAAATAAAAGATTAAAGAAGCAACAATATATCGCAACATCACTGAAGTCTTCATCGGACTGAGATTGACAATGAACGTATTAGTGCGTTAGTTAAACATTTACTAACTTGGTTTTGCTGAAAAATGTGTGACTTACAATTTGTGTTGGAACATATCGTGTTGAAATGGTTTAGTGAAATATCGCAATAATATCGTTATCGCGATATCCAATATATCAAGTTACTTCAATCGTTCAGCCTAAATAAATATGTAATAAACCAGTGTTAGGAGATGGATTTATATTATATCACAATGGGGAAATTGAAAATCCAAAACCTCCCAGCTCCCCTAGAAGTTAAGGGATTTTTCAGATCTTTTTATTATTCCTTTTTTTATTATGGAGCAGTCGGATACTAAAATCACATAAATTGACTTCCTTATGGCAAAAATTCCACCCTGATAACCCAAAACTGCAGACCCATTGCTCTCAATCTTTTTTTTTTTTTTACATTCATGAAAGGTGTGTGGTAAATTTGATTCACAGCCCACGATGCAGAAAGGTAGACCTTGTATTAGTAGTGTAGAGCACATATTTTCACATATAATAAAACGTTATTTCAAACAAGATCATTTACAGTAGGAATAAATAGGAGTATGAATCCTCCCTGAGCCCTGACTGTGGTTCAGAGGACATAGACACTTATGACTGAGCTATTTGAGTCACAGTTGCACAACATTATCATTGTACTCCACAGCTCCTTCTGCTGCATAATATTGTTTTATCCTTGGCTATTTCTTTCACCCTTCAAAACCACCATCTCCATAGCGACCAGCCTCCATCCATAGTCCAGAGAAGTGATTGTTGGCATCAAATGGTCCTTCTGTGTATGAGCTCATGATGTCTAACTTTTACATAAAAGCCCCGGGCCAATAACTATCTGCTTGGGTCCTCAGAGAGCCCTGCCTCTGTTGGCTCATACGGAGTAACACATCGGGGCAAGACATGAGAGAGATATTATTATTAGCCATCTGCATCCACGGCTTGTCACTTTTCTTTGTCATCTATCTAGCACAATCTTTTAAGTGGGTGTTGCAACAGTAGGAGATGAGTCCCACGGATTATGACCTGGATCTAAGTATTTAGTGTGTTACTTGTATCCTTATATCGCAGCTTTTTACAGTATTTAATGTTTGCAGTGGAAACAGTATTTACCATGAATAAGTATTTACACTAGTTACTTAGTTTCCTCAAACAATTGTACATGCTACAATTGTTAAGGCTACTTGCATGTATCCATGTATGTTCATTAGCATGCACAGTAGTTATTTGTTTTGACACTGAGACCAGAAGGTTGAGGGTTCTGTATAGAATGAAAAGTATGCATGTGCATACCCCTCTATATAACTCAATGAGAGATGCACGTTTTTTGAAGAAAACATAATAAATAATGTAAACAACATACAGTGAAAACAAAACAAAAACGAGATATGAGAAGTAAACCAGACATTTGACAGTTGAAAAAATAATTCTGCCTTGGTGTTCTAATTGACCTCATTATTCTACTATAAAGGGTGTGCACTTACATCATTTTCATCCATGCTGTTGCTGTGACATCACAAGCATACCCTGTAGCAGTTGTTCTCAAACTGTTTTATGTTGGTATCAGCTTCTTCAGGTGGTCAGGGTCCAGTGGAATTTTAGACTTCATTCACAATTTAATAAAAAATGCTTTTATGTGTGTTTAAGTTAAGTGTTTGTTCTGCTTCAGACATGGTTTACACCCAGCTTAGACTCTTTTTAGACATGGTTTAGTCCTGATTTGAGCCAGCCAAATGTTGAGAACCAATGGACATGATAGAGGACGGTTTACTCAATAGATGTTTACTTATAGCCTACATTAGCTAATCAATTCTGAGTCATATTTTAATCATAATTATGAAACGACTATTATAATTGTCCATTTCTCCCATGTGAGCTGACCCTATCATTTTCATGGTGGAAAAACCCAATCCAGTCCATAAACATAATGAGCATGCCTATTGACACACTGTAAAATTACCTTGTCCATTATCTGTAACAGTATAGACAGCAGCTCCACGCGCACAATATACCAGTCTCTCAAGTGTGACAAACCGGAAAAGGCAGATTAGCCCGGGTTGGCATGGAAACAATTAGGCCGCTTTTCCAAAACTAGCCCGGTTTTGTGAGATACCGCATTTCAAGGCCCTTTTGAAGATAATTCTTGAAAAAACAGAAATCAGCGTGTTCAAACAGAGCCAAGTGAGCTGTGGCCTAATTCCGCGCGCCCCGTTATCTCTGTTCAAATGTCAAGTAGGCTACCTCACTGATCATGGCTTGGAAGTGCATGTATATGTCCTTGAGTCCATGCTATTTGCCGTTTTGCATTTTAGGAGGGGAAAATACTCCATGTACAGAAAACTGGAAAGGTTACTAAGCCTTATCTGCAATTACGCAAAAAACAGTGAGATTGACCCAGGCGCGCGCATCGCTTGGTACAAAGGCATTCTGCAAGTCTTGACGCTGCGCTCCGACACAGGCCTTAAAAACACACAGCGCACCCTAGAGGAAAGTGCGACAGAACAGCTGACTGCACGCAAGTCACACCTCGACTCCTTTTGGAATAATGAACTACGAGCAATTAAACTTTAAATCCTCCCCATAGAGAAAAGATAGACTCGTGGTAATTAACAAGTTTAGTTTTAATTCTGGCGTCTTTCTCACACAGGCAATTAAGATCCACTCAAAGACAAGGCTGGTTGGAAGTAAAATATCCGTGAAAACACCGTGTTTTTTCCCCCCTTCTCGCCTTGGTTTTCTCGTCAAACGCACTGACAGGATCGGCTCAGATGTTGATGACAACTCTAATCCTGCACTCATTGTGTCAACCGGTTCAAAAGTTTTGTTGTTTGTTGTTTTATTTATTTAGCCTATTTATTTTTTGATTTGCAGGGATGAAAGACCACAAAGAAGTCTTGGGTCACGTGGAGAAACCGTCTCTTTTATCTTTTCCTCGACACCTGGGAGTATAAATAGCTCTGTTAAAAATAATAGGCGTTTCATCTTCAATTATGGCTCAAATGTGAGAGCAACAGTGCCCCCTGGTGTGAGGCGACAGTACGAGGACTTCAGACTCGTGTTACAGGATAGAGCAGGCTTCCCCCCAGAGCAGTAATCCAGACCCTTTTTAATAAATGGAGTTGTGCAGTTTTACCCTCCGCTGTCAGAGCTGTGGGCACACTCCACTGGTCTGGGCTCTGTCAAACGCTCGTAGGACAGTGCCGTCATAACCTGCAAAATACAGCATCCCAATGAGAAGGCTTCGGGAAGGGAAAGAGGGAATCAAAGACCTGCTGAATATATGCCTATTGCACTAAATTACACAGATAAAAGGGTTAGATCAGTGGTGGGCCGGGATCATTTTCAGGGGCTCGCAAATCTTTGCCTAACATCTCTGTAGTTAAATAGTTTTGATAGAACATGATCAAAGTTTGGCAAATCAATCGATAGTTACCCAGTTGAAAACTACTCACTGATTAAACGAATAGTTTCAATTTAATGTGAAATATTTAAATTTATAAATAGCTTTGTTTTAAGTTGACATCTTTATAATGTTTTCGGCCTGCCACTTGAGAGCCACTTGGTTAGATGATTCAGTTGCTGGCATTAAAAAGACAATGTAATAGTGACTCTTCGTCGTGTGTTTCCTTAGGAAACAATGTTTGAATGGGCTTTATGGGCTTTAGTACAGATCAATTGTCAGATTATAAAAATAATTATTATTATTTGTATCGCTTCCATGTCTGGATAAATAGATACGGTGGAGCAAACAGGGGTGTATATGCCAGGGCAGCTGTAGCTACAATATTGTTATTTTTGTTTTATATTCTCTTATCTTAATGGCCTATAAGTGAAACCATGTTGGAATGCTCAGGAAAATGGTCCGAAAAGCAAATCAAATTTGCAACTCAAATCCATACCAGACCAACCTTAATCTATTCTCTGGAAATAGAAAATTGTCCTGGCTGCACAGTCCTGACTTAGGCGCCAAAATGTCTGAGTCATGCTGCGATGCCTCCAATTGTTGCCATAGCTACGGTATTGGTTCGTCTGATCAATACATCAATAGAGGTGCTTACCGAGATTATTATGAGCAGAGCCAGCATCATTCCCAGCATAATGTATAAGTTATTGGTCAGTCCGCCAGCCCACAGCGGACCCAGGATGGTGGCGATGCCTCCTACAGAGCGCCTGACGCCTTGGCTGAAGCCTATGGATAACACATCCCACACAAAGACTCACTTAGAGATAAATACATATGTTGATCAGAAATAGACTTTCAATGACAAAATTGTTGGGCTCTTTTGAAAGTGTAAAATAATAAATACATCTCTGTCTCTATGAGCTTAATGCCTCTGTACTAAGTCCCTTAACCTCTTACCCCCACCTTAAAAGGAACTGGCCACCGTTTTTCCATTCTGAGTTATGTTCTTACCTGATCTTAGACAAGTTGATACGTACCTGTCTGGAATATACCTTTGGTTTTTGCCCGTGGAAGAGCGTGGTCACTTCTAACTTCACCCCCGTTTGGAGCCATAGGAATATGCTGGGAGAGGCCAAATGCTAACAACATCTTTGGTCTTTTTGCGTGACTGAGTGCACGCACAAAGACCAGACAGGTACGCAGCAACTTGTCTAAGCTCAGGTAAGAACATATCTCAGTATGGAAAAACGGTGGCCTGTTCCTTTAACCGAGTGCTCCAGTTCCGCTTTACCCAAATCTAAAAGCTTCTCAACTGGATCTTATGCCCTCATTTGAAAGCTAAGACCTACAAAACTCATCTTAGCTACTTCCTCATTATGTCACATTTCGGTCATTTTTGAGTGTGTATTTATTTATTTTTTACAAAACACTTAAATTAAATAAATAAATAAAATAAAATAAAAAATATGGCAAAAATGCGGTAAAAAAGCCACGAAAACGTGATAAAAAGGTCGGTCTTAGCTTTCAAATGAGGCGTTACACCGGCCTATAGACTGTAAGCTTTTAGATTTGGGCAAAACTGGAGTAAATGTGCTCAGGGGGTTAAATAAAGATTGAAGTAAAGTCAGTGAAGTATTTTACCTTTGTGAAGTGCTTTGAGCGACTTGAGTGTTCCTGGTGGGTTTTCTTTAGGTGCCCTCAGGTCATTTAGGTGCACTGTGCATGATTCCACAACTTAATAGAAGAATGCTCCAGCTTGTCCTGATCAAGAACCTAACTTAAGACATGGAGATGGGTCTTTGGCACAGCACTGGATCACCCATTGCATCTGACCGGTTACCCTATTGAGGGACGGGTCAAATGCTTGGCTTACCCATAACACCAATGTGGGGAAGCTGGCCACGAGTGGTAGAAATGAGCAGCAGACTTTGACAACCATAACTCTTACCAGGCCGCATTTATTCTTCACACAAAAGAAACTTCTCCATGTGACTACAAACAGTCAGCTTTTATACCTGTCCTAATGGGGAAAGGACTTCCCACAGGTAAGTACCATTAGCTTGATGGGTGAGGTCAAACTATAAGTTTAGCTGGTAACTTTTAAACATTTTACATAAAAACATGTGTTGTGTCCAAAATTATAACTGTTCAAATTAAACTAAGACAAACTAGAAACCAAAATCATACAGAGGAAACTCAAAGCAAACTTTAAACTAGTTTCCCCCCCTGCCACATGGTTCAGCCTGCGCTTTTAAAATGGCCGACAAATAAACAAAGCTTTAAACGGACAATGTGAAGTGTAATCATTAACTTGAATCAGGTGGGTTATTGTTAGCTGATGGATATGGCAAATGAAACAAAGTGTCCAAAATAAATACTAGGACAAACTCACTTTGTCACAACCAATAATAGCCCAGATGCTACTTGGTGGAAACATTGATCAAAGACCATCAAATAAAGATTAAATTAGTTTAAACTACAGGGACATTTTACAGCCATAAAATGTGAAAGGATTCATAGGTCTAAAAAATATAATGCAGAAACACAACTGTTGACCCAAAATGAGAAAAATGTATGCCCCCAATTAAACGATACAGCAGGACATTACTAGATTTAGAGGACAGAGGGTTTTGAAAAGAATACATGTATCTTCTTCACAAAGCCAGAGATGTTAAAGCCCCACAGTGAGGGGCGGAGACGCATTTCAGTGCACACGTGTTGAAAATTGCACACAGTCACAAGCTTCTAGTACAATGGATTGAAACAAACCTTGTGTTTTCTCTGCCGTGACTTTGGAAAAGAGAGACACCTGAGACACAGCCACAAAGGGAAGGCCCAGAAGTTGTAGAAAGACTCCGATAATAAACTCAGACAGCTCCCATCCGTAACCACCTGCCAATAGAGGGATGACAACAGCACAGTGTCATTAGCCAGCTTTTACTTATTGAAATATCAGTGCTTCTGCAGACGGCGCAGCACTATCTATCAAAAGCCAAACTATCCATCCTTTTGACAAATCCCTAATGCTTTTGTTGCTTTTCATTTCTCAGCTATAATGCTTAACCAGTGGAGCGTGGTTTCATTGTTCTGTCATATTTCTCTCCAATGGCAGGGCGAGAAGGCGGGTTAATTCCTTCAACAAATGTGTTGGCACTCGCTAAATATCTCTATCTCAATGCAATAGACTTGCCAAGCTGGCGACTTCCACATTTTTTGTTCTGCCTTGCATCACGTCTTTGTGTAATGGAACCAAGCCCACTCACAGCATTCGATGTTCCCCTCGGAGATGACTCTAATCCCGTAATGAAAATGCAATTTCAACATTGTTTTTCAGGTATCTGTCATTATGAGTCTTTTGTTTGTCAATATTTTCCCTGCTCAAAACAAAGACAGGATATGCTCTAACAAGCAGCATTTTTTGTTTAATTAGATTACAGTAATCCTTTTATATGGACTCATGCTCTCATACAGCCGCACCTGTTACTTGGAATCACAGAGATAATCGTGACACGTTACAACAGGCTCAATCCGAAGATGACGTAAACAATACAGTCTATGCGTTTATGTGTATTGGCTTATATATACTGTGTGTGTGTGTGTGTGTACATCCAAGTCTACTGTTGTGGCCTTCACATACTGTTGTGTACCCCAAAACTCCTTAGGACTTCGAACGAATAGCAGGTAGGTTGTTCCCTTCCTATACAGCTACGTATACAGTTAAACAGTGACCAGGCAGCAATATCTTCTTAAAAATGCACATTCACTTGTCAGCAAATCTTTCTTCAAAATTACATCTGTAGTTGTACTAGTGGTGAATTGCCAGTAGTTTTTGTGGCAGTGATTTTTCTTGAGTTACATAAAAGCAGAAATCTAAATAATTGTTAATCTAGCCTGTGATTTCATAAACATTACCCGTTTATGTCCCCAGATACTGTTATGAGGTAAATGTGTTCAAATCAAATGTTTGCACAGATAATAATTGTAATGGGTGACTGAATCTTTGAAGAGTGACTGAAGTTCTTTCAAATGAAGAATGGCATGTTTACCAACCTTTTAAAGCAACCCAAGTTCAGTTGTAGATGTGGAGCAGTTTGCTTTAGACGCGAGTGTGCGCGTGTAGTGCGTTATAATAAGCGTCAAATAAAGCACCTCTCGGTTCACACAGGAAGATTAGGCACCAGATACAGGCGACGCTGCAGATGAACAGCCCTATGGCCAACATGGCGCGGTCCGACACGCTCCTGCTCAGCCAGCGCACAAAGAAGAAGCCCAGGATCACCTCCACCCCGCACAGGCTGTACATGAGACTGTTCCCCAGCTCCCCGAAACCGAAGTACTGCTGCGTCATGGGGGTCACCATCGTCTGCAAGAGTGTAGAAAAAACCACGGTGAAGGTCAGAGGGTTCGATATAGTCAGGAGCCGCACCCGCCGAGATTATTATTAAAGCTGAGACAAGCACCTTTTAAGTCCTTCAGAGCCGGCGCTTCAGTCCACATCAAAAGATACGGATGTTTTGATATTGAAATGGATTTGCATAACCCGGGGCCAGGCCATGACACAGTAGTTCCACATTCAATACTTCGTTATAAGTGAGGGCTAGTTTTTTTCTTTCAGCGGTAGAAATTAAAGACCTTATCTAAAGTCTACTTTCGATGTAGAATGATCTAGTCTCTACAGTATATTATTGTGCTGTGGCCGTGTCACATTTAAGCTATTCACCATGTGGCCGTTCAGACTACTTCTCGAAATAAAATAGTTTTGCCATTTTCAGTCCATGCTACCTTAAACATTAAAGCCACACCGCGTAGAATTTTACCCAATAAATACAATTGAAATACAAGAATTTATTTTATGAGAGATATTTCCATAATTGATAAATACCTCATAAATGTACAAAAAACATGTTCGTTTTCTCAGCTCTCCTAAGACATGACTGTAACTTTACCGGGAGTGGGTACGTCTCCAGCTCGTCTCCATGGAGATGTCGACTAAAGTCAGTAGAAATTGAGATTCAAACAGGTTTAAATCCATTCTTTGATTACCCACTGCAGTAATAGCATTTTCTGTGTTGAGCTGGCCATTAGGATCATGTTTTGTATTGATGGCAAAAGTATAGTCCAAAATGTTACGCAGTGTGCCTTTAAGGTTAGGTTAGGTTAGGTTAGGTTAGGCTTGGGGTTTATTTATATTTGTGTCTTGTTGGTTTGTCTTTCTGGGAGGGTATTTGTTTTTGTGTGTCTATAGAAAAGACGCCTTGAAAGAAATGTATATGAAAGAGGTTTGTAATTGTAATATAATTAAAATAACATAGGAATGGAAGAAGAACGGAAGAAGAATTCATTTTGTACTCCATGTGATTCCATGAAAATTCAAGTCTGGTTTCCTAAATTACAGTCCTTTGGTCACGAATCATATTGTCATGTACCATATATTACACTTGTTATTACACTTAGGTGCCTAATCTAAATCCACTCATTTGGATCTAACTGTTCGTACTCATACTCTACACCCCTGCAGTTCGGAGTTCAGTTTTCGGAGTTCTTCTCATAAAATAGAAATGTGTTTTTCCAGTAAAGGCTGCAAGGAGCGGAGTGAGTGGCGCCTGGGTGAAGGCACTCTGACACTGTGTGAAAAGTTTGGAAACCTGAGCAGATGGATCCAAACAGCGGAGCGTCTCTCACCTCCAGCGCCGTCTGATTGAAGAGCGTTATGAACTGAGCCGTGAGCAGCACCACCACCTCCTCTCTCAGAAACTCTAAACAAACAAGCAGCGGGAAACATTTTTAAGGTCATACATCATGCATTACTGAGGCTTTTTAGCGCACCCTTGGTCATCATTGATGGATATAGCAGGTTTAATCGCTTAAAGCCCCACTGAGGAACATCCCAGGTTCGGTGTTGCTGCGTCACAAGAACAACCACAGCCACCTATAGTCCAGAGTTAGAGCTTTTGAATAGTCAATAATGTGACCCTTTTAAAACTCTATCAAATACAACCAGGCTTTTTAGCACAAAGAAACAGCCAAGGACATTTTTGTTATCTGCATGTGATCTCGGCTTTGGAAGACATGAGAAAAGTCCTGGCTGGACCGCGGTGTTGTTCCCTCACATTCTGATGGAGGATTTCCTGTAGAACAAAGACCCTTATGGGGACTTGGACTTGAGGCAAAACAAGATCAGCTTGCTGCTAAATTTGGACATTTATTGCCAGATGGCGCAAAAAAAAGTAGTCTGCTTTCATTTGTTTTGTAGACTTTCTCTCTAGATTGTGAATATTGAAGGTAGTGAGCAGAGGACAGCATTTCCTTTAGGCGCAGTCGTAAATGTTCTGTATTGTATCTAGCTTAGTGCAATAAATATGACGTTCAATTACACCTTCTCTGGCTGCTGTGCATCAAAATCCAATCACACTCTGTGACTATACAGTATAATGGACTTGTGAGTCTGGAGGAATTTCAGCTAATTTGAATGTTGGCCTTAGAGCATGTTACGCATGTTACATTATGCACTAACCTCCTTTGGATATTGCCTTTATGTACTGTATGTTAAAACTGGATATTGCGCTCTTTTGTTGTCTTTACACATTATAATTGGAAGTTGGAGTCCTTTAATGCTGCTGGTGCAACTTCTCAGGGAACAAAATGCAGCGCCTATAGGGACCTATCACCAGATCTTGAGCGATAGGTCCCTATCTAACGCTCTACCTTTACTTAGAGTTTGTTGGCCAATTTTGCCATTTTTCGGGGTTGATTGGGGAAAATGAAGCAGCTGGAAAAAACCCACCAGTAGGCACACAGGGTCCAAGTCTGGGAATCGAACTCGGGACCATCTTACAGCGCTCAGCCACATATGGCAGGATATGCATTAAGCTCCTAAAAGGGGATTTGAACCAGCTAACCTTGGGATAGGCTACAGTCAGGAGCTCTCTCAGTCATCTGGCCTTCTTGCGCAATCTAATACATGCAATGGTAGGTGAAGTGGTGTCCCCAAAATGCCCCGAGTGAATGGTGCATATCCATCTGTCCATGCGTTTGTGAGCACAGTCCAGACTGTACTCCTCCTTAGGCCAATGTTTGCAGAGAGCTGTTACCCCTTCGATAATGATGGTACATTCTGTGGAAAACGCAATTATTATTATTTTGCTCACACGCATGGACTAAAAACAGCAATCACTAAATGGGTAGAGTGGATCACATTGATCCTCTTGAATCATTGATTAGCATAATGGTGTTAAATATTTTTGGCCCAGAGACCTTTGTTCAAATGTCACTGCCACCCAACGTATTGGCGCTAACAATGCCTATTCCTGCAGGATTTTCACATATTCGTGTAGCCTGAATTATTGAGCATGTTTCCATGTGTCCACTGGCCCCAGATAATGTTCTTAATTTCAATCGATCCACAATTATTTTCTTTGAGGTTTAGTAAAAAAAAAAAAAGGCACGGGCATGGTGCGATTTTGAGTTTTTTTCTTTCGTTTTAGACAATCTGCTGCAACATTGTTTAGAGAATTCTTTATCACTCCCGGTGTAAAAATAAGACCATTCCTTCTCACTTGGGTTTTAAGAAAAGCACCAAGAAGATAGCTTGCACAAAAAGTGAGGAGGGGATCAATAATTCACAAAAGCGAATACCAGAGACACTGCAACCACTAACACACTCACTACTATGAGCCAGGGCTGCCAGATACCCTCGCCTCTTTTTTATTTTTTGCTTGCCTCTTGCACTGTAGATTCAACACAAAAAAGAATCAATACTGAGGATGTTGACCATATTACTAATTCTGTCTCCATTTCATCCACAAGTCAAGCACAGCGGGGCGGTCAATAAAACTGGAAGTCAGACATCCATTTTGCTGCCATATCTTCAGAGAGTGAAGGGATCAATACGCAGGTTTGACAAGAAAGAGGAAGCGCAGGGGAGCTTCATCAATGCGGCGGCACAATCACTGCTGGCATTTCATGTACTTAAATGCTAATGCGGTAGGATGCACACACACTGATCTATACAAGGCCGCGGTGTGCACGTTCTCCAAGGGAAAGTGTGTCTCTGTAGGGAAAATCAATGAAACAGATATGAAACATTGGCGGTGACATCTCCTCCTACCTGCTCCGCTCAAACAGGGGCAGATAGTCATTGGTCAGGACAGCTCACCTCTGCTGGCGCTGAAGTTTTTGAAGGGGTTGGAGGCACGGCGGACCGAGTGCATTTCAGATGAGTTGTCGAGTGACTCTGCGCTGTTCACGGCTCTGTAGGTTTGCGCGGTTGGGTCTTGGTCGGGACCCATGAGAGGTGCCTCCTCCTCCCCATCCACCTCCTCATCCTGTTTCATCTCCTCCAGAGCTGTGCCCCCTTCAGTGGCGCTGAGGGGAGGGACGTCCCAGTACAAAGCCAGCACTACGAACTGCAGTAGCACCCACAGGAGGCACATGAAGATCTGGGATCAAAGGGGAAAAAATATATAAAAAAGCTTTTTCATCCAATATCCCTAATAATGTAATAACAAAGACTACTACACAATGTTACATCTACTGTAAGTCCAGATAAGTCTAACAAGCCCATTTTAAGCTAGTCAGCACTGTAAATGTAGTGCTCTTTTTTGAAACCAGTTTAGCCTGTGCGTGTACACTATAGTGCAGTGGTTCACAAAGTGAGGCTGGCTGCATAAAAAAAAAAGTACATTTGTAACATTACTTCTTTAAGTCTAGATTTAACCAAGATTCATTCATTGTTTTTTTGTTTTTGTTTTTTATATGTACAATGCTAAACGGTGTAACATTACACATTCTGTTGAATGGAATGAAGCAGCCTATTGTTATTGACGTGTTCCCTTAGGATCGATAGGTAGCCGTGACTAGTTTAAAGAGACTAGTTTAAAGAGATAGTATTGTTTAATCTAGAGAATTATATATTAATGTTAATATGGGCAACAGCAGGAGCCTGACTTGTTTCACTGAGGTGGCTCTAAAGGGATTGGTTAAGCTTGTGATAAAAAAAAAAATATTAATTCTACTTCTTTCTGACCCTCAAAATACAGCTTCAGCTTCTCTGAATTGGGTGTCTGATCTATTCCAGGGGTGCCCTTGCCCCCTTTGGCCACCCCTCGTGAACGCCCCTGACATAAACGTTAAAGTTTTGAATGAATTTCGCCGTGGTTATTTTTTTACATGCTACCGTTAACTGTAAATATGTGTGTGTGAAGCAATGAACTAATTCCATATAAGGTCTATAGGGCGTCTGTAGAAAGAGTGGAGGGGTGTGGTACAGCAGAACCCATATTACAATTTCTCTATTATAAGACTATTGCAGTGAGTGATGCTATAAACCTTCCAGGCAGCATGACTCCTCAACGCGGGTGAACATAAAAGCTAGCCCATTAACAAGAACTTGAGCATGAGTTAACAGCCTGCAATTATGAAATGATGAAAATATGGTTTCAAATCGTGTGTAAAACAAAAGCAGTTCCGGTGGCACTTTGAATAGAACTCAATGAGGCACCATCTGGTCTACAGGTGGTTCATTTCAGCCGACTCATGAGATGGAAACAGATCAATACGGCTTGTTATGTGCGTAAGTGTAGCTACGGGTGTTTTGTATTTTTCTACCTGAGATGAGAGGCAGCACCTATGCGATAAAAACTGATGCGAAGGATATTTGGGTATGCCGGAGTTGTTACAGAATGGCAGATCAGTGATTATGAGAGAGCGGTTACCCCAGGAGACGTGTACTTGTTCACTACAAAAGGCCCCAGTCTGAAATCACAAAGGCGCAGGAACAAGTTGAACGCTGGCCCTAGAGAGAGAATGGAAGGAAAGCTTTTAAGTATCAAAACACAAGAGAGTTTCACAAACAGACGGGAATTCAGAAAGCTACACGGGAACGGCACTGACCGACAAGAAGGCCGACTTGTCGACAGGCCATGATCGCGGCGAATATCCCGGCCCGCTCATCAGGTCGAGTGGTGCGAGTCAAGAAGCCAAAAATGCAAGATCCCGCCCCGGCGCCGACACCTGAGGAGGACACAGAGACAAAAGAGATGCATTAATCATGGTTCTGCCGGACACTTCTGAGGGGGTGTTTTGGTGTGCACACGCAGAGAAAAGGTGTGATCACCTGCCACGAGACGACTGCTTAACAACAACCACTTCGAGTATCCTATGAAATACATGAAGCTACCTGCAGACGGAGAGAGATCACAATCAGAAAACATGTAGTGAGACAAAAAAGATGCACAATGTTGGTGCACGCAACACTAAAAGCTTATGTCCCGTTGCAATACAGGGTCAAAAATAACTAACCTCCCTTTACCAATGTTTAGTTGTTCATTAACACAGTCAGCTCATAGTTTAGAGTGGATTTTTTTCTTGGCATTAGTCTATAACGTGTATTTCTAATTGAAAAAAAAAGTAAACTCACCTGCAATCTCAAAGACATTAGAGAACAGAATGATGCCCTTTGTGGTTTTACTACGGTCCGACCAGCATCCAAAGAGTGGCCCGGTAAGGAGTCCACTCAGACTGAAGGCAGATAGCCCCAGGCCCAGGAAATACGGAGGCGCCTCCAAAATCTGTAGGTACCGCCATATTGTAGGAAGGATGACAGCTGAAAGAGAAGGGAGCACACCAGGCCAAAGTGACCATTACGGGAGGCAACGTGACTGAGACGGGTTACTTTGAGCTTACCATACTCTACACCACTCAGCATGAAAATCAGTCCTATAGTGAAGAAGGTTAAGTTCCTCTTTTTGAGATTGTCCATTGTGTATAGAGAGTACGTTGCCTTTCATATGCAGTCCTCCTGTGTCGCCGCTTGTCCCAAAAGCATGCCCTCTGGCCTCATGAGATAACAAGAGACAGTGTGCGTCCAATTAAACCAAGAGGGAGTCGTCCCCACTCTTGAACACAGCCGACGGAGATCACATGATATTCCAAAGACTCAGTTAAACTTATTGTAGCTGTCCTTGGCGATATAGTTGATACATTTGTGTCTGAATCCACACTCTGGCCCTCAATGGCAGGCAGTGCCTCAGGTTTCCAGGTGAGGTAAAGTGCACTTGGCTTTATACATAATTAATGGTGTTTTCTACAGTTACATCAGAAGCGCTTCAATCACCCACAGCACCCTAAAAAGTTTTATGTCTTTGTTGCAATCCTGTACAAGCTGCCGATTATGCCTTTATTCCTGTTTGAGATGGGTCATAATAGAAGGTTACAGTTTTCTGGAATGTAACAAAAAATATCCTGAATGGTAAAACTAAAAGGAATAGTAAGTCCAATTCATCAGAAATATTTGAACATTATAATTAAACTTCATGCTATTCTTTGAAAATAGAGTAAATGTAATCAAAACTAAAACTAGAGCCATATCACATTAAACAGCAGTAGAACAATCAGCCCCCTCATCCTGTTGCGCCTTATGATCAATAAACATCATGTGGGCTCTTAATGGCCCTATACCTGCTTTTTTGATAACAAACAATGAAAGAGGAAGCCACTAAATAAAATATTCATTGTGGTCCAAACTCATTCCAAACTTAACATATTTGTAGCATCCCAAATCTTCACAGAGACAAATGTACAGGCTCACTCTTACAGGAATGCTACAAAACTAGTCTGCAAGCTCATGAAATTGATACAAATGCTTTATAATTAGATTCAAAGTGTCTCACACATGTTTGAGTTTACAATATATTATAGTAGGAAGGAGCAAAACTAATTTTGTTGCATCCAACATTAGGGTATGTATGTATGTATATGTATATATATATATATATATATATATATATATATATATATATATATATATATATATATATATATATATATATATATATGCGCCCTAATGTTGGAAGTACAGAGTGAGTCTGTACCATGTACCCTATAAAATGTAGGCTTTGCACTCCCTCTTTCATTGTTTGTAAACAGAAATATGCAGGTATCAGGCCCATTAATTCATTTAGTTTTGTCATAGCCTACATATTCAACCCTGTTATAAATAAAACAGTGATTAAGTGTTGGAGTGTATTTAGCGCAGAGTGGGGTATAAATGAGTTTTATATTGAGTGTTAGGCTCGGTTTTCAGGCCGCTGCTGTGTTTATCGCTGTGGGCTCGTTATGTTAAACACCACTGCCACCAACGTAATGGCCCCATATGCTTCTCCTCTACACTGTATGAATAATACACGTCCTCACACTGTTGCTGTTAATGACTTTCTGTCGGATTTTTGTTGTTGTTGTTATGGCAGAAATGGGCTTCCAAAGTCCAGGATTTGATTAGTTTTTATTTTATTTTTTTAGAAATCTAAAACATTTTTCCTACAAACATGATTGAGTCCACAAACTATATGGCTGCGTCCACCTGACAACAATCTGGCTAACTTTGCAGGCTACGCTTTTGAACAGTGCCATGACTTTTAGGGACAAACGGAATTTTAAAATATATTTTTAACCCCTTACATGCTCCAGCAATGTCCTAATGTGTAAAGTGAGCCCAGACCCGTTCACAACTGCCGCTAAAAGCCAGCACTCAAAAGACTGCAGTTACGCGCAAGACCTGAGGGGCGGTGGCGAGTAAAAAAAATAACAACTTCCATAGTCCCTTTAACTACTGTAAGACAACATGCTCTTGGTTCATTTGTCTTCGTAACGTTCATTGTGTCTACTTGTGTTACAGTATAACTTTCAGGGTTCATCTAGTCAGACACTAGCGGCTGAAACATGTAGGTAAAGATTTCAACATCTTTAATCCTAGTGTCTGACTAGATGAACCCTGAAAGTTATATTGGTTCATTTGGTTCAGAGAAGATGTTAAACTTAGTGCCAGTTTTGATTTTATGTAGAAAGATCTGGTAAATACAGAGACCTTTGCCCATAAACTAGGTCAAAACTCTTCAACAGGACTATATTCATTTATCATGTTAGCCGCCAACGACACGTCACCTCCACCACCAGGTGAGGAAGATCACAGGAAGTGATCGAAACTAGTAAAGCAGGTCAAGAAACTTTCCCCCATGGGGCTCAAGCACCTGCCCCTTTGCCCTGTGCCCTTTAAGTGCCCTTCTCATGTGTGCTTCCCCCCCCCCCAAAAAAAGTAGCCTATTATTTTTTTAATATTTTCTGTGTGAATGCAAACAAAAAGGGCCAATCGGGCGAGGATATCAGCGTTGTGTGTCGAGACAACGTAATAATAATAATAATGCATCGGTTTTATATAGTTTTCTGGACACTCAAAGACGCTTTACATTGGACTATTCATTCACTCCATACTTGGTGGGAATAAGCTACTATTGTAAACTCAGCTACCCTGGTGTACACTGACGAGGCAGCCAGTCTGTGCCATCGGCCTCTCCGACCACCACCAACCACTCACTCAATCACCAGGCTTCCTGGTGTTCCCAAACGCATACCTCCCATCCAAGTACCGACCAGGCCCTTCCCTCCTTAGCTTCCCAGGTCTGACGGGATTGGTCATAGCAAAGGCGGTATGGCAACAACGTGAGCAGTAAGACGCTGTTTGTCGCGCTATAAAATTTGCCTGGCCAGCCAGACGCTCCTCCTTTGTGTTCAAAAGAAGAACCGTATGGTCAGCTGCTCGCAGCCAATCATTTCCCGATTGTACCCATATCGGACCACTCATGGCCCGAGAGGCGAGAGTTCATCGCACCAATCCACCAATCAATCAATCAGTCAATCAGTCAAACTTTATTTACAGTGCCTCTCGAAGGTACTAATACACCTTGAACTTTTGCACATTATGTCATGTTTACAACCCTAAACGTAAAGATTTTATTTTGAATTTTTTACTGAAAGTTCACACACAAGTAACAGACAACTGTGACGTGAAAGCAAAATGATACATGATTCTGTTATTTTTCAAAAAATAGAAAACCGAAAAGTGGGGCGTGCACAAGTATTCATACAGCATTAATTAATACTTTGTGGAACCCCCTTTTTCTGCAATAACAGCAGCAAGTCTTCTGGGGTATGACTCTACAAGATTTGCACATCTAGAGACTGACATTTTAGCCCATTCCTCTTTACAAAACAACTCAAGCTCTGTCAAATTAGAAGGAGAGCGTTTGTGAACAGCAGTTTTCAGGTCTTTCCACAGATTTTCAATAGGATTTAGGTCAGGACTCTGACTGGGCCATTCTAACACATTAATATATTTGTTTTTAAAGCATTCCATTGTAGATTTAGCTTTGTGTTTAGGGTCATTGTCCTGCTGGAAGGTGAATCTCCGCCCCAGCCTCAATTCTCTTGCTGACTCCAGCAGGTTTTCCTCCAAAATGTCTCTGTATTTGGCTCCATCCATCTTTCCAACTATTCTTACAATCTTCCCAGTCCCCACTGAGAAAAAGCAGCCCCATAGCATGATGCTCCCCCCACCATATTTGACACTGGGGATGGTGCACTCAGGACGATGAGCAGTGTTAAGTTTGTGCCATACATAACGTTTTGCATTTGGGCCGAAAAGTTACATTTTTGTCTCATTTGACCAAAGCACCTTCTTCCACATGGTAGCTGTGTCCTCCATATGACTTCTAGCAAACTTCAAACGGGATTTCTTATGGCCTCCTTTCAATAATGGCTTTCTTCTTGCCACTCGTCCATGAAGGCCAGATTTGTGTAGAGTACGACTTATAGTTGTCCCATGTACAGATTCCCCCAGCTCAGCGGCAGTACGTCACAGCTCCTCCAGAGTTATCTTGGGGCACTTGGTTGCATTTCTTACCAGTGCTCTTCTTGTTCGGTCTGTTAGTTTAGGTGGACGCCCGTGTCTTGGTAAGTTCGCAGTGGTGCCATACTCTTTCCATTTCTGAATGATGGATTGAACAGTGCTCCGTGAGATGTTCAAATCTTGGGAAATCTTTGTATAACTTAACGCTGCTTTAAACTTCTCCACAGCTTTATCCCTGACCTCTCTGGTGAGCTCCTTGGCCTTCACGATGTTGTTTACCAATACACTCCGACCATAGCTCTGAGGCCCTCACAGAACAGCTGGAATTATACTGAGAGTAGATTACACACAGGTGGCCTCTATTTAATGGTTAGGGCAACGTCTGAACTTTCTGCAGTCATTAGGAATGTTATAAAGGCAATTTAATGCACTCAGAAAATGCTGTATTAATACTTGTGTACGCATCACTTTTCACTTTTCTATTTTTTGAAAAATAACAGAATCATGTATCATTTTGCTTTCACTTTGAAGTTGTCTGTTACTTGTGTGTGAACTTTCAGTAAAAAATTCTAAATAAAATCTTTATGTTTATGGTTGTAAACATGACAAAATGTGCAAACGTACAAGGTGTATTAGTACTTTCGGGAGGCACTGCTGGGACCGCTTTTCATACCGAAAGGTATCACAAAGTGCTTTACAGATTACAACAAAATTAAAACAATACGCCCGGCATCATATACATACATACACATATATATGGGATTAAATAAATAGATGTCAGTTAAAAGCTAAGCTAAGAAGGTGGAAGCAAAGAGACGGAAGCACACCGCACTCTTCCAAAACAGTAAAGATGGCGTGCGCGGAAACTGACAGCGTTGTATTGGCAGACATTAATGTTTACTGAAAAGGCTTCCTGCAGCTTGTTCCTGTGTCATATCTGGCGTTGATTGGTTGATGCCGTCTGTCAATTACACCCACCAGGAAATAGCTGAGAATGTCTTTGAAAAAACATGTGGTTTGGCAGGCCAGGCAACTATAAAATTGGTTAAAATGAGCTAAATTCCTAATTGGTCGGGCGTAGACCAGGGCCAGAGTAGTGTGAGCTGGGAGGAGGAGTGTGGGGCCTGTGTCCCAGTGAGAGGAGCACAGGAACATAATCAGCCCAAGGATTATTATTTTGCTATTTTTGATATGGACAAAACCAGATATGTTTTAAATGTATAGTCTACATTTGCATTATTTATTAGTAGGCTATTTAAACTCATAAAAAGGACAGAGCCTTATGATAAACTTTATAGGACGAGGTATGGGAGGATTATCTAGTTTATTATTAGGTCGCACGTCATTGTATCGTGCATGTTATATTAAATATCAATGGTCACTGTTAGTAGTTACAGAGAAAAAAACAACGATATATTGCTATTCTCTGGCAGGATTTAGGTGGGGGTGCCCTTTTTGTCTTGGTTGCGCACCTGCCCCTCAACATGTGTGTGCACGTCACTGATGCCATATTCTCCCTTTAGTCATTAGTACATTTTAATATTACATTTTCCTCTGCTCCTCTTTTCCAAAACAAACCACTGCTGGGACGCGCCGATCCACTGAGAGGTCATTAGGCATCCTACCTGCGCCCGTCTCCATGGCAACAGTCGCGAGGGCGGAATGTGCTCGGCTCTCACCTTTGAGCTCAGTCAACAACATCAGCTGCAGAGTAAATGAAGGGTGCAGTGCTTCCCTGTCCCCTTCACTCGGGACAGGTGATCCGCTGCCGGTGTTTGTCAGCTGTGGAGTTTGAGATTTTTTGTGTGCGTGGGGGGGGGGGGGGGGGGGTAAACTCTTCCGGGGATGTTTTGGAACGCGGCGTCACCCCGGAGGTCATTCACCGTCCCCATTAGCATCAATCTGCAGGGCGCTCGCAGGCGGCAGACCCGGTAAGAGGAGAGGGAAACTGGCAGCTCCCAAAAATAGGACTGCACTTTTGGGCTACAGTAGAGTACAGTATAGTATTAAGTTATAATGTGTGGATTGGTGACATGCGTGGTCAAATCAATACTTGAAGATGGATGATGTTCAAGTGGGGTGTGCCCTGAGCTACAAGTGCTGAGTGGAAAATGTAAATAAAAATAGATAGATAAATTAATAGGGTAACCTTTGGATCAATAGGCGAACTCTAAGCCACTGAGCCCCCAAAGCTCTGACAAAGAAACAAAAACAATCGCCTCGTAAAAAAAAAAGAAAAAAAAAAAGCGAGAGGAAACCGAACAAAGATAAATACATCAAATCAATTTAGTTTCTCATTTGGAACGTGATCATAAAAGTTATTGAAAAACTAAAGACTGTTTTGCATTCTGTCTCCTGTCAAGACTCTGGGGGCTCTCTGGAAGCAAAATCAATTTGGCCGATGTGCATGACATCTTTGGAGACAGAAACCAAAAACAAATTTAAATCTCGGCTGGGTTCAATCGATCATGCCTGGCATCCATAACCATTTCATCAGTGGGTTTGCAACTTTTTAATTGCAATTTTAGGCAGAAGTTACAAGCCCAAACTTATTACGGAAGTGAGTTTGAGAAGAGTTTGAACAACATTGTAATTGCAAGCTTTTTTAAGTAAAATTCGTCTTTTTAAGAGACGGGACGTGGTGTGAAAATATTATCAGGGCGCGTGGTAATGAGATGCTGCGTCATACATTCGAACTCATACATTCATTATGTGACAGACACACAGAGCTCCTAAATGTACCGGCTGTTCAGGAGCAGGAGTGGAGCCGAGGAGGAGACGCACACAGAGGTCAGCGGAGCCAGCCGCCCATGTGTGTGTCCAGCATCGGAGAGGAGCGGGCCGTCCTGCTGGGCTTCAGTATGATGGCCTTCGCCGTGCTCATGTTCTGCGTGGTCGGCTTCAACATCGTCAAGCCTTACATCAACAGGTATGAAACAGTATCAGGAAGAACATGTTTGACACCAAGAGAAAATCATATTTGTGTGTGTTCTTAGTTGTCCAGGGGTATTGCTGGGTTGCAGGTGACATCACACCAATCCAAAGGCCAATACTATTATATGGAGCAAAAATTATTTTGTTTTTGAGGACATTTTTTGTCTTGTACAGAGAGATCATGGACCCAGTGACTGATATTAATGATCATTTTTGTAATTCATACTCTTTCTTTTGAGCTACGACTTGTGAAAGTGTAATGCTGTTAATAGGAAAAACTGGGTCCTGCCCCCCCTGGGTCCGGTGACATCATCACATTCTAGAACCTGCAACCCAGCAATTACATTGGTTTTCAAAGTGTGGAGCTCTGGATCTATCCAAAATAAATAAATAAAAAACAATGGTTCTGCACTTAACTCACATAAATGTGTTGTAGTTGTGTTGGAACATACTGAAAATATCCTACTATCATCAATGCACAATATAGGGTGGCTCATTGTGGCAAACAGTTGTATTTCTACATATAAAATCTGTTTGACTTAATTAGCTGATTAAAGCCTCATGTGGTATTTAAAATAAAATTGCAAAATCCCCACATGGCACTACATTCATTTTTGCTGCATCACCAACTTGAAAACTAAAAGAACATTAGATATTCAGTCCTGGCTATTTAAGATTTAAACTTACTTCAAGGGACTCGGGAGTAAGTATGTGTAGTGTGCAGAATTAAACCTCTCCTTCGTTGCGGGCTGCTGTTGTTTCAGTAAATGGGAGGGGCGAGCCAACTGCACCCTAATGCACACACAGGTCCTGGAGGAGTGGGTGAGCTGCCGAGGCGTCAGCACCGTCCCGTGTCTTAAGGTGACGGTGAACCTAAGCGGGACACGGCAGGGACTGCTGCACTACAACGAGGAGGCCCTTCTGCTCACTCCAGAGGTACAGAAGGATCCAAATACTTTGCAACATATGGCCAGGGTAATAATAATAATTATAATAACAATAATAATAATACATGCAGATTATAATAACGCTAAACATTATCAAACTAAATATGAAATTACATGTGTCGGTGATACTTACAGATGATGTTTTTATGATCTTTTGCGCAGCACTTTGAAAACATTTGTTGTTAACATGTGCTATATAAATAAAGTGGACTGGATTGATGATTGGAAATGATTTGAACAATAATTTCAACTGGGCCAAATAATGACCAAATCTGGCCCTCTAGTCCGTTGACCCCCAGATGATTTTGAGAAATACAATTTCGCACAATTGAGATCAAATATCTGTACTCCAAATTACAAAATCGTCGGTTCCTATGAAATCCTCTCTGGGTGAGGACTCCCAGACCTCCCTTTAATGAAGTACAATACTAGCGTCTGTTAATGTTGGTCACTACGAGGAGGCCCGGCTCTCCATCTAAAATATTTGTCATTTGGAACCATAAAACAGAACAATAATGTTTATTCAATTTATAGGCAAGGCCACTTCATTTACACCTCGCATTTCATACACAAGGCAACTCAATGCGCCTATACAGCCATTATTATGCAGCTACTAATTTAATGGTAAAAAAAGTGAATGCTACTTTTGATCAGGCAAATTGTTTTGTTATGTTTTTCAAATATATATGATGATTTTGTTATAGAGATTTTTTTATAAGAGTATATTCTTACCAACAGTGTTTCTACGTACCTAAATGTCGCCTGGACGGTCCTGCGCTAGTCTCTGAAATGGAAAAAGTGAAGAGGAGCTTAGACGCACACCTGGGATTAACCTTCACCTGCCTCACCGACCGATCAGAGCAACCCACGGACGGGCTCCTGGGTCAGAAGTACACGCTCAGGACGGTGGTGTTTGCTCTGCTTTGGCCCAGTCTCATGATGGGGGGCGGGGTCCTACTGATGGGTCTGGTCAAACTCACCCAGTGCCTGTCCCATCTGAGCAGCGAGGTGGGGCTCAACAGACAGGGTAAACTTTACACTCTACTGAGGTAGTAGTAGTAGTTAGTAGTAGTTTATTTTTCTTCGGTCATTATGAACATTTAGATCTTAGGTCGCATGCATTCATGCCTTACACCTCTGTAAGCTCCACTATCCTTAGGGTTAGGGCTGAGGTTCGGTTTGGGTTAGTTTACAAAACTTCACTTTCTTTAAGGTCAGGTATGCGGTCAGTTTAGATTAAAGCGTTGTCTTGAGGAAGTGACTTCATGGTTGGAGCTCCATCTGCCATTGGCTGCTAATGTGGGAGACCGGCCAATCAAGGAGGAACTTCCATTTCCCATCATGGGAGAAAAAAATTAGTTTGAGCAAATCAAATGTTTATAAAGCATCTAATATTACTGAGAAAGCACTACAGACGCAGAAAACACTCCAATTTGTCTATTTGTTTTAAATCAATTCTTATTAACATTTAATTATTATTATTATACTAATAATAATATTAATAACAATAATAATATTAATGCTTTAGTCTTCTATAGCGCTTTTCCTTACACTCAAAGTCACTTTTTACAATTTCATGCAATATTCATTCACGCCATACTCAAGTGTTAGCATGCTACTATTGTAGCCACAGCTGCCCTGGGGTAGACTGAGGAAGCGAGAGAACCGTCTCTCAAACGGTCTCCCATTCAAGTACCGACCCGGCCCTTCCCTGCTTAGCTTCCGAAGTCTGCTGGGATCGAGCAGAGCAAAGGCGGTATGGCATGGCAATTATGTTTATATTTTGAAACATTTGTGGGGGCCACAGTTTTGGACTGGGTGCTTGATTAATTAATTATTTTTTTGTGACTAAAATGTTTTTTTACACTACCGATATGTTTTTGATGTCATTTTCCTAAAGTGCCTCTCAACAACTATTGTAACAATGTCCATATTGATTTGATATGAAAATGCTTTATTCAGTGGTACAATAAACGCAGACAGTTGTTCCTTACAGATGTGGTCAAATGAGGATGACAGAAACAAGTATTTGATGAGGTTTATGAAGTAGGGCACATACAAATGTGTGTTTGAAAACATGCATATTTACCACTTCTATTTTGCGCTGCCACTTTCTTCCTTCATTCAGATCTCCCTGTTCGATCAGTTTTCATCTATAGCAATATAAAACCAGAAGCTTTGAATATACGTACGATTCCTCCTTTTTGTTATTTTTGGTTAGCGGTTACATAGGGGTTTACATTTTTAAAAATACAAAAATATATTACCTCTGTAGTTATTCAAGGAAAACATTTGCACATATCCGTTACCTTCATTGTGACTCTTTTTTTTGTTATACTTCACATGAGTAACAAGGATTGAGACACAAAATTCAAGTAAACATCAAACAAAAAGGAGATAGTTGAAAACTCATGCATTATGAAGAAACAGAAGGACACAGAGAGAAATCTTATCCTGGGCCAATGTCTGTCTGTTTTTTTGTTTGATTGGGTCCGGCCCGTTGCTCTGTATCCCGTACAGAGTGACTTTAGTTGCAGCATAAAATAACCCATTTTGGTTTCACTATATGACGGCCAATGCATTAAACACAACAGCATAGACAATTACTTTGGGGGGGGGGGGGAATATATTTTTCACAATTCAATTTCAAATCTGTGAAATAGCACACACATTTATTTTAACAGCGGTGAGTATGTATGTATTGCTTATCTAACCCGTTATAAAACTAAAAGGTTTGCCATGTCTGTACTGAATCTACTGAAATGGAACTCATCAGTCCCAATAACCTCTCAAGATCAGGGCATAAAAAAATATTCCTTTCTTCCATAGACTTTTCAATGTAATAAGATATGAAGGGTGTACAAGTGTGGCAGATACTAATCCGCTGTATGCCAACCTCTGATCACAGAGCGTATATTTTATATGAAAGACAATATCCAATATGGCGAGATGCTTTTAACTATTCAGTTTATAAAGTTTCAGATCCACCTTTCTGATTATGCGTTTTATGGTCATGCGTCACCACACAGATACTCTTACTTAGAGTATGTCCAGAAAGTCAATGGTGAGAAAGAATGGGGAATTGGTTCCGAAACACAGAGCAGATTTCAAGACGACTGTTGAGCTCCCCCCCCCCCCCCCCCCCCACCCCCTCTCCCACCATATTCAATCTGGAGCAAAAACATTCCTAAGAAACTAAACTTGAAAATATTTGGGTTACAACTGTCCACTTTCTGTATAACGCTAAAAACAACAAAACAAACAAATTACATTAAACATACTGAGAGTTCAAATGACCAGAAGCAGGGGTAAAGGCAGGATATACAGGCAAATCTCAGTTCTTAACTGAACAAAGCACGTCGGGGGAATGCACCTACGATCCGCAGCACTACTTTACATCGTAGCCCGCATTTGCGTTACAACTTGCATAGTGTAACGGCACCATGAGAGACGACGACATGTTCTCGCGCCTTCGCTTAAAAAACATGAACTAGCTCGTAACGCAAGGGCTCTTGGATTAAAAACGAAAAAACAAAAGGTGTGTAAAATGGACATGATTTGTGCCAAAACATAATACTGAAACAATACACCACATGCTGCAGAGATCAGTGCTTTGCGTACGCAGACTGGAATAGTAGAGACTATTTTACTGTAAGACTGCAGAGTAGTGGGTTACACACTTTGGCTCAGAGTAAAGAAAAAGTAATATGTGCGCTGTATGCAGACAGGACCGTAACACGTTGCTGAATAAAGTTATCGTTTTATTTTAAATCCTCCACATCACCTGTACGCTAGAGATTAATATAATAGTTTTAGTAGGATTGCATTGCGGATTTGTTTGCTCCAATAGCGCTTGCACCATCTTCATTTCAAAAGTAGGTAGTGTAGATGAGGAGAAGCCGCCTCCAATGCTGATGCTTGTGGGAATACAAAAGAGTAACATTGTCCCAGTTTCAAAGCGCTTCAATTCATGGCGTGCTGCCGAATAGTGTGGAAGATCCAGTCCATTTTAGTGGTCCAGCCGCCATGGTGAGCGTCGTTCATCTGTTTCATAAAGTAGTCCAAGGCCTCCTGCTCGGTTTTGTCCAGCGCCAAAGTTTTTCGGATGTAGGCGATGTCATCAAAGGACTGCAGCTCAGGCATCCCAGAGCCCAGCATCATGGAGAAGAGATTGATGAAGAGGTTAGCGTGCTGCCGGATCGCCAGGTACGCCTTGTAGCACATTTCCTGGAACCTAAGAGACAAGTACAAAGGATTAAGAGCGGTTTTACCAGAATACCAGTAGCCCTCAGCTTCAACTGTTTTGAAGCCTAAAAGAAGCGATCATACCATCTTTACCATGTTCTTTATTGATTGCACATATCTTCACTATTTGCACCCCACTGTGTGTTCGTAGGAGCTGTTGTAACAAGTGAATTTCGCCATTGTGAAATCAATAAAGTCTTAAACAACAAACACGCCAGCAAAACCAAATGATCAGCTACACGCGAACAATGCTATTTTCATGCAATTGTAAACTTTAGGTTATGTAATGCAGCCCGACTCCCATTTGGCTTTACAGCTTGTAGAAGAACGCGCGTGTACTTTCACGGAGGACTAAAACAACACTGCACTCGGAATAGAACGATCCGCAAAGAATAAAACGCAGTGGATAGTCCTGGTCCTCACCTTTCAAACTCTCGTGTTTTAGTGCATTCCTGAGTTCCTTTACTGATGACTATGAGGAAGTCCTGAGTGAGCACAAAGGGCACACGTTCCCTCTTATATCCAAACTTCTTCTTTTTGTGGTCGAGGAAATGACCGAAGTCTATGTGAAACAGCTTTAAAATCACAAATACATAAGAAGAAGAGTGAAAAATTCCACATATTCAACCGAGTTAATTAACAGGGTAAAAGACAACACCGACCTGTCCATCATCTTTGACCATGATGTTGCTGTTGTGTCTGTCACCGATGCCTAAAATAAATGTGGCCACACAGTATCCCGCACATGACCGTGTGAACAGATCAATGGCCTGATCATACCTTAAGAAACACAGATTTGAAGTTAATAAGATTCAAAAACGTTAAATCATAATAATGAAAGAATGAGGGCTGCACAATTTGGAGAAAAAAAATTGTAAATATGGCCCCGAACAATAACATGTTTGAGAACAGAAAAATAAACCCAAGCAGCACAGTTTGCTTTGAGCTCTGTTCATTTGTTACGTTTTAAACTAATCTATGCACAAAGAGCACAAGAGCAGTGGATCTGAGACTTCGAAAATACAGTTGCAGTGTTAATTATGAAGATAATCCACGGTTTTACCGTGACAATTAAGGCAGCACACAGTGCCTTGGGACTTTCAGATGTGAGTGCGAGTGCACCCGAAGACCCCATTGTCGAATCTGCCTAAATAACCGCAGTTCTTGCGATTAGCCAATAGCAAACATTTATATTGCAATATATTGTGCAGCCCTATTCAGCAATAACTACAGTTCCAAAGGTGGTCGAGTAGCCAAAACATTTACTCAAGTAAGAGTAACTTTACTTTAATTGTACTCAAGTAGTAGTGGCCCAAATAATTACTCAAGAAAGAGTAAAAAAAAGTACTTGGAGAAAATGTTATCGGAGTACTGAGTAACTGAACAAAAAAGTCTGACTTATGTTTCAGTAGCAACATAAATTAAGAGAAACAAAATATTATATAAAATATTTTTCTAATAAAATACCATAAAAACGTGATGAATGAAGTAAACAAAACAAGAAATACAAGATTTTTCCCTTAAAGATTTACTCAGTGCAGTGGCACGAGTTAGAATATGTTTAGTCAAGTCAGAGTACAGATACGACTTTTTTTTTTTAAAGTACTAAATGAAAAAACTACTAAGTACAATTACTTCAAAAAGTTACTTAAGAACATGTACTTGAGTAAATGTAACCAAGTGCTACCCCCCTCTGCCCGAATCCAACTCACTATTGCTTAAAACACAACACGTTATGATATACGAGATGGGTAAATGGGCAGGTTAAAATTTGCTAAATATTTTTCCTGGAGTTGGTGTTGACATTTGCAGCAAGTATGATTTATAGCATCCCTAATATATTACACTTTGTGCTACAGGAGCCGACTCTGCTGACAAAAACAAAGTACCTGTTTTATTAGCTTTGCGGTGAATCCCACATATACATTAACACTAAATCACCAATTTTGAGGCAAAGTACTGCTGGAAAAACTGCTTACTCACATTTCTCCCTTGTTCTTATCCTTTAGCCACTGGTGCAACGTGTGACTGTTGAACTGCAGCGCCCCCTTAAGGCCTCCTTTACACTGGATCTGCATGATGGTGTGGGAGTTACGCACCACCTCAATCAAACCCACACAGTCCCCAATAGACAGACAACCATATGGCAGCATTCTGAAAAATAAACCGGACTGTGTTAATATGATAAAGGCTTGAAAAGTCTGTTGTAGCTTGTTCATTGAACATGTTTAAACTGCTTAATTCAGTTTTATCAACAATCTCCTGATCACAGATGACCTCAGGTGTTGCTGGAGATGCAGCTCATCTATATTCAAGTGCAAAGTGAGGAACATGAAAGCAGTTGAGTGTTATTAGTGAGTACCTGCATCCTGCTGTCAGAGAGAGAGAGAGGATCCTACCTGAGATCAAGGCCCTGGTTCTGCCAGATGTTCTCCATTATCCGGATGATCTGCAGCGTCAGCATATCCTGTCGCAGATCTGCACAGACACGGGTGAAGACAGTGGGCTGACTCTCAGCGACTCTTTGATCAGCTCATCTCTCAGTATAGAGCAGGGCTGTCATGTGTATTTTGGTCACAGATTGTGCATTTTCCGGCATCAGCAGCTGCCATCAAGTGTAGTTAAACTAACACCAATATGTCTTTCTGAATCGTGTACAAAGAGCAGAAATAAGCATGCACTTGAGCTTAAATATGCCTTTCAGGCTCACACTGAGTAATACCGCATGCGCACAGCTCCTCCCTGTCCCTCTGTTTAAGTGCAGATATGAACTAAATGTGATGGATTCCTTAAAACTCACAACCTTACCATCACCATTTTTGAAAATGATTTCATTGTTCTGAAACAGAAGCTCGGACATCATGTCAGGATTCTCCCAGTTAAGCCAAAGAGGCCTTTTTGCTGATGACATCATCCTGCATTCCTCCAGCCTGAAAAAAAAGTGTATTTCTTTTTTTTACCAAATGCACTGGAAACCCTTGATTTATACATTCATGTTTCTTACTAATGATTTTACCATATCAACTTCAGCCAAGAACATTTTGAATGAATTAAAGAAGCTCTAGACAACATTAAAATGATGATAATGCACGCTAGTGTTTACAAACATGACATTTTTACAGCATACCTGAGGTTACCAAGCTGATGTGCAGGATTCAGAGGAGAGGTGAAGTTTTGTAGTGCATCCATGTAGTCAGGTCTTCTCATTTGCTCCACTAGAAATTTCATTTGGACCTAGAGGAAGAACAGTCAATACATCCAATTAGTAATAGTTACACTTGGGAAAGATTTTGGTTAATATAAATATAAACTGTCTCCTGCTTTCAAGCAGCACAAGGGAATTGTCCATCGAGCTGTAAGAGCGAGTACCACAGTCCTAACAAGAGTGTCCTGCAGTAAAATAGAACTACAATATTTAGAAATACCTTTTGTGCCTCATCTTTCTTCTCCTGCTTGAGGAGGTCGGTCAGGTTGATGAGCTTCTCCATGGCCTCCACTTGTCGACTGAGATGCTTTAGGTACATGCCACAGGCGCGGCAGTAGGACTCCAGCAGCAGGCCAAACCGTTGACTCACTGTCTTGTTGTGCATTTCTGACCTGAGCACAGCAATAAAATGAACTGTTGAATTTGACAACGACACATTTGTTGATTCCTAAAGACTTACTTTAGATGCCAAAAAAAGAAATGTCCTATCCTCTGATTGGTGAGTGCCTTCTTCAGTAGAAAGCGTGCAAGTGGATTATCAAGGTACTGCTCATACTTGAGCACCTGCACAGACAAAAGGTTTATGTAAATTGTTGAAATAATTCTATTAAACACTAGCTCCAAGTCTGGAGATCATTTCATAATCTAACTGAGCGGCTTGAGGACGGCGATAGCAAATGCAGCCCAGTGCCGGACATGTAATTGGTCAATCGAAATAAAGAAAATGTATATTAAGTAAACACAGGGAATACTTTTAAAAGGAGTTTGAATCATGTGAACATACAGCTCACTGCTTCTGTAGACTCTTTCCAAAGGATACAGTTCTAAGGACAAGTCAAATTCATTGACAGCTCACCTGAACAAGCTGAATGAGGTACTGTGAGAGCTTGTCATCCGTTAGATATTTGTCGAGGCACTTGACGGCAAAATCTCTGATCATTGGATCTGGGAAGTTGCAATCCAGCAGCTCCATGGCTTGTTCTGGCTTAATAGCAGGCCAGTCTTTTAGAAGGCAATACATCTAAAACAACAAGAATAAACCGAAAGATGTATAAAGTTACATAATTCTGTACACAGACCGGATAGTGTAGTCTGTTTTAGCCAAGAATGGATATTTCTAACACTACGCTTTGATGCAAAACCCTGAGCTCACCTGTGCCACCTCATCTCTGGAGTTCCACTTCACAGCCAGCAGGATCTTGGGAAGGATCTCAGGTATATTGACACAATAATGCCTGAAAAGTGTTAATTAACATGACTGACTTAATTCACACAGTCTTGACTGTTAGTTACACTTCTCATATTGTATAAATGAGTTACCTGTGCCTCCACAAAAAGTCTTTCTCCTGCTCAGTGATTTCAGAAAGAGGGTCTCTGTTGCACAGATGCCGTAGCTGCTCATTGTCAATGGTTGTGAGGGGGTTGTCACGTGCAATTCTATTACTCTATAGAGGAACACAACACGGGTAAAAAATAAACCTTGACCCTGTGCACCATGCGTCATAGACAACTTACAAGGCCAGTGTGGCAATAATTAAAGCCAAGCTCTTTGGATATGTTCCAGTTTGCATGTTCTTCTATAATGGTCATGTCAGGGAATTTAACAGGACAGCTGAAATGGTCAAACTCCAGCTCCAAACAAGGTGTTTCCTAAGGAGAGAGTGGAGGACATAGAACGATCAGTGAAGGTATTAGATATAATCAATGAAGTGTGTGGTGTGTAATTAGAAGGAATAAGAAGCTTAGACCCTGATCTGAAGGACCGGAGGCTGTTAACAGCACTATCGAAAAGTGGGTCAAGTGGCCTGAAGGTAATTTGCAGATGCCTCAAGATACTGTATATAAATAAGTATTTCATTTTATATATATATATATTAGTAGGTATACTAATGATGTCAAATTCTTATCAACAAAACTGCTCCCGTGTTTAGAAGTGTAAATGAAGCAGTCTTGAAAATTTCACTCACCTTGTTTGGATTGGAACCTGTGACGCCAATGGGGTTAAGAAGGTCTTCAAGGCCGTGGGGAACAGGCCACAAGTTGAGAGCCATTTTTCCTGCTACAAGCGTGTGCGTGTAGTCAAACAGGTTAATGTTGCCCCAGGCCAGAGGACAGTGTTCCTGGAATCAATGTATGTATGATCAGGAAATAAACAACTGGAGGCTATGGTATAAAAGAGATGCAATGTACTGTGCATCCTAAATGAAAGGAAATACTTCATTTGAATGTACAGTGCCTCTTGAAAGTACTAATGCACCTTGAACTTTTGCACATTTTGTCATGTTTACAACCCTAAACGTAAAGATTTTAATTTGAATTGTTTACTGAAAGTTCCCACACAAGTAACAGACAACTGTAAAGTGAAAGCAAAATGATACATGATTGTTATTTTTCAAAAAATACAAAAGTGAAAAGTGGGGCATGCATAAGTATTCATACAGCATTTTCGGAGTGCATTAAATTGCCTTTATAACATTCCTAATGACTGCAGAAAGTTCACACCTTGCCCTAACGGTTATATAGAGGCCACATGTATGTAATCTACTCTCAGTATAATTCCAGCTGTTCTGTGAGGGCCTCAGAGCTATGGTCAGAGTGTATTGGTCACTAAGCAACATCATGAAGGCCAAGGAGCTAACCAGAGAGGTCAGGGATGGAGAAGTTTAAAGCAGCGTTAAGTTATACAAAGATTTGAACATCACACGGAGCACTGTTCAATCCATCATTCGGAAATGGAAAGAGTATAGCACCACTGCGAACTTACCAAGACACGGCCATCCACCTAAACTAACAGACCGAACAAGGAGAGCACTGCTAAGAAATGTAACCAAGTGTCCCAAGATAACTCTGGAGGAGCTGCGACGTACTGCCGCTGAGCTGGGGGAATCTGTACATGGGACAACTATAAGTCGCACTCTACACAAATCTGGCCTTCATGGACGAGTGGCAAGAAGAAAGCCATTATTGAAAGGAGGCCATAAGAAATCCCGTTTGAAGTTTGCTAGAAGTCATATGGAGGACACAGCTCCATGTGGAAGAAGGTGCTTTGGTCAGATGAGACAAAAATTTTACTTTTTGGCCCAAATGCAAAACGTTATGTATGGCACAAACCTAACACTGCTCATCGTCCTGAGTGCAACATCCCCAGTGTCAAATATGGTGGGGGGAGCATCATGCTATGCGGCTGCTTTTTCTCAGCGGGGACTGGGAAGATTGTAAGAATAGTTGGGAAGATGGATTGAGCCAAATACAGGGACATTTTGAAGGAAAACCTGCTGGAGTAAGCAAGAGAATTGAGGCTGGGGCGGAGATTCACCTTCCAGCAGGACAATGACCCTAAACACAAAGCTAAATCTACAATGGAATGGTTTAAAAACAAACATATTAATGTGTTAGAATGGCCCAGTCAAAGTCCTGACCTAAATCCTATTGAAAATCTGTGGAAAGACCTGAAAACTGCTGTTCACAAACGCTCTCCTTCTAATTTGACAGAGCTTGAGTTGTTTTGTAAAGAGGAATGGGCTAAAATGTCTCTAGATGTGCAAACCTTGTAGTCATACCCCATATGACTTGCTTCTGTTATTGCAGCAAAACAGGCTTCCACAAAGTATTAAGTCATGCTGTATGAATACTTATGCACGCCCCACTTTTCACTTTTCTATTTATTGTAAAACAGAATAATCATGTATCATTTTGCTTCATTTTCACTTCACAGTTGTCTGTTACTTGTGTGTGAACTTTCAGTAAAAAAATTGGTGTATTAGTACTTTTGCAAGGCCCTGTACACTGCAGGCCTATTGAATTATTATAAGCCAAACCAATACAGAATTTTACATTTCTATTGAATGGATGTTCACCTCTTTAGCTCCTTTCCTTCCTTTGACGGAGCAGATTGAGAGACAGAGTCGTGCAGCTCGAGGGACGTCTGGAATGTACATGTCGTAGGTCAACCACTCATTCCACCTGTGAGACCCAGAAACAGTGCATCTTCCTTATCACTTTGCCTGTGTAAAGCTAAATAAAACAACAGCCATCAAACAACGCTTTCACTCAGTACAGTACCTTGGGTTTGAACAGGGAACCCGCTGAGTGTTGACATTGTCACACAGCTGCTCTCCTCCATGGTATATACCAGTGCGGACATAGATCTACAGCATAAGCGCATAACAGTGGCTCCAGAAATTGATTCATAGAATTAACATTGTGTAGTAGTGACAGGAGCGGTAACAACAGTGGTGGCCGTAGCAATCAAACACTTTCTTCTTAAATTGTACAGTTTATATTGGGTTTATTATCAGTCCTGCTATTTCTACTGTATGAGACATTTTTTCATACGAGTATAGATTTGTTCAGTTATTCTATATTTACCTTATCAATATCTCTAATGTTGACGTTGACATAAGTGGCGCACAGTATCCTGATCCGCAGTGTTCCATTGATTGTCCATAGAGACTTAACGGCAGTTTCCCCATTCATGTACGGCGTAGCTGTGGATATTCGCCTTGCATACGAGGGCATAGTGAAATTGTCCATGGGCAACTGCGAATAAAGGCTGTCTTTTGCCATTAACATCAGGTTGGGCATCCGTCCAAGCATGATACAGCTGCGCACATACTGTTAACGACAAACAAAGTGACATTTTGAGGTTTTGAATTACATTATGTATTTTTTTTAATCCATTAGTACCATTTCTGTAATATGCATGTCAACATTATAGGATTTCAAGCCATCACTCCTATTGACACTGATGTGTCTTTTCCTTCGTCAGCAGATTTTACAGATACTGCATGTATATCATATATCGAAAATGTCACATAATCTCAGTCAAGCATATTGGGGAAGGGGGGAATGTAAAGTGAATACAATAGCATCAGGTGCAGTCAATAAATTAGATTACCTTGTACTGGCTCAAGGGGTATTTCTCCAGTAAGTATTCATCACAGCCACACACTTTGAGGATGTACTTTCCCTGATACTCCTGCACACACATCTTCAGCTGCTCCGGGGAGAGCAACATGCTGCGTGTCTTTTTTCGGATGGCTTCAGCTATGACCTGCTCTGGTACATAGTCATGGTTGATTTTGAGAGTGTATTTCTGCTTATCATTACTGGGTGAAACGATCACCCATATTACAACAATGATTTGACCTAAAAACAACATTAAAGTTAGTCACAAACAAACATATTCTAGTGAGCAAAACTGGACCATAGCTTGTACAGTATTATACCTTTGTCAAGCTTGTTATAGATGTGCCGTGGAAGCTCAGGAGATGATTCCACATTAGGAGGATAGACGTAGAGGGCTCGACAGTGGGGCCCATTACTGTCCCTGAGGTCGACTGCCTCTTTACAAACATTTAAGATGTTCCTCCTAAAATCCTGAACCTCCGTGTCTTTCACTATATCAAACTCACAGATCGGCATGCCTATTGCAAAACCTAAATAGAAAACAAACGTTGATGAAGACCATTGCATTTAAATGTACAACCACAAAATGATTGCACAATAAACGCACCAATTTCTCTGCTCAAGATTTTCTCCTCTCTGTTACCAACAGGCTCAATGACTTTGAGAAAGGGCTGAAAGAGCCTAAGATCACACAGTCTCCGAGTTTCATCATAAAACTCTTCCTGTTCGGCTTCCTGAGTGACGCTGACAAAGATGTAGCTGCTCTCCTCCTGGAGCAGATGGTGCAGAGGATATTTCCTGGCTTCCTTAAAAAGGTCATGCTTGACCGTGATCAATGTGGCTTCCCGGAGGCACTCCAATGAGAGGATCATGCCATTCGGTAAAAGACAGTCCACAAGGATGCTGGGGGGCATCAAGTGCATGCCCCATAATTCTCCTGAGGAAGGCCTGGGAGGCATTGTTCTGCCTGTAGTCCACTCTTTTCAGAGCCAGAGGATTGGAAATCAATTTTTTTAACCAACTGAAATTAAAAAACACACACAAAGACACGCCACTGTTAAATACTTAAGAAGTACCACTGGTCACTCACGACTGTATGTCAATATAGACCTAACAGAAGATCACAAATGAAATGCAGCATGTGAGTGTCTATTGAGGTAATTGAGAGCAGGGCGCTAACTTGAAACTTCCTAAACCCAATACCCCTCCCTAGAACAACAACCAACTTTAACTCTACAACTGTGGAAGCTAGGATTAACGCTACCGCGGTTGTGAAAGGGCAGGGAGTTTGTTGAAACCATGTTATTAATCCAAAGTGTAATACCAAAACAACAAGCAAATTGTTATTGACATGTCAAAACGTAACTAAGGATTCTCCCATGCCATCATCGTTTGACTGACAAAAAGATCTTTACTAAAAAATAAATAAATAAAAAGTAAAGAGTTAGCGCTTGTTTCGTAGCTCTCACTAGCAAACTTTACAAAGCTCATAAATGCCATTTGTGATTATAAAATTGCTACATATTCATAAGTACTGGTGTTATATGTATGTCCCAAAACTTTTAATTACAGTATATAAAGTCGCTAGTGTATCAGCGGGGCATTATTCAACATACTCAAATGCAAAACACGAAAACAAACATAAAGCTACCTTGGTCAGTTAGCTAACGCCACCGGTTAGCTCGGAGCTAGTCTGCCAGCACCATCTCCGTGTTACAGTCCTTAGCCGTGGCTAATGGTAGCTTGAGAGTCCCATTCGTGCTCTGCACAGCTCCAGCGGTGCGGACAGGTCCCGGCCTTAATCCATCGCGAGGCCGGGCAGCACCGTCTTACGGTTCAAATACGCTGCTAGCTCCTAGTAGTAATATCGGAAGTCCAAGGAAGGATGAGTCTGTAGTAATACTTCATGATGATCGGTACTGTGGCCGATATTGGCTAGCTCCACTCGGTTAGCTACTACCAGATGGCTGCTGCTACTCCTCATCTCGGCCCGCCCTCCATCGGCCCTGAGCAGAGAGCTAGAGCGGGACAGGGCAGAGTAAGAACCATAGACTGTAAAAAAAAAAAAAAAGTTCACAGGAAGTCTTTCTACTAAAACATGTGCTTCCACAAAAAATAACACAAAAACCACACGAGTTAAACAACTAGCCTATACATGTTGTTCTTCTTGTATTATGCATATAGGGAAGTGTCCTGACTTGATACCTATCCTACCCTATTCAATCAATCAATCAATCAAACTTTATTTATATAGCGCTTTTCATACATTTATTGTAACACAAAGTGCTTTACAGATTTAAAACATTCTCCTCCACCCTCCCAGAGACACTCAAGGTAAAACAATGGACGCAATGGACATAAGGCTGAGATAAGGCTGGGTACAGATAAACCAGGTAAGGAAACACTGTCCAAGGAGCCGTCTGCATCGGAAGCAGCACCTCGGCCGTAGCCACAGGGCACCAACACAGGGTGCCCGGAGGAGGCGCGGTAGAAACACCACACCTCCATCCAGACACCCACAGGACAGCACCCCAGCATCCACAGCCAATGACTGCTCCCGAGGCAGAGGGCTCCTCCAGAGGAAACTGGGAGAGCATAAAAGTTATTAAAATAAGTAAAAAGTAAAAGTAAGAATATTGGTCAAATAAATCAAAACTTTTCAGAATAAGCTGCACTTTATTTTACTAATTTCTTCATAGTCATACAGAACAATGCATTCAAGGTGTCATTGATACAACAAGTCCACTACAACACTCATTAAGATATTGACCACATAGGCTACATATGGACTAAAATCTTTGCGGTAATGGTGTAAGTGTTAAGCACAGTTCCGACTCAGAACATTCAGTTCATTGTATAAACATCCTCACTGTGCTGTGAGAGTCAGCTGTTCCACATATCCCCTGTGAAGTTACAAGAGGTCACAGCAAGGGCACTTAATGTGTCATTAAAGCATTTACGACTCCTCTATGTCGATTACCTCTTGATCTTTCCAATCTCATCGCACAAGCGGGACAGGTACTGTGTAAGTTTGACCATCAAGATAATCATAGCCCCTCCTGTGAGCATGCATGAAGGCCAGAGCAGCGAGTGGAAG
The DNA here is from genome assembly GCA_021464625.1 of Proterorhinus semilunaris. Taxonomy (NCBI): domain Eukaryota; kingdom Metazoa; phylum Chordata; class Actinopteri; order Gobiiformes; family Gobiidae; genus Proterorhinus; species Proterorhinus semilunaris. Next base: position 17,934,497 of record CM038358.1, on the reverse strand, counting down.
ACTACACTGTGGTCATACAAGCGGGTCAGCAACACAGCATCCTGCTGCTCCAACGCGTCGTAGAAACAAGGGACCTGCTGGTTGACCTTGAGACGCTCCGAAATGTTGATGATCATAGAGTGCATTGCCAAACTGTCCCTCTGGCACCGGGGCACGTAGTAGCACTGCAGAGAGAAGAACATACTGTCCTGTAAATCATGTTGAATATACACATAAGTGTTTTTATTTTACTATAGCAATCAGCTTTGACAACCATATTATTAGAATTTTAATAGTTAAATAGAATCAGAATAATACAGTACATGCAGATAATACTTCCATAATGGGTAACAAATCTGTACTGTTAGCCCTTTCTGGTCAAAAGTCTGGCTAGCCTATGGGCATAAGGCATAAGTGTGATGAAGCCCATCTGATGAAGGGCATGTGGCCCGAAACATCACATTTACCTACCTTAACTATTACAAAATTGGGAGATTTCATTGCTGTGCGAACCCTTACTTTAAATCACTGTATTCTTATTTTGGATCCAGCATGCAGGTTTCACTGCCTTTGGATGTGCGTGCCTATTTCTTTTTAGCCATAAGGCATAAATGCACACTTAATTATAGATGACAAATTTGTAGTTTACGGCCACATTATAGGCTGCGTTGTTCCTCATATTGAAACAAAATCTTTTTGTATTAGGCGAATGCAGCTTACACTGATGATTCCATGCATACAAAAACTTGAAAGTGTATCATTATTTTCTAGCTAGCATTGAAAACATCTAATCTGAAATTAGATGAAAATGTCTCATCAAGAAATAAAATTACTTTTTTTAATGAACAAAAGCAGTGATTAAAGTTTAAATACTCTTTCCCTGTGTTTGTTTATAATAGTAAATTTCAACTGATAGTTAACCTAGTGTGACAGTGACTTAGGGTTAATAGCTAAAGAAAGAGTTATAACCTCAGAGCTGGCATCCCGGGTCTCTTCATTATGGGACAAGCGGCTGACGCGTCCTGTGCTGTTGATGCTGACGTACACTTGTAGACAGGGATACTTGGACACTCTCCAGCAGTCAGAGCCACAGCTGTAGGAGCAGTTCATGTTGGTTGTCACAGTGGAGTTTAACACCAGGCACACACCCTCCTCTGTCCACACACTTTAATGACACATAAAAAAAAAGAAGAAAACAATTTCAGGATGCATAAAAGATTTTGATCACATTTTGGAAATTTAAGTGAATGAGTGTACCTGTCTGCATGAGAACGTAATGTAGTAATCCCTAATACAAAGTACATCATGACCGATGACAGGATCATTCCCAGGGCCAAAATAATTGCGCGGTCCTCTCCAGGCTTCAGAGCAGTCTCTGTGTTTTTCTTGTCCAATATATCCACCTCACGAAACTTTCGATAAAATGATCTGACGCAAACAACAGTAAAAAGAAGAAGAAAGAATAGAAAGAAAAAACAAGATAGTTCCCTCAACATCCAACTTGAATAAACTTGAATAGTTACCTTCTTTCATTTCCTCTGACTCCTCTGCCTCCTCCTGAGTTTTTTGCCCCAGCCACAAAGAACATCCTTCGAGAGGATCCACGTCTCCTGTCGCCTGCTGATCCAGAGCGTAAGGACTGTTGGAAAGACCTGTCAAAAATACACAACTTTAGCATACAAAACTTGAAAATACAAAAAGCTGTAGCCATATATTCTACCTTTGGTGCATTATTTCAACTTAACACACAAAAGGCAATGCAAGTAAATCGGTCATTGGTTACAGAATGATGTTGTGAAGTAGAAAGACTCTAGGCTCACCAACACCAAGCAAACACGGCATTTTGCACACAAAGACACGCTACAGAGAGTAAACAACAAGATTGATAGTCACAAATAAAAGGTGTTAATGCTGATGAGGTTAATACCTGATGCTCAGTGCAGTAACAAGGTTCCTGTCAACACCAAGTCATTGTGCTGTCACCTCCTCATGGTCCTATTCAGCCCTGTTCAGCGCCTGCAAAAAAATAAAAAAATAAACGGTATTCAATAAATCCTGTCATAGCAAATAACAAAGAATACAGCATAGGTAGCCTTTATGTAGGATCCGCTTCCTTTGTTCAAGATTGGTATTGGCAAAAATAAAGAAATAGGAATACCTTATGCCCCATAGCCTTAGTGAAGATAAAAAAATAAAATAAAAATAATAATAATATTAATTAAAAACATTAGAATTAAAATATTACAAATTGATATGGAAAAATTTGGATTTTTAATATTATAATGTGTTGTATAATTCAGGTTTAGCCCAGACACAATTTGTAAAATTATTCTGTGCATAACCAATGTTTCAAGAATATAATATAATAATGCAACGTCTTTTTGAATATGTGAAGTATAATCATATGTTGGTATGAAGTTTAACTTTCTAACCAGCTGTGCCTAATAATTTGTTTTATTCAGTCCAAAGCAGAACAAGATGTCGTCATTTTTGTGGGGGATTGCTGCGGCCTCACCCGTGTCCTGGGATCACATTTTTGTTTTTTACATTTGCCAGAAAGTTCTTTGGAAGTAAGTCATTTCCTTCAGCTGTGCGATGTCCTTGTGTGACACAAAAAAACACTACATCTAAATAAAAAAATCCATAACATAAAGTATACATTAACATTCGAAACAATTTTGCATGAATACCAAACCAGTAAATTGCACTTACATAAATTGTACGCTGTCTCAAACATGGACACTCAGACTTTGAGAATGGACGGCTTACTTCACACTTTAGCAGTAGTCTCAGAGTTTAAGGGATCGTGTGGCGAGGTCGGGCTTACAAAGTGAGTGACTTCCTACCTAATAACTTAAAAGGCATGACCACTGACGTTGGAAGTAATGATATATAGAGCAACAGCCTGACTGGTTGACCTTGTAAGTGTGCTCAGCTACAAAGCCACAGGGAACATTGAACTGACAAGGTTTTTAGCACGGAAATGTATGTATGAAAATATTGTAATAACTGTATAGGTCTAGTGTGAGATGGCAGCTTGAATGTTTATAACTCTTCATTGTCTCAAATGTATGTTAGAATTTGGGGTAATTTAGAACTAAATCAATTATCATTTGGTCTCACAGTGCACTGACACAAACTCAAACTTCATGCAGTACAACCAAATACACACAGCCAAACTTTAGTGCAGAAGATGTCCTTATATTTCTAACAACCTCTGCTTTTTCATTCAAGGTACCAAAACCAAAATGAATATAGCACTGGTCTCAAATGACAGAATTCAACCACATAATTATGGAAGTGGATGTTTTAAAACTTTTTATAGAAGTGAAACGAAACCGTGTTTATGTAAGTGTACCTGATGTCCTGTGGCTGTCTCTGTGTCTGGGAAAGGTTTTGATCCTATACATTTGCCTGCAGTGTTTCTTGCAACTCCATGGTTCTGCAGCCCATGTGGCATTCAGGGCCCGACCGGCTATCAACACGTTCTTTGATGAAAAATGTCTCGGGATGTATTTCTGCCTCGTCCTGCCAGTGATTATGGCTTTCATGTCAGGTGCTTGGAGTTCTCGCTGCCTCAAAATGCTCTCTATGACATACTATACATCCCAGTCAACCACTAGTATCAACTTTCAATTTGTTGCAGAACGTGTTTTTATGCAGAGAACACAATCAAAATCTCTCATTTATTACATTTAAATGTGTATCGTATGTTCAGTATAAACTACTGTCTGTGAAATCTGTCAAAACATCTATACTGAGTAAAAAGGAAACTGATGAAAGTTGACAAAATGCAGTAAAAGACTTACGGGCACAAACTGGCCCAAAATCTCCAACATGTCGCCTTATGTTATATATATAATATATATATATATATATATATATATATATATATATATATATATATATATATATATATATATCAGCTGATACATAGTCCTCATAAACCATATTAGTTTGTGAGGGATTTCAGAGCCAGTAGGGATTACTCTCCTCAGATAGGATATCCTCTATAGTTTTCATGTAGCATAGGTCTACCACTTTGTCCCTTTAGTGCCCCATGAACTCTGCTACTGCCTGTTTTACCACAATTTATCATAATCACTGGCATTTTTCTAGTGAGTGTGTCTCTAATGTGTGCTCTGTTGAAATAGCAGTACAAAGATGTCCACTCAGTCAGGTCCCTACCTCATGTCCCGTGTAGGCTGTTATTATAATCCTGTCTTTGGGTTACAGTTTTCAGCAGTGGCTATTCCAACATACCATGCACTTGCAGTTACAGCAGCTGGCTACCTCTTAACTCTTACCCCAAGTGCCAGATGCCAGCCTTAACTGTACAAGTAATATGAGTTCCCTACACAATGCCGTCATGTTTAAAAACAAGGCACAACTGTAACGGCCAATAATAGCATGTGGGTTTGGGGTAGCTCTGCAGGTGGCCACGTTCATAAAGGCACGGCTGGACTTAACAACAACAGATAGGCTATGTAAAGTACCTCTGTCTTTGAATAAGAGGTTGCTTTGATTGAGAACACGGTGATGCAGCATTTGGCCACTAGAGGTCCCCGTAGTCGCAAAAAAATTGCCGCTTTGATTTGACTGTAAAAAGATGACTCTTTT